>CM062296.1:158752363-159952363 GCA_031216915.1 Pictodentalium vernedei
AGACGTGACTGGGTTTGCAAATTTCCAACACACACCGATGACAACGACACTCTTCGTTCAGATCGAGTTTTATTACGAGAATCGAGCGATCCGATCGCTCGATCAGCTGAGTGGTTTTTTTTTTAGAATTTCTCATAGTGGAGGAATTCTCAAAAAAAAAAACCCCAAAACTCAATTTTTATCCGTCCCACCAACAGAAAACATCAGTGTCTATAATACAGACTATATATTCACAATCGACTCTTTTTGAACAAAAAAACCTCACCACCGCCTCAAAAACAAGGGAGAGTTCTGGACCATCTGTCTCAACGCAATTGCGGGTTCTGGACCGCTGGTCTAGAGTCTCCAAAACTGTTTTTTGATGATGACCCAGAATCTTTTGCTTTCGATCGCGTTCGCCGACGATGGATCGATGGGTCTGATCTGCGATGCGAACGTCGACGAAAAATTACGTACAAGATACAACTGAAGATGTACGATTTCACCTTTTTTTAAAAAACGCGCGTTCACCACGAGTATTTGAACGTTAAAAGTGCGATCTAGGAGTCACGACTGTACATGGGGGGGGGGGGGGGGGGGGATTCAAGACCATGTACAGTTTTTGTGAACAAGCGTGTGATTTAACACTGAATTCCACGTTGGTGAATGCATCGTGTGCGTATGTTTGTACACGTACATGTACAAGTGGTCGTGGACTCTCCTTTTATACCTACTGATCTCCATTCACACATCAAATAACCATTCACTCAATGTCGAATTAAGAGAGAATCCCTTTGATGACTGTTAAACAGTTTCAACACACAAAAGAAAACTAGTTTTAACGCTGAGAACTTATTCATCTCTCTCTGATTGCTATCATGAATATATTTAAAATTTACCACTCAAAAACCTAATTGAGCGGAAAATGCGTTTTAAACATTCCACTAAGTGTTTGACTCTTCGAACAATATCCCCCAAAACTCAATTTCTATTCATTTCATCAAGACAAAACACGAATATCTATTACAGATCGACTCTTTCAAACAATATCCTCCAAAACTCAATTTCTATCCGTCTCATCAAGACAAAACACGTATGTCTATAATACAGACCATATTCATAATCGACTCTTTTTGAACAAAAACCTCATTCACTCATAACGATAACATGTGTTAGTTTTACTTCAGGAAGACGTGACAGCGGGCTCGCGAATTTCTAACACACCGACGACAACACTCTTCGTTCAAAACATTTCCATCAAGTGCTCATTGAGATCACCTCGCAATAACGTGCGCTAGTCTCACTTCGAGAAACACTACAGTGGGTTTGCGGATTCAAACATCACCTCTTCACGCGAGTCGATTTCAGACCTAAAATCCGCAAGCCAGTTTCCCCCATAGGATTCAGTGTTAAAATCGTGTACGGACGCGGATTGTTAGAATCGGCGAGAGGATGATGTTAGAATTCTCAAAACGTTTTTTTGCTCGCAATTTAACACTGAATCCTATGGGGGAAACTCACTTGCCGATTTCAATCAAAACGGTACATGTACTGTACGTAAAAATTCATGCGTTTTCTGTCATTCTTGGATACAATCAGTGATGTTTGAATTCTCAAGGGTTTCTAAAGCACCCTAAAAAACGTTAAAAATCTTGTACACGTACACGATTTTAACACTAAATCCTATGGAGGTGTACATGTACACGTACACGTACATGTACGATGATGGTTGAACTCTCAATTATTACCTACCCTTGTTAGTTCTGACCCTATTCCAAGTACTCTTGTTGTTTCATATATATATAACTAACCAATCAGATTGCTTGCTTTCCCATAATCTGTATGCAGAGTTATCTCCCCTGTGTATCATAAACGCCTATATCCAATAACCATATCCCATGGAATCTCATTTTTGGGAAACGCCCGTGTCTATGGAATCCTTTTTTTGTCGTATGAGGCCATGAGGGCTATGTAAAAGCCCGCAATGAGTCCTCATTTATTATCCCTCATACCCTCATTGAATTTTGAGGTTATGAGGATCTTGAAAAATCCCTCAATGAGGTATAATTTTCTATGACCCTTAGCCTCATTTCAGTATTTAATAGGTATATCCTATGGAATCCCATTTTGGAAAACGCCTGTGACTGTGGAATCCCTTTTTTGTCGTATGAGGCCATGAGGGCTATGTAAAAGCCCTCAATGAGTCCTCATTTATTATCCCTCATAGCCTCATTGAATTTTGAGGTTATGAGGACCATTAAAAATCCCTCAATGAGGCATAATTTACTACGACTCTTAGCCTCATTTCAGTATTTAACAGGTATATCCTATGGAATCCCATTTTGGAAAACGCCTGTGACCGTGGAATCCCTTTTTTGTCGTATGAGGCCATGAGGGCTATGTAAAAGCCCTCAATGAGTCCTCATTTATTATGCCTCATAGCCTCATTGAATTTTGAGGCTATGAGGACCATTAAAAATCCCTCAATGAGGTATAATTTACTACGACTCTTAGCCGCATTTCAGTATTTGAGAATACCTATGGCCTGGTATTGTATTATTCGAGGATACCTATGAAACAACAAGAGTACCCAAATAGGGTCAGAACTAACAAGAATAGACCAGAAAAGCTAAATATAGTAGTAATCAGCAAAACTGTTCCAGTTGATAGGCTCTTCTATGCTACTGGAGTATACTCTAGAATAAAGGAACATGATAGAAGCAGAGAATTCTGAAAGAATTCGAAATAGTAAAAGTTAGGGTGGATTTTGGTGATTTGGAGGGATTGTCGGGTTGTTTGTGGTAATTATCCAGGGAAGTCGTTCCAGAAAATACTCCGATTCAATCGAACATACCCTCCGAACATACCCCTGTCCTATTGTAGGACGATGGGTCACATAGCAATCACGTGCTACCATAGAAACCAAGATGGCGGCCTCCAGTATACAAAATGGACGACGGAAACACGTATCACCCTAGCAACACGCGCTGCGCATGCGCACTCACATCACGTATCACTATGGAGATGACGTCACAACATGGCCGCTCACGCGGGTTACCATGACAACACAACCTTGCGCCACTACGTCACGTGACATGACGTCACTTCCGAGGTCATCTCCTGTCCGGGTACATGACATACTACTCACCAGTTTGAATTTTTTTTTTTTGTTATTTGGTATTCAGCAGCCTTATGAGGTTCAGATTCAAGTTTGTTTAAATCAAGTCCCTGGATTCATATTTAGGCTCCATTGTGTGAGCCCAAATTTTAACTGTCTGCGATTTGAGGAATATTCTTTAAAATCTTGTTCGGTCGGAAACCGTTGATATTTTGTGTACAGCAGGGGTGTCAGATTCAAAGTTGTCCAAATCAAGTTTTAGGCTCTATATGCGAGCCCAATATTTAACTTGGTGCAAAACGAAAAATATTCTTTAAAAATCCGCTTCAGCTCCACTATCAGAATCATCTGATATTTGGTATTTGCATCCTTTGGGGCAGATTGGAGTTTGTCCAAATCGAGTCCCTCGGTTCATTTTTGGGCTGCCTGTGAGAGACACAAATTTTAACTTAGTGCAATGCCAGAAATATTCTTTAAAAATCATCTTCTTCAGATCCACTACTCAGAATCCTTTGATTTTTTAAACTTTTGGTATATAGCAGCCTTATAGGGGGTGGTAAGGTGGGGGGGGGGGCAGATTGAATTTTATTAAAATCAAGACCCTGGGTCCATATTTGGGCTCATTATGCTAGCCCGGATTTTAAATTGGCGCAATATGAGGAATATTCTTGGCGTTACGGGAATCAGATTCAAGTTTGTTCCAAATCAATTAACTGGGTGCATATTTGGGCTCATGGAAGCCAAAATTTTAACTTTGTGTGACATGAGGGATTTAAAAAAAAATCGAATTATTCCAGTCAACCGGTCACAATCTCAATCTTTTGATACTTTATATTCCTCATCCTTGAAGGGAAGTGGGGGGGGGGGGGGATCAGATTGAAGCTTATTCAAATTGAATCAAGTGTTGGGGTTCATATTTGGGCTCGGTGGTGTTAACTCGCCATATACTCTGAACATCTTTCTCAGGTGAGCGAGTATCGCCCCTTACGAATATTGCTAGCGGGTTATGGTCGTTACCCTAAGTGAAGGAGTAAGATGAGTGTACTAACCATTCTGTAGGTAGCTTAAGACAAAGTTTATATTCGGATTTCGACCGTAAAAGCATTTGCTGCATTTTTCTATTTTGGGCTCGCATGATTATGAAATTTCATAACCGACTTTTGAAGAAGAATAACTGAAAAAAGTCGACTTCAATCGTCTTCTATGACCTCTAGAAAACATCTATATAGAATATTTTTGGTCACTAGTTGCTTGTTCAAACATTCTTTGGGCAAGCAGGCATGCTGCACGCCTACTGCTCTCTGGGAAAAATAGCACTCATGACCATCTCAGGCCCAAACCCGAGCCCAGGCTCAGGTTTGGATTTGAGGTGGTCAAGAGTATAATAATAGCTGCATTGATTTAAGAAGGAAATTACACTCCTTGGCAAACAGAGAAGGACAACTAGAGAAACAGAATTTACTGCACCCAGTAAATTCAAGTCTGTGCGAAAAGGGTTAAAGTATCAGGAATAAACTATACAGAAAGAGAATTTATGGAGGCTTATTTTCAGAAATAAAATATTTTTAAACAAATCAGAAATGGGTTTTCGTAAACAGTATTTACAGATATTCATACTGGAATCAGAACAATTATTTATAAGAAACCAGAAAAGGCATACATGTGACCAGCATTCAAAGGGTTCGATACTCGAATCAGAAATGGACATTTTTGGCTCTGCCCACTAATTTGAGTGATGAAATACGTTCATAAACTTTAGAAATGCATTAATTAAGGTGTAATAAAATTCATTTCCCAGTATTTCTGAATATTACGCACTTGATGACTTTGGTGACCTCTTTCAGGCAGACCCCTAGGTGACCTCCGTGACCTTGACTCATATTTTGAATTTCCATCAAGTGTCGACTCATTTGGCGTTAGTTCCAGGTCCATTCATCATACCACGATTGAGATATGAGCATGACCCACTTTCAAAAATGTTGGCTACGCCCACTTTTTAACATAAAAATGCATGTATGGACCTCAGGAATGCTTTGGGGGGGGGGGGGGGCGTCAAAAAATGTGATTTCCAGCAATTATGAAAAATACACCTAATGACCCCTAGGTGATCTCCTTGACCCTGACCCATATTTTGAATCTCCATCAAGTGTCGACTCATTTGGTGTTAGTCCCAGGTCCATTCATCATACCATGCTTGAGATATGAGCGTGACCCACTTTCAGATTTTTTGGCCACGCTCACTTTTTTAACGTAAAAATGCATGTATGAGTCTCAGGAATGCTTTGGGGGCAAAAAAATGTGATTTCCAGCAATTATGAAAAATGCACTCAATGACCCCTAGTTGACCTCCGTGACCTTGACCCATATTGTGAACCTCCATCGACTGTCGACTCATTTGGTGTTCATCCCAGTCCGTAGGTCAAACCACGCTTGCGATATGGGCGTAACCCACTTTCAAAAATTTTTGCCACGCCCACTTTTTTTACGTCAAAATGCATGTGTGTATGTCAGGAATACTTTAGGGGATCAAAAAAAGTGATTTCCAGCAATTCTGAAAAAAATGCACTCAATGACCCCTAGGTGTCCTCCGTGACCTTGACCCATATTTTGAGTCTCCCTAAAGTGTCGACTGATTTGATGTTGGTCCCAGGTCCATACGTCATACCATGCCTGAGATATGGGCGTGACCCACTTTAAAAAATTTTGGCCACGCCCACTTTTTTTTTACGTCAAAATGCATGTGTGTACATCACGTATACTTTGGTCAATTTTTTGACATTTTTCCCAATGCCTCAGAAACAGATAAGAGAAGTAAGGAAAGGCAAATTATATATTAAAATAATGAGTAAAGTGCATAGTAAAGGTACATATAACTTTTTTCAGGAAAAAAAGTGAATTTTATGATTTGGAAGAAAATTAATTTGCAAATTGCATAAGTAATGAACCGGTAAAACCACAAAATAATCGGTAATTCGAAAGCCTTGTCCTCAATATAATGATAACATACTACAGACTCGGAGAAACCATTTTTTTGACACACACTCTGATGGGTTTTGACGTTTGAATGTAATAACACCAACACAAATTTTTGATGTTCCGGATGTGGCCATGTTTTAATGATGTTTATTCCGGTCATGTGATTACGATGTGGTTCTTGCAGAAATACTCGATTTGGGCAATCGTAAGAA
Organism: Pictodentalium vernedei; assembly: GCA_031216915.1. Taxonomy (NCBI): domain Eukaryota; kingdom Metazoa; phylum Mollusca; class Scaphopoda; order Dentaliida; family Dentaliidae; genus Pictodentalium; species Pictodentalium vernedei. The sequence continues at coordinate 158,758,649 of CM062296.1, forward strand.
TGCAAGGACGTGATCACGCCCTTTATTTGTACGAGACAATGTATGAGCGGATTTGCAAACAGGTGACAGCAAATACTTGAGCTGTTAATGTCACAACTGCAAAATATGGTTCGAAATTCCCTCTCGTGTTTACAGGCCGTCTCAACTTTTTTGTTGCCAAAAAATCTGAATTATTGCGCACTAGAAAGACAACCTGAACCACTTGTAAAAAAATAACCGAGTATATAAAATTGGGACGATACACATAAAATAAGGCAATATTCATAACAAAGTAAGCAGAATGCTTCAGAAATCACTTTTTCACGAAGTATATTCCAAGTGACCTGGAACTATATTGAGCGTGTTGATTTCCCCCCGATGGTGTGAAGTTATTTACTTCCTAGTAACCATGGAATTTCAGGCGGGTATGTTTGATGTCTGCAAAGGACCGATTGAAGATGGGGTGAAAATGATGCATTCGTGCTTTTGAATAAGGTGCGCTTCGACGATGCTGAGAATTTAGTTTTTTCTTGCAACCAACCAAACTAACACAAGCGTCGATCAGTGTCTTTTGTCATCGTTTTACACTGGCTAATGTGACAAATCTCCTTCACCGGAAACTTATCTCCCAATTTGCATATCACAATAAACATAACCGCTGTCAGCATGGCCGTGTGGTCAAAACCGAAACGAATTATCGAATCCACGGCCAAAATTAGCTGCAATTGGCTTTTAAACAAATGAGATACACGAAATATTCGCAATTTCTTCATTATCCATGCCGAGTAACTTTTTAACTAGACCACATGCGTTCAGTTTCGTTTGACGGCATCAAACTGATATTGTTTGTGGTAATTAATAGTACAAGAAGGCGAAAGAAGCCAAATACTTCCCATCAGTAGCATCATCTATAAATTAATTAAAATTGATAATTCCTTTTATTTTACTGGAGTTATGAATTGATAAGGTGGGTGTGTTGCGATTATTATGCCTCTGACCTGGAAGTTGGAAAATCAAAGGTGCATCTAGGGCCGTGCAGTGCCACTGGTGACCTCTGTCCTCTTACCCATTCATCATTACATGTACCAACATTCTCCCTTGTATCTCAACCATTGCTACTCCAATTTGAAGGTATTTGGTGTTGTAATCGAGCATCATGGGGAAACAATGCCTGTGTAGCTGCTGTAGCATGTGTTTCTTCCCACATTTTTTCAGAGTTGTGGTACTTTTTCACTCTTTTGAGTTAGAAAATTTTGTTTATAACTAATTGATTTGTTACAATTTGTTGCAAAGTGCCTGCTGATACCCTCAAATGTATTGCTACAAAATATTGCTGGTGAAGAGTTTGTTCCTATTATCAAGCAACACCCTAATGAATATTCTGTATAAAGCCACCAATCTGATGTTTGACACTTTTATCAGAGCGGTTTTGAAGGCTTACAGTACGTGAAGAGTGGATTGTAACTAAAACACCCGCAGAGTGGAATATCACCCAAAGTATCGCTTTCAATTTCTTTACATATGGACAAAAAACACAAGCAAAGTTTCAGCCAATGGACCCCTGGGTTTAACCCGGAGGTCCATTGGCTGGAACTTTGCTTGTGATGGTTATGCTTTGCAACAAATTTGCAATTATTGCTCGGATGGAATCTCCACTCTGCGGGTGATTTAATGATAATACACTCTCCACGTACTGTATGTAACTCAAAATGTTGATTATGGCAGGACTTTTCTATTCACCCATAAATCAACAAATTAAGTGTTATAGTTGGAAGTAAGAAGCATGAAAGGTCCAGAACTAAAAGTCTAAAAAGAATGTTTTGCAGTGTAACATGATTTTTGCAGATACACTTATTTGGAGGGTTACCTGTCTGATAGTGTTTGGAACATGTGTGGCCAGGATCTTCAAAAAGAAAAAAAGAGTTAAACTCTGAGAAAAAGGCATTTGCCTTGAGTGCCAGATGTAGAGTCATACAAGTTAGAGAGCCCCTCCCCGGTACTTTTTTTGTGTCAAATGGAGCTCACTTGTCACCTTTTGGGGATTGCTTTGTGTTCTGCGTTCTTGAAAAAAATATGTGAGACCCTCTGGATGTGCCCTTCTGATCTCAATATGCCAATAAGCCTCCTTGGGGAAAGTACATGCAATAATGGTTATGTAAGGTTGATTTGATGTGTTTTGAATAACAATGTACTTTTAAGTACATTAGATGGTTTATTGCAGTGACAGGTTACAGTTACCCTTATTTCTTCTCCAACAGATATCATGAGTGTATTGGTGTCCAAGAGTAAACAAAGCTATTATACTAATTGATAAACCAGACAAATTTAACAATTTAATCACTTTCAAATTGATGCATGGGATAAAAGGGGTTACAGTGCAAGGGGTTTGTAAATATATTTATTCAACTACAATGTATGACATTGCAGTGCATTCTACATAGGAGAATATCATAGTTTCTTTCCAAACCACCACAGTGACACATACATCTTTATACTGGGAGACACTCTTTTGTCCTTCCATACTTCTTCTGCTGGACTCCTTCAAGTTGACCTTTGTTGAACTCCCCAAATCAAAACATAAACAAAAGAAAATGTCTGCCTTCAACCAGTGAGCACTCTACTTATAACATTTGGTCTCAATCTTTATTACTTTCATGAATTAGGAAAAGATTTCTTCGAGTATGTACTTCAATGTTTATAGAATACAGCTGTTATTTTATTTTGAGGTATTTTATTGTAAAAATTTTGTTCTCTTACTTATGCCATAACAGACTTTTAGGTGGTGCTATTTACACATGGCAGCAGTTCCATGACAAATTTCAGTTTCCACATGTTCTATGTTTCATTCCAAGCATTTTGATATATAATTTATTGGGGTTATTCATTTTGGGCCTTTTTTAGACTTGAAAGAAAATTGCATGAAATTTGACCAAAGTTAGGTTGGATGTCCCCTTAAAGAGGTGTTGAAAACCGATATTCATCGACTTTGAAATTGTAGTGGGGTATGGGTATTTCTGATGATCAGTCGACTTCTCCATCAATCATGACAGGCCTGTTTCTATCTACATAAACAGCCTTAGCAACGTTTCTATTTGCGTGTGCTTATTTGCGATTTGTGTATTCATCCCATAACAACGTGCTGCATTCATATTCCCAAAAGCTTCACTAAAGTTCAACCATACGATACATACATTATCATCTTAATGTGCATGTCCTGTGATTTGTATCAGATTCGAGGTGGTGTCCAGAATGGGATCTCAACGAGCCGGCTTTGCCGGCGAGTTGTGATCCCATTTTTGGACACCACCGAGAATCTGAAACAAATCACAGGACATGCACATTAACATGATAATTCATTTATCTAACAATTCTGTCACATAAACAGATTAAATCTTAACCCTTTACTCAACGTAACGGCCAAAACCAGCCAATGCTATTCTAAAAAAAATCGCCAATTAATTTTCATTATTTTTTCATTTTTTGTCTCAAAAACATAGGTTATGACTCCTCGTTGGAACGAGCTCGTGGTCATAGCCTATGTTTTTGAGACCAAAAATGAAAACAATTAGTTATTCAAGAATTTTTTTGCAAGTGTCGTCTGCTTTTCATGTTAGGTAAAGGGCTAAATTATTTTCAGACACTTTTGGGACATAATGTTCGGTCGATCACTGAAACGCACATAGAATGTATCCATGTGCCTGTTATGATAGCCCGTAGCGCTACCGGAAACGAGTCGTCTATATGATACGGAATCAGAATGAATCGTCTATATGATACGGAATCGGAACACATTATGTGATACGTACCGTTTCTCGTGGTTTTCAGGCCAAAATTTATATGATTGTTTGATAAATACAGATTATCATGATAATGTGCATGTCCTGTGATTTGTATCAGATTCGAGGTGGTGTCCAGAATGGGATCTTAACGAGCCGGATTTGCCGGCGAGTTGAGATCCCATTCTGGACACCACCGAGAATCTGATGCAAATCACAGAACATGCACATTATCATGATAATTCATTTATCTAACAATTCTGTTACAAAAACAGATTAAATCCTAAATCATTAATAAGTTTCGGGACATAATGTTAGGTGATAAAAAGTTAAAAAAACAATATTTTATGGAACAATATTGTTGTGCACTTTAACAAACAATGAGTGACGCGATCACCGCAAATTTTCACAGTTTTGCAGGGGGGGGGGTCGGAAAAAAATTGCCGGACCCAAGGCTGAAAAATTTTTTTTCCACCCCTCAGCCACCCACCCACCCCTTTTTTGAAGGAAAAAATTTTTTTTCCATTTTCCGCCAAGGGACCCACCCCCAAAAATCATCAAAAAGGCATACTGAGCGAACCTGACTGGAAACACAGCTTTATACACACTGCTAGTTCAGTTAGTGCTTAAAATGACATATATACATTAGTGCTATGTATTGATTAAGTGTTATTCATTTCCAAAATAAAGACTCAAAACAGCCCAAAAGTGAAGTATACACCTATCTCAACAAGACTTGTAGAGCCTGGTGTACTTGATTTCTGTAATACAGGGATGTGCAATTATACCTAGCCTGCTACAGTGTCATTTACATCTTCTACTCTCTGTATAGAGTCGTTTTCCATGAAATGATCTTCTGTCCTATTAAAGTAACAAAATGTCCAGTTGTAAACAAAACCTTAAATGTAGGTTATAAACCGAATGTCAATCATTCCGTGAATTAAAGTCGCGAGTCCGAAGGATGAGCGGGTTTAATTCACGTAAAGATTGTCACGAGGTTTTTAAACTAATTTATAACACCTTAAACGTCACAAGGTCCTCGGCGAACGTTGTCAGTGCGTTAGTTCTTACATTTAAAACACCATTGGGGAAGATATATTGCTATTTGTCATAAATTATAAGCAAAGTAGATCAGCATGGCATTGAATGCATTGGACTTTGCTCTTGGCTACAATGGTCTACGCATTTTGGCCTTTCCATTTGGGCCTCTTCTTTATGCAGTCATGGTACCCAAATTGCAAAATTATTTGCTTCATTTTTTGTGTTTTGTTTCATGTTCGCCATGCTTTGGAGTATATATTTATTTATCGATTTATTTCTGAATACCCAAATGTGGAACCACTGAGCAGTGACGGGCATTCGCCAGCTCCCGAACGTCATTATTTCCAGCGGGTAGGAGAGGTTGAGAACAGGTGCATTTCGACGCCCAGTACGTTTCAGCACACAGCATCACCGTGCACCCAAGTTGCTCTGAATAAGTTTGGAGAAACGTATTAAGCACTCTATGAAAAAGGATATGTGGGAAGGAGCGCCACCCCAGTGCCAAATGTAATTTTTTACAATTAAGTAATAGGCAGCTTCGTCCAAAATCGGGGTGGCTGCTCCTATCATGAAATTTGACTATTTTTATGACTGATAATAAATTAAAAAAACACTAATTGCCCCCTTTTGCTATTAAGTCATTTGGGGATTCTCTAATTATTATCAGATGCATTTTTATAAACCTCAAGTAACAGAAGCCTATCCCACAGTATTCCCACCAGTAAAGCATACCCATTTTCTCAGAACGAATAAACACCATTTTCACAGTCCTCACGAACAGAAGGGCCTTCTGTATGAAAGTACCGGTTTTCTCAATAATTACACATTTTTTGGGCTATTGTTAGTGAAGTGAAATAAATGTGTATTGTTAGTTTTCATTTGTCAACTGTGACTCTTTGTTTCCAGTCTCAGCTGAATGCGAAACAAATGGAGTGTCTAGAGGAAATCTTTAAGTGGGGAACAACAATACTCGTAATTACACGAGTATGCAGTCAGCAGCAGGCTACTCTCGGGACATTTATACCTTCAGGTGCACTCAGGAGACGAATGGTGATGTATTGACAATTCTATGATTTATGCTTATAGGATTTTTTATGACTTTGTCAATGTGACAACCTTAGCAGCAGAGCAACCACTGTTCACGTACAGAGCGGACACAAAACGATGACTGCTCCTGGTAGGAATATAGGTCTAGAGGGGTTCATTGATTGTTTTAATAGCTCAAAGTATCATTCTAATGAGTATGCAGGCTTGATTTGTAAGAAAAGTTATGCCAGGAAAAAAATATTGCCATGTGGAAAAAACGCGTTTCGGCCCTTCACAGGGTACCCACCCACCCCCGCCTTGGGGTTGGAAAAAATTTGCCGACCCCCCCCTGAGTTTTGTTGTAAAATTATTCACTCTAAATTTCATTTCCTATGATGATTCGCTTGAATTTACAAGTGTGTGATATTTAATTGTGCAGTTTCTATTTATTGTGTACGTGTGTGTGTGGGGTGGGGGGGGGGGGGGGTTGGGGGAGGATTGGGGGTCATTGGCTATTAATAGTTCTGTCTCTAATTGTAAGGAATTCTGTTTTGTTTTATAAGCGATCAGCTGAGACGATCACTGAATGCGCCTGTTGCGTTCCCGGAAACGGGTCGTCTATATGATACGGAATCAGAATGAGTCGTCTATATGATACGGAATCGGAACACATTATGTGATACGTACCATTTCTGGTGGTTTTCAAGCCAAAATGTATATGATTGTTAGATAAAGTACAAAAAAGTGTCCAAAAACAATGAAACTAGGCTGAAAAGCAAGGGAAAAAGGGGCCGGTCTCTAATTGTTTAGAGCGGAAAAAATTGCACGTAGCGAGTGGTTGACACACTAATGGTGGGGAAAAAAATCCAACCCTGTGTCTGCAAATTTTTTCCAACCTCCCACCCCAATTCCATCACGTTATTTTCATGAAAAATTTAAATATAAAATTAAAAACAGTTGGAAAAATACAAAATAGGCAGGGCCGTATTATTCATAAGGCTGACTGGACTGATGCCTAGGGGCCCCTTTTTTTGCTGACGCACTGTTACCAGCGCCTTAGGGCTCCAATGGTTAAAGGAATTTTATCCACATTATATACTCTCATAAGTATACTATATATATATATATTTATATAGGCCCTACAGTGCACTATTTGAATGCTTATTTAAATAATATGTCAAGTTGTGAGTAGAATTATTCAGGAGACCCGCAAAATGGATATAGGGCTATGTACCGCGGCATAGTGCCTACCGTACCAGGGCCAGACTGTAAGCTGTAGTGAAGTGCCAGAGGGGGCCCCGAGGCCGACGTACCTAAAAGCCTAGAGGTCCGGCCACGGGTTAATACGACACTGAAAATAGGGTACACAATTTAAATTTACTTTAAATTTAGTTTAATTAAAATAAAAAAAAATTGATCTTATTAAACATATTACATGTTCGTACTCCATTAATCTCGCTCATCATCCTCCACCAGAATAGAGTTCTTGAAGTACACACATTCCACTAGTGTTTGGCCTGTTCCTCAATTTCCAAATGTGTTCTTTACACAAACATTTTTGTTGACCGATTTCAAATATTAATGGCAATGATCGCAAAAGCGGACTGGCCGTAGGAAAATTTTCCGGTGGGCCTTTCTATTGGAAGCCCCACAGGGCCCCCAAAATCTACGCAGCTCATCACCTGTGGGCGCTTGAAATTTCGTGAAAATGACCAAAAGGCGAAATGGATCTGATTGGACAGAATGTCGGTTTATCGAAATGTTCACTATTATGCATGGACTGACATTGGCAATCCACATAGAAAGCATTTCGATATGCCAGCAGCCCAGTCTGCCATTGATCGGTCAGATGCTAGGAAACTGTTCTTTCGATTCGAAAAGTCACACTTTTCTCCCATTGGCCAAACTATGGCCAGTCTGATGAGTTCTGAGCCCCCTTTGGTTCAACCATTTTTTTCAAATCATCGACAAAGATGATACAAAATGCCGCTAAAAATGTCCACTGTGTGGACTGTCACTGATCCCTCAGATGCAAGGAAGCAGCGTTCTTTTGGTTCGAAAAATCAAAATTTTATCCGGGTCCAACAAACCCGCCGGTACGTTTCTCGGCAGCCTTCTTCGGCCCAGTCCGCCTCCGAATAATCGATTTCCACGTTTACTTCTTTAATAGGTTTTTAAATATTCTTTTTCAGTTCACATGGATTCAAATCAAACGTGCAATACAGGAACGGTATACACATTACTCTCTCCTTCAAGAAACTACTTGCTGAAACCTGGCTCGTTCGGTGCTTCGAACTTAGGCCACTGCACACTACATTTCAGGGGTTTTGAACCATTATGTGCCACGATGACGTTTTTCAGAGATGATTGTCCTTTTTACACTTCGTTCAGCTGCGTGAGTGGCGGGATGCCAAAACCTCCAAAAAGCAAAGTGGTGAGATTTATCTCCAAACCTATACAGAGTATTTTTGAAAATATAGTTCATCAAATCTAGTCATGGCCGCCCAAAAGAAGCCACGACTAGCCCTTTACCCAACGCAGACGATATCAAAGTTTATTATTTTAAATATCATTTTTTAAAATTTTTCAAAATATTTCAACAAAACCATATCATGTGACCGACGAGCTCGTTCCAACGAGGGGTCACATGATATGGTTTTGTTGAAAGTTTTTGAAAAATCATATTTTTTCAACTGCTGAATTTGCATATTACGCAGGCGGATGCGTCCGATTCGTTGGGTAAAGGGTTAAATTTCATAAAAAACTTCATAGAAATTCAACTAAACAAATCAGTGGTGGAACAGTTGATTTAATTTTCATAATAATATGTTTAAATGGCAAAGTTATACATAATCTGAGCAATGATCGGCAAGCATATATATCCCCCCCCCCCCTCTCCAAGCTCAACATTAGGTACCGCCCTATCCCCATGCATCGTCGAGTGGAAGCGGGTTTTATATAGACATCTGGATTTCACAACTATATTGACAGAATTTGTCGCCAAAAGCGATGCCCCTCGAGGACGCTTACACTCCCCCACACACCCTCCATTGACCGTCACTGTTTCTAGGGAAAGAAATTTGCTGTGCTGGACTGGAATATTCGCAAGGAACATTCAAAGAGTAGTATAAAAGATTTGTCGATGTATTGTTTTCGCAGTCCACCTATTATGGCAGTTGTGTGGTAAGGCAGAAACGGTTGTTCCAGCTTTTACACACGGGATTGAATGCAAGCGTTCCGAGCGCTGCGGTAAAGTAATCAATAAAGGTCAATATCTGGCCATAAATGGTGATGTGACCTTAAACACAATTAATTAATTAATTAATTAATTAATTATTAACGATTTTCATTCTCATTTTGTAGTCTGGACACATTGCTGTGGCTTCGTTCTTTAATTTAGTCCGGCCGCCAAATGCCAACTTTTTGCCCAACCTCAAAGTTGAGTCCAAAGTAAAGTTTTTTCTCGGCGGTGTCTGAAAGAGCGACATATCCTGTTTCGGAAAAAGTTTACTGAACGTCTGACAGCATTGAGAAATTTGAGATATTCGTCGCCGAAAGGGATACCCAATATCAGTTTGCACAGTTAGCCTGGATGCTGGAATTCTCATATATAATCGGCATTTACTAAAAAGCTGCAATTTATGATGAATTGTTGCGTTTCAAGAAATCGAAAGCAAATACGGCAGATCGTATTGTTATTTATTTATTTTTTTATTGATATTTAAGGTCACATACATATGCACAATGGCTAATCGTGACCGTGACAGTTTTTCGGGTGGGGGGGGGGGGGGGGGGCGGAGTACCAGGAGAGAACCACCGAGCATCGTCGAGCAACTGTCAGCTCCTCAACATTCTAACTCTGTTAAAACTACGCTGAAGCAGTGTTACAGCGGTTGAAGACATGAGCACCATCGACGTGCAATACGCCTTAGTATACGGCGTCATTGACCCCCGTGTAGGCAACCGGGATAAAGTTCCCTGCCCAAGGACACAACGCGGATCGTCCCAGATGGGGATGGAACTCGGGACCTCTAGCATAAAAGTCCAACTGTCTACCACTGAGCGAGCCACCCCGCTCCCCAGCTCGCATTGTTGACTTCACGCCAATATCTACGTCAGACGATGGGCTTATAAGGTAGTGGTAGATAATTTCGATGCTGACGTTGCATCTCAGAATGGAAAACTTAGTACCCATTCTCTGGCTGTTCTGTTAACTCAAATATCAACACGGCCCAGTCACAACACACTCGGCTCCCGCCAGCGACGTAACAATAATATTGGGCGGGGGGGGGGGGGGGGGAGCTTTAGGCCACATACTGTAATTATTAGCACATTATAATGTTATATTCTAGCACACTGACTGGGTGAGTAGGTGTAAAGTGCCGATTCTAGACCACTTTTCCAAAAAACTGTACACGTACACGTACATGTACGTGTACCGCCATAGGGATTCAGTGTTAAATCGTGTACAAAAAGAGTGTAAAAAATGTCATTTTTGCATGGTGGACCAGAATCGGCAATTGTTTTTGAGGCTCTCGGATCGCACTTTTGACCGTTCAAACATCCGTTGGCGAACGAGTACATTCGACACATAGCTCAGAAGGGGAAAAATGTATGAAATTCGAAGAAAACGTAAATTTGAAATTTTTCTCGACGTTCACATCGCGGATCAGACCTTCGATCTATCGTTTGCGATCGCCGACAAAAAACGTTTTGCCGATTCTAGACCAGCATCAAAAAAGCGGTTTGCCGATTCTGGACCACCTACGTTCGCCAACGGCTGTTTGAACGGTCGAGGGTGCGATCTGAATGGTGAAACCAATTTGCCGATTCTTGACCAGGAAAAATCGATCTCAAAACGTTTTCTTGACGTTCGCCAACGGCGAAAAGTGGGTGTAAAGGACAGTTACTCATCGAGGATTTTTTTTAACCGATTTCAGCTTCCGGTACATCGATAAAAAATGCGGTATGCCGGTTCTGGACCACCACGTTCGCAATCGCGTTCCGGACGGTCGAGGGTGCGATCTGATCTGCGAAAACGATTTGCCGATTCACCTCGGGAGTTTCGTGAGGTGAATCTTAATAGAATCGGTTTTGTTGAGAGGAAATAAAAAAGTGATTGATATATATAGGAGAGAAAAAGAAAATAAATAAATAAATAGTTATTTACAAAAAAAATAAATATCGAATCGAAATAGATAATAAAATATACGTAAATCATGAACGATTCTGAGAGCAAGGTTTCTTTTAGAAATGCTGATGAGAGCCTACGCATTCTGCGTGAAAGATCAGCTAGGTCGCCTCTTATTAGAATGATGCGTCAGGTGTTGGGATTATATAGACTTGATCACAAGGATCATGCATGTCTGACGATGGAAAGGGAAGATATGGTCCTCAAGTATTTCGAACCGGCATTCGAATGTGTTCAAATCGACGACGTGATCAAGTTTTGGAGGAGATTAGTCTTCTGTAATGGGCGAGACAAGCCCACCAATTCGGAAGAAATGAAATTGGCGCGTAGAAGTCTGACTTTAGAAGACAAGGGATGCATCTTGAAATTATTGCTGCAGGAAGCATATGTCTAAGTTTTCTCGTTGATATAAATAAGAAGAAAAGAAAATAAAAAAATAAATACACACATAAATTTTTATCTAATATTAGAAAGAAAAAAACAAAAAATGAGAACCAGAAATAAATTGTATCCAACGTTAGATGACGACAAGGATGAGAAACCAAATGGCGTTTTGCCAATGGCGCCATCGCCAGAAGAAAAAGAAAGAGGAGAGAGGTATCGCATCGATCAAAGCAGTAGAATCCAATTGTATCTGACTCGAGAGATTCTCGTCTTTCTCTCAGGAAGAAATATTCGCATCTTGTGAAATTCGTCAATGCAGTCGAAACAACACTCATCATGATTTCCATGGGTTTACACGTGGCCGGCATCGGATTGTTGTCGACTGCAGTCAGCGTTCCAATCATGTTGACCATAGAAGGAGTGGCTCTCGCCGCCGGATTGTTTAGCACGTTCGGAAACTTTTTGAGTAAGAAATTATATCTGAAGGCTAGGAAACACAAAAAGATTCACATCTTGGCTGACTCCAAGATCGACACGATATCCGAAATGATCTCGATGGCGTTGAAAGATGGTAAGATATCGGACGGAGAATACTTCACGATATTGGGCAAGAAAACGAAATACGATGCTATGAAAGAAGCCGTGAGAATCAAGACTCATCAGATCATCAAGGAAGAGATGAAGGATTCTCTCGTGGAAAGGAGGAGGAAAGAGGCCAGGGAGGAATTAGGTAAGTTGATAGCACTCAAGAGCAGCGATTGAAAAAAAAAATATATATATAATAAGAACAGAATTTTTAAATTTTTAAAAAAGAAAATATTAAATTTATATATAAAATAAAAACGAAATTAATTTAAATAACTCTCAAAAATGTATTGCATAAAGTGTAAGAGAGTTACCGAGACGGGTAATTCTTGAGAAGTACAAACTAAAAATGACAGACAGATGCTTCGTGGAATTTGCAATGTGTGTGGTTCGATCAAGACTCAATTCATCAAAAAAAACAAAAACGAGCAGAGGCAAAAGCGTCGTGAATAAAATGCTCAATAATCTACCTTTCTAAATGCATCTGCCGGGTCACAGTTTCACGGCACCCGAAACAAAATTGAACAAGAGACTCAATGCCGATCTGACTCCTAAATCTTGGAGCAAACCCGTGAATAGGGTGGACCTGGCCACGTATGATCACGATCTGTGCTACCCCGGACATCCCGACACCAAGATTCGCAATGACATCTACGATAAAGACATGTTAGCGAAATTGAGAGGCATATCGAATCCGACCAGGAGAGAGAAGATAGAACGTTCATTGGTCGGCAATCTGATCATTGCGAAATGTCAATTCGGATGGAGCATTAAAAAAAAAAGGCACTTCGGAAAAGAAGAAGAAACGATTATTGATGAGCGAATTGGCTGAGGTGTTACACAAACCCATCGTGCATAAATTTCGAAAGAGAAGGGTGTTTGTGACGGGTCAGGATGACATTTGGTCTGCCGACTTGTTCGACATGAGGTCGTTTTCGAGGTGGAATGAGGATGTTAAATATCTATTGACAGTCATCGACGTGTTTTCCAAATACGGTTGGATCAGAGCTTTGAAGAATAAATCGGGACCTTGCATCACCGAGGCTCTGAAGAGCGTGTTCGACTCGTCTTCTCGAAAACTGAATAAATTGTGGGTGGATAAGGGGAAGGAATTCTACAACAAGGACGTTCGTCAATTGGTCGACCTCTACTCGATCGAAAATGAAGAGAAAGCCAGCATCGTGGAACTTTGGAATCGATCGATGAAGGAAAAGATGCACAGATACTTCACGGCGAATTCGACCAAGAAATACATATATGCTCTGAAGATTACAACAACACACGACACAGATCAATCAAGATGACTCCCGCGGAAGCTAGGAATTCTCGAAACGAAAAACGGGTCTATGAGAATCTTTTTCCCGAGAGATGTAAGATCAGGAAGAAGTCTAGACCACCAAAATTTGCAGTTGGCGCTCGAGTGAGAATCTACGCTTATAAGAAGCACTTCAAAAAGGGTTACACTCCTCGATGGACCTCGGATATCTTTGTGATAATCAGAATATTTCACACCAATCCGGTGAGTTACGAGATCATCAGAAAGTTTTACGAACAACAATTGCAGAAGACGAAGTTTTAATAAAGAAAACTATTTTTTTTTTATTTACTCTCTTTAACATTTTCTTGTTTACACACATATATATATATAAAGGAGAGAAAAATAATAATAATAAAAAATAATTAAAACTACTTTTAGATAAAAAAGCAAGCTAATTAATAAACAAAAAACAATAAAAACCGTCAAAAAGGGCAAATATACTAGATATCGTGCAAAGCATAGTGAAAGATGAAAGTATTCAAGAATACGAGGTTCACCAATATGAACCAATAACTGGAACGAGTTTGAACAATGCAGGAGAAATAAGAATCAATGTCAAAACCCAAGATCTATTCGTTCATCCTAGCAAGAGTTACATAGTGGTGCAGGGACATCTCACCAAGGAAGATGGGACCGAATACGCCGACGACACGGTTACTCTAGCCAATAATGGCATCATGCATCTATTCAATAATATAAAATACTTGCTATCCGGACAAGAGATAGAATCTGTGTTTCATCCCGGTCAGCCCACCACGATGTTCGGACTCTTGACGTATCCGGATGATTTTTCCAAATCCAGAGGACTTAAGCAGTTGTGGGTGAAAAACACCATAGGCCCTGCTAGCGCCGGCGCCGCCTCGATATTCGACTACGTCGTCAAGACGTCCAGACCCAAAGGAACGTTTGCATTCAGGATACCTTTGAAACTCATCTTCGGATTTGCGGACGATTACAACAAGATCATGTACGAATTCAAACACAATCTGACGTTGATTCGAAAGGGAAATGACGATGCGACAGTAAGACTCTCTGCGACCGATGCGGGTAAGTTAACTCTATTCAAGATATCATGGTTCGTTCCGCACGTGCAGCCTTTGATCATGGAAAAAACGCGTCTCTACAAGATCATAGAATCCAAGAGTAAATTACCCGTGGGATTTAGAATGAGACAGTGCAACACAGCTAGCATTCCACTCTCCATCACTTCGGTTGGAGATTGACCATGAAATCCGCGTTTCATCATGGTCACATTTCAGACTGATAGGGACGGGTCTCAGGAAAAGAATGCGTCGCTATTCGATCACTGCAATTTGAGAAACATGCAAGTGTTTCTGAACGCCACGAGATATCCAGCAATCGATTACAATGCGTCATTTGACAAGAACGATTTCTGCAGACTGTACGGCAACACTGCGGATTTTAGAACAAAGTATCATGGTCTAGACGAATTGATGAGCAAACCTAATATATCTCCCGGCGAATACAAGTCGATGTATCCCATGTTCATATTTGATATCAGTAAACAGAGCTAACGACTCAAGAGTAGCGTCTTAGACATTCAGATCAAGATGCAATTCGATAGGAACGTCCTGAGAAAAACTGAAGCCTTTGCCCTGGTCCTGTCGGATAGAGAATTACAATTCGAATCAGATGGAAATAACCGTGATACAGACCTGTGTAATGATCATGGTCTCTGACCTTCTTATTTTCCTCCGAATTCTCGTCGAATGATTGTCTGCATATGTGACATTCAGTGGCTCTGTTATTTTCATCCTGCTGCTCTCGCGTGATGATTATTTTTGCAGGAGTTTTGAATTTGTCATATAAAATTTGAATTTTCCACTCTAACTCTTCCACGAACCTTTGGGCCACGTCGTCGTCTTTGCACTGTTTCATGTAGGTGAAGGGACCCATGTCGTGTTGCGAGTCGAATGCGCATTTCATGTAAATGCAATAGCCCAAAGGCGTGTGCTTTTTATATCTTTCGACGTAACTTCGAAGAGCATCAGGTTGGCAGGAACTCATTTTCACGGTGAAGCATTCGAAATCGGAATACATGCTGAATGGTACTTTTCACCTTCTATTGTTATTATGAAAGTTTACGATGGTGTTGGGTTTGGGCATTTTGACGGCGACACCTTGATTTCGATGCAATATTCCTGATGTTTCGCTAATGATTTTTCGCTCTGAAATGCATTCATGCAGTTGCAACATAAACATGTCTTATGTTCATGTTTATTATTTTGTCTTGACAGTAATCGTCTCGAATCTTTAACCCAACAATAATGATGATTGTCAACATTCGAAATCAATAATAAAATAATCGTCTTTTCTCTTTCGAGACACAAAGTCTGTCTGAGAGGATAGATCGTTCGTTTTTCATCGTCGTATCCCAAGACATTCACCGCTATGGTGGGATTTAGAATCTTGAAATGTTTGATGTGTTTTAACTGTGTTGGAAAAGTCACTCCTGTCCAATCGAGATTTTTAGAAGTCTCCTCGCAACGAGAAACTCTATCGGAGTGCATTTTGATGGGGTATAAAGCGGAGGTGACTGCCAATTTAAAATTTTTACACTGATCATCTTTATTTCTCACGTTGATCACAGCTTTTTTTTTAGCTAAGAAATATGGTAATTCCACGTAGGAAGACGCTTTCAATGAATCGTTTTTAGTTATATGAATTTCGAGTTTCAACACCTCATCGAACGTCCAATTACTACCTTCTTGTTGATAATTCACAAGAGACGTCAACATCTTGTCTTTCATCGTTTCGAAAATGTCTGATAAATCTGAACCTCGAAATACGGGTTCGACATTAGATCTGAAATATGCATTTTTCACGATGCTCTTGCCGGAATTCACGTTGATTTTATTCATCACGCAATGGAGTATCATCTTAATTTTTCATCCCACGTTCATGTGTTCGCGAAACAAATCCAATACTTTTTTCTTCACCCATTCCATGAACAATTTTGGATCGACTTTCTTGATCGAGGGAACCAT
Source organism: Pictodentalium vernedei (assembly GCA_031216915.1). NCBI lineage: Eukaryota > Metazoa > Mollusca > Scaphopoda > Dentaliida > Dentaliidae > Pictodentalium > Pictodentalium vernedei. The sequence goes on from CM062296.1 coordinate 158,774,957, forward strand.
GTCGAAAGTTTTAAAAACACCTTTGATCGTACTCTCCCATTCTACGAGATTCGATTGGAATGCTTCCATGATGACCCCCTGCTACATATTCTTCTCCTTTCCCTTCGTTGATTGCTCGTCGAATTTCATTCGATATATCTTGTTTGTCTAGATTCTGAACTGCATCACTCATTTTCGTTTTTTTTCTTTTGAAACTTTAAGTTCATTGATGGCTTTTCGTTTAGTCGTCTTCTTATTTTTCACAACCAAAACTTTTTTTTCGACGTAGGCATTTCGATTCTCATTACTAACTTTTTCTTCTCATTTTTCACAACCGAAGCGTTTTTTGACGTCATTGCTATCGACAATTCATTTGCCTTTTCATCGAGCAAACTACATATCTCCTCATGCATGATCTTTCTAATTTCATCATGCTCCACATTTCATTTTCTATCATCAGACGTTACTGTCATCGGCTTATTTTTTTCGCAATTCGAGTCGGTTTAAATTTGTCCACTTTCGATCTTTCAATTTTTTTCTTTCCATCGTTTTGCAAATGATACTCCTGTATGACTTCAATTTTTTTTGATTTGGTTCTATGATTTCCGAAATGTGGAATGTTTAATTCTCTACACATCTCATTTAACTAAGGTACAGTCTTCTCATTTAAATTTTCCATTTTTTATTTGTTTGCTTCATTTGTAAAAATATTTTTTTTTTTGAATTTTGTATTTAAATAATAATTTGTTAAAAAGTTTTAAAATAGTTTTTATATATATGTAAAAAAAAAATTCACATTAAAGAAAATTAAAATTAAAAACTTTTTTTTGTATATATATATATATAGAGGTAAAAAAACAAACTTTTTTTAGTTAATTATTATTTAAACATAAAATTCAAAAAACAAAAAAAAATTAATCAATTTATTATGTTCCTTAACATGAGAAAAATTGAATTAATGCGAGAAAAAGGACGTTAAAATTTAAAAAAAAAAAAAATTTTCACATTAAAGAAAATTAAAAATTAAAAACTTTTATATATATATATGTAGAGAGAGTAAAAAAATACAAACTTTTTTTAGCAAATTATTATTTAAGCACAAAATTAAAAAAATTGCAATAATTCATAAAACAAAAAAAACAAATAATCAATCATGACAACACCTAAAAGATGCGAATTGAAATTGAAACAAGTCAAAATGTGTAAGAAATTCGGTTGTAAAATCTATAGATTATAACGACACGATGCCATCGAATTGAACGAGGTTGAGATGAAGGGCTTAGAGCACAAATACGACAAATATAGCATGCTTTTGAATTGGACGAAGCCATGCTCAACTTGTTTTATGAGTACCAAAGTGATCTACAGAACATCGTTGTCACCGAAGATAGAGAATTCGACAAGGATGATTTGTCGTTGCGCTATGGAAGTTACATATATCAAAACATTGCTCTCGAACTTGTGAACAAATCGGGTGGTGAGAGCGCATTCACCGATGTAAAAAAACTCGCAAAAGTAAAGATAAACATTCAACGCATTTTCGAAAAAGGAGAAGACACGACCATCAACATGCTAATAACGGACTTGAAAATATAAAACAGTAGAGAGACTGATTTTTAGTGAAGAAGAAGGAAAAAAAGTAATGAGATCTAGAGAGGTTGAACATCTCTAGATCTCATTACTGTTTTATTGTTTTCCTTCTTCTTCTTCTTCTTCTTCTTCTTCACTATCGCCCATATATATTATAATAACGTTTCCATTTTTCTCAAATTTCGACGTCGATTCTTCTTTTCTTTTTTTGTGATATATTACGTTTTTTATAAGGACACATTTGTTTACCTGCATCATAATTATGAACGAATGAGGTGCATCTCTTGGTAACACTCACATCATTACCATTCTCTTCAGAAGGTAGTGGTGGCGGTGGAAAATGTCTCATTCTTTTAAATTTCAACCATCTATCCCAATCTTTTTTAAACTCTTTTTTCAGTTCTTTCCTAAGATATCCATCATTAGCATCTAATTGTTTTTCCACATCTTTTTCCCACACTATCCCGCAATATTCATTATCGTCTAATTGTTTTTCCACCTTTTTATCCATTTTATATTATTTTTTTTTATACTTTCTATGATTTAGATTTTTATATTTTATATAATTATATAATTTTTTACATTATAATAACATACTCAAAATCGGTATATTCTTAAACGGCGAATTCTCACCAAACAGCAAACCCTTACCAAGTTGCTCAACGTTCTGTCCACTCTTCAGATAGAGACCATTTCCACTGAAAGAGTTGCCACCTCTAACAGGTTCTAGATACAATCCTTCACCGTTGTCGTCTATGTGGACACGACACACGGCTCCTCCCTTCTTCAAAAACAGTTCGCTGCCACCCATTAATTTCTCAACTGCCGAACTCGCGAGTCCCGAGAGAGCTCCCACCCCGAGAGTCTTTCTGAGAAAGGGCAATGCTTTTGCGGCAAAGGACAATGCTTTTGCGGCAGTTCCTGCCAATAGCGATAGGAAACCGCCTTTCATTTTCAAATTGTATTTCATTTGAGCGGGACTCAATCTCACCTGCAACCCACTTCCATCACCGATCGCTTTCTCCATCCTTTTGCTTTGAGTTCTGGTCCAGGCAATCTTCGTGAGTGAATCTGAATCTCACCAGCTCGCCTCGAGTTAACGCTCTCTCAAGTTTCTTCCTCTGTCCTTTGGATATGTTCACGTTTTTAACCACGTATTCAGTCATATTTCTTTTTTAAAAATGTATTTAGTTCAGTTGCTTTTTTGTTTTAATGATAATTATATACATAAAATAATTTTTGTAAAATTAATATTGTGTTTATTTTATTTTCTTATTTATATATGTACGCAATATTTTTTTTTTTTTTTTTGCTTTTTTATGTTTCTCTTATGTGAAATCGTATCGTCACCCTCTCTCCATGAAGATCTAACAGTTCACCATTTTGATCCATCAATGTGGTTTTGAGACTATACAACGTGTCTAAAATCACTGGTAGATAAACTAAATTTCGAGGTCGTTCCACGATTTTATAACCTGGCGACACATTTGGAAAGAAGGAATAGATCATCGGTTGAGTGCTACCATTCGTGTAGCTTCCAGCAATCATGTCCACGTTCACCAGAATGCTATTGACTGCAAAAATGTCAACCGTATTTTCAGATGCTGCGTGGCCTAGATACATCTTTCGATCGAATCCCAGCATCTTGCCTATAGAATCATTCGTGTTGAAATCCACTCGAAAATTATCTTCCAAATACAACATCGTCTGTACGGTATTAGGGTTGGGAGAGAGTCTGATCTTGCTGCTTCCCTTTCCATCCATCTTCATTCGCATCTGAATGTAATTGTTCAAATCGTCTATGTCATAACTTCCTTTGGGAATTCGAATCTCCAACCAATCCACTCTGTTGGAATACTTGAATGAGTTATTCTTTTCGGTGATGTTGGGAAAGGAATAATAAGTCTCCAGATTCACCAATGCCATCTCGTATCTTTTCTCTCTATTCAATTCGATGGAAGGTTCGAATTTCGACGCGAATTGAGTCGAATCGCCACTCACCACGATTTGAATGGATTGTTTTGCAGCTGAATTCTTGGCTGTCCCTTCTAACAATTCTCCTTGTTCGAACATTAAATTTTTAATTTTTATTTTATTTTTTAAAAACTAAATTATTGATAATTTATTATTTTCTAATTTTTGTTTTCACTCTCTATCTTATTATCATCAGAAACATAAAACTTGCTGAATCCGCTCCGATATTTTCCATGATTAAATTCTCTAGTCAAATCGATCACAATGAAATTGTAAAGTCCTCCATCCCAAACCCTCTTGCAGAATCTCCACGCTCATGTAGTTTGCGATGTGATCACCATAGATGTGATTGAGATTCTTGAGATCCTGGCGAAAGAGACACAGTAAATTAGCGTTCTCCCTTATCGTCTGTCTGGGCAATCGAAAATAATTCTGCAACAGGTAGAAACAGTCCACGTTGCTGTGATGACCCCTAACGTAATACGATTCGCATTGGTTCTCTCTCCAAAACAGATCGTTGAAAATCATGAGATTCTTATCTTCCGATTTCAATTCTCTAGGATTCGGAACGTCTCTAGCGTTCTCATAAAATCGACACGTTCGAAGACGCATTTCTCTTCATCAGTTCCATCGCCGCACCGTCCAAAATGGTCGAAAGAGAAGCTTCACTTTTGTTGAATTCCTCCCTACTGTCAAAGATTCTGGCTAGGACGTCCTTGGGCAATCTACGATCCATGCACTCTCGAAGCAATCTGTATTCGGGTTGAAACAAACTCTTGCCAAACATGAATAATCTATCGTAATCCAACCAGTCAGGTTGCGGCAACAGATTCACCAACAGATTGGTCTTTCCACAATTTGATTTTCCTACTATCAAGCCTCTTATGCTTTTGGGAAAGAACTCGTTATTCGACCTCTTGGTCGCGGGGTTGTTCCAAGACATATCTTTAATATTCATCTTTTTTTTCTTTTTTTTTTATGTTATTTTTAGATTTTCAAACACAATTTATATGTTTTTTTCAAAACTGAGTTTTTATAAATATTATTATTTATTTATATTACACCATCGCGAGTTCTCTTCAATCCAGATCCATTTGTCATTTTGGCTAAATCTTGTATGGGTACCACAGCATCCTTAAAATCTTTCCAACTTTTTGGCGATCGCTCTAACGTAGCTCGCTTTGCCGCTGGACTGATCAACTTGTCGATCAACACATCGGCTGCCCTCTTGCCAGCCACAGAAGCGATCCTACCACTAGCTTCAGAAGCGGCTTTCTTACCAGCATCCAAAGCCGTCTTCCTACCGACCTCAGACATGGTTGATGTGAGTTTTCTACCTGCATTGCTCGTGAACGCTCACATTATAGAATCGACGATGCCAGAACTGCCTTGAACGTAAGTTCTAACGTATCCCCTGTTCTTTATCACCAACATATTTTTATTTTATAATATATATTTGTTTTTTTTCACTGGTAAATCGTTTGTTGTTTAAATACTTTTTATTATTTTCTAGTGTAAAATTTACTGTTTTTATTTTATCTATTTTTGTTTGTTTGTTCTCTCTACTTATTATATATATATCAATCCTTCAATTCGTTCATCAGCCTTTTATAATCACGTTTATTCAAAACCTTCTGCCTCAACAATTCGTCGCATATGCTCACTATCTCATTATCTAATCCAGTATTACCAGCACGTCGACTTGCCAACAATCTCAATCTCTGAGACAGAGCGTCAAAAGCGCCCGGAAGAAAAGTGGTTCTCACTCCTTTCCCAGTCACTGATTCGACGAATTTCTTATTCATATCTCATATAGGTTTCACCACTTTCATCCACTTGTAACCTCTATTGGCTTTGGGTCTCATTTCTCTGACATCGTTATTTCTCTTCATGGCGTGAGTCTGAACCAGAATGTCGCCGTAATTGTCGAAATCCCGATCTGTGTAATCTCCAGGCTTGTCAAAAAGGAGCAATTTTTGCAGTCCAGGAGTTAATTCATACCTATTCGAACTGACGATTAAATTATCATCATCCTCTTGCACTTCGATGTCGCCTACGAAAGTTCTACCCTTATAAATTCCACACACCAGATCTCTCTTACCACCATTCTCAGACGACGCGATGCTATCAGTGGTGATAGTCGAAGCAGCATCATCACTTTCGCTCACGTCGGTTTTGATTCTCATGGGAATGTAATCTGGCGATGATCTTTGAAAGGAAAACCCCCTCGTAAAACTGCCGAGCAACGAACCCATTCTAAAAGAACTTTCTTTTATGGGCTTCAATTTGTCAACGATCTCCTTCTTACTTCGTTCCTGAACCTCCGTCATGGGTTTAAATAATTTTGCGGTTTCGTGTCTTAGTTCCATCTCTCCCAATTGCCTGCTTCTGTCAGTGGATCTAATGCTTTTCTTGAGTCGTCATATTCGTTAAGAAGTTGATCTCTCCGCTTGGAATCTGTGATGTGTAAAAACATTTTTTCGTTTTTTAAAATTATTAATATTTCCTTTAGAGTATGGTAACGTGAGTTATTTTATTATTCTCAAAAATTAAATGTTTAATTATTTTTATGTTTTATGTTTTAAGTAAATAAAATCTTCTGTCTTTAATATATAATAACTAAAACCAGTTGAGGGAAAAACATTTTTCAAAATGAAACCTCGATAAATGCGTTTTGCCCTCAAACGTGTTAAATCACATCAACAGTTATTTCCGACAGTGAGAAACTTAGAGTTAGTCTCAAATAAACATCTATAAATACAACGTTTTAAAAGTGTTAAATCATACAGGTAGTCATTTTCCTCACACTTGAAGTCATTTTCAAAATAATTCTCTTAGAATATCTCGTAATATTTTAGTTGAAACCACGTTGAGCAATGGTATTTCTTCTATATTTTTACATGAAAATCGTTTCAGTCAAAAACAAGAGTTGAAAAATCTTTTTAAAAAAATTCTCTGGTGAGAATTTTTTTGCAAAAAAAAAAAAAATATGGAAAAATAATACTCCAAGAATATCTCGTAATATTTTGGTTAAAACCGTGTTAGTACTCGCACGTAGAGCAACGGTATTTCTTCTATATTTTTACATGGAAATCATTTCAGTCGAAAAAAAACAAGAGTTAAACAACACAATTTCTGATTAAAACATAACACACTTAAAGTCATTCACAAAATAAAACCATTGATAAAATGCATCACCCTCGGCGATTATTCTCACCTCCATATCATCAAAGAACAAAATACTGTTTGAAGTAAACAAAAACAATTTATCATCAAAAGAACAAAATACTGTTTGAAGTAAACAGATGCACTTTTGTGAATAGGAATAATTTAGAAGTGTGTCTCGTCAAAAGGTGTTTTTATTGATGTCTCTTGAACCGAGACATGAGTCAATTAAAATTTCAATTTACCTCTTAAAACCCATCTAAGTGGAACACAATTTTATAGTCGATTTCATTGAATGAAAAACTATTTATTTACACTTAGTGTAATATTAAAAACTCCACAAAACTGATCTATTATGATTTACCTTAAAACTCGCTATGACAAAACGTGGACAGACGATTTCCATCGGTTCTAATTTTCCAAACTCGAGTTTTTTCCATTTCATTCATTGAAAGAAAACCTTTCATTTACAAACAACCAGAACAAAAAAATGAAATGATTTGCGAAGATTTCATAGTGTCAATTAAAACACAAATTTTTCTGAGTGGAACGCAATTTTATAGTTGATTTTATTGAATGAAAAAATATTTATTTACACTGAGTGCAATATTGAAAACTCCACAAAACTGATCTATTACGATTTACCTTAAAACTCGCTATGACAAAATGTGGACGCATGATTTCCATCGGTTCTAATTTTCCAAACTCGAGTTTTTCCGTTTTGGTTTGGAAAAAAATCCTTGATGAGTAACTTCACTTTACACCCACTTCGCGCCGTTGGCGAACATGGAGAAAACGTTTTGAGATTTTTCTGATCTAGAATCGGCAAATCGTTTTCGACGATCGGATCGCACCCTCGACCGTCCAGAACGCGATCGCGAACGTCGGTGGTCCAGAACGGGGAAACCGCATTTTTGCGATGTACCGGAAGCCGAAATCGGTTTAAAAAAAAATCCTCGACGAGTAACTACGCTTTACACCCACTTTTCGCCATTGGCAAACGTCGAGAAAACGTTTTGAGATCGATTTTTCCTGGTCTAGAATCGGCAAATCGGTTTCACCAATCGGAATGCACCCTCGACCGATCAGACAGCCATTGGCGTACGTAGGTGGTCCAGAATAGGCAAACCGCTTTTTTGATGCTGGTCTAGAATCGGCAAAACGTTTTTTGCCGGCGATCGCCAACGATAGATCGAAGGTCTGATCCGCGATGTGAACGTCAAAAAAAATTTTTAAATTTACGTTTTCTTAAAATTTCGTACATTTTTCCCCTTCTGAGCGATGTGTCGAATGTACTCGTTCGCCAACAGATGTTTGAACGGTCAAAAGTACGATCTGAGAGCCTCAAAAACAATTGCCGATTCTGGACCACCATGCAAAAACGACATTTTTTACACTCTGTACACGATTTAACACTGAACCCCTATGGTGGTACTCATACATGTACGTGTACGTGTACAGTTTTTTGGAAAAGTGGTCTAGAATCGGCACTTTACACCTACTTGGGTACAAACATTCTATTGAGTATAAAATCCACCCGGCCTTGACTAGCTTAAGAAGTTCTAGTGATAGTTAGTGGCTACAGTATGGCCGTCGTGGACTGGTAACTTTTCACGGGTGGGCAATATTTCCGCTGTCGCAATAATATTAGATTCCAAACACTAATTGTAGGAGTAACTGTCAAAAATTTAATTAATGAAGCATCGGGTACAACCTGGTTCTTCATTAATTAAAATTTTCGTGATGGTGATTTTTGTTCATCCTTTCGTTCGTTTCTGTGTTCGTTCATTCGTTGGTTGGTCAGCACCCTATCCGAGAATTAGTCATATTGGCATTGGTTGGTTTCGGATATTGCTTCGATGGTTTGATGTAACAACTTTTGTCCCATGATTACCTATTCTACTATATATGAAAAGCCTACGCCATAAATTTTAGCTTTACAGACCAACCGTGGTGAACACGCCAGCAATGGAATTTCAAGAGTAAAAATTTACACCTACAGTAGAACTACATTCCCGCTGACCTTTGGTGACGTCGACCTGAATGCAAACTCGTGTACATTTATCGCACGCCGCCTCGCGAAGAGTGAATTGGAAGTGGCAATTATTTATTACGTTTTTAAATGGGTTTACCTCATAAGATGCCAACAATTAACAAACATGCATTGTCTCATGTTAATAAAGCATGCATAACTCGAAATAGTATGTTATTATGTTATTAAAACGAAAAAGGCTCAGTTTCTTTTTTTCATTTCGTTTTGGCGATTAAATTGACAGCGGAAGTACCGCCCACCGATGCTCGTGTAAACAAAAACAGATTCGCTCGTATGTACGTCTGGTGCTCAGTAAAATCGAGAAAAAATAATAGCGACTCTTAATAATCTGACGATCATGGTATAAATAAAATATACTCAAAGTAGCTTGGTGTACCAAATGTTCACCGCTCGTGGTGAAATGGTGTTAACCGCGCGCCGAAGGCTCGCGGTTAACACCACTTCACCACTCGTGGTGAACATTTGGTACACCAAGCTACTATGGTATATTCTATATGTACAGAATGCATCCACATTAATTTTGTAAATGAATTCAAATTAAAATTGTTTCGTCATTTGAACTACTGTCTCATGTTGCCACGTGCCACGTACAGAAAGCCCGTTATTGGTTTCAGAGAACATCGTCCCGATTCTTTATGCAAGCTGGTATTGAAGCGTCTAACCTCAATGCTTCAACTACAACACTGTTTTGAGACCCTTAATAATAATTTTTCCCAAAATGTTGAAATTGTTGGGGGCCTCTAAAAAACGTGAAATTGCTGGGGGTCCTTAGGAGATACCCTAACCTCGTTGTATTGGGTCCGTCGAATTACCGAAACGGACCGAAACGGACCGAAACGGACCGAAACGCGACTGAAACGGACCGAAACGGGAACTCAAACTACTAAAACGGGCCTCTAGTCTATCGATCTGGGCGTCGAAAAGACTGGAACAGGTCTGCGTGCGCTTGACGACCCCCCCCCCCCCCCCACACACACACTAATCTTGAAATTTTAGATCCTAGGATATCAATACTACTAAATTCCAGACCCACCCCTGATAATCATCATAATTCCATCGCGGTACTGAGGAACTCCTAATAAATAATAACCCATGGGAGTCGGGTTCAAGTTAATTTTCCGACAGTTTCACAGTTAATGGGATAAAGGTTCGATGTGTTTCAGCTTTTAATTTTCACCTGTGTGAAATAAAATTTTACGGCAGATTTTGAGAAAAGATGCGCCCCTTCTTCCCTCATTGGTGTTATAACAAAAGACCCGCCAACCCCGTCTTATTTCAGCAAGCATTAAAATAGAACGAAGAGTGCATGGTCCAAAATGAGCAGTGAAAGTATCAGAACTGAATGAATAAAAGTCATTTATATTGGTTGAGCGTACGACCTAACACAAAGTTTGGGATCATGTTTTTTTTTTTTCAAACCAGAGCTTTATCACAATAACAACACAAAGCGGGTGGTTTAACGATGTAAGCTGGTGATGTGTTGTCTTAGCGATGATGTCTGTAGGCATGTGTTGGGGGGTCAGAAATGTGTGGCTTCAAAATTTTCCAAGCGTGAAAAGATAGCTTGCTGCTTTGGTTTCTTAGTGAAAGTGACAGTACATCTGTCTGCACTTGTGAAATCCAATAGAACCGCAGCGTTTTCGATTTCCAAATTTACACCACGAGTGAAATATGGGAATGGCACACGAGATCTGGCAGGTGTGGGATATCTCTTAACCCACAAGCGGTGTAAATTTGGTAATTGACATATCCCACAAATGATGTAAAATTGATAGTGTATTTGAATAAGCTTCTGCTGGTGGGCAATGAAGTAATGTGGTCAAACAGTAATGCGCAACGACTGGTTTTATTGTGAACCATTAAACAAACTAAAATTTATGTCATTGGTTGAACAGTAGCCTGGTCAATACCACAGTGAGAGTCCCGCGCAGTGCCCCGGCATTGACCCTAAACGCAAATAAATAAATGGTATAAATATGGATATCATTGGAACCAACGGGGACCGTCGGTCTCAAAGATATCCATAATAGCATGGTAGTTCTCAATCAAGATAGTTAACCCTATCCCCAACGCTTGTAGCAGACAACACTCATGAAAAAAAAATTGTGTAACTAAAAAAAAAACAAATTTTTCAATTCTAAAACGTAGGTTATGACCCCTCATTCCAACGAGCGTGTCACGACAGAAAAACCTTATCGCCCGTTTTAGTCTTTTGGGTGCATGTTTCGGTAGCGTAGTCGCCCATTTCAGTCGCGTTTTAGTCCTTTATGATAGGAAGACCCTCTTGTCGCCCGTTTCAGTCTTTTGGGTGCGCGTTTCGGTAGATTACTCTCCCGTTTCGGTCCGTTTCGGTCGCGTTTCGGTCCGTTTCGATAGCGTTTCGGTCCATTTCGGTACGTTTCGGTCCGTTTCGGTAATCGACGCACCGGTTGTATTGGCGATACACCACTGGCTCCCGTGTCTTAAAAAAGTCTGAAATGCCAGCGTCTAATGAGTATCAGTTGGATGCTGTTCGTTATCACGGTCCGAAACGCCCGGATATGCCTATTTACACCATGATTACCTATTCTGCTATGTTTAAAAAGCCTGTGACATAAATTTTAGCTCTACACACCAACCGTGGTGAACACGCCAGCAATGGGATTTCAGTAGTTAAATTTTACACCTACAGTAGAACTGTATCCAAGTTGATCGTTGGTGACGTTGACCCAAATGCAAACTTGTCTTGATTTATCGCATGCCGCCTCGCGAAGAGTGAACTGAAAGTGGCAATTATTTATTACGTTTTTATATACCTCATGCCAAAAATAAATAACCATGCATTGTCTCATGCTAATCAAATATCCAATGACTCGAAAAAGTATATTATTGTTATTAAAATGAAAAAGTCCCCGAGATTTGCGCGGATTATTTTTCATTTGGTTTCGGCGATAAAATTGACACGAAAGTTCCGCTCACCGAGACTCATGTAAACAAAAACAGAGTAGCACTTATGCACGTCTGACATACGTTTAAAATCTTAACAAGAAAAGTTTTGTGCAAGCGCAAGCGCGCGATAAAATGCCCACAAAACACTTATTTTGTGCATATATCATGCAATCTTTTCGTATTACAACATAAACAAGAAACATTTTGTGAACACAGTAGAGTCCCTCTCACTAAAAGAAGGTGAATGCCGCATCTCAAACCATTGTGACTGGTTATTCACAAGTCATTAGTTCAAAATAATTTCAAGTTTAGTGGACAGGGCTCAGGGCTATGGGGGTTAATATCTTCCTTCGAAAACACCTGGAATGCACCCTTCCCACAGACAAACACCTCTCCCCCTAACAAAACCCAGCTTTTGGACGAATCGTCCGGTACGAAACTCGACTTGGGACAAAATGCCTGTACCGAGACGATTTTTGAGAGGAATTGCCCGGCACCATATCCACGTATTGACAGTGATGGTTTTCGAATATATTTCTTAAAGAACTTCAAGCTTATTGGACGAGAGGAGAGGGTGGATACACGTTTGGATTAAGATCCCCATTCGTAAAAAACTTGAACAAATACCCCACCCGTCAACACAAAAGCTAAATGCTTCACTGTAGGCTGCAGGCATATCGGGAATTGGGAGAAAATATTCACGAGGACATCTCGTCTAATAAAATGGAGGGTGGATGTAACATAACAAAAAGATTTTAAAAAAGTATTTCTAACTTTGAAGGTGGCATAACACAATACGAATATTGAAACATTGAATGCGGAGAATCCCAGTTTGATAACGAATTCCGCATATTGGTGGACCCAGTACACACTTGCAAAGGTGCGCGTGTACCTGTTTGGTTGGGGTTAAATTGCTGCTACAATTTGGCTCGAGTAATGAGAGTGAAGGTGCTAATTTGTACCTACAATTCGGTATATTTTTCATTTATTGGTGTTTAAGGTCACATACTTTTGCACAATGGCTAATCGTGACCGTGACAGCTTTACGGGTGGAGGAAGCCGGAGCACCCGGAGAGAACCACCGAGCAACGACGAGCAGCTGTCAACTCTCCAACATCGTAACTCTGAACTATGCACCGCAGCAGAGGCAGGGTTAGATTGGTTGAAGACATGCGCACCATCGACATGCAGTACGCCTTAGAACACAGAGTCATCATGCCCCCATGTAGACAATCGGGGTTAAGTGCCTTGCCCAAGGACACAAAGCGGGAGCGCGAATCAGTCGCTGAAATGGTCACCCATCCAGCTACTAACCGCGCTCGACGTTGCTTAACTTCGGTGATCTGACGAGAACCGGTTAACGCGACGCCACCGCGCCCCCTACTACAATTCAGTAAATTGTAGCTACAGTTAGGTAAATTGCAGGTACAATTTAGTAAATTGTGGGTGCAATTTAGGTAAACTGATGGTATAATTTGTTAAATTGTAGCTAGGGCTGTCACGATTAATCGTTTAATCGATTGTTGATCGGTCACTGCGAAATCGATTAGTATTTTTCGTTGTCGAATAATCGGTAAATTGTATCCCGTTTAGACATTTAATGACTAAAAGAAAATTTGATGATAAAAATAGTGTTTCTAAAGGTAAAGAGTTAAGAACATCGATGTTAAACCTCAAGAAGCTGTGGGAAGCATTTGTCTTTCAGGTACATTCATCAAAGTTTTGATGTTCTGAACTTTTGAACCGTCAGTGTAATAATCAAGACCGGTCGGCAGTTGCGAAGTTCGCAACTGCCGACCGGTCTTGATTATTGCGCTGACGGTTCAAAAGTTCAGAACATCAAAGCTTTGAATGTAACTAAAAGAGGATCGTCCTCGTTGTTTACTTGAGGTAGGTCAACTGACTTGAACTTCATTTTTATCGACTTCAAAGAGAGGTGTGGGGGGGGGGGGGGGGGGGTCATCTAGGTGCGATCAATCGATTATCATCGATTATTTGCGACGATTAATCGATTCCTAAATTAAAAAATCGTGACAGCCCTAATTGTAGCTACAATTTAGCTAAATTGCAGGTACAATTCACTAAATTGCAGCTGCAATTTGATAATTAAAAATTACGTGGCGCTAATAAGCTGCCATACATGACAGACCAGACAATGATCAGAGTGACGTAAAAAGCCTTTGAAAAATCGAGATAAAAATAGCACTCGACTGAATATTTCTTTTTCCTTCAAACGTGGCCTTTAAAATAGCTGCATTTTTCAGACAAAAAGATTTAACACAGTAATAATTAATACGCTTTTTGTCTCAGAAATCGTGTATATTGTAAAAAACAAATGTGATGTTTCTTAAAAGAAAGTACATAACTCGAAGCAAGTGCTGACATTGCAGTGACCCAATAATTGCAGTGAAGACATTAAAAGTGAAAACCCCCTAAAGCAATCTAGCGCCATCATAATTCACATACAGATAGAGGCATGGGAAGGTTTGGGCAGCGAGGCGGGATTTTTAGGGATTGGGCTACGGATTAATAGCAATGTCGCTCGATCATAATTCACCCAAAGATACAGGAATGGAAAGACTCTAATAGCGACGACGTAAGCGGAACAAATTGCAGGGTATAGCAAGAAACAGGTGGGATTTTTTAGCGAAGGGGTTGCGAGTAAACATCTCTTCTCAACGCACTAGGATTTCTAATTCAGAAAAAAAGAAAATATTTTCTATATACTTCAAATATAGAATCATTTCATTTTCTGAAAAAAATGATTTCAGGTATAAAAGTAAGCATGAATTTCAAAACGCTTACTCATAAGAAAATAAGAGGAACAGGAGTTCCACAATTTTATCAGAGCAAGGATAAACCCACCACCCACTCTGCGATAGTTGTTGTTAATGTTTTTTGTTTGTTTGTTTGTTTGTTTGTTTTTTGTTTTTTTTTTTGGAGGTGGGGGTGGGGTGTTTTTCTTCATTCCATTACATTATTGGTCCGGTGAAATGAATATGAGGATGTAATATTAATTATTTCAGCACATAACGTGCGCCTTTTGTAAATTAAATTGATGCCTCAAAGCTATATATGCATACTGTGTTCTGTGTCACAAGAATCATGCGAATAAGCTTACTTCATCACCCAGTCTTCAATTAGTACACTCCCAAATGAATATTTCTTCAGTTGCTGAATTCACCAAAAATGCAACCGGCCGAAACGTATTGACTTGACGCCCAAAAGAGTACAATTTATGGTGGCCGAAATGGCTTGCATCCGATATGTGCTTATCCTTGGAAATCAGAAGACAGAAAAAAAAAATTAAAAATGAGATGCCTTCGAAACTAAAATGATCCATAAACGACTCGTCAAGCCGAGTTAATGCCGGCGAGTATTTAGGAAGCACCCATGAAACTTATTTCTGTTCCCGGAACACTTAGATACCGTGGCGAAGACAAATGGAACACGACCAAAGCTATTCAATGTCACCTGTCAAAACAATTGGGTCAGACTTTCTAGTCGGATTGTTTTCATGTAAAAGTTACTAACTGAGCTGGAGGTATTCATGAATTTGAACAACCTGCCAACGTGCGGTATGTGACGCCGAGCCGCGAAGCGGCGAGGTGTTCAGCACGTTGGCAGGTTGTTCAAATTCATGAATACCGACAGCGAGGTTAGTAACTTACTTACACACCAATTGAGAGAACGCTTGGACCCAGGTATGGTAAGTGAGTACAGGTGTTCATGTGAACATCTAGTGTATTGTTCTATCGGGAATTTCACGTCTCTTATATCAACCCAGAGAAGACAAGGGAATTGGTGTGCAAATCACTTTTGCAACAACACTTTAGCAGACGGCATAAAAGCATATATATGTATTACGGATTGTTTTGCGTGTATTATTTAAAGACAATGCACAGAAATGAAAATAAAGCAAAATAAAATAAAGGAGAATTACAAATATTCGTTTCGGATTGTGCAGATATCCATTTTATTTTCCGTAAATTGAATCTTACTAAGCAATTAATAACCCCATGGATTGTGCCAAGAATCGTTCAAGATATTACGCGCGATTGTCGCTACATAAACTGATGATCGTGGTATAAATAAAATATACCCAAAGTAGTTTGGTGTACCAAATGTTCACCACTCTTGGTGAAGTGGTGTTAACCGCTCGCCAAAGACTCGCGGTTGAGGGGTCGTCCAACCTAACTTTGGTCAGTTTGTTGACATTTTTCCAAATGCCACAGAAACGGATAAGTAAGGAAAGGCAAATTATATATCAAACTAATGAATAAGTGCATAGAAAAGTATATATAATTTGTTTCAGGGGAAAAAGTGAATTTTATGATTTTGAAGAACATTAATTTGCCAATGGCATAAGTAACGAACCCGTAAAACCACAAAATGACCGGTAATTCGAAAGCCTTGTTCTCAATGTAAAGATAACATACTGCAGACTCGGAGAAACCATTTTTATGACACATAAACTGGTGTGTTTTGATGTTGGAACGAAATATCACCAACACAAATTTTGGATGTTCCGAATGTGGCCATGTTTCAATGATGTTTATTCCGGTCATGTGATTACAGTGTGGTTCTTGCAGGAATACTCATTTTGGGTGATCGTAAGAAGGAAAGGACGTGATCACGCCCTTTATTTGTTCGAGACAATGTATGAGCGCATTTGCAACCAGGTTACAGCAAACACTTGAGCTGTTAATGTCATAACTGCAAAATATGGTTTGAAATTCGCTCCAGTGACATCCAGTGTTTATAGGCCGTCTGAACATTTTTGTTGACAAAAAATCTGAATTATTGCGCACTAAGAAGACAACATGAACCACTTGTAAAAAAATAACCGAGTGTATAAAATCGGGTCGATACACATAAAATAAGGTAATATTCATAAAAAAGTAAGCTGAATGCTTTAGAAATCACTTTTATCTCTGAGTATATTCCAAGTGACCTGGAACTATATTGAGAGTGTTGATTTCCCCCGATGTTGAGAACTTATTTACTTCCTGGTAACCATGGATCTTTGCCGCGACTGTGTTGATGTCCGCAAAGGACCGATTGACGATGGGTTGAAAATGATGCATTCGCGCTTTTAAATAAGGTGCGATTGGACGATGCTGTGAATTTAGTTTTTTCTTGCAATCAACAATGCCAACACAAGCGTCGATCAGTGTCTTTTGTCATCGTTTTAGACTGACAAATGTGACAAACCTCCTTTACCGAAAGCTATCTCCCAATTTGCATATCACAATAAACATAACAGCGGTCAGCGTGACCGTGATGGTCAAAACCCAAACGAATTATCGAATCCACAGTCAAAATTAGCCGCAATTGACATTTAAACAAATGAAATTCACGAAAAATTCGCAATTTCTTCATTATCTGTGCCGAGTTACTTTTTAACCTGACACACCAGACCACATTTTCGGTGGCCGATTTAGGCCATCCTCAATACTTTTTTTATCTCGAGATCTCGAGATAATATCTCAAGATCTCGAGATAATATCTCAAGATCTCGAGAAACTATCTCAAGATCTCGAGATAATATCTCAAGATCTCGAGATAATATCTCAAGATCTCGAAATAATATCTCGAGATATCGAGATTTCGAGATAATATCCCAAGGTCTCGACAAACTATCTCAAGATCTCGAGATAATATCTCGAGATCTCGAGATAATATCTCGAGATAATATCTCGAAATCTCGAGATAAGCATATGTAATCGGTGTCACTCTTTGATCATTAGCATCTCTCAAACTGTTTATTCACTTGTCGCATCTTTTCCGACTGCAACATATTCGCGCCCCTCATGACAATTACACGAATCCACTCCTGTCACTCAGAAAACTTATCAACCAATCACCCTGTTGCGAAGTTATGAGAGCTCATCAAATCTCAGTCCGGAACTAATATAAACCGAGTCCCGTCATCCAAACTTGCTCTTGCTGGTGTCTGGTCCCCAATCCAATCCTAAAGTGTCAACACAGCACCCGTACCTTCCAGTACCTACTGTAGTGCCTTTTACCCTAAAACACAACGTTTTCTCACTACTTGACAAGATGAAAAGTTTGTGTTTGTCTAACACTCCAAATCCAAAGTATTGATCCAGTTCCCGGTGCATACTGTAGTGTTTTTTACCCTAAAACTCAACGTTTTCTCGCTTCTTTGTCTCCCAGCCTCATGCTGATTGTAGTGATGTTTACCCTAAAACACAAAGTTTACTCACTACTTTACAAGACACGCACCCATAAATACCAAATATTTCCTTCCAGCTCCACACTGAATGACGTGATTTTTACCACAACTCACAAAGTTTACTCACTTCTTTACAAGACACAGACCTGTAAATACCAAATAGCTCCCAGCTCCACGCTGAAAGATTTCATCCCCACTCCCTTGGTGGATTTTTCACCTACTTTCGACTTTGCTTGCTGAGACGTACAGTATAAGTTTAACCTCATACCCGCGTTCATTTTGACCGAGCAAATCGACGGTGCTACCAGATGTATAATAACCCTACACCAGCGACAGCTATGAACCTACCCTAGGATTTCCTTTCCTCTCGTTGGTTTGAAAAGTCTGGATTAGGCGTAACTAGTTGCCTCCTGCGGATACAGCTTCCGGACCAGTGATTAAGGACCTCACGTATTACCAACGTCAGTGTAGAAAAGGGCTTACCCAGTACAAGGCCGCAGATGCTAGACAAAACCGCGAATTTATGGTCATTATCCAGCAATCTCCTGACACCCAGGAGCCGTTCTCACAATTACACACCCAAATTGAAACCCATAACCCTGAGCCCAAAAGGATAATAGAATTCCCCCTCCTGTGAATCCCAAACGTGGCATTGTTTCCACACAAAACCCAATTACATGTAGTAATGAAAAGATTGACCTGTCGCCCGACAAGTCTCAATGGTCAATACACCTTTCACACTCCTCCAGGGACATACCCGAATGTGACAACTCCAATGGTGATGTATACAGTTCCGCGCATATATTGAAGGACAACTTGAACCCGATTCTCAGTATCTCCGAACAAGATGAAGCCCCCTCAACATCGTTTACTGTCACCCTTAACTAACTGCAACAAGGCACCCCAATTAATCTCCGTGATCACATACTGTCATCCGCTCACGGGAGCCCCCTCCCCCTCCCAGTACTTGTGACCTCCACCCCCAACGTCAACTCATGAACCGACAGTAATACAGGACATCCCGTCCCATAAGATTGATTGGTCCCCTATGTTCTCGACCGCTGAAACCCATTCCAACCCGGGAAACCTTAATTTCGCTATCCACGAGAGCATAGTTCCACCTGGACCACGCGCCACAGACCACTCCCTCCCTCTTAAATCACAAGACGATACAGCCACACACCCAATTTATGGGAGGAATATCTTGCCCACCCAATCTCCGATAGCGCATCACACCATTGCTTTGTCCTCCGACAATACCCAACTATGAATACACGTTTCATACTCCTCCAGTGGGACTCCCAATAATACCCCTCAAAACGACACCACTGCTAACCACCCTGCAATGTTAGTCGAAACTCAAACCTGTGAACATACCGCCCGGTTTGACCTATCGCTGCTACAGCTTCCAAAAAATGTTTGACCCAATTGGCGGTCCTCCCAAATAAGCGAAAGTGTCCCATCCCGCCAAACAGTGAACCCCGCAATGTTGTGTTTAAAAGATGTTTCCGCGACATTTGAAACAACAAGCAGCACCCCACTTTCTTAATTCTATTTTGCTACCCCGGTCCCCTGCCAAATATACCCACAGTAGCAACCCCATCGTACATTAACTGGCCATTTGGTGCCTCCATCCACCCTATATATCAAACAAACCCCTCCTAGGGTGCAACAACAGTTTCCTTCCTCCTAGTACCATAAGAAGTAAGAGGGACTCTCCTCCAGAGGTTTGAATCCTGCCAATGATATAAGGGAAAGATGCTCTCATGACACGAGAGCATCGCCTGTCCCTACCAGGTTATATCGCATCCACTCCCTCCTTTTCGCTACTCCGTTTCCTACAAAGGCCCCTTTCCTGACAGATCCGAGTAGCTCCCTTGATCCCCAATTTACCGGCAATCTGATTAGATTAGATTAAATTATTTCCCCCTGGTCTCTATATGTCCTCCTCCCTGGAGATTTCTGCCTAGCTTGGGGTGCACCACCACCTCCTTTTGATATTTGAGTCTAAACACTGAAACTTCTGGAAAACTCTCATCCGAATGCTGCATGTGGTAGGTAGGTATCTGTTAGATGCAGGCATGTGTGCCCAGAAATGTTTGCAATTTTCACAGGATTCTTCCCAATCTTCACTGTCATATTTGAATTAATGATTGGGGTTTAACAGCATTCTCCCTGCTAGCTCATATAGCGACTATATCAGTCCTACTGGTGGAGAAAACACATAAATGCGCTCAGAACTGATGCCAACTACTGTTGGGGAGGTGAGGAGACCATGTCAGAAGCCTTAAACTGAGTGCGCTTCGAATTTGTCTAAGAGTCTGAACAAACTAATAATCAAGAACGGAAGGTGAGAAGTATATATATAACATTTAAAGGGCCACGAAGGTTCGTGTTTCAAAAATGTTTTTTTTATAAAACCAACTGCATGACATTCCCTGTGTCAAAATACCTACGTAAATTCTTGGGGTCACATACGAAATGCCCAAAAGTACTAAAAAACGGTTCTCGACAACGTAATATTTAACATATAAATAAACTAAAATAGTTTTTTATGGTGATAAAATATAAAAAAAAATTGAAACACGAACTTGTGTGGCCCTTTAAATGTTATATATATACTTCTCACTTTTCATTTGGGATTCACTGGGGAGGGTGAGGGTGGGGGGGGGGGGGCGATTCCATTCGCCTCTTGGGCTCAGGGTTATGGGTTTCAATTTGGCCCTGGGGGTCAGGAGATTGCTGGGTATTGACCATAAATTCACGGTTTGTCTAGCATCTGCAGGCTTGTACTGGGCAAGCCCTTTTCTAGCACTCACGTTGGTAATATGTGAGGGCCTTAACCACTCGTCCGGAAGCAGTATCCGCAAGGGGTAACTAGTTATGACTAATCCAGACTTTTCAAACCAATGAGATGAAAGGGAATCCGATGGTAGGTTTATAGCTGTCGCTGGTGTAAGGTTATTATACACCGAGTAGCACCGTCGATTTGCTCGGTCAAAATGGACGTGGGAATGGGGTTAAAGTTATGGTGTAAGACGGGTCCGTGGAATAACAGCGTGTCAAGAGATGAAGTGTCTTAGTTACCAAAGTGGAAAGTAGGTGAAAAATCTACCAATGGAGTGGGTGATTGATTTCACTGTGGGGATGAAAGATTTCAGCGTGGAGCTGGGGGAGCTATTTGGTATTTACCGGTCTGTATCTTGCAAAGTAGTGAGTACACTTTGTGAGTTGTGGTAAAAATCACTCCATTCAATGTGGAGCTGGAAGGACATTATTAGTATTTATGGGTGTGCGTCTTGTAAAGTAGTGAGTAAACTTTGTGTTTTAGGGTAAAAGTCACCACAAAAAGAGTGGAGCTGAGAGGAAAAGAAGTGAGAAAACTTCGAGTTTTAGGGTAAAAAACACTACAGTATGCACTAGGAAGTACCGGGTACTGGATCAACACGTTGGATTTGGAGTGTCGGACAGACACAAACTTTTCATCTTGTAAAGTGGTGAGAAAACGTTGTGTTTTAAGGTAAAAGGCACTACAGTAGGTACTGGGAGGTACCGGATGCTGGGTTGACATTTTGGGATTGGAGTGGGAACAAGACACCAGCAAGTGCAAGCTCGGATGGCAGGACTCGGTTTATATTAGTGCTAGGCTGAGATTTGGTGGGCTCTCATAACTAATGTGACAGTTTAGTGCACATTAGCTTACTGCTGTTAGACCCTGAAGTGCTTGATAATGGATATTGAAAAAAACCACATTATTTGAGTTTCATTATTTTTTCTCTCATTCATTTGATTTCTTTAACAATAAATATATTGATAACATGGAAGCACTATTTCAAAAATTTTCATAAAGTCCCCCCCCCCCCCCCAAAAAAAGGGTCAATGAGTCAAGTACTATACTACTGGAGAAATTTCCTAAGATTCTGAAAACTCTTTGAACCATCAACAATGATCATATTTATAACTGTAGAGCACTATTTCAAATGTTTTGATGAAGTTTCACCAGAAGGGGTCAATGAGGCATGTATTATACTACCCGGCAAAATTTCCTTAGATTCTGAAGAAAATACTTTTATCAGACAGCAATGAACATATTATAACTGTGAATCACTATTTCATATGGTTTTTTTTTTTATAAAGTTTCACCTAAAAGTGTCAATAGGGCAAGTGTTATACTACTCGATAAATTTCTTGAGATAAAGTAATTCAATTTAAAACTGAAGCCAATGTTTAAGAAAAGTCGCAATGGTTCTTGGCAAGACTCATTGTTTGGGCGAATTATCTACCCAGGCAAATCCAACTGAACATTGTAACTGAGAAAAACGGCGCTTGTATAGACAGGAATGATACTTGGAATACCCTGATTGGTTACCCGAGGTCACAGATCACATGCCCAGCCAATCATGCATCGCAATCTTAGCCCGAGTCGTGACAAGCTGCCTGGGAAAAAAATCAACCTATCAGACTGCTGCTTGTATCAAAACTAGGCACGAATAACAAAATGGCGAGAACTAAAAAAATCAGTACGAATGCATGAAAAATGGATAATATAAAATATTTATGGATTGAATAAAGCACATTGAAGGAATCATTGCCTTAAACCAGAGTATGTAGCCTTCCCAAAACCATGTATGGACAATTAAAAAATGAAATACGTTTGGTTTACAACCCTTAATTCCCGTTAAGCTGTGAACACCAAAATCTCAGTACAGATTTATCAAAAAACCGAAATAGACAAATAACTCGGGTAATGCTGGTTGAATTTAAAATACCGATACCAAACAGGCCAAAACTTCAAACAAATAACCTCACAGAGGCTGAACGGTCCACGACTGTATGCGAACAAATTGACATGACTGTATAAAGCCCCCCCCCCCCCCCCCAAAAAAAAAAACAAAACAAAACAAAACAAAACAAAAGAAAAACATGACTTGTCTCATTCCTCCCTGCTAACTCCGGACAATGGTAAAGCTATTGTCAAAAACAAACAAATAAAATTTGAAAATATATTCATTCCGACTCCCATGGAAGGTTCTTTAAATCAGTCTCTCTAAGGTATAAGGAAACTCATTTTCACTGATGTAAACAGTTCCACAATACAACATATATAAAGTTTATTTGGTCTGTGGCACAACAGAAGTCTCTTTCTTTTCTCCCTTCCTCATCCAATTTGTCTTCGTATGTTCCTTCACACCTTCAGTGGTCTCAACCACTTCCTAGTCCCGACAAACCATCTGCAGAGGTGAAGGAAGATGGAAATTACCAGAACTCCCTGCCATCACCTGCCTCTCATCCTCACTTATCTGTCTCTCCTCCCTCTTCTGTTCATCTCTTTCTTGGGCTGTGGGGCGCCAAAGTGGTAAAATGTTGCCTGGATCTACAAAATCACTATTTGCCACTGTCTCAGTCCAAAAAGTCAAATGCCCATTCTTCTTGTGTGCATTTAAACGTCCCTTAAGAGCAAACTTTTTATGACAACTGCATACATATAAAGTCTTCTTGGCCCGATGATACTGAGTCCAATGTTTATAAAATGTCTTAAGATTAGTAAAAAAATTCGTTGACACAGGGCAACCAACCACAGCACAGTACTGTCCCTCAATGGGTCACTCATTCGCACTGGTTAAAAACTCCTCAATTTCCTGCTCATCTCTTCAGCTATAATGATAAGAACTGCAAATAGAAGAAAACTCTGTTTAGACAGAAAATATAAACTAAGGTGAGTATATCTGCCTGGGCTTAACTACTCTTCCGCGTTTAGTAGTTATAATTGGGATTGGCGAATCTACATTCCCACAGTCACCATCCTCACTGTCATTAGATGGAGGCTGATCAACAGAAACATCTACATGAGACGAAACAGTCTGTAAACTGCTACTAAATAGCTAGTTTTCAGGAGTATTGTGGACAGTATATGGTTTAAGGTAATCTACATGAATAGTTTTGGGTTGTTTTTCAGGATTGTTTTGTATCACAAACGTCAACTCTGAATATTTTCCTATAACCAGATATGGACCAGTCCACCCACAACCAAGTTTCTGTTTGCTACAGGAGGATACCAGTACCAAACCCAATCCCCAATATCCAAACCTTTAATATTAGCTCCACGATTATAATATTTTTTATTCCGAGAAGCAGCTTTTTCCAGATACTTATGGGTTAATTCAAAATTGTTTTTAAAACTTTCCACCGACCATTCAACATACTGAGTGGGACAAGCTTTCCCACTTTCCCCTGGGGAAGAGAACATTATATCTATAGGGTAACTGACTTCCCTTCCCAACATCAACAGATTTGGTGTACAAAGTGTACTTGAGTGTTGAGTTGCCCGTCATGCCATCATCAAATAAGGGAGCTGTTCATCCCAATTGGACTGGTTTTCTTTTACAAAAATAGCTAACATTTGTAAGATGGTACGATTAAATCTTTCTATCATCCCATCAGATTGTGGTCTGTAAGGTGTTGTTCGGCTTTTGTCAATGCCTAATAAATTACAAATTTCTGAAAATAGTCTAGACTCAAATTCTCTGCCCTGATCAGTATGAATTCTTTCTGGGCAACCATATCTGGTTATAATTTAATCATTTGCCCGCCTCTGCGTTTGATTGGTTAAAAGCATACAGCGTGAAAGTCGTCAAAATCTTATAAACCAAATCACGTCATGATTTGGAATGTCGCTGCACGTTCGCACATCCGACCCAACTTTGAAGACTATGGAAGCCCCGCCCACTCAATCTGGTTGTCACCGTGTGGGCGTGACGGCAGACTGATAGATGGATAACAAGCTTGTAAACAAAGATCAATGATCGATTTTTCATCGCCTCCAGTCAGCGAGAATATAATGATAATTTCTCAGGAACAATTGAATTTCATAAAATATACCGAAGTGGGAGACGAATAAAAGATCATATACCCAAACATGATTTTGGGGGAACTTAAAAAAATGTTTTTAATGATATTCTTACGTGACTTGCTAAATATCTGTCGTGTGCGATCTAAAATCAAAACAACAAACAATTTGACAATGATTGACGTGACCTGTTTGTGGCATACTTTCCTGAGTTTCACTGTTGTCTTATGCGAAAATTAAAAGTTTTTCGTTCCCGTACACATAGTTTTTATATTTACAATATTTAGCTATTCTGGTCTATTTTGTTAGTTCTGACCCTATTCCGAGCACTCTTGTTGTTTCATTTATCTAGATCATTTATATATATTATAACTAACCAATCAAATTGCTTGATTTCCCATAACCTGTACTTAATTCGTACAGAGTTATCTCCCCTTATTACAACGATAAAACATGCACTCATTGAATTGTTACGTCAACATTATTTATAATTAGTTTGGCCTACACAAGGTTAAAAATCAGTTTTTCAGGATCCCCAGCATGGTCCTTTTGGATACAACGAAGTTGTATCCGATTCTCATCACCTCTGTATCCAATGGCAATATCCCCGGGCATCCCAATTTTGGCAAAACATATAACCCTCGGCACCCCTTTTTTGTCATATGTGCTTATGTGAAAAAGCGCAACGTGACACAATGTGCCCTAGCACATAGGCACATGCTTTATGTGCTTATGTGAAAAGGCACAATGTGACACAATGTGCCCTTGCACATAGGCATATACTGGTATTTGAGGATACATATGGCCTGGTATTGTATTATTTGAGGGTACCTACTGGTGCATCCCATTTTTGTCGTATGTGCTTATGTGAAAAGGCACAATGTGCCCTAGCACATAGGCACATACGGGTATTTGATGATACCTATGGCCTGGTATTGTATTATTTGAGGATACCTATCTAGGATACCTTCTGGAGAATCCCTTTTTATCATACGTGCTTATGTGAAAAAGCACAATGTGACACAATGTGCCCTAGCACATACGCACATGCTTTATGTGCCGATATGTGCTTATGTGAAAAGGCACAGTGTGACACAATGTGCCCTAGCACAAAGGCACATACGACCAAAAAGGGATTCCATAGCCAGAGGTGTTTTTCAAAAGGGATTCTTTAAAAGGGATTCCGTAAAATGGGATTCCTATCCGACTCCGTAAAATGGGATGCCCGTATTTTAAATTTTTGGTTTGGTATGTCCTTTCAAAGGTCGTACCAAACCAAACAAAATACAATCCTTCATACCATGTTTAGACTGGGGACGGGGAGATGCAGGCCTAACCCAAGAATCATGGACTTTTGTGCCAAACCCAGCCCCCCCCCCCCCCCCCCCCATCCGCAGTTCTGGACCCCGAGGTTATTACCCCAGTCCCCTATCCCTTCCCTGGTCCTGGCAGAGATGCTCACATTAGAGGCAACTCGGTTTGTAGAAACTACAAAATGAGATGAAAACACGTATGCGCATATTTTTTGCAGTCTGCATCTTGTCGACGATTGAATGTACGTAGCTGGACATGGTGTTATCGACTTTTTCATCCGCAGTTTCGACACTGTGCCATATTCACCGGTCCAACGTACAATATGAAACAGGAAATCACCGATGATAAAAACATGCAACAAAGCCCCACAAAGTAGATTTCCTTTTTCTTGGGCGATTTTTGTAAAATTGCCTGTTAGCGGGCAGGTTTTCTATTTTATTTTTTTATTTTTATAATTATTTCTTTGCCATCAAAAGTTCATGTTCTTGGTATGTTTTCGACCTTATAATCTACAGAATAGCATGGGTGGTGGTGTATTTTCACACCTTGAGTGCAAGAAGGCTTTGCAATGCTAAAGCATTGCATTACAAAGCCTTGTTGCACTCAAAGGACAAATTTATCAATTGTATTAACTTGACTAAAAAATATCAGACATAAACCGTTTAATTTTATTTTTTTTAGGTTTGCATTGGTTATAAAATGAGAGCATGCGGCAGCCAAAAGGACCATGCTGGGGATCCTGAAAAACTGATTTTTAACCTTGTGTAGGCCAAACTAATTATAAATAATGTTGACGTAACAATTCAATGAGTGCATGTTTTATCTTTGACATTTGACCCAGTTCAAGTTTTGATTTTCTTTGTTCTACCATAAGGCTCGAAGCATACACGCCACATTCCATTAAACTTGAAAGCTGACCAAAACTCCATCACATCGTCCAAAATTTCTGTTCTAAAGCATCCTTGTCGTTTTAACATCTCAACAATATTATCTTTTCAGTATAATTGCTTCGATAGGCCTAGTCTTTTAGAAGAATGGCACGGTACGAATTGGCAATATTGTTCGTGTGGACAAGATTTATTCATTACCTTACTGAGGAAACACAGACGTTTACATTATCCAAACTATGATTTTTCTTTGTTTGTGACACACCCCCGTGACAGTAGATATGGGAACTATGCCAAATCAACAACAACGACAAGAAAAACTACAGCTCGTTCCAATGGTAAGTTTTTTTTCTGATTCTTCACTCATCAAATGTATGGTTGTTATTTATTTATTTATTTATTGGTGTTTAAGGTCACATATTTCTGCATAATGGCTAATCTCGTTCCAATGGTAAGGTTGTCTTGCCCAAGGACACAACGCGGTTGCCGCAGGTGGGATTCGAAGCAATGACCTCTCGGCTTGCAGCCTGCACCTCTACCAACTGAACCACCGCGCCCCCAATGTATGGTTGTTAACTTGCATGCTGTTGGCAGATATTCCAGCCCATGACAGGATTTATTTTTCTTGCCACTGAAATAAGGATAATTCAGGTACATTTACGGGGGCGCAGTGGTTCAGTTGGTAGCGGTGCAGGCTGCAAGCCGAGAGATCCTCGGTTTGAATCCCACCTGCGGCAACCGCGTTGTGTCCTTGGGCAAGACCAAGACACTTCACCCCCATTGCCCACGTTGGGGCACGATGACGCTGTGTACCAAGTCGTACTGCACGTCGATGGTGCACATGTCTTCAACCAATGCTAACCCTGCTTGTGTGGAGTTAGTATGTTGGGGAGCTGACAGCTGCTCGCCGTTGCTCGGTGGTTCTGTCCGGGTACTCCGGCTTCCTCCACCCGTAAAACTGTCGTGGTCATGATTAGCCATTGTGCAGAAATATGTGACCCTAAACACCAATAAATAAATAAATAATAGGTACTTTACAAAATTTTTCCTTTCCTCCTGTAAATTGGATAGAGTTTTTCACCAATGATTTCTTGAGATAAATTTAGATGACTTTTTCATAAAATCTAGTCATGGCTGCTCCTAAGCAGCCATGACTTGATTTGATGAAAAATATCTTGAAAATACTCAGCGGATTAAGAGTTAAGGGCTATCTGTCAGGGGCAGGGTGGGGTGGGGGTGTCACCCGGATAGGAAATTTGTGACACTAACATTTTCGTAATTTTTCGTAGTTGAAATTTCACGATTCGGTTGTCGCATAATTGTAATAGGGCGCGTTTTCTTGAAATACGGGCCCATGTGATAGAGTTTGCACTGAATTTGCGCCCCAAGAATGATCATGTTTAATTTTCAACCCATTGAGACGACGATGTTTGAGTTGTCCTGTAACTTTTGCCACTAACAGCTTAGCTCGGGCTGGTGGGTCATAAAGCGCAATGTTTGATGTGAAACGCAGTCAGCATGTGACATCATAACTCCAGAATTTTGGCCACGCGTTAGTTTTTCGTGACGATTCAGACAAATCACCTCCTTTCGTTCTCCGCCGTATTACAATACTGTACATAAGCTCGTCGTGTTATATATTAATCGAAAGGAAAATCAATTTCCAGTAAGTTGATGCCGAATACATGATAATTACTTGACCAAATGGACATTTTATATCGGAAACATTAGTACATTACATCCGCCACCCCAACCAAGTGGCCTCGAAGTCAATCGTGATGCTCCGCGTTTTTCATAGCAACATCTGCGTGCCTCGAAATTCCTTCAGAAATCGTTCCGATTCACTCTCATTTCGAGACCATTCGCTGTAAAGTACATTAAAATGCCGAGACGTTACTGGGTCAAGAAATCGAGGAAAACAGAAAAAAATTATCTCTCAAGAAATTGCACTGAAATGTTCAGACGTTACTGTTAATTTCGGGACCAAAAACTGTAGGTCTTTTTCACGCGCTTTCCGTTCTCTTCCAAAAACAAGGAACCCTCAGACTAACCACTGGGTTTTATAGGAACAAACGAGGAGATTCGTCAGGAATTTCGAGAAATGTATCTTTTTGACAAAAAAACTCTGCAATTTCTTTGCAACATCGATCTTCTTTTCCACAAGGCTGATTTTTGTCCAATGCAAACCCTATGGGCATTTTATAAAAACTCGTCGGCAGCTTAAAAATGTCGCAAAGGTAGCGGTGACATTTTTCACAGATATCTTTTCCACGTGCAAATCGTATAAAAAATCGAAAAGGAAAAAAATGCTGTTTCTTTCGGGGTGGTCCCGAAAAAAATGTGATGACCGAACTGAAAAAAAAGATAACTAAAATATATATATTTCGATGCAATAAAATAAGAAGAAAAAAAAATTACCCTTTACCTAACATGAAAAGCAGACGACACTTGCAAAAAAATTCTTGAATAACTAATTTGTTACATTTTTTGTCTCAAAAACATAGGTCATGACCCACATTGGAACGAGCTCGACGAGCTCGTTCCAACGAGGGGTCATAACCTATGTTTTGGAGACAAAAAAAATGAAAAAAAATAATGAAAATTAATTGGCGATTTTTGAGAATAAGGCTGGCCGGTTTCTGGACGTTACGTTGGGTAAGGGATTAAACTAAAAAAACTTCAAATTAATTAACTGAATTTTTTTTTCAATTGAAAAAATAAAGAAAACAAACGAAAAAATGTCATTTCCAAAAATCAAAGATCCTCAGAAGAGAGAGCAGACGATTTGATGATTTCTGGAATCGAAGAGAAATATTCAAGATAGCGATATGTTGAAACGTATGGTAGATATTGAATTGACACGCGAGACGACTATGTTATTCAAATCCGTGATAGAAACTTTTTGGAGCTCTTAGTAAACCTTACCTGGATATATGTACATAACACGGTTCCTTCGGATGTCGACTGGACTTACAGTATTAAAAAATAATCCGATGGAAATCTGAACGTGGGAAATAAACGAGCAGAAATAGAAGGCGATAATTTGCTCATGAACGTTGATCGTGTGCTCGAAGGCACTCGAGGACTGTGATATCTTCTCGCGTTGGCTTGACTGAATCTACAATGAAGAGGATCTCAGCACTTATGGCGAGATCTTGATCTAAACGAATGCCATAAACGGGAATAACGGTCCAAAATCTAAGAGACCAAAATTGAGTAAAAGTTAGAAATGAAAACAAGTTGTGAAAGAACAAAAAGCGTTCATCAGGCCGGTCCTCGGAACGGAAATGGTTGTCGATGGTGATGGTACGACGACGACCATTCCTTGCGATCCTAACGCGCTAGTAGATATATTGGAGCTCTTGATGGCCTTAGGGCAGTCGGAAATATGAGAGTGAAAAACGAGATAGTAAGTATATGCGATGAATTGTTGAGGCAAAATATCGTAAATGAAAACTGGTATAAAACCGTCATGGGTTTTTTATTTTGAAAAACATAAGTAGGAAAAAAAAAGAAAAAAGAAATTAAAATAAATTAAAACAAAAAAATGTTAGTTATAACGAATAGAGGATTTAAAAGATCTTACGAATAGTATATATTTTGATTTCACACATATCTAGTCGGACCCCCCACCCCCCCACGGACTCCCCTTCTGCGCATGCGCGTGACGTCATAATCACGTGATACGCATGCGCAGCGACCATCTTGGATGTTGTGCGCATGAGCCGCGGCCATCTTGGATGCTATACGCGTGCGTCGACGCCATCTGGGATGATGTACGCATGCATCGCCGCCGCATGTGGTGGCCATCTTGAATGGCTGCCATGTTGGTCGTTGTACATAGCTGCCGTGTTGGATGATGTGCTCGGCGGCCATTTTGGACGTGCACATACTCGAATAACAATTTGTGTTAGTAACGCTGTACATTATGGTATATAAAGAGTCATTTCGTTCTGTCGTGACCAAGTGGAGTTATTTCCCCGGAATTTTAATATTTGATTTCCATTTTTCTTTTGCGAGTTATGTGTTCCACTACTGAGCATTTTTATTTTTAAAAAATAATCCCGCCATCCCTTCCCTCCCAACATTTCTACCTTAATGGCAATGACCAGTCTCCAAGCTAATATTTTAATTCAATGGTACAAGTTAGTTTATCATCCCACCCACGGAACCATTGGCAGTGGAACAGTGTTCGTTTATTGCGTTAATTTATTTAAATGGAGAAATGAACGACTGCCCAAACTTGAGTCTGTCTGAATATATAGCCCTAGATGGTGAATGTGACCTTAAACACCAATGAGATTGAGATTTTGTCCGTTGATCTTCTAAAAGATTTCCACGAAATTAGCGAGACAAGTAACACCGTGAATATTCGGCAATTTTTCAAACATCAGCATGCGTTTCAATATTTTGTATCTGGCGTGAAATATTCTACATGTACACTCGAAACAGTCAAAGGTGTGGGGGTAATAAAAAGTTTTGTCAATAGATTATACATGTACGATCGAAACAGTGTTTAAAGATAGAAAATGAAATGAAACGTTGTGTGACTTATCTCCTCGAACCTGCGAGGGTAATAAAACCACTCGCAGAAATCTTGTCAATAAAAATATACTTCAGAGGGTACTTGACTAACAGTTTGCGAAGAATGGTGTGACTTAGATAGCGAAACTTGGCCGTAATAACGACTTTGTCAACAGATACCCGGTATTCACGAATCTCGACAATAATCATATACTCCATCGAGGTACTCGACTAACAGATAAATATATTTTTGATGACCTATTGCCAACTTTAGCAGGAATGTTACTTTCTCGAAAAACTGGTAACAATCAGTGCGCATTCAATAAAATGAATAAGTCATATCTTGTTTGCGAAATTACTGAACCCTCGCCAATTCTATAAAAAATAAGTCGAACCGACAACCGTCCGGTGTTTTGTTTGGTGCTCCTCCACTCCGATACTTAAAAACACTTCGAATAAAATGACTAAATCAGGACCCCTCCTACTTAACGATTATGCTAGAAACCTCGAGTTTTTTAATTTCAAAGATAGCGCCCTCAACCAACAAAGATTGGGGACCTTCTCCAATCCCCCACCCCTATCACCCATCTGAATACCAGACTTTTGTCAGCCTATATTAAATGCTCATTTTTCGATGTTTAGAATAAACCATCCGTCTTTACGGGAGGCCTCGCTATAAATACGAAAGAACTACCATTCTCCAACACTCCACCTAGGGCGCGGTAGCGTTGTGTACTAAGGCGTACTGCCAGTCGAGAGTGCACTTGCCTTCCACCAATAGTAACCTTCCCGGTGGAGGGAAGGGATGGCGGGGGTATTCAGTTTAAAAATAAAAATGCTCAGTAGTGGAACACAGAACTCTCAAAAGAAAAAAATGGAAATCAAATATTAAAATTACGGGGAAATAACTCCACTTGGTCACGACAGAACGAAATGACTCTTTATATACCATAATGCATTGCGTTACTAACACAAATATTTATTCGCGCATGTGCACGTCCAAAATGGCCGCCGAACACGTCATCCAACACGGCAGCTATGCACAACGACCAACATGGCTGCCATCCATAATGGCCACCACATGCGTGAGCACCTCATCCAAAATGGCGGCGATGTATGCGCACTGTGTCCAAGATGGCGACCACGCATGCGCACGTTATCCAAGATGGCGGTGACGCACGCGCATCGTATCCAAGATGGCGGCGATGCATGCGTACATCATCCCAGATGGCGTCGACGCACGCGCATAGCATCAAGATTGCGGCGCACAACATGCAAAATAGCCGCCGTGCATGCGCACATCTAAAAATGGCCGCCGCGCATGCGTACCACGGGTTTATAACGTCATGCGCATAACATCCAAGATGGCCACTGAGCATGCACATCACGTGACTGTGACGTGAGGCGCATGCGCAGAAGCGGGGGGGGGGGCGTATTGTCCGACTAGGTATGTGTGAAATCATCATACATACTTCCTTTATGTCTACGGTGGATCTAGCATGATGGATACGATGATGCAATTCTTTTCGTGTTTCTTCACCACCAATGTGGCGAGACAGATGGCTTCGATGGTTGCGAAGCTCGGAAAAAAAACACTGCAATGGATGTTAGTAGGAGAGCTACGACGGAAGCCTGCAACAAGCGACAAAAACCGACAAGAGAAGTGAACTGTCGATTTAATTTCTACATTGATAGCACCATTCAAACGAGTGAAACTGACTCCGAGATTAGAAGAGATTTTATCGGAGGTGAAGGATTCCCGTGGTAGTGATGTCATGAAAATACAGAATTGGCCAAAATATAAAAAAAACAACTAAGTCCAAGTTTTTAAAAAAGCCATGTCGAAAATGTCCAAAAAATGGAGAAAAAAAATTAATTACATCGAAAATAATCAAAAAAAAATAGGAAATCAAAAATGTATCATGTCACGAAACAAAGACAAAGAGATGGAAAATCATTCAATGTTTCCGAGAAGCATACGAGGATTGATTATGGGAAAATGCAACTGTAGGAAAATGAATCTTTTGTTGAATCTATTGTTTTGACCCAAGTGTTTGGATTATAATAGATTATTCGTGTTCGGCAAGAGGCTCTTTCCGCCTGAGTGCAAACTATTGCGAGAAGCTGTGAATGAGAAACTAATGAAGGGCTTGAGAGAGAGAGTTTTTGATTTTGATCACCAGGACAAGACAGACACACGGGAGATGTCTCCCTCAACGTTCTGGCAACAGGTGTCGAGAGAACCCGAAAATATTTTTAAATCGGACGTGGAATGTCACTTTTCCGAAAGCGCGGCCGACGTGCCCGATTCCAGAGATTTGAATTTTGGGGATAAAAAGATCTGCTGATCTGTTGTTGTAGAAACAGAATCGATGCGAGTCTTATTCCGTTCGAGGATGTCACAGCAACGTGGATTGTTTCTACCTGTGTTAACCCTTGACCTAACATGAAAAGCAGACGACACTTGCAAAAACAGTTCTTCAATAACTATTTTTTTCATTTTTTGTCTAAAAAACGACGAGCTCGTTCCAATGAGGGGTCATAACCTAAGATTTTGACACAACAAAATGAAAAAAATAATTAAAATTAATTGTTGATTTTTGTGAATAGTGCTGGCCTTTTTTGGCCGTTACGTTGGGTAAAGGGTTAAGATTATTTTAGATTATCCAGACAGACCATACGAGAGAACGCGAATGTCCTGTCTCTTTCGTCAAGATCTCAAGAATTCGAATAATATCTACGATGAGCATATAGCCAACGACATGAGCAGAGAAAAATTCAGGAGATATTATAAGGCGGTGTGGGATCGTGAACCTTATAATTTCGTGGCCATCAATCAGACCAGTCACAAATACAACGTAAAATATAGGAACGGATTCGTCGATTTTTATATTCCGATAAGATAGAAAATCTTTTTTCTTGTCTCACTGCCTCATAATATATATAAATAACAAATGAAAAAGATCTAACAACAATAATAACTCAAAATAGTTGAAATAGAAAATAAAATGTTACATTTAGAATAAACGTATAGAGTTTTGAAGTAAAAAAACACTTATTCTACTCGTTGGATTAACCATTTGAAACCTATCAGTTCTAGGGCTGTCACGATTTTTTAATCTAGGAATCGATTAATCGTCGCAAATAATCGACGATTAATCATAACTAAATGACCCCCCCCCCCCATCTCCCTCTCTTTGAAGTCGATAAAAATGAAGTTCAAGTCAGTTGACCTACCTCAAGGAAACAACGAAGACGATCCTTTTTAGGTGCATTCAAAGCTTTGATGTTCTGAACTTTTGAACCGTCAGTGTAATAATCAAGACCGGTCGGCAGTTGCGAACTTCGCAACTGCCGACCGGTCTTGATTATTACACTGACGGTTCAAAAGTTCAGAACATCAAAGCTTTGATGAATGTACCTGGAAGACTATTGCTTCCAACAGCGTCTTGGGGGTTTAACATCGATGTTCTTAACTCTTTATCTTTAGAAACAATAGTTTTTTCATCAAATTTTCTTTTAATTATTAAACGTCTAGAACGGGATACAATTTACCGATTATTCGACAACGAAAAATACTAATCGATTTCGCCGTGACCGATCAACAGTCGATTAATAGATTAATCGTGACAGCTCTAATCAGTTCAATGGCAGTAACGGGGAGAGTCCATATTCTTTATTTGGGGGTAGACCAATTAAAATTTTCAACATGCAGCCTTGGGCTGCACATTGAAAATATTGATTGGTCTACACCACACCTTCACTCAAAAGTCAACCTACTTTATGAAATTATGATTTATCATGTTACTGGGCTGAAAAGCGACCTCTGGGGTTCAACGGGTTAAGAATGAAACCAAATGCGAGTCGGTTTCATAATCCTTCGAGTAGAATACATTTTTTACTTGAAAACACTATACGTTTATTTTGTTTATCTCATAAATCATTTATAGGGAAGTCGCTGCGAAATCGTGCTGTTACTCGCAACAACACAGTGCGAGAACTGTGGAGCACATTGGTTCAATTCAATCGACAAGCAACACTGCCAAAAATAAACAAGGCGCAGTGATACATTTCTGTCTAAAAATAATTCTCCTACAGACTTGAGCTAAACTTGCAAAACTACTTTATTAAATGAACAATGCCTATCTTTCTTATCTTCGTTGTTTATTGTTATTCTTTTTCGTCATAGATTCAACTTGAGTTTTATAAACAAAGCCTACGACACGTGCATTTGTTTATTTACACTTTCTTAATTTGGAAAATCAAACATCACTCATCATGCCGCCGCCTTTCAGAATCGAACTTGTATGCTTTTCAACGCTTGGTTTCGATTGATTTACTGTGTGTTTTCTTTGTTAATTGTTGTTCATTTTATTGTTAAATAGAATTGAAATGTGTAATACATTCTAAAACTAAACATTTCAGCGACGATCAACGTTTGATAAACGGTTCATTCTACCACAAACGTAAACAGGTCATGACAACACGAATGCGGTGGAGGTCAGAGGTCAACAAGTCCGTCTCTACTTTTGGAATAAATTGTTTCAGTGGTAAACCTACGAGGAAAATTTATCACTCTACTAGCAGCTGCTACTAGGTGAATAAAGCAAAAATTTATCTAAGACTACTAATAATAAACGTCCATTTATGGGATAAAACAAGAAACGTTAGAAAGATAGCCGGGAATATGCCTTCGAAAGGTTCTTTTCAAATCATAGAGAACGATAAGAAGACCAGTTTCACTGCGAAGTTCAATCTACCACTAGAACTGAAAAAGGGTAGAGCTACGAAATGGCACCGGTTAACCCCTTGATACTTTTGTACGTGTTATGACGTACGAAATCAAATAGCGAGTTGATACTTTGTTGTCATTTGTTTTGTTATTATTTTTCGATTTTTTAAAGTTTTAAACTCAATTCCCATTTTCTCCCGAATAGTGCTCAGTGACAACCGTTAAGCCAAATGTTATCGCAACTTAAACTACTGATATAATCCTGCTGTCAAGACGTCTTAACTGGTTGAGTGCTAGAAGCCACTATCCTTGCTTTCAAAATGAGGATACCAGAGCAAAAGTTAGCACTTTCCTTGCTTATATTTCATATTCATTTAAACACAAATGATATTTTGTTTATATAAATTTGTATTATTACAAATTATTGGAGAGTGCCTGTGGGCACTCTTCAATAATTTGTAATAAAACAAGTTTTGAATAACAAATTCACACTAATGTGAAAAATATCTTGTTATTTGCACTTTCCGACGTTTGAGGTCGCATTTTGAAAAACGTTGAAGAAACTAAATTCTGAAAGCGTACAATGTTTTTCTCAACATCACAGAGATCAACGATCTGTTCAGATATTCTCCCGACAACGGAACGAGTTGACATGAGATTTGCATTCTCAAAGGTAGTTAGTTAAAACATGGTCGACCTCAACGATTTCATAGAGATGAGAATGGAGATAAACGTTCATCGTGGTCCGTTACAAGTAACTGGCAATGCCAATACTTTACGAAGGATACTGGACATGGGAGCTAGTTTTCGAGTGGATTTCAAGGCAGATGATACTTTTGAAAGATTGTTGGGATTCGTTCTGAACGTGTATCAAAGTCACGTGAGCTCCGAAAACGTGGCCGAAAATCTCACCGTCAATAGTATTTTAGTAAACGTGGATGTGATCATCGGGAGTTTCATGAATGGTAGCGCACAGCCCACGACCTTATCCTTTTTCCAGACGTTTCACCGGACTACAAGATCGTAGAGCAACCTAAAAATCTAAAAATTTCGCTTCTATTTAAAAATAGTCCGTCAACGATTTATATGTGCGGAACAGTTTTTTATTTTCCGCATGGTTTAGTGTTGCTGTAGATGGGGATTACATAGATTAGGTGTGTAATAAAGTCTATTTACCCTTGACGTTGGACACGAAATTAAGTTTACGGATCAAAATGGCGAGATATTAAATCTTAGTGAAGAATATGTGACAATACAGTTTCACATTAGGGACATTTTAAAAATAAAATATAGGAACTGTTTTTTATATTATATATTCACATACGGAGAGAAAAAACTTAAAATTAATAGATATAAAAAATAATAAAAACCAGGCTTGGCAATTTCAGGAGAGCGATTTTTTAGCTCTCCTTACTGCCCTTCTGAAAGAATTAAGGAGAGCGAAAAAATGCCCTCCTAAATATTTTGGTCTGGGATGATTGAGATTACATGTATTATGCTCACATTAAATTTTTGTTGTAAAGCAAAAATGTAATTTAACTTCGAAGTCACATAACATCACGTAATTTCATTTTGAAAGTGGTTTAGTGGTAAAAGGTAATGGCTGCAACCATACCCAAACACAGTTGCAATCATTTGAAGCAAAATGGGTCACAGCAATATTTTTTTTTCTGTCAGTTTCAAGTTCAACAACTGACATCACAGTTTGAGGGGTAATTATTCAAGGAATATTGACACTATAATATACTACCATTAATACTATCCTGTCACTTGAAGCACTTGCACCAGGATGTGACTGTAGATTCAAGCAGACCTGTTGTCCAAGAAAGTCATACGCCTACCACTACCACCTTCAACCCCCCTTGGGGGGTTGCAGGTGGTAGTGGTAGGCGTATGACTTTCTTGGACAACAGGTCTGGGTACACACACAGGTCTTGTCAAGTGTGTGTTCGGTTGTTGAGTGAGACATCTAGATGTCTAAGAGATTTCGCTTTACCTTAGTAAAGTTAATAAAATCACTGATGTAGTCTGTTGGTTTCAGTTTCAATGAGTTCGTTCAACTGGATACTTAAAATGCTGTGTAAAGCTAATTGCTCTCCTAAGCTGATTGAGGAGAGCGATTTTTTGCCCTCCTGCATTTTTCAGAATGCCAGGCCTGAAAAACAAAATAAAAAAATGAGATACATACCGAAAAAAGTAAAAACATCGGGACAGAAAACTAAAATTCGTAGAGCGTTAAAAAATCGAGGTGAAGCAGTGAAAATAAAATTAAGTCGCGAAGATCTGGTTGTGAACAATGGGGGTGGAGTTGAAATCGCTTGGAGTCAAATGCAAATCAATAGGATGGCGAAAGCGTGTCGCAATAAGAGGACTGACCGTGACACTGAGCCCCGCTCAGTTGAGATATAATTTAAAAATGAAAGATGGTTTCTTAGGATTGAAAGTGGGACTGTCCACCAAAGCATTGCCCATTCTCACAAATACAGTATTACTGGCTTTGGGTTTCGGTTCTCTTTCGGGACTAGCTAGTTCAGGTGCGCAGAAAATAATGGGAAGCGGTCTATATTTTTAAAGGGAGGACTTGTGTATCAAATCAAAATGGATGGTAAAGGATTGTTTCTGGGATCAGTGATGAATGGTAATACATTTTACTGACAGAAAAAAGAAACGCAAGTTCAGTTTTGGTAATATTTGTTTTTTTATCCGTAGACCAAATGTAGTAAAATTTGACACATACCTACCTCAGTGTACTGTCTTAAAAGTCTTTGGTTAAAATTCAGTCAAACCATGACCACGTGCGAAGCTGCATGCTTTCAACAGATTTTTCGACAAAGCGTGCATCAGGGACACTCCCACATGCTATGGGCTTGACAGCTGTACCAAATCGAACTTTTAAACAGTACACACCGATTGCACAACATTTCATTTCAACTCGATTGAAAAGCAAAATGCTACGAATGTCCGAAGTTGAGTAGGGCTATTGCTCTAATTATGCAGGGCCAATCGCAACGTCTCGTCGCCCAGCAATTTGGGGTCCATGATTTATCTATAGCAAGCTTAATTGGGTGTCTCAAAGCTACAGGAAGATTAGCTGACGACGGAAACATATGTCGCCTCAACAAGACCCGCTGCAAGAGCGCACTAAGTCCACGTATCACTATATAGGGATGACAGGGGGCGCGGTGGCTCAGTTGGTAGAGGTGCAGGTTGCAAGCCGAGAGGTCCTCGGTTCGAGTCCCACCTGCGGCAACCGCGTTGTGTCCTTGGGCAAGACACTTCACCCCGATTGCCTACATGGGGGCACGATGACGCTGTGTACTGAGGCGTACTGCACGTCGATGGTGCGCATGTCTTCAACCAATCTAACCCTGCCTGTGCTGCGGTGCAGAGTTCAGAGTTACGATGTTGGAGAGCTGACAGCTGCTCGTCGTTGCGGGGTGGTTCTCTCCGGGTACTCCGGCTTCCTCCACCCGTAAAACTGTCACGGTCACGATTAGCCATTGTGCATAAGTATGTGACCTTAAACACCAATAAATAAATAAATAAATATAGGGATGACATCGCAAGATGGCCAGTTACGCGGGCTACTATGGTAACCAAACATAACGCAACTTGGTCACGTGACTATGACGTCACATCCGCCCCATTCCCCCCCCCCCCTATATGGGACGATCTCCACATCTTCCACTAGGCAGAAGTG
Organism: Pictodentalium vernedei; assembly: GCA_031216915.1. Classification (NCBI taxonomy): domain Eukaryota; kingdom Metazoa; phylum Mollusca; class Scaphopoda; order Dentaliida; family Dentaliidae; genus Pictodentalium; species Pictodentalium vernedei. The sequence continues at coordinate 158,814,849 of CM062296.1, forward strand.
ATGTTGAGGCCTTATCGAAAATATAAGACATCATATGGCCACATGCATATGGCAGTTCTAACAAAAAAAGTACATCTTCGTATTTATAATGGCAATTGTACGCCCCAAAGGGTCTGATATTTAATTAAAATGCGCATATTTGTGCTTACCGTACAGGTACTCCAAATTGGTCATGCTGAGTATCCAACAGCACGAATCGGGTACTACACACCCCTATTTATGCATGGCTGTTAGTGCTGAAACGGTTAACCGATTAATCGATTAATCAGTTATCAACATCTTGACCCATCCAAAAAGTAATTGATTTACCTTTCTTTTGAACTTCGGTATTAAATGGGTCAACAAAGGAACAAACTTGTTCCAAAACAGGCAAACATTGTCACACTGACTCACATCAATTATATCAGACAGAGTAAAGCATGCAAGTTACTTGCTGACATACTTGTTTACTTGCATGATAATCATATTGTATCAGTAGCTGGAAATGGTCATTTTTAACCCTTTACCCATTGCGGGTAGCAGACGATACTTGCAAAATAAATTCATGAGTTATTAAAAAAAATCAATTTTTGTCTCTAAAACACAGCTTATGACCCCTCATTGGAACGAGCTCAACGAGCTCGTTTCAATGAGGGGTCATGAGCTATGTTTTTGAGACAAAATTGAAAACATAATAAATTTGAATGGAGATTTGTTATAGGCCTAGTCGGTTTTGTTTGTTACGTTGGGTAAAGGGTTCATGCTGTAAATCATCAATGGTATGGCAATTATTCAGATATCTATTTGGACAAGTGATTAATCGGTTAACCAAGGTTAATCCACGTGATTAATCGATTTAGAAAAGCCCTTAACTGTTTCAGCTCTACTGGCTGTGTGTTGCACAAGTCCAAGTAGAGTATCAGATGGTATCAAATACAAGTTCACATTTCAAATAAAGTCTTTTAAGAAAGTTTATGGATTTATGAAAGCATTGGTATCTTAGATTTAGCATCCCATGACAGAATGTGGTGGTATTCCGATCCTAACTGGGTATTGAATAGGGCCATTCGAAACTTCGAAATTCGATTCGATTTGAACTCGTTCCAATGATTCGATTCAATTCGATTTGAGGCGCGCAGGTTAGGAAATATTCAGATCGTCTCCTCTTGAACTGTTCTATCACCAGGGGGCCAATACTAGAAAACGTTTACAATTGTATTTTCTAGAATTGTAATTCCTAGTTATGACTTTAAATGGGTTGTAATGAACCATTAGCAGTTTCAAAGATGTGGCAATTTGCCAGCTGGCAAATTGCGAAATTTTTTAAAATGCTAATGATTCAGTTTAAGCAGTCATATTAACTGGTTGAGTAGCCACTATCAGGGCTTTCAAAAAATGACGGCACAAGATCAAAAGCAAACATTTCCCTTGCTCATGATTCATGTGCAGGCAAATGCAAATAATATTTTGTTCATTTAAATTTGTTTTTTTTTACAAATTATTGGCGAGTGCCTGAGGCACTCTCCATTAATTTGTATTAAAACAAATTTTGATCAATAAATTCAGACAACCAAAAATAATCTAGCCCTCACCAGTTAATAGGTAGAATATACAGTTCTAAAAAATACAAACTCTTACAGTTTTTTAACAGTTTTATGTACATGAGATCTGAGATAGCGAAAGAGTTTAAGAATATTTCTCTTCCCTTTTTTGAAAAACGACTAGCCTTTGGCACCCCTTTTTACCAAGATGAGGATAAGAGTCGTATGTGGAGTCACTCGATCGAACAAGTACTCTATAGCTTATTTACTTGTGGGATTCGAGTCGTTCGAGCAATGGCATTTCAGTAATTGCTCGATAATTTATTAGGGATAATCATCAACCCCATTTCTAGATATCCCACTTACGGAATCCCTTTTTGAAAACGTCTGGCCTTCGGCACCCCTTTTCTCTGAGATGAGGATAAGTGTCGTTTGTGGAGTTACGCGTTCGAGCAATTACGCTATCGCTTATTTGCTCGATAGGATTCTAGTCGTTCGAGCAATCCGAGATAGTCAGCAAGCCTGCAGTGGTGCTACAAGGCAATAGTAATGGTACAAGGCACTAATGGTACAAAGCTGCGAGGGTAGTAGAAGATTATAGCATTGGGTGACTATGAAAGAAGCAAGTCATATGACAGATAGTTGAAGACAAGATGGAAACTGATGGTAAGGCTACCTGTGTAGAAACTGTATAAGTGCCTATAAGAATTTGCAATCTCACTTATGGAATCCCACTTATGGAATCCCTTTTACGGAGTCGATGGAACGGCCATGTTCCGTGGCATCCCACTTTCAGCACCCCTACCTAATAAACGACTCACCTCCGGCACCTTTTTTCCGAGATGAGCAGAAGAGCAGTATTTGGAGTCACCTTTTCGAGCAAGTGCACTATAGCACAGGGAAGTGGAGATAAGCGAGGCGAGAGATTTCTATTTTTATCTCAAAGTTTCAGTCGCAGCGTATCACCGAAAACAAGATTTTTTTAATAAAAGGAATGACCGAAGAAAGCAAAATCAGTAAGTATGTTATATAAAACAATATTTAACAATGAAACGACACAACTTAATGGAAAAATCGACTCTTGTAGTGTGAAAAAACATCTGCTGATCATCTCGGAAAATGATTTTCTCGGGCAAATTTCTCTTTCAAATATCGTTTTTGTTAAAATCATAGATCGACAGATTCGGCGTTCAATTCCACACCAGAAACTATCAACCATAACAACGAAGGAGGTTCGGTGCTACTAAAACTGTTCAAAATATAATGTCACCTTATCGATTTTTTTATACGCCCAGTTGTATACATACGCTCGTATCTTCAGTTGATGAGTCGTATACATTTTTTATGCTTGTCAGGTGACCCCTTCGATGTGAGAATCTGGTAAATTTGGAGCCTGTAAGTTCCGAAAGCAAGATAGGCCTTTTCGCGCACAAGCCGGGTTGAATGCAACATTGCATTGCGTTGAATAAGCGACCCACAGGTTACCTTTTTCAACGCAGAGAAATAGCCCATTTTACTGCATTACAGAATCTAACGATAGGCGGTGAACTATATGAAGATGAGACTGGTTTTATGGCATAGCGCAACAATGTCAGATCAAGTTGGACCGCATTATTTTTATGGCATAGCGCAACAATGTCAGATCAAGTTGGACCGCATTATTTACTGTAAGTTGACTCTTTCAGACACAATTCGTTCCAAAACACGTTTTGGGGGTGAAATAATTTTGGGGGGGGGGGGCAGTCCGGGGGGGGGGGGGGGGGTGTCTTCCAAAAAATTCCGGACACAAGGCTGGGGTGGGTGGGTGGGTTTTTCGGATGGAGGCCAAAACACCTTTTTTCCTGGAGTTGCAATTTTTTTCCTGGTGTTTTTTTTGTTTCAAATTATTTTCACATAACAAGGCTATATTGTTGTTTAGTAGTGAAATAGGCACATGTTTGTCAGGTAGGGTTAGTAATAATAATAACACTTCGGCCGGCCGCTGATTTGTCGCGGTTCTCGTATGAGAAGGCCTTGGTTACCCATGTTCTACCAACTGCCTCCCCCTATTCACGCGCTTCTCTCCTCCCAACACTCGGAGACGAACTGCTTGATGACATCCCTTGCCCCATTCTTCCCAATCTCTCCGATTAGTATATTAACCCTCTCCTTTGAGTCTCCCCCTAACCACATGTCCTTCATTCTCCCATCCCACTTCTCCATTATACTCCCCGTGAATCTTGTTCTTTTAGACTGGTATTTTGGGCATTCTATAAGAAAGTGTTCCAGGGTCTCCACCAAGCCCACGTTACACATCTGGCACTCCTTTTCACTGTGTTTCCCAATTTTACACCTCAGCTCCAGGGACCGCGACCTCAGCTTGAACAACAGTGACCCCCCAACGGTGCCATCAAGGTACTCTTCAAAACCAGGCTTCTCTTTATCACGCAGGCCACCCAAAGATCTCTTTGATTTGACCCCCTCTCGCCAATTACGGTTACAATCCTCCATGACCCTTTCTCTGACGATCTTTTTGCCCTGGTTTGCCCCAACGTCAAGGTCCCAGATCTCCATTGAGTAGTTTTCTACCAGCTCCCTCGCTTGGACCATCCACCCCGTCTTGATATTTGAGTTGAAAGTTCTCAGGAACATTACTTTACACCATCGGCAATCGGGGAGATTTACCAAATAATTAAGATAACCGAGTTTCAATAGGTCTATCCTGTCCTTGATCCTCATCCACCCAAGCTCGCCCCTGATTGCTTCTAGTGCTGCGGCATTACTCGAGTCTGTTATCCATCGGCCTGCATCGTTCTGCAGGATTTCCAAGCTCTTAACAGCTGTCTGGTTTTGGGGTATAACTTCCGTACCGTATGTTATACTAGGCAGACCCACCATTTCCCAAATGGTTTTCCCCACGAAAACCTTATTGAAACTGTTTCTCCCTATAAGTTTCATTTGGTTAAGGATTCGCTTCCCCTTCAGAATCAATTTATTTGTGTGGTTTCGGTAGATGCCTCTTCCTGTGATGTTTATATTTACCCCCAGGTATTCATAGTCACTAGTCTCTCCTACACTAAGAAGTCTACTGCTACCTTCCGGAATGCTGAACTCCCCCACTCTCTACCTTCGAGTGGGGTCCACTTTGCGGCCCACGGGTATAACTTTGCTCTTGCTTTCATTAAGTTCGAGTCTCCATTTGCTCCCATATTTCCCAACAATTCCCAGCATCTTCTCTACCCCTCTTCGCTTTCTGACACTAGCACCATATCGTCTGCAGAAAATAGCCCTGGGATCTTCAAGTCACCAACTGCCACCCCCTCGTCGCTATGCAGGAGTTCATCTCCTAAACCTTTGATGTACAATGCAAAAAGAATTGGCGAAAGGATACACCCCTGTTTTAGGCCTATCTCCATAGGCACACGTTTTGTTGTAATGTTACCCAGACTAAGTTCACTCTGTACATCTTTATATAATGCTTTCATAATCCCAACAAACTCGCCCCCCAAGCCCAGAGCCTCCAGCTTGCGCCACATACCCTCCCTCCATACTCTATCGTATGCCTTTTTAACATCCAAAAAGGCCATGAACATCTTTTTCTTTTTTGCTTTCGCGGATTCTATCATTTGGGATAGTGTGAAAAGATGGTCAGTGACTCTCCTTCCCTTCCTGAAGCCATTCTGGATTTCTCCCAAAAAAATAAATAAGGCCCCACTTGGCTGATTAGGGAATTTGTTCTCTTTTTCTGTAAATTAAATTAGATGCATTAAAGAATTGTGTACTCCAGTTTGACTAAAATCAATCAATTGAAATTTATGAATTTTAATTTGGGAATGGTTAACATAATTTTCATAGCTGAATCATCACGGCACAATTTGGATTTTACAATGAGTAGCAATGTGTTTAGCAGAACATCTAAAATAATGTAAAAAAAATTACGGAAAATAATCTAAATGCCCAGTTTCTCTGAGTAGAGCTCTTGTAACCTGAAACTAATGAAAATTCTCACTGTGCATCTTTGATATAAAACCCCACTTACTTAATGATATAAAACCCCACTTACTTAATTCAAGCTCATAGTGATAGTACCAGGGTTTTCACAGAGGGTTTGTCTGGCTATCTCGTGAAAACATGAAACAAAAGTTACAGTTAATATTTGAATTGAAAACTGACCCTGACTGAGCCAGAGTACATAGATGAGTAGCTGAGAATAATACTATGCAGCAAAATAAGATTATTTTAATCCTCTATTTGATGTTCACAAAAATAGTCTAATTCTTACATTATATGCTGTTATATGCAGAAATCAATGCTGACATTTTTTCGGAGACGGACCAGGACGGACAGTGAGATTTACAATAGTGTTAGGTGACAGATTTTCAGCTTTCCTACGCTATCTACTATCTTTTGAGTAATGACAATTGGCTGACACCTCAAGCCGAGACACTTAGCCTGTAGTCAGGTCATTAAAATTAAAACTTCTTCACTAAATTTAAACTGTTTCTTCAGTCTCGGAACTTAACACATGAATGATAATTATTATGAGAGCATTGAGGCCAGAACTTTCAGTTCAGCTTTTGTAATTCATGCACTTCAATAATATGCCAGTATACACTACGCCATAGTATATATAGGCATATTATTGAAATGCATGAATTACAAATGCTCAACTGAAAGTTCTGTCATCAGGTATTAGAACCACCAGAACACAAAGATGTGAAAAAAACAGTTATCAGCTGTTATATGCAGAAATCAATGCCGACATTTTGGTATAACTTGACTGCATAACAGTTACCAATATATTTATTTTTATTTGTGATACATGTATTTGGTAGCACCCTTGTTAGTTTGACATCAACTTTGAATGAGAAAACAGCAAGCACTGATCATCATAGAAGAATTACTCAGTGGCAGTGCTTTGTTTTTTCACAACATCAACAACACACTACATCATGGAATTTGTAATAAAGCACCATTTTATTTCATAAACATACACCTATATACTGCCAAAACAACTACAATTCTCGTATCTATCAGTGACCAGTGTATCAATCAGTTCGGGGGGGGGGGGGGGGGCGCGGTGGCTCAGTAGGTAGAGGTGCAGGCTGCAAGCCGAGAGGTCCTCGGTTCGAATCCCACCTGCGGCAACCGCGTTGTGTCCTTGGGCAAGACGCTTCACCCCCATTGCCCATGTGGGGGCACGATGACGCCGTGTACTAAGGCGTACTGCACGTCGATGGTACGCATGTCTTCAACCAATCTAACCCTGCCTGTGCTGCAGCGCGGAGTTACGATGTTGGGGAGCTGGCAGCTGCTCGTCGTTGCTCGGTGGTTCTCTCCGGGTACTCCGGCTTCCTCCACCCGTAAAACTGTCACGGTCATGATTAGCCATTGTGCATAAATATGTGACCTTAAACACCAATAAATAAATAAATCAATCAGTTCCTCGAAAGTTTTCTCACAACGAAAAATAACAACGAAATTTTTCCCAGTAAAAATAAATGCGTGCTTGATAACAAAGGAGTTAATAACAATTTTCTGTAGTGAAATCTAAATGCTTCTGTTGATGCTGGTTGTACATAATTAGTTTAGACAGTAGATTAGGATTCAAATTAAGGCAAGGATTGACAACTGGAAGCTCAGTGCAATAATTTTTCATTACCCACTGTGGTGAAACACTGAAAAAATATAGGTGGTGGGGTGGGTGTCCAAGTGGTCAGAGGAAAAATTTTTTTTTTTGCACGTGGGTGGGTGGGTGGTGGTCAAAAGGTGAAAAGAAATATTTTAGGCCTTGTGTCCGGAATTTTTTGGAAGACCCCCCCCCCCCCCCCCCACCCCCCCACGGGCAGTCAGGATTTTTTCGGACACTCTGGATTCTTTCGGATGAAGTGGACCTGAGCTCCACATCCAACTCCACCCACCCAGAAAATAAAAATTCCCGTACGCATATGGCAGTATAGATAGCGCGTAATTATAATTTTATGAATTTTTAGGCTCAAGCACCAATTTAAGTTCTTAAATCATCGGGACTGTAAATTTCAGTGAACTACAAAAGGTATAACATAAACTCACGGCTATATATAAAAAGCCTCTTGTGCTTTGCTTCTTTACATGATAACAATTTGTTGAGTTTTTAACTTTTGTGGGTCCCTAAATTTCAATGGACTGCAACAGGCAGACCAAATATCTAGCAGACTCCAAAGAAACATACATGCTGAACTTATTTACTGTAGTTTAAGGGCACCTTTCTGCAACTATAGCTAACTTACCCAATTTTTAGTTGTGTTCCCGCAAATGTTTAGTAAGTAAGTATAATTATAAGTAACTGATGAGGCCTAATTCAATTCTATTTTTCGTTCAACAAAAATGATGTGGCTCAGTTCCAGATTAACTTTGTTACCCAGCTTCAGCCCCCCCCCCCCCCCCACACACACACACACACACCACCTAACCACTGTGCGGCTCGGATGCTGCTGCGTAGCACACGGTGAGCATACATGGTGGCTCCTTGGGATTAGCTCTGATAGCCCCACCCCCACCTCACCCCCAATATTTTTACCTTCCTTCGCTCCTGAATAATCAACTATACTCTATTTTAAAAATAAATATGTGGAACTGATTCAAATGAACGCCTTTCCAGTGTGTTATCGTATCACTATAATCAAAGAAAAAGTATGGTATACATGTAAACTACATTTTTAGCTCACCAACTTTAGTTGTGTGAGCTTATGGCATGGGTCGATCGGTCGGCGTCGGCTGTCGGCGTCAGCGTCGGCGTCAGCGTACGTGTCCAATAATGTTAAAGTTTCTGTTCAGGTCACTTAATCGCCCTATTTCCAAATCATGGCTTTTATAATGCTGCCATAGGATGATTATTATCATTTTACCATGATTTAACCCCTCATACCCTACATTTTAGACATTTTTCTTGACATTTTTAGTTGCGTTTAGTTTTCTGTTTAGCTCAGAATTTCGTGTTTAACTTAGTGTTTAGGTCAGCTGCTGTGCTCCTTCTTTTCCAATGGCACTTCTATTCATCATACATGTTCCTCAGTATCATTGTTCCATGATTAACCCCTCATACCCTGCATTTTAAACATTTTTCTTGACATTTTTAGTTGCGTTTAGTTTTCTGTTTAGCTCGGAACTTCATGTTTAACTTAGTGTTTAGGTCAGCTGCTGTGCTCCTTCTCTTCTCATGGCACTTATATTCATCATACATGTTTCTCAGTATCATTGTTCCATGATTAACCCCTCATACCCTGCATTTTAAACATTTTTCTTGACATTTTTATTTGCGTTCTGTTGTCTGTTTAGCTCAAAATTTCATGTTTGACCTAGTGTTTATGTCAGTTTCTGTGTTTTACTTTTAAGAGGTTGTGTTTAGGTAAGCTTTGTCGCATGTTATGAGCCTGTTTGATACAGTTCTTGTGTTTGCCAAAGTTACTATCAAAGAGGAATGTTGGTGAGCTATAGGGCGTTGGCGTCCTTCTTGTTAAAATTGCATGTTAGAGGTCAGTGTAAAACAAAACGCAAACGAAGAAAATAACCAAACGAATAAATTTAGAAGGGAGTCTGATAACGAAAGGATCAGAGAATTCCAATTTGTTGTGTTCTACGACTGGATCTTTAGCTTGTGTGGAGTCTGTCTCTCTCCGTACAGAGGACAGTCATTTTACTTCCCCACCCAATAGGACGACACACAGTGACATCATCAACCCCGCAACTGATGCTGCCAGAGAGAGTTCAGATACCTCCATATCTTTTCTCAGCCGGGGATCCGCGACTTCTGGCACGAGAGACCAGCGAACTTATCCACCACTCTTTTCAACTTGTCACCACATTTCAACTTGGGGTGGGGGATGTGCCCCCCCCCCCTGGTTACGTTCTTGAATGAGAGTAAATACTTTCAGTTTACAGGCATGACAAACTGAAAAAATATATCAGTAAAATATATTAGTTGCAGGTGTATTTTACAGAATAATGTAATGGCCGGTCTGGGTTTGAATGAAATTGTTGAGTCGAGAGGCCGGTTTGGGTGTATCAAGATATGACCAGGACACATGGCGTACAAAATGATTTTTTCCAAAAGGGTTAAGAAGGAAACTGGAGAGCAGTTCGGATAACTTTGTTGGCGGCCTGGTTGGGTGAAATTCTCAGAAACTGGCAAGATCGGTTCTTGTCACTCTGAAGCCGATTTGGCTTGTGACGCGTGCCAGGTGTGCGTTCCTTTTGGCTGTGCTATTAAAGTGCGGGATGACCTCTTCGCCTAGTCTCCTGTGCATTCCACTACCTTTCACCTAGATGAAAGCAAATGGGATGCGCAAGAGACTACTCTTCGCCAGCAAAGACGAAGAGCACTTAGGGACGTTCAAACGGGGGGTGGGGGTGTTACCCCCCCCCCCCCCCCAGCGAGGACCCTGATTTTTGAAAGTTGGAAATTTTATGGTTCAAATTTCAAAAGTTGGAAACATTAAGTTCTAAGCAAATATAGAACTAGTGATTCTTGGTTGAAATACATTTATTCTTTATAGTATGACCCACTAGTTCTTTTTCGCGCAGAACTAAAATGTTGATAATGTTCCAAGTTTGTAACTGCGTAAGCTAGCAATACATGGAGATTGCGCTTTCGTAAATGCACACAAATAGTGTCAATTCGGAACACCGGGGCCCGCCGATTTTTTCTAATTGCCTTAAGGCAGGATTCTCTTACGTGAGAGTCCTTCACTGCTCGTCTAAATGAGAGTATCCCGCCTTCAGGAAATTACGGGAATCGGCGGGGCCCCAATAACGCCCGGCCCCGGGGTTACTACGCACCCTCCCTCTCGACGGCCCCGCACAATATAGCAGTATCATGTACCACAAGAAGTCTTTTGTTAGGCCAATTACAAAGTCTACTCATAATTATGGAGAAAAGGCCAAATATCAAGAGAATATAATGTAATTTGTACATAAATCTATAAAGAAAATTCCTTCTCAAAACCGATCATCAAATGTCGGAAACTTTTTTATGGTATCAATTTGAAATGAAAGTTTGGAAATTTGAGGATCTCACTGTGACACACACCGAGTCTGAACTACCCAGAAACGTCCCTGGGAGCGTTTCGATCCGAGACGTGTTTTGTTCTTCAGCAGGAGTGAAATGGAAATGAGAATGTGAAGAGTATTGAAGGCCTTCGTCGGACAATAAATGTGATCGATTAATTTGAAAGAAATGATCGCTTTGTATTTTTGACAACTTGACCCTGCTCTGAACTGCTATTGACAATAAGTCAATAACGTAATTTAATTTCAGCTACTGTTGACCTAACTGTGCTTATCCTACATCATGTAGAATGTTGTTTGGCATTCAAGTTTCAAAAAGAAAACTGGTAACCGAAGTCTTGTTTCGAAACTGTTTCCGTGAAGTCGTATGTAAATTAAGTGAAAATAAGATGAAAATTTATAAAATACTTATGTAAGGCGCGAATTATTCTATTTATTTCATCTTTTTGCCTTTGTCACACGGTAGGATTCGCCTGGTGAATATAAAGCTTGTTTTCGACCCTGGATCTGTTTGGTTTCAACACGACATTGGCGAGATATGGAGAGAATCCCATGTGACGTCACGCCTTATCTAAAAATACTTTAGTTTAAACAGTATTTATTTCAGATAAAATAAGTTCTCAAAGAACAACATTGAATATTTACAAAAGTATAGGTATGGTATACTTCATGTAGGATTCCATAGTGTTTCGCTAATTTCTCTAAAAATGGAATCGTTAAAAGCCAGATACTTATTGATGCAGTTGCTTCGAAGAGAATACTAAAAAATAGCCCATTTGATGTTTGTTCGACAGCTATTGGACACAAGAGACTGTTGCCAAAATGAGAGAGCGCGAGAGGGTGAGGTGGGGATCGGGTTAGGGATTATTGTCGAATAAACTGCTAGCTCAGCATGCTGTTAGGCAAACTGGTTTCAATTAACAGATGATTGGCGTATTGTTATAACACACCGTTATCTGAAGTGAAAACATTTTCTTCCCATTCGACTGTCGCCCCCCCCCCCCCCCCCCCCCCCACAAACACACACTTCAACAACATAAAATAAAATAAATAGAAAAAAATAATTTAAAAAAGCCAGGCAAAACCGCAAAACATAGACACTAAATGATCGTTATGAAGTAAAAACGACCACGGTCAAAAATGGTAAACAATTTTTTTTTAAAAGAGTCATTAAAAAGAATGAAATAAACCCAAAATATCCCCAATTGGAAAAATAATTCCCCGACAAAGCTGTGTGAATGTATGTGTGATGAATAAACAGCTCACAAATAACAATGGGATAACCTTCAAAGACAAGTGATTATGGATATGTTAATTACAGGTGTGAAGGAATTGGAGCCAAGGCCAAATGAAGTGTTACAGTTGTAACTGAACTAATTTACCCTAATGCATAGGTAAATTAAAAAAATGAATGCCGATTGAAAAACATGGTCTGAAATCTTTCGGGTGGGGGGCGAAAGTTCTTCGGGGGGGGGGGGGGGCGGTCCTCTCGCCCCCTCCCCCGTGGTTGCAAGTTCGGTGGTTCAGTCAGTAGTGTTTCAGGTGAAAGGTGTGACGTCAACGTCGTGCATTCGAGTCTGTTCATATGGTTTGTTAACTGATTAGACCTTCGAACATGCACAAATATGGGCATTGGAACGATCACATGGGAAATCGAATAATCTCAACTGGACGTACAATTATCACCAACTCCCGAACTACGATTTTACCAACTGGGCGTATAAAAAAATCGATAAGGTGACATTATATTTTGAACAGTTTCAGTAACACCGAACCTCCTTCGTTGTTATGGTTGATAGTTTCTGGTGTGGAATTGAACGCCGAATCTGTCGATCTATGATTTTAACGTTACATTTGTGCGAACATGTGAAAAACGATATTTGAAGGAGAAATTTGCCCGAGAAATTCATTTTCTGAGATGATCAGCAGGTGTTTTTTCATACTACAAGAGTCGATTTTTCCATTAAGTTGTGTCGTTTCATTGTTAAATATTGTTTTATATAACATACTTACTGATTTTGCTTTCTTCGGTCATGCCTTTTATTAAAAAAATCTTATTTTCGGTGATCTTTGATACGCTGCGACTGAAACTTTGAGATAAAAATAGAAATCTCTCGCCTCGCTTATCTCCACTTCCGGCTAAAGGTTTATACGGTTTATACCCTGTGTATAGTCCATTTGCTCGATGAGATTCGAGTCGCAAAGAAACTGCGGTCAACGTTTCTATGACGTCGCATGCGCATCATGGCGTCACGACGTCAGTAGCAACGTCAACCGCTTAGAGGGTGAAAACATTCGAGAAACCCCACCTTCACCATTAATGTTCCATCACATACTCATTCTATATACCCGTAGCCCTGTGTGTACATATATCACTATACATATCATACCATGCTATATATTATGCAGTACGTACACCACTTGCAAGATATAGTTGAATGACGCCGAAGTTTTGCACAAAAAAACGTGCTCCCCCAAAAGTCAGGTTCCTATGGGAATTTAACACTGGGTGCACACCCTAAAGTCCGGTTAATAGTGTATGATCGAGTACATGCTATACTACTAAACATTCATCGAATAGCTAGTTAATTTGTAACATCAGTCTTCTGGTAATCTGTACAAAACAGTCTCCTAATAATCTGTAAATATATACACTGGGGCTGACCGGCGCTTATAGAATCAATTCGTTCGTTGTTTTCACGCTGATTCGTTCCGACAGAGTTCAGATTCGTTCCCGCGATTTTCAAAAATTTTGTCAAATATCGGTTACGGACGCCATTCGTCTGGATACAAATATTACGGTAATAACTTATTTTAGCGTCCTAGAATAGTTCAGTGGCATATAATACAGCCACGTGCAGAATGTGTGCATTTTTCATAGGGAAATTAAGGAGGTGGTTGCTGGAAATGCACAGCACATGCACAGTTCGCGTAAATTGTATTCTGTCCGGTTCAGGCAGATTTGTAAACACTGAAAGAATTGGGACCAAATCAGTAGAATTTTATGAGTACGAAGCATTTGAAATTAAGTATGATGGACGCGCAAATTCGTTTGCGATTTTATGATTACGATCACGTTCGTTCCTCTCTAACCCTTTACCTAACGAATCGCCCGCATCCGCCCGCATCCGCCCGCGTAATATGCAAATTGAGAAGTTGAAAAAATTAAATTTTTCAAAATATTTCAACAAAACCATATCATGTGACCCCTCATTGGAACGAGCTCATTGAGCTAGTTCCAATGAGGGGTCACATGATATGGTTTTGTTGAAATTTTTTGAAAAATTTAAAAAAATGTTTTTTAAAATAATAAATTTTGATATCGTCTGCGTTGGGTAAAGGGTGCTTATTCGTAGTCGTTTCTGCATTGCTTTTATTTGGTAATCTACACGCTAAAAACTAAAGTGTTAAAAACTACACTTGAAGAGCTGTATTTAACACTTACTAAGTGCCGAACTTGCACTTTGTTCAAGTGTAGATATCCCAGAACTTGACAGGTGTTACAATAATACCACATGACAAGTGTAATGTCGCGACACTTAAAAGGAAACAACGCAGATGGCGCGGATCAGGCTCGAACTCTCGAGCCTGATCCGCGTCATCTGCGTTGTATCCTTTTAATTATGTACCCACCAAGCGCAAATCAAATTATGGACGATTCTGGAAGAACCACCAATGCCAGACACATGGGAAGTGCCATTCATTCAAGTTTCAGATGTCTGACGAATGTAATGTCTAAGTGCTTAAAGCATTGTACTTTGAGTGTTAAAATCAAACCCTGAGAGTTAGAATGGGTTTAACACCTTGAAAGTGTCAGTTTTAACACTTTAGTTTTTAGTGTGTATATACAATAGAAGGTTATGCATGAATATCCACAATAACGACCTCGACATACGGTTTGCTGTTTTTAATACATGATATATGGAAGAGCTGTGTTGATGCCGGTTTACTTGCTGGTGGTAAATTTCAACAGTACACAGAAGTACAACAGTACGTGGGGGTAGATTGTTACTAAATCGTGGTGATGTAGATTTTCCACTCGTAAAATTTCTATAATTTTGCATCAAAATACAAGAACAATCAATAAAACTTCATGTCATAGACCATCGGGTTGCACCATTGGTCCATTGGATGAAATCTACATGTAGCACACCGCGTTTTAGCGACAATCCTCCCTCTGCGTACTGTACATGGATAATTGTGTTCATTGCTATGCGCCCCACCTCCGAAGGAGGATTCGGGGATATCTAGTGAAGACCTCCGTCTGTCTCTGCGTCCGTCTGTCTGTCCGTTCAAAACGTTTTGGATTGTAATTTCAAAGCCATCGGCCGGATTGCGATCTCCATGTTATGCCGACAAACCGTCATGGTGGAACGGATATGCACAATGAACGGGTTCCGTCCAATAATTTTCACAGTGTAATGGCCCTTTATCACTCTTTCGACTTAGAAAATTTTTGTTTCCCACAATACCTTTTAGGCTATCGTTTATGCCTACGGTTCGAGGGCAGTAGCCCACGCTTTGCGTACCCCTTGTTAATGTAGTTTTGCTCAACTCCTTGTAGTTTAGTCCAATCCGCGCTTCCTCTGACAATCCGCCCTTTAAACCATCTAGGACTTAGCCCAGGTGTTTAAAGGGATGCGTCAGAAAAATCTCGGGTTAGATAGAGGCACACACCGATTACTTTTATTCTGCGTCATATATTGCGCCCAAGTGTACACGTGTCGATTTTAGTGTTAAGGACAGACCGCATATCGGAGTGACGACGGATGAGAAAATAGTGGACATATGTGGTCTTACATGTACATATTACCTGCATCTTTTGAAAACGTGTTATATATATATACCATATTTACATTATTGACTTCTTATAAACCACTGGACGAATTGAACCAAATTTGATATCCATGTTCCTTATCATAGGTCAATTAAAGTTTGTTCAAATAAAGTTGCCACGCCCAATGAGGGCACTAGAATGGCCATTTCTCCGATAGCACCCATAAATTGATTTCCAAAATTAAAAAATCTTCTCCAGAATCATGAATTAGAATCTTCTGATATTTGGTATGTAACATCTCTGGGGGTCAGATTCAAGTTTGTTCAAATCGGGTTCTGGGTTAATACTTGGTCTCTCGATGGGAGCACAAATTTGAACTCAGTGCAATATTAGGGAATTTCTTTAAAATCTGCTTCCGATCCCCTAGTCAGAATCATTTCACATTTGGTATACAACAACTCGTGGGGGGGGGGGGGGGGGGGGGGGGGGGGTGGTTGTCAGGTGCAAGTTTGATTAAATCGGGTCCCTGAGTTAATACTTTGGCTCTCCATGGGAGCCCGAATTTGAACTTTTTGTAATATGAGGGAATTTCTTTAAAAATATTCTTCTACCGATCCACTAGTCAGAATCCTTTCACATTTGGTATACAACATCTCTAGGGAGGCCAGATGCAAGTTTGTTCAAAGTAAGTCCCTGGGTTAATACTTAATACGTAAGCCCGAATTTGATCAGATCAACCCTTCAGAATACTTTCATATTTGGTAAACACCATTTCTAGGGGGGTCAGATTCAAGTTTGTTTTAATCGAGTCCCTGGTTAATATTTGGGCTCCCTATGGCAGCCTGAATTTTAAATTAGTGCAATATGAGAGAATTTCTTTAAAAATCTTCTTCTTCAGATCCACCAGTCAGAATAGTTTCATATTTGGTATACAATATTTCTAGGGGGGTGTAATGCAAATTTGTTCAAATCGGGTTCCTGGTTCAATACTTTGAACTTAATGCAATATGAGAGAATTTATTTAAAAACCTTCTTCAGATCCACCCGTCAGAATCCTTTCATCTTTGGTATACAACATCTCTAAGGGGGTCTTTCTCAAAGTTGTTCCAATCGGGTCCCTGGGTTAATAGTTGGTCTCTCTATGGGAGCCCAAATTTGAACTTAGTGCAATATTAAAAAATTTCTTCAAAAATCTTCTTCTTCAGATCCACCAGTCAGAATAGTTTCATATTTGGTATAGAACATTTCTAGGGGAGTGAGATACAAATTTGTTCAAAATGGGGTCCCTGGTTTAATACTTTGAACTTAGTGCAATATGAGAGAATTTCATTAAAAATCTTCTTCGGATCAACCCTACAGAATACTTTCATCTTTGATTTACAACATCTCTGGGGGAGGGGAGGGGGGGGGGGGGTCAGATTCAAGTCTGTTCATGGGTTTATACTTGGGCTCTCTGTGGAAGCCTGCATTTGATCTTAGTGCAATATAAGAAAATGTTTTTAACAATCTTCTTCAGATTCACCAGTCAGAATCCTTTCATATTTGGTATACAGCATCTCCAGGTGGGGCAGATACAAGTTTGTTCAAATCGGGTCCCTGGGTCAATATGTGGGCTCTCTGTGGTATGTAACATCTCTAGGAGAATCAGATTCAAGTTTGCTCAGTTTGAGCCCCTAGCTTGATATTTGGGCTCTCAAGGGAGAGGGGGCATGGGAAGGTTGCAGGTTATGTTCAAGTTTGTTCAAATCCATTCCTTTGTGTTTTTCCATAAAATTTGCCTTTCATGACTTAATTCCTTTGCAGTGTTGATAAACCATCACTCACTGAATGTGACCTCACGTACTTCTTTGAACCACTTTGTCAGGTGAGTGATTAAGGCCCCTTGTGGCTTCTTGTTTTGTTTGTACTTGTCCGAAAACTACATTTAGAAACAAAAAATCGACATTCAATTCTTATTTTGACACCCAATGCGTTCACACAGGTCTGCTGTGTAAAAATTACTATAAAGGTTCGTGACCCAACACGCAACGACAGTTGCGTTCATTTATGAGTTTTCAGTTGCCCACACACACGCTGGTAATCAATACGTCAATCAGTCAGTCAATCAATGAAGGGTGAGGATGTTGAAATGGGAGAGCTCTGTGGGAATCCCCTTCGGGAATTCACACACTTTGTTGAACTTTCCTGTAATGACCGCAATGGATCTGCCATTCATTTCTTACAACACCTATAGTTTACAGTTAGTTGAAGGGGGTGTCAGAGCCATGGTATGGTGGAATAAGAAAACAATGTATGCTTATTCGAAACACTTCACTGGGTGTGTTCGTATTGGGTGGGCAATTCCTCGTCTGAGAAATACCTAAAGTTCTTAGCACAGGAAGCTATATGGGTGTCAATTTCACATTTATGTTTAATATGATAATGTGTGATAGAATATCCTTGTATACCACTCTACCAATATACCGATGACTCGAACTGATACACTTCATAAATTGGTCAAAATTAAATACTTTATAATACTTCTATAGGCATAGTTTGGCTAAGATGAATTATTTCTTGTTCTCGACCGAACTGAGTTACATGTGATAGTGATCATTCTGTGAGAACTATTCCGAGAAGTCTCAGTGATTTGCTTCGCAACGAATCTGAGCCCATCAGATCTGCCTGCCTACGAATCTGCGCCATTGATGGAGAGATTCAGCGCCATGACGTTTCTCCAAATTTCCTCATTGGATTCAAAACTACTTAAGATGATATTACTGTTTAACTTATGCTGACTTTATGGGTTATAGAACTGAAGATTTCGTGAGTAATTGTGTTTCTTATCAACCTACCTTACTATTGTTTACTACTGGCTTGCACTACAGTGGAAGACCCTAACTCGGATAAAATACTCTCTATTTTAATCTTTCCCAAGAGATTTGGGAAAGAAAAGTTGTGTAAAAATAAGCCAAAACTAGGTGGAGCGCCATCGGCGCACACCCAGTAAGGGACGCTCTTCTTTTAGTACAATTCCACGACTTCCGTTAACCAGTGTGCAAGCAGTCATCAAAGCATTCTTTTTTTGTCCGTGCAACGTGGTTGACGTGTCGACATCTTTGCATTACGATACAGTGATAATTCAACTCGTCGGTAATGGTTTTCCTGTGACTGAATTATGGATCTGAAGATCGTATAATAACAGGACTGTGTTTTGTATATTCTCGTTAATATTTTCAACCACATTCTCATTATATATTCCGTTTTCGCGAATGTTTTTTTCGATACCGTGTCAACGCGGTTCGGCAATGAAATTTTTCGGCTGCTAAATTTTATTATTGTTATTGGAGTTAGGTGTCAGTGAGGGACTGTTGGACAGGATTTCTTCACTCTGTTGAGGGCTGAATTTCTGTATTTTTATGTCCCTGTCGGCCGTCTGGGTTCTGTCGTGTACCCACCGGTTATTTTTTCTGCCACCTTCTCTCGTAGTTGAGGGTGTTCTTGTACTTTCTGTATCTGTTGAGTTCACCGTTTTCTTCTACTGCTCTCACCTCTGTTATTTCCAGTTCGGTTCCTTTAGGGCAGTTCCTTTTGCCTTCGCCTTTGGTGCGTTCTCGTGGCTCGTTCCTCCCGCACCCACGGGGGGGGGGGGGAGGTCGTTTCGAGGCCTCCCGACACGACCACATCTGGTGTGAGTTATACCCCCTCCGTGGGGGAAGTGCAGCTACTCCCGCACCCGCGGGGGTAGGGAACGCTGTCGTTTCGGGGCCGCCCGACTCGACCACGTCTGGTGTGAGTTCTACCCCCTCCGTGAGGGATGTGCAGCTCCTCCCGCACCCGCGGGGGTGGGGAACGCTGTCGTTTGAGGCCTCCCGACTCGACCACGTCTGGTGAGAGTTACGCCCCCTCCGTGGGGGATGTGCAGCTTCTCCCGCACCCGCGAAGGGGGGGGGGGTGAGGAAGGTGGTCGTTTCGGGGCCTCCCGACTCGACCACGTCTGGTGAGAGTTATTCCCCATCCGTGGGGGATGTGCAGTTTTTTTTTACCGTGGTGGATACTGCGGGAGCTGTTGGATTTCTGGTGAAGAGATGCCTGGTTCCGGGACTATGCGCCCTCTCCAGTCGACATCTGCGGATGTCATTAGGGTTGTGACTCCTCCTTTGGAGGCCGAGCTAGGTGGATTTCTCCCATTTCCGCCAGTTCCAACAGCTCCCGTCGTATCTGCTGCTAATGCTGTTCCGTCTACAACGTCATCGGACACCGTTTTAGCCGGCCTCGGCTTATCCCTGCAGGGGTGTCTGTAGTGTGGTTGTGGAGTATCGGCCTCAGCCTTCCCCGACTTCAACTCGGCGAAGTCGGAAGTGGCTGCGACTGAACCCCTTGCTGTGTCCTCTCAGCCGTTGAGCACAGCAGTTTTATACCTGCAGGGGTCTGCAGCGGTGACTGGTAGTGTAGACGTGGGGTATCGGCCTCAGCCTTCCCTGACTTCAACTCGGCGAAGTTGGAATTGGCTGCCGGCCGAACCCTCTACTGTGGTCTCTGCGCCGTCGAGTACCACAGTTTTGTCATTGGATTCGGATGTTCATGGTGGGGCCACTATGAACTCCGTAGCGTTTCCGTCCACTCATTCTGGTCACACGGCCAGTTTTGCGGGACCAACGCCTTCTGTGCAGCCTGGACCTTCTGCCCCACAGAGGTCCGCGGCGACTCTCCTGAGTTTCCGCTATGTTGATCCTCGCGGTGTGTCGTACCCCTATACACGTCTGCCCTCAGATGTTTAGGCTGCCGCCCGTCGCCCCGCTTCGGGTGTATTGGAGGATCGTGAAGCCACTTTGCCGGTTCGTCCCCATGTCGAACCGGCCGGCACGGGCAGTGAGCTTAGGGAGGCCCTCTCCTTACTCACTCAGGTTCTGTCCAAGAGCCTTCCCGTTGCTTCCAGCGAGTGGTTTCCAGGCGCCCCCTATGGCGCCGCCTCCCGGGATTGGAAACAGGCCGCTTTCTGATCCCCCTGGTGTGCATACACCACGGGAGGCGTCGGCTGGTTTGCCCACGATGGGCTATGTGTCTTCCGACTCCGGGGAGGAGTCAGACATGCTTGATGTCGAGAACCAGCAGTCTTCTGACTTGAGGGCAGCTCTTGACTTTGTGTTGGTTCTTTCGGGATCTCAAACCATCAAACCAGCCGACAGTGTCAGCCAGGCTGCGATCATCGGTCGCGCGCCTACAGCCTGTGGAGCAACCTGCTTCTGGGCGTCTTCGACCGTGCCAGTCCGTACAGGTGGTTGAAGCATCTTCAACCTTGGACTCTAAGCTGAGTTCCAATGCTATGAAGGCTCCGTTCTTCACCAGGGTTGACACCTTTTTGCCTCCGGTGCGTTATCGTTACTACGATTTCGCCAATCCGTCAGTCTGCCAGACTTTGACGGTTTTGAATGTGGACTCCAATTCCCTGCGGCTTTCCAAGCCCAAGTCTGCCGTCATTCCTATATGACGACTCTGGAGTTTATGTTGGGCTTATCGAGAGAAATGCTGGGTATGCTTTCTCTCTCCGATCATGTCGTCTCTGCTTTAGCTGCTTATCTGCCTCCAGATAAGTTTGACGATGTACAGGCTCCTTTGCGTGTGCTGTCCAAGGCGCTCATGCATCTTACTCACACGCATGCCTGTGACACGGCTATTTTGGAACTAGTTCGAAGGGACTCTGTGCTGGACACAGGCCGACCCCTTCCTGAGGGGCAGCGCGCTGCTCTTCGATCTGCTTCTTTGGCAGGTCCGCTACTGTTCCATGGTTCCGTGTCGACGGTCCGGGATGACGTCCTGCGTCATTCCAAAGATCAGCTGCTGCTTCGTCAACTTGATCAGCCTTCTAGGGGAGGCAGGGGCCGTTCAAAGCCTAACAAGTACCCTTCTGCTTCCTCTGCGAAGCATAGGGCTGATCCTTCTGCCACCGCTTCTGCTTCTTACTCACGGGGTAAGGGTAAGCGTCGGCAGGCTAGAGGGAAGTCTCGTGATTCTTCATTCAGTAGAGGAGGTGGTTTCTCCTCTCGCGGGCCTCGTCGGTGCTCGAAATGAAGGTCCTCACCTCGATTCGTCCCAGGTTGGAGGAAGGATAGCAGAGTTTGCAGACTGTTGGGCCACTATCACATCCGATCCTTGGGTGTTAGATGTTGTTCGGTCCGGGCTGTGAATATCCTTCCGGAGGCACCCCACTCTGTCCAGAATGCCTCTGCCAACCACAGTTCCTTCAGACGTTTTTACGTCGCGAACTTTTGTCCACGGATATAGACAATCTCCTGGCAAAGGGGGCGATCGAGGTCGTCAAGAACATTCAATCAGTGGGGTTTTATTCCCGCCTTTTCTTGGTGCCGAAAAAGGACGGCCGCCTCCGATCGGTTATCGATCTGAGTATCCTGAACCAGTCTGTCATTGCTCCCAAGTTCAGCATGGAGACTTTCAGGTTGTTCCACCGTTCCATTCACCAGGGAGATTTCGCTTCCAGCATCGACCTGGGAGACGCTTACTTTCACGTTCCGATTCATCGGGCGTCGCGGAAGGATCTCAGGTTCGCTTTTCTGGGGCGAGTTTACTAGTTCAAGGCCATGCCTTTCGGCCTCAACCTGGCTCCTTGGGCCTTCACGCGACCGATGTCGCATGTGATAGCCTTCCAACGCACACAGTCCAGGGTGACTACTTCGGCATGTCTAGACGATATCCTCCAGAGGCATTCCAATGCTGCCTTACTGGAGTTGAACGTCGACACTCTGTTGAGCTTGCTAGGATTCAGAGTCAACGAGGAGAAGTCGGGTCTGGTCCCTTCTCAGTCGTTTCGTGCCTTTATCCCGGATGGGTATGCGTTTTCTCACATGCCAGATCCCTCCTGCATCCATTTCTCGATGGATTTGTCTTACTATTCGTGCAGCTTCCGCTCGTCTAGCTACTGGCGATTGTATTACCAATTGTTTTTTCTGCCACGAGGTGCGTGCATTGTCTTCCTCTTGGGGCTTTTACTAACTCCGTCATGTTGTCGGATGTTATACTGGCAGCCTACTGGAGAAATGCTACCTTCTCCACTTATCTGCGACAGTTGCAGGAGCAGACAGCGGACCTTTGTCCTACGGGCCCTCTTTCTTCGGCTCAGGCTGTTGTCTATCCCAGCCATTCAGCCTTTTACAGGGTCAGTTCCAGCTCCGTGCTGTTACTGCCCTTTCTGTCTGTGTGTCGCACATCACCATACGCCTCATCTTTCATTGTCTTTTACTAATGTTTGTGGTGCTATGGTTTGATAGGCCTAGCGATTTCTTCCTCTGTCCACGGTTCCAGTGCAATTAAGTTATGTGTGGGTTGGTTATGTGATTCCCTCCATCCTATTGTCTATTCAGCCTGTAGTAAGCATTTGTAAGGTAGGTTGATAAGAAATATAAATTTGATAGTAAATTTCCTTTCTTGTTATACCTACCGCAATTGTTTACATGGAGGCCCTCCCGTCTTCTTATTCGGGTAAGAATCCTTCCTCTCCGCTGATCACATACCTCCTATGTTGGCGGACTCAAAAGAATGGTTTGATGGCTGCTTGCGCACTGGTTAACGGAAGTCGTGGAATTGTACTAAGAGACTAGCGTCCCTTACTGGGTGTGCGCCGATGGCGCTCGACCCAGTTTTGGCTTATTTTTCGTGGTGTTTTTACACCACTTTTCTTTCCCAAATCTCTTGGGAAAGATTAAAATAGAGAGTATCTTATCCGAGTTAGGGTCTTCCACTGTAGTGCAAGCCTGTAGTAAACAATTGCGGTAGGTATAATAAGAAAGGAAATTTACTATAAAATTTATATTTCTCTCTTATGTTTTTTATACAACAATCTTGATGATCGGAAATCAGGTTTTACGGAAAAGCTTCGATAACTGGACTGATCAGTGCCAGTTTTCACACAAATGGAAACAAAATACGTCTTCATTTTGTATATGGAGATGTTCGCGGAATCAGTCGTGCCCCGAACAGTTGTAATAATACCCCTGTGTTCTTTTCTGCTTAAATACTCGCCATATTTATATAATTTCGTGTCGATAAACACGCATCTTCTTGTTAAAATCGGAAGGAATCTGCGCAAAAATCGCGAACGAATCCGAGCGGAAGTGATGAACGAACAGATTCTGTAAGCGCCGGTCACCCCCAGAGATATAGAGGATATTTACACTGTTTTAGTGAATGTCGAGAATTATCTCATGAGTGTGGACCTGAAAGTTTTATTTTTCACGAGCGCTAGCACGAGTGAAAAATAATACTTTCAGGTCCACACGATAATAGCGCAGATTTTCTTTTTATCAGCTCACCTGACTGCAAGTCGGAGCTATTGCCATCACTTGGCTTCATCTTCACAACCACTAGGCCAAATTCAAACATATATTGCACAGACCATCTATGGAGTATATCCTTTCTATTTTTTCAAATGAAGCAGCTGCCAACTTCGGGCTCTGGTTAATGCCCCAAAAGCATAAAATATTCTTCCCACGATCCACCAGAGGGAATGCCTTGATATTTGGTATGGAACATCCTTTGGTGTGTAAGATTAAAGTTTGCTCAAGGGAAGTTGGTAGGTCAGTATTTGGGCTCTCTGTGGGGGCATATCCATTTTGGGCTCCATCCTGAATTTTTATTTCAAGAACCGGTGTGCCAATTTCAACCAAAACTGGCATGTTGTATAAGTGGGTCCTAAGTAATTGATTGGTGCCCGGAAATTTTTTTTTCACAGCACCGTGGCAACCCCAGGGGCTAAAAGCAGAAAAAATTCAAAAGACCATATTTCGCAAACCACACGAAACAGAGAACTGTTATTTGGTATGAAGCATCCCTAGGATCAGTAGAATGGATTGGTTAAAAAATTTGTCACTGATGTAAAAGGAATGGAAGTCCGTAGGAACGTTAGTCCCTCTGGACTATTATTCCGCGGAATTATAGTCCTAGGTCTAACATTTCTAGGAATAGTAGTCTGGCGGACTACTATTCCTAGAAATGTTAGACCTAGGACTATAATTCCGCGGAATAATAGTCCAGAGGGACTAATTTTCCTACGGACTTCCATTCCTGTCACACCGGTTCTATCAGGGTGCCCGGTAGAGGGTTCTGAAAAAGTGATGAGTCAGCATTTTTGCAGTAATTTATCCTCGAGTTATATCTGTAGCTCCAGAATAACAATTTAGTCTTACGAAAACATTCATCTTCAAGAGAAACACAGTTAGCTGTCAAACACAGATGTTATCTTATTATTTTAACCAGGAAATGAAATTATTCAGTTCAATGCTTTTAACCCTCTCAAGACTTCCACAAGTGGCAGAGGAAACATTTGTTTGATTCCTGTATGAATATCTTTAATTTAACCCTCTCAAGACTTGAAAATTGTTTTCCAAAGATTTTATTTTATGTTGAAACTTTTCAATGCTGTGCAAATATATGCTTTTTCTGGTTCCTTGGAAAAAACGTTATCTGATTCTTATATGAATATTTTTAATTTAACCCTCTCATGACTTCAGTGTGTTTTCCAAAGATTTTATTTCATGTTGAACCCTTTCAATGCTGTGCACATATGCTTTTCTGGTTTCTTGGAAACATTTATCGGATTCCTGTATGAATGTCTTTAATTTAACTCTCTCAAGACTCCAGTGTGTTTTCCAAAGAATTGATTTCATGCTGAACCCTTTCAATGCTGTCTACATATATGCTTTTTCTGGTTTCTTGGAAACATTTATCTGATTCCTGTATGGATGGCTTTAATTTAACCCTCTTAAGACTTCAATGTGGGTTTCAAAGATTTTATTGATGCCTTGATCAAACCTTTTCAATGCTGTGCACATATATGTTTTTTTCTGGTCTCTTAGAAAAAATTTCTCTGATTCCTGTATGAATATCCTAATTTAACCCTCTCAAGACTTCAATGTGTGTTCCAAATATTTAATTTCATGTAATACTGTTAACAAAAACCTATTTCGTATTTCTTTAAAAATATTGTACCCACAAAAATAAGCTTCCATAAATTCTCTCTCTGTTTTGTTTAATTTTGATGCTTTAACCAATTTCGCAAAG
The DNA here is from genome assembly GCA_031216915.1 of Pictodentalium vernedei. NCBI lineage: Eukaryota > Metazoa > Mollusca > Scaphopoda > Dentaliida > Dentaliidae > Pictodentalium > Pictodentalium vernedei. The sequence goes on from CM062296.1 coordinate 158,840,223, forward strand.
ACTTGAATTTACTGGTGGCACTCAAATTCTTTTTCTCTACTTTGAAATTGTTCTTATTCTTTAAAACCACTTGGCCAAATTCATTCATTTGTGGCACAGACCATCTTTGAAGTAAACCTTTTCTCCTTTGTTCAAATGAAGCTGCTGCCATCTTAAGGCTGGTGGAATTTACTCTTCTGATCCCCTTCCCTCCCCTTCCCCAAAATTACGATATCCCTTGGGGTGGGGGTTAACGCTCCTTAAGTCTAAAATGCTTTAAAAATCCTTTTTTATAAGCTACCTGCAATAATGCTTAGGTTTCTTGTTTGGAACTTTCTTTAGTGATGCAGATTAACTTTTTTTTCAAATTAGTAAGTCAAAATTTTGGGCTCCCAAATTTGGGCTATACTCAGAATTTCTATTTTCACATCCTATGGGCAGATGTGAACCAAATTTGTAATGTAGTATATAACTGGGTCATAAGTATTTCATTTATGCCAGCAAATTTTGTTTGGAGGTAGGGAGAGGGGCAGGTGAGGAGGTAGAGAGAACCACAATAGTTGAAAACAAAACAAAAATTTCATTCGGTTGTTTTTTAATACTTCACAGAACAGATCTTGCTAGAAAGCTTTCCTAGGACAAGCAGAAATGAATGGCCAAAAATGTTGCCTATGGTTTTGTCATAGCAACTCAAAAAATTACTGATACATTAATCCCTTTTGACAACTAGAGCCAGGTGAGCGTTTTAGGCTCACTTGAGCCTCTGGTTATATGCTGCGTGACATTTTACTGCGTAATATTCAGCCCAATGCGACTGCAAACAGTTTCAAGACAATAACAAAAAGCTGCTGATCGTTCCTTCAAGGCGACGTTCAAGGCGACGGCATGCGCCGAAGCGTAACGTCATTTAGGAAGCTAGTGACAAAATTCATCGTGTGGACCTGAAAATATTATTTTTCACTGGTGCAAGCGCTCGTGAAAAATAAAACTTTCAGGTCCACACTCATGAGATAATTCCTAGATACTGACTAAAGTAGAGTAGATTTTCTTTTTAATTATATGCTACGAGACATTTTGTTGCACAATATTCCGCCCAATTCGACCCCAAATCACTTCGTTTCCAAACAATAACAAAGATCAGCTGATCGTTCCTTCAAGGCGACGTGATGCGGCGTAGCGGGACGTCATTTTGGAAGCTACTAAGGGATATTCCTCGATATCTCTATCGAGTCGATAGATATCGAGAAATATCTTTTAGATAATTGGCGATAATTTACAGTCTACCATATAATAAAGACTACTAATCTGTAAAAACAGTTTTGTAATAATCTGTAAAAACAGTCATCTAATAAATTGTAAAAACAGTAAATACAGATTATTAATCTGTAAAAACAGTCTTCTAATAATCTTAATCTATAACAAGAGGCCCCAAGGAGCCTTAATCGCTCACCGGCCAAAGTGGTTCAAAGAAGTATTTGGGGTCACATTCAGTTAGACATGGTTCATCAACACTACAAAGGAATGAAGTCATGAGAGACAAATTTTATGGAACTTGGGACATGGCTTGAACAAACTTGAATCTTATCCACCTAAGGATGCTGCATACCAAATATCAAAAGCATTCATCTGCTGGATCTGAAGAAGAAGATTTTTAAAGAAAATTCCTCATTTTGAACTAAGTTAACATTCGGGCTCCCACAGTGACCCCAAATATGAACCCAGGGACTTGGCTTGAACAAACTTGAATCTCACCCCCTAAGGATGCTGCATGCCAAATATCAAAACATTCCGACTGCTAAATCTGAAGAAGAAGATTTTTAAAGAAACATTCCTCATATTAACTAAGTTATAATTCGGGCTCCCACAGGGAGCCCAAATATGGACCCAGGGACTTGGCTTTAACAAACTTGAATCTCACCCCCAAAGGATGCTACACACCACATATCAAAACATTCCGACCGCTGGATCTGAACAAGAAGATTTTTTAAGAAAATCCCTCATTTCGAACTAAATTACAATTCAAGCTCCCACAGTGAGCCCAAATATGGACCTGGGGACATGGCTTGAACAAATTTGAATCTCACCCCCCTAAGGATGCTGTATACCACATATTATAACATTCTGACTGCTAGATCTGAAGAAGAAGATTTTTAAAGAAAATTCCTCATTTTGAATTAAGTTATCATTCGGGCTCCCACAGTGAACCTAAATATGGACCTAGGAACATGGCTTGAACAAACTTGAATCTCCCCCCCCCCCCCCCCCCAAGGATGCTGCATACCAAATATCAAAACATTCTGACTGCTAGATCTGAACAAGAAGATTTTTAAAGAAAATCCCTCATTTCGAACTAAGTTACAATTCAAGCTCCCACAGTGAGCCCAAATATGGACCTGGGGACATGGCTTGAACAAATTTGAATCTCACCCCCCTAAGGATGCTGTATACCACATATTATAACATTCTGACTGCTAGATCTGAAGAAGAAGATTTTTAAAGAAAATTCCTCATTTTGAATTAAGTTATCATTCGGGCTCCCACAGTGAACCTAAATATGGACCTAGGAACATGGCTTGAACAAACTTGAATCCCCCCCCACCCCCAAGGATGCTGCATACCAAATATCAAAACATTCTGACTGCTAGATCTGAACAAGAAGATTTTTAAAGAAAATCCCTCATTTCGAACTAAGTTACAATTCAAGCTCCCACAGTGAGCCCAAATATGGACCTGGGGACATGGCTTGAACAAATTTGAATCTCACCCCCCCAGGATGCTGTATACCACATATTATAACATTCTGACTGCTAGATTTGAAGAAGAAGATTTTTAAAGAAAATTCCTCATTTTGAATTAAGTTATCATTCGGGCTCCCACAGTGAACCTAAATATGGACCTAGGAACATGGCTTGAACAAACTTGAATCCCCCCCCCCCCCCCCCCCAAGGATGCTGCATACCAAATATCAAAACATTCTGACTGCTAGATCTGAAGAAGAAGATTTTTAAAGAAACTTCCTCATTTTGAACAACTATGTTATCATTCAGGCTTCCATAGTGAGCCCAAATATGGACTTAGGGACATGGCTTGAACAAATTTGAATCTCACCCCCTAGGGATGCTGCATACCAAATATCAAAACATTCCGACTGCTGGCTCTTGAGAAGAAGATTTTTAAAGAAATTTGCCTGAAATGCACTAAGTTCAAATTCGGGCTCCTATACTGAGCCCAAATATGAACCCAGGGGACCGATTTGTACAAACTTGAATCAGATCCACCCCACAATGTTGCATACCAAATATCAAAAGATTCTGCCTGCTGGATCGGGAGAAGAAGATTTTTTACGAAATTTGCATGAAATGCACTAAGTGCAAATTTGGTCTTCTATAGTGAGCCCAGACATGAATCCAGGGGGCCGATTTTAACAAACTTGAATCTGACTCCCCTAGAGATGATGTATACCAAATAGGAAAGAATTCTGCCTGGTGGATCTGAAGAAGAAGATGTTTTTGAATTTTGGAAAGAAATTCATGGGCGCTATCAGAGTTATGCCCTTTGTCGTGCTCTCTGTGGGTACGGCAAGTTTCTTTGTACAAGTTTGAATTGACATATGATGGGGAACATGCACACCAAATTTGGTTCAATTTGATCCAGTTGTTTGTGAGGAGTATTCGTTAATGTAAAGTTCACGACGGACGACGGACGACGGACGACGACGGCCGGCAAGTGATAAGTTAAGCTCCCTTCGGTGAGCTAAAAACTGGTTACTAATCTGTAACAGATTATTAAATGAAAAGGTCCTGACCTAAAATACGCTTTGCTTTCCTTGCGATAATCATTTGCAAGATTCAATTATGATTCACGCAGATGTCTAAAACAAGCACCTATTTGGAACGCGCCCGATAAGCTCGTTCTTATGAGAGATTCATTAGCTGTATGTTGAACAGACAAAGAATTGAAAAATTAGAATATTTGAATGCCAATTTTCAGTTTCGTAAGGTTGGTTAAAAGTTAAACTCTTTATCCTACGTAATGACAAAATCGGCCAGAGCTATTCACAAAAATCACAATCCATTTATATATATTTGTTTCATTTTTTGGTCTCATAAACAAAGCCTGTGAACCGTCATTGGAACGAGTTCACTCGTACCAATGAGGCTTCACAAGCTATGTTTGCCTTGCAACTGTACTAACTCTATTGGGTTAATTGGGTAGCAGATCAACTTTGGTATCATGAATTTGCACAACGATGTAACAGTAGGGTGTAAGTATTAGTTTCTCGACTTGCTTTTCAACCTTTGTAACAAGAATAGGCGTTAACCGAACAAACATTTCAAGATATTTTTCACATAAATGAATAATACACATTGACTATATATATATATATATGGAACCAGGATCCATTTGTTGTCGTTTGAACAACTCAAATACTGTTAATATATGTGTTTAGTTTTGATCTACTGAAACGTAATTCAATAACAATTTCTACAAACCAGGCGTGACATCTGAATGGCTTCCAACCCCGCTGCCTCACGTATTGTACTACTGACTGTCAAGCTATATTTGCCAAGTTCGGTTCCGGTCAAAGGAATTTAAAAAAAAAACATAAAACAGTTTCACACCTTTTCTTGTCGTATCTAGAGCTTTAATGTGTAGTGTTAGAAACGACGAATGAATTTACTGTGAAAATCCAGAAATTTCAAATAAATCATTAAAAATGTATGCAAATTATTTTCACCAAACTGAAGGCTGTGAAAAGAACATGAAGAGATGCATGTTTGTAATGCAGATAGTTGATACAAGCGTAAATTGTACCTGGGAGTCTGCTACCGTATTCGTGCCAAAACTGACAATAAAATAATTCTACGAGAAATCTAGCAGTGTTGGTATTTCCACTCACTTAGCCCTGTCTGCTGCAGCTTGAAGTGTTTTTGAATTCCAAGCTTTGTTCTTGGATATCTAAATTATATGTCGTCACGAGTTGTTCTCGTGAAATATTATTTTATTACCATTTCTGGTAAGAATACGGTAGCAGCCCTTCAGGGAACCGTTCATGTCTGCGGGTGAGTTCGGAGGCCTCACAAAGTCCTAACTAGACCCTCCCGGTCGTTACCCTTCCCCCGACTTTCCTTTTATGGAAGTGAGAGGGGGGGCTTGCGATATGAGGGTCCTAGTTAGGACTAGGCCTCCCCCCAGAGACGTTTGCAAAATTCAGTGTTTAACCCTTTACCTAAAACGAAAAGCAGATGACACATGCAAAAACAATTCTCGAATAAAAAAACATGGGTTATGACACCTCGTTGGAACAAGCTCGACGAGCTCGTTCCAACGAGGGGTCATAATCTATGTTTTTGAGACAAAAAATGAAAAAAAAAATGAAAATTAATTGGCGATTTTTGAGAATCGCTGGCCGGTTTTGGCCGTTACGTTGGGTAAAGGGTTAAGAGCGAATCTGGGACATTTGTAGCGTGTATTGTCCTATATTGTGTTATGTGGAACTTTATTAGGCCAATGCTTTTAGGGCGGGTGGGGGTAGGGGCAGAGCCGGGGAGAGGACATTTGGGCCAGGGTTAATTCTGTGACGAGGCGTTTCCCTTCCTCTAGAAACTGTCGGGATGCAGATGCCGACTTTCTTGAAGTAAAGAGTTCTTGAAGTAATAACACCGGGTCTGGTGCATATATATACAGATAACAGTCTATTAACCTTTTACCCACCGTAACGTCCAGAACCGGCCAGCGCTATTCACAAAAATTGTCATTTGATTTTCATTATTTTCTTCATTTTCTTTTTGCCTCAAAACCATAGCATATGACCCCTCATTGGAACGAGCTATGTCATAAGCTATGTTTTTTTTGACACAAAAAATGAACAAAATGGATATTCAATAATTTTATAATTTTGTTTGGAAGTGTCTTATTTTCATGTTAATTGAAGGGTTAACAGATTGAACATCTGAAGGGGGCACCCCCGTTCCTTCTTTACATGCGTGGCAACTGGTATTCTAATACGACGGGCAACTTATATTCCGGATTCTTGCTCGAGGATCGGGAGGCCCGGGCTTGCACAGGAGTCAGAATTTGGGGGGGGGGGGAGGGGGGATCTAGGCCAGCCCCAGGAATCCTAGACTCCTGAGCCAACCCCGTGCCCCAAAGTTCCGGGCCACGGGGGTTACTACCCCGGCCCAACGCCCTCTCTCCGGCCCTGTTTAGGGGGCTGGGCAGCAAAACGATTTTGGCCTGTGAATCTCGAATTCCGAATTCAGTCCGACAGTGGATTTCGAATGGAATCAAATGTCGATTCGTATATCCCCACTCTTCATGTTGAAGATACTGCACCTTCTTAGAACAGTTGTTATGATATGGGAGTTCGGCGCCACTGACACAACTCCAGGGACGTGGCTAGAGGTGTCCGATTGGGGGGGGGGGGGTAGTGTAGTCAATTTCCAACTAGGGGGAGGGGCCGGGAGGGGGTAACCCTTCCCGGTCCCACCACCTAGTTGGAAATTCACTACCGAGAAAAATAAATTTTGAAAATGAAGCCATGAAAGGGGGCATAAAATTGATTCTAGTAACTGAAATGCCAACACATTTATGATAGAATTGTCAGGTTATTATTATTTGGTATTATTCTGGGCGTTGAATATGTGCTAAACAAATGCTCAAGCTGAGAACTTTGAGCAATTCACACTCCCCAAACATCAAATCAGATCTTATGCAGGAATGATAAATTTTCGATGTTTCATCATTTTGTAACTGTGAATGATGGAATTAACTCAGGACAGCGATTTTACATGTTGCGATTTTCTAGAAGTGCATTTCGAGGATTTTTTATATAAGTCAACGTACTATAGAAATCTCGTACCGATTGGCAGCATGCATACTTATGAAGCTCGATGTTGCGTACCCTGTAGTTGTAAATAGTAACAGCTGGAATTTCTGCCGATTTGAAACCGAGTTGGAATTTTGGGAAGTGAAGGAGACATCAGCATCGCCAAAGAAGCTCTAAAATCCAGAAAGATGGAATTTCCAACTACACATGACTTGCCCTCCGAATTTCCAACTATAGGAAATTTTGGCCATGGTTGGGGGAGTGGCACACCATTCCCGCACCCTCACCCTCCCTGACGCCACGTCCCTGCACAACTCGCGCCAAATACTTGGCGCCGAAATCCGTCTTCATGTTACGCGTTTTTCATAGCAATATATGCGTACCTCGAAAATCCTTAAAAATCTTTCTTTTACTCTCATTTCGAGGCCATTTAGAGTACACTAAAATGTCGAGACGTTTCTGTGCCAAAAAATCGAGGAAAATAAAAAAAAACTCTCAATGAATCACACCAGAATGTCGAGACGTTACTATTAAGCTTTCCGTGCTCAGAGAAACCACTGGATTTTTACGGGCAAAAACGAGGAGATTCGTCGGGAATTTCGAGACCGAGTGTCTTTGGGACGTAAACAATTCTGCATTTCTTTGCAACACGATTTTTTCCTATGCAAACCCTATGGGATTTTATAAAATCGTCGGCGGCTTAGAGATGTCGTCTGGGTAGCGGCGACATTTTTCTTACAGCTCTCTTCGTTTTTCCCATGCGAATCGAATGAAAGATCGGAGAGGGGAAAATTGCCGTCTCTTTCGGGGTGGTCCCCCCCCCCCCCCACCCATCTCCCAACAAAAATGATTTCAATAATTGTAAAGAAAAAAGAATTGTTTTTTAAATATGTATGTATTCCGTTACAATAAAATAAGAAAAAAAGCAAAAAAAAAAAACAACTTCAAATTAATTAGCTGAATTTTTTTTTCTGTTGAAAAATTAAAGAAAAACAAAGGAAAAAAAATGACATTTCTAAAAATCAAAGATCCTGAGAAGAGAGAGGAGACGATTCGATGATATCGCGGATCGAAGAGAAATATACAAGATAGAGATATGATGAGACGTATCAGGCCTGACAATTTAGAAAATAATGGAGTGCAAAATAGTTACCCTCCTCAGATTGCTTGCGAGTGCAAGTGCACCTGAAATTTTCAATGCAAAAACTTGTATGCTATTTTGTTTTATATTCACTTCAAGGTATTAATATTGGGACTGAAAAATTGTACTACACTCAGCTACATAGGGGAAAAATTGGCACACATATCTTCTCATTATTCAACATGTTGCATTCAATTGTTATGTGACTGCCTTCTACGCCCAAAATCTATCGAAATGCGACACAGAATGGGTCTTGAATTACTGTGAATCAATGCAACATTGACAAATCGTCCCCCGTGTTTCAATATGTTCTCTGTGCCAGTAGGCACAGAGAACACATTGGAACTCGGGGGACGAAATGATAATTGATTTTAAAAAACGCAGCCCCAAACAGGTGCAAACAATTGCCCGCTTCATTTTTTCTAGGGGTGCAGTAGGCGTGCAGCACTCCTGCACTCCTAAGGAATGCCAGGCCTGACGTATGGGGGTGGGGGGGGGGGGTGTCGAATTGAAACGCGAGACGACTTAGTTATTCAAAACCGTGATAGAAACTCAGGAAGAGAAAAAAAAGAGATCGTCAAAGAATAGAAACCCTTTAGAGAAAGTAGGACTCCCGCTCGTCTGATTCCTTACAAACCTTATGATACACCATCACATTCCGCATACCTTCACCCTCCTCAGTACGATTGCAGGCCTTATTAAGCGTCAGCACCACCAAGTTCTATAGAGACAGAATGAATCGAGACCGACACAGAATCGACGATAAATGCCGCACCGACGACCGTAGATACGACAGATCTTGGAGATATGAGAAAACCTTACATGGATATATATATTTATACCATGATTACCTATTTTGCTATATATAAAAAGCCTGCGACATAAGTTTTAGCTTTACACACCAACCGTGTTGAACACGCCAGCAATGGGATTTCAGTAGATAAAATCAGAGGAGACGATTCGATGATTTCACCTACCGTGGAACTACATCCAAGTTCACCTTTGGTGACCTCAACCTGAATGCAAACTTGTCTAAAAGTATCGCTCGACGTCTCGCGAAGAGTGAAATGAAAGCGGCAATTATTTATGACGTTTTAAATGAGTTTACCTCCTAAAATACCACAAAATTAACAAACATGCGTTGTTTCATGTTAATAAAGCATCCACAACTCGAAATAGTATGTTGTTATGTTATTTAAATGAATAAAGGGCCAGGTATTTGCGCGTTTCTTTTTCCATTTCGTTTCTGCGATAAAATTGACAGCAGAAGTACCGCCCATCGGTATACTCATGTAAACAAAAATTCGCACGTGTTAATATTGAATAGTGTATTATTTAACATTTAAACTCTTAATAATCTGACGATCATGGTATAAACAAAATATACCCAAAGTAGGTTGGTGTACCAAATGTTCACCACTCGTGATGGTCATTTGGTACACCAAGCTACTATGGGTATATTCCAGATATAACGCGGTTCCTTCGGACGCTGAGTGGACTTACGATATTAGAAAAAAATACGATGAAAATCTGTACGTGGGAAATAAACGAACAGAAATAGAAGGTCATAATTTGCTCGTGAATGGTGATCGTGTGTTCGAAGGAACTCAAGGACTATGGAATCAGCTCCCGTTAGCTAGACTGAATCTCAATAATTACAGTGAAGAGGATCTCAAATTACGGCGAGATCTTGATCCACACAAATGCCATAAAACGAAATAACGATTCTAATCCTCAAATTGTTGAGGCAAAACACACTAATATGGATCCGCCATGAGAAGTAGACGACACTTGCAATAAAAATTCTTGAATAACTAGTTTTTTTTTTCATTTTTTATCTCAAAAACATAGGTTATGACCCCCTCATTGGAACGAGCTCGTTTCAACGAGAGGTCATAACCTATGTTTTTTAGACAAAAAATGAAAAAATAATAAAAATTAATTGGTGAATTTTGAGACTAGCGCTGGTCGGTTTTGGCCGCTACGTTGGGTAAAGGGTTAAAGAAAATAGCAAGTAAAAAAAAAAAGAAAAAAAAGCTTAAATTAAATTAAATTAACTTAGAAGAAAAACGATGTTAGCCAAAAAGAATAGAGGATGTAAAAGTTCTCATTCTATGGCGGATATAGCCTGATGGATTCTATGATGCAATTCTTTTCGTGTTTCTTCAGCGCTGATGCGACTCGACGGTTACAAAGCTTGAAAAAAAGTCTATGATGGACGTTGGTAAGAAAGCCGCGATGGAAGCCAGTGTCCAGATCGCAACAGAAACCGGCAAGAGGACTGCCAATTTAAGTTCAAAATATACAAAAAAAAACCAAGTCCAAAACATAAGAAAATTAAAAAAATAAATTAATTATATAAATATTTTTAAAAATACAAAAAATAAATTAATTATATAAAAATAAAAAAGGAAATCAAAGATTTATCGTGGAACGAAATGAAGACCAAGAGATCGAATCATTTTGGACTGCCAATTTAAGTTCAAAATATAAAAAAAACTAAGTCCAAAATATAAAAAAAATACAAAAACTAACTTAATTATATAAAAATATAAAAAAAAATAAAAACAATAAATTAATTATATAAAAATAAAAAAAGGAAATCAAAGATTTATCGTGGAACGAAATGAAGACCAAGAGATCGAATCATTTAGGACTGCCAATTTAAGCCAAATCCAAAATATAAAAAAATACAAAAAATAAATTAATTATATATAAAAATAAGAAAAGGAAATCAAAGATTTATCGTGGAACGAAATGAAGACCAAGAGATCGAATCATTTTGGACTGCCAATTTAAGTTCAATATATAAAAAAAACTAAGTCCAAAATATAAAAAAAAAATATAAAAACTAACTTAATTATATAAAAATATAAAAAAAAAATTAATTATATAAAAATAAAAAAATGGAAATCAAAGATTCACCGTGGAACGAAATGAAGACCAAGAGATTGAATCATTTATTGTTTTCAGGAAGGAGAAGAGGATTGATGATGGGAAAATCCAATTGCGGGAAAAACAATCTGTTATTGAATCTGTTGTTGAGACCCGATTGGTTGGATTACGATAGATTATTCGTGTTCGGCAAGAGTCTCTCTCAACCTGAATACAATTATTGTGAGAAGCTCTAAACGCGAAATTGCTGAAGGACTTGAAAGAGAGAGTTTCCAATCATCAGGATGAGATAGACAAATGCAAGATGTCACCAGAGGTTTTCTTGCAACAGGCGTCAAGAGAACTCGGAAATAATTTTAAGTTGGACGTGGAATGTCATTTTATGAAAACGCAGACGACATGCCCGATCCCAGAGATTTGAATTCGGGGGATACAAATTTGATGAACTTCGACGACTTGTTTTTGGAGAAACAGAATCGATGCGAGTCTTATTATGTTCGAGGACGTCACAGCAACGTGGATTGTTTCTGTCTGTCTCAAAATTATTTCAGATTGATTACCCAGACAGACCATAAAAGAGAACGAATTTCTTGTGTCTGTTTCGTCCAAATCTCAAGAATTTGAATTACATCTACGACGATCACGTGGCCAACCACATCACAAAGAAGAATTCCGGATATATTGTAAGGCGGTGTGGGATCGTGGACCTTATAATTTCCTGGCCATCCATCTGACCAAGAATGCATAAATGTTGGCTACAGACATATCACGAATTGGAGGAAAGTAGTCACACAGACATCCCATCTAATATAATCGAGAAAGATTTAACACAACAAAAATTGGTTTAAATTTTAAAAAGTACTTCTGATGCGGAAATACGTAATTTGAAATCTTAAGTCACCACATTCGTTGCCTTGGCCACCGGAATTTTCGTTCAGTGTTTGGAGATGGGATCACACAACACGAATACTGATAACACAGATTACGGCGAATCCAAATAGTCTCTTTCCGAACTGGGCCGATAAAATTTGTAACTGAGTCAAAGACTTTTTCCAGTGGAGTATCTATCAACCTGTTGTCTACAGAGATTTAATTTCTTGACATAAAAAGCTTCCTAATTATGAAAATTGAATTTTCATAGTCAAAGTTCCTCCAAGGTTATATTTGCTTTTTAATTAACCCTTTACCCAACGCAGACGATATCAAAATTGATTATTTTAAATATCATTTTTTTTAAATTTTTCAAAAACTTTCAACAAAACCATATCATGTGACCCCTCGTTGGAACGAGCTCGATGAGCTCGTTCCAACGAGGGGTCACATGATATGGTTTTGTTGAAATTTTTTGAAAAATAATATTTTTTCAACTGCTGAATTTGCATATTACGCGGGCGGGTGCGGGCGATTCGTTAGGTAAAGGGTTAACCGGTCGAGTTCCAGGCCTAATTCCTAAAATTTGATTATGATTCCTCATAAACGATATTTAGAGATATAAAATTGAGTATGCGTTGGAAATTGAAATCATATGTTCATTATTAAAAAAAAAAAAATATACACCACCAACCAGGACGACGAAGGTTACGTCGCAGAACACGTCAATTTGAATTGTTGGCGAACGGACCCAGTTATTGCATCATCAATAGACTGTTTTTATCCTCACTTCTTCTGAATACTGCATTTTTACGAGAAAAGCGTGACCTGGTAAAAGGAACCAACCAAAGTGACACCGCGTTTCCTTCTAAAACTCGTCGCCTGAGTACCAGAATGTCCTATGTCCCACAGGGAACCAAGGACATTCTAGCATTCAGGTGACGAAATGTCGATAGGATTTCTGGACAGAATGTATTGCAGACATGGGTGTAAAATACTGAAGTACGCCTTGAATTCAGAAATGTTTTTACCATTTCATTATGCTTGTGCAAATAATTTATGTAAAAGGAATATAATAGACTGCTAAGTTAAAGTGTGGGGGTAGACCAACTAATATTTTCAAGCCCCAGGGCTGCACGTTAAAAATATTAATTAGTTAACCCCCAAATAATAAATATGGACTATTCCTATATTGCTTCCATTGAAATGACATGGAAGATACTACCAGGATTCAAAGGGTAGGTCATATCTAACTGTAAGACCACTTGCTTAAATCTTTGTATCGAATTAGGGATGCAGATAACACTAACTAGACCACTCTGATGTCATTTTTATTCGCCCGTTTTGAAAAAAAAAAATCCGGGACTTATTATGTGAATGGTCCGTTCGTACGTTCGTCTGTAAACGTTTCCTTTTTCGAATGATCACTTGAGTTTTGATTAAAGATCAGGACCAAACTTGGTTTGTGCCTCAGTTATATGAAAAATTCAAAATAAAGGTTAAGTTCGAACTGGGGTTTGGTCCGATAATGTTTACAAGAGTTAAGGGCCTTTTAGACTTATGTACAATTCGAAAAAGCTTACCGGGCGTGTTATGCAACGCCAGGCATGACTCTTGTTCCTTTTTAGAAATGGTGGGCACCAAAAATGTACACACATTTTCCTGAACGCGTTACACACACTGGACCATGGTTTGTTACTCACGCTTTGTATGAAACGTGGGGGACTGGAAATTCGATTTGTTTTGGCTAATGTTGAGCACACCTTTATTTATTTATATCGTCACCTAAATAGGTTTTTATTCGTTTTTTTCATTCTTTTCCGATGCATTAAATAATATGAAATATCATCTAGTTGGGGGCTCGGAGGCGTTGTGGTAACCGGTTATCGTCAGTTCACCGAAGTTAAGCAACGTCGAACCCGGTTAGTCCTTGGATGGGTGACCGTCTGAGCGATCGATTCGGACTCCCGCGTTGTGCCCTTGGGCAAGGCACTTCACCCCGATTGTCCACACGGGGCACGATCACGCCGTGTCCTAAGGCGTACTGCACGCCGATGGTGCCCATGTCTTCAACCAATCTAACCATGCCTGTGCTGCAGTGCGAAGTTAGGATGGTGGAGAGCTAGCAGCTGCTCGTCGTTGCTCGGTGGTTCTCTTCTGGTATTCCGGCTTCCCCCCACCCGTAAAATTGTCACCGACACGATATGACCTTGGCTGTTAAAATGTCGTTAAACCTTAATAAATAACAATCGTCTAGTTCTCTACGATGAAGCCTGAGAATGCATTCGTGCCCTTGTACAAAAACATGGTGAAGAACACTGAGGATATCTTGGATGAGATAGCAAAACAGGGTTACTGCACAACGTCCCTGAGTTCCAATGTGTTCTATGTGCCAGTAGGCCCCATAGAATACATTGGGACTCAGGGGACAACAAGTGAACCATAGCCGATTAAGCCATCACACTTAGTGTTATTTAGTTTATTTAACTAGTAGGGAGCACGGTGGCTCAGTAGGTAGAGGTGCAGGCTGCAAGCCGAGAGGTCCTCGGTTCGAATCCCACCTGCGGCAACCGCGTTGTGTCCTTGGGCAAGACACTTCATCTCCATTGCCCATGTTGGGGACACGATGGCGCCGTGTACTAAGGCGTACTGCACGTGGATGATACGCATGTCTTCAACCAATCTCACCCTGCCTGTGCTGCAGTGCGGAGTTACGATGTTGGGGAGCTGGCAGCTGCTCGTCGTTGCTCGGTGGTTCTCTCCGAGTACTCCGGCTTCCTCCACCCGTAAAACTGTCACGGTCATGATTAGCCATTGTGCATAAATATGTGACCTTAAACATCATTAAATAAATAATAAATATTTAACTAGTAGATTGCTAAATTAGTTCTGGTCACCAAACGTTTGTTCACATGCCTTTGCTTTGTTACAGTTTATGGGAGAGTGTCTTTGGGCTGCACGGTACATCGATATACCGGTATTCAAACTAATATCGATTGAATACCGGTGTAATTACAAAAACATCGGTTTATCGTCGTTATTTATTTACCCACAATTTAATTTTCAAGATGTCTTGAGTTTTATTAACTGTAGCCCCGAATGAATAATATCATCCCTTTATCCAAGGAATCGTCTGCTTGTGCCCGCGTAATATACAAATTCAGCAGTTGAAAAAATAATTTTCAAAAATTTCAACAAAACTATATCATATGACCCATCATTGGAACGAGCGCATTCCAGTGAGGGGTCACATGATATAGTTTTGTTGAAATCTTTGGGGAAAATCTGATAAACTAATTTTGAAAATAATAAATTTTGATATCGTCTGCGTTGGGTAAAGGTTTTTCGAACCGCATCATCAAGGCATGCAAATTCGTTCCGACTGTGATGCCTCGGGTCTCGATTGTGGTACTTGTGTTCATCTGAAGTCTTCGATATACCGGTTTACCGCGGTATTTTTTTTAATACCGCTACCGGTATTCAGTTTTGAATATCGTGCAGCCATAGAGTGTCTATAGGCACTCTCCCATACATTGTAACACGGCAAATCCATACAGACCAAATAATTCACTTCAAAGATAATATGAAGCATGTCCACTAAATATGAAGCCTTTAAGTGGTGGTACCTGCATTTCAGAGTTAAACCCAAATATGGGCTTCCAGTACACACTACCAGTTAACCCTTTACCCAACGCAGACGATTTCAAAATTTATTTTTTTAATTACCATTTTTTCAATTTTTAAAAAAGTTTCAACAAAACCATATCATGTGACCCTCTTTGGAACGAGCTCGACGAGCTCGTTCCAAAGAGGGGTCACATGATATGGTTTTTTTTAAATTTTTCGAAAAATAATATTTTTTCAGCTGTTGAATTTGCATATTACGCGGGCGGATGCGGGCGATTCGTTGGGTAAAGGGTTAACATTCTGTGAATGTGATCCCGAGACTTAATGAGACAAAAGGTAAAAA
The DNA here is from genome assembly GCA_031216915.1 of Pictodentalium vernedei. Taxonomy (NCBI): domain Eukaryota; kingdom Metazoa; phylum Mollusca; class Scaphopoda; order Dentaliida; family Dentaliidae; genus Pictodentalium; species Pictodentalium vernedei. The sequence goes on from CM062296.1 coordinate 158,855,907, forward strand.
CCAAAAGATTTTAGCATCTGCATGCGCATTTTCAATAAACTGTTCTGCATATTTTCCCCCTTTTCCAGCCAATAAGCCCATTGCCGATTAGCCATCTTTGATGTTAATGATATGCAAGGTCAGAGGTAATTTCGGGTAAACAATTCGATCAGACCATCTGTCAAGACTGTCATACATGCGATAGAAAAAAACAAAATGTTTCGCTTGAAACGAGAAAATGTACATTTTCGATTTAATACTAATAAAGATAGAAAAAATAGCACACTTTCAATACTTCATTTAATGGACAGGGCAAAATAATATTGATGTTTTAGTGAAATGAATACCGTAATGAACCCCTTCCCACAAGCGAAGGTAGACTCGTCATCGTGGTTTTGTTTTGTTGACGAGTGACAAAACTTCAGAAAAATCACTGAAATGACATAAAAATGTCTGCGTGAGTGAAAATGCAAACCCTGGGTATCCAAACAACCAATCCATACAAATATTTTCAAGCATAACACATAGATATTCCAGCTGGAAGACGTTGGGGTGGAGGGGGGCGTGGTCCATATAAAGGTGAATTAAAATAGTCTTCTAGTAGCAGTGTCGCGTGTCTACTAATAAAATGTTGTCCATATACAGTACAAGTCAAAATGAGTTGAAGAATAACCACGACCGGTGTAATCTATAGATGAATGTTTCCAAAACAAATAACACAAGAATCGGACATAAAAATATGGAGATTCTTCTTTTGACTATTTTCAGTGGAAGCTGTCTTATTACAAAATACATCCACGAAGTGGAAGGGCCGGTGAAAGGAAATTCGGATGGCTGGATCCGCGGTTAATTCTGTGACGGCTCCCCTTTCAAAAATGTCGGTATATTGCACAGATGATAAAGGCGTCTGCAGCGAGTGCCGGAGATGCGATCGATCACAGAGTGGTTGGAAGGGGCGGTGTTTCTCCCCCAACAAAATTTTTAAATCGGTTATTAAATGGAGTCTTCTGGTGGCTTTTGGGATAAAAAAATCACGTTATTCTTGGCGTCAAAATGACGTTTTTCAGCAGCATGTTGCAAATTTCCAAGTTGATCAATGAGTATCCAATGACCTACCGCCCATAGCTATATTGACTGCACATTTCTTGGAGTGATAACTTCGTTACGTCAAGTTGATTTAATAAAGTTATTACTTCAAGAATCATGCAGTCCAGAATTAAAGCCGTTGGTCAAGTGCATAGCTTTGAAAGGACGTACCAAACGAAAAAAAAAATAAAATAAAATACAGTCTTTCGGGTCATGTTTGGACAGGCGAAACCAAGATCCTTGACTCATGGGACAACCCCCCCCCCCCCCCCCCATGTTCCAGGCTCTGGAAGTTACTACCCTGGGCCCACCCTCTCCACGACCCTGGATACATGACCAAAATGTGCATACATGAATATTGTGTTACAGAACACACAGGGCGGATTTTGTACTTCTCCAAAGTAGGTGGATATACATATATTTCCAACATATTCTTGCCAGTTTGTAGAAAGTTTGGGACTCAACAAGCTAATTTGCAATTTATGGACCACCAGATAACTAACTTATCAGTGCTCCTTAACCCTTTACCTAACATGAAAAGCAGACAACACTTGCAAAAAAACTTCTTGAATACATTTTTTTTTTATTTTGTTGTCTCAAAAACATAGGTTATGACCCCTCGTTGGAACGAGCTTATCGAGCTCGTTCCAACGAGGGGTCATAACCAATGTTTTTGAGACAAGAAAATGAAAAAATAATGAAAATTAATTGGTTACTTTTTAGAATAGCGCTGGCCGGTTTTGGTCGTTACGTTGGGTAAATGGTTAAACTGCAGATTTGCTTTGTGAGTTACAAGTTTTTACTGGCTGTCAAGTATGGTCAGTGGTTGATGCCCATGTGCATTGTTTTGCACAGGCAAAATTCCAGCCAGCGGATCTCCGAGTGGAATTCAGAAATCACTTGGCTTACAGTACAAGTCGAAATACGTCGTAGAATAACCACTATAAACTACCAGCATGCATCTTCAAATACACCAGCAACAGAAGAACCTGACATCATTTTCGAGAAAGCACTTACAGAAAACAGAAAGCTTTCCAGAAAATGATTTCGGGTTCTTGTGCTTTTGGTGTAATGGCAGTGAGCGACTTTGGTCATTGCGGTTATGCTACGACTTATTTTGATTCATACATTATTTGTAGACTTGAACATATGCTTCTACCTTGTACCATGCATTTATACTCATAAGAAGTCTTTTTTCCAGACATTTCATACTTGGCTATTAAATAAATAATTGTTCATTTACAGATTAGTTCCATTAAAAATTATTCGACTGTCGCCATAGCCACATTTCAATATTTCTTGATTATAAAACAAATTTAAAATAAGAAGTTTTGACTTGCTGAAATAATCTACAATTGTAGTACTCGGATCACAAAAAGCAGTATAATATATTTTGCACTTTACTTTTTAAACCTTTACCCACAGATAACATTAAAACTGAAAATTAAAATTTATTTTTTTCAAATTTACACAAAAAGCCTCAAGCAAATCGAATCATGTGATCCTCGGAGGAACAATCTTGTTCCGATGATAGATCACATCATATGTCTTGTACAAAACTTAAAAAAAACCCCCATTTTTACCTGCTAATTCATGAATTATGTGCGAAGTTGCAGTCAATTTGTTAATTAAGGGTCAGGCAGTGAAATGTGTGAATTATGGAGATTCTTATCAATCCACTTACCCATATTTGAGATAGAAAGAATTTAACAGTACCAAAAGGGTAAATTCCCACCACTCGTGGGTATTGTTTTTGGCATATCAAAGCTACGTCAACCAAAAAAAATTTAGTTTTCCTGAAATAGTATTCTTTCGTGGACATTATAAATTACATTTAGAATTTCTCTGCATTGGAAAATATAATGCAATAGGAATTCCAATGCAATTAACCATCTTAAATGCTGTGGATAAACCCAAAACATGTTAAAAAGGGTTACAGCATACATGTACATAATTATATTTGTATGTCCGATTCTTGTGTTATTAGTATAGGAAACATTTCATCTATATAGTTTATACCAGTAGTGGTTATTCTTCAACTCATTTTGACTTGTACTTTATATGGACAAAATATTATTAGTTGACACGCGACACTGCTACTAGCAGGCGATTTTCATTCTCTTTTTAGGGACCACGATCCCCCCCCCCCCCCTCCACCCCCATTCCTCTTCAGCTGGAACATCTGTGTGTTATGCTTGAAATATTTGTATGGGTTGGTTGTTTGGATAACCAGGGTTTGCATTTTCATTCACACAGACACTTTTGTGTCATTTCAGTGATATATCTGCAGTTTTGTCACTCGTCAACAAAACAAAACCATAATGCCGAGTTTACCTTCGCCTGTGTGAAGGGGTTCTTTTGGTATTCTTTTCACTAAAAATCAATATTATTTTGCCCTGTCCATTAAATGAAGTGTTGAAAGTGTGTTATTTTTCTATCTTTATTAGTATTAAATCGAAAATGAACATTTTCTCGTTTCAAGCGAAACATTTTGGTTGTTTCTATCCCATGTATGACAGTCTTGACAGAAAGTCTGATCGAATTGTTTACCCGAAGCTACCTCTGACCTTGCATTCCATTAACGCCAAAGATGACTAATCGGCAATGGGCTTATACCCACCTCTGTCTGAACACTAGTTTCGGTAGAATTCAGCCAGCTGTTTCATCAATAATAAGGGTGAAAACCATTCACAATATAAGTTATTGTGATGAATTGACGGTGACATGGTCTGCGGTTTGCGGCTCGGGGCTCATGTTCAAACGAGACGCGAAGCGTCGAGGTTGAAGACCGTTGAACATACGCTCCGAGCCGCAAACCTCAGACCATGTTATCGTCAATTTATCACAATAACGTATATGTTCCAATACGACCCTACCCACATGCCAAAACCTACATCGTGAAACACGAGAAGCTTATTTCCTGAACATGTGATCGTTAAAAGTTGCCTTGTTCAAGGTGACTTTTAACGAGCACAAGTTTAGTAAATAAACCTCTCGTGTACCCCGCGAGAGCAGTGAATAAACAATCAATAAATCAGATAAACTCATTCCAAACTTCGTTCAGATCGTAAATTTGTTTGTAATTAAAACAACACATCATTCGGAACACTCTGCTACACGTGTGAAAAATTCAGAAGAATGAAGCGGCTTACTAGTCACCCCGTTGATGAAACAATTACCAAACGGACGACGTCATTTCAAATATTTCGCGTTGTGACGTCAGACGGTAACATTTGCTACTGGAGCCGTAAACATAAAAGAAACCACGCCAGCTATCATCCAATCAGAGGGCGAGGATTTTAGTCTTATTGAAACATTGCCCCATACGAGGCACTGGGACTGCTTTATATCATTCTGAGCTTAACTGGGACTCAAACTTAGTCTTGAACATGAATGAGGAAAACAATTATATGATCTGAAAAAATATATTTTTGGCACACTGAGAACACTCAACCCCCACCCCCAGGTTGTGTCTGCAGTCATGTACGCGTTTTTACGCTTTAGGTGCTGCATAAATGTTTTATCTCTTATTTAGTTTCTGTTTTATATATTTTCAGATGATACAGGGTCGGGGTTTCGTCAAGTACTTAGTGTTGGGTCGGGAATCGTAGTGTCTATGATTCTTATTGCGCTGATGGTGTCTTGCTTCTATAGAAAGAAACATTACCATAGAAACGCATATCGTAATGGAGTAAATTCCCACGTGACTCATCAAAACACGGTCGTCCATCCAGTGACAGCAGGTAAATTTGTGTTTTAAATCATAGAAGTATCGATGAAGGGGCCATGATGAAATAGACAGGGACATACTGTCCACTGATAAAATGTCCAAGGTATAAATATCTACACACTACTGGTCAAAACGCCTAAAGGTCGTTCAGGAAAACTCTTTTCAGTATTCCGGTTCATCAGTCCGTTCCGGAAATGCCAGGAAACATTAAAGATATCGCTGTGTCTTGCTCATGTAACATTGATTGCCGGGCATTTCTAAAGATAATTTTCAGAACATTCTCTCTAAAATCATTCTCTTAAAAATTAACCGAAATCATCTGGGTTGAGTGAGCATGAACCCAGTTGGGTTCATATTCACCTAACCTAGCTGAATTGGGCTGATTTTTAACCCATCTGATTTTAGAGTGTAGTTCGTGGCCTCTCATTGGAACGAGCTCGAAGATGCCATTCCAGTGAATACAGTCAAAAGCTATGACGGGAAATAAAAAAACTAAAAAAAGTTCAAACTTTGTATGGAATGTTTTTGTGTTGCATTGCATGGGTACACATTGTCGATTCACTATGTGAAACGATATGAAAGACCAGGCAGAGAGGCTGGAAACAATGATGGTCGGGGGTGGTTGGGCGTCTCTGACTCTGACCCTTTCCGTGGGACATTTTTATTGTCTGTCGGAAGAACTGCATTTACTCCGAAAGCCACTAATATGAAAGAAGGTTGACCATTTGACGAAATCACAACTTTCATTGTGCAGAAACTCTCCTATGTTTCATATATCCTTTTTGAAAGCACTCGTAATAAGAATGTGACAACCGAATGAATAGGCATGTAGACGAAACATATACGTGTATATATAGAAAATACCCATAGTAGCTTGGTGTACCAAATGTTCACCACGAGTGGTGAACATTTGGTAAACCAAGCTACTTTGGGTATATTTTATTCATACCATGATCGTCAGATTATTAAGAGTCGCTATTATTTTTTCTCGATTTTACTGAGCAGCGGCCGTACAAACGTGCGAGTCTGCATAAAATTTGCTTACATGAGCATCGGTGGGCGGTACTTCCGCTATCAATTTTATCACCGAAACGAAATAGAATTTTTCATTTTAATAACATACTATTTCGAGTTATGGATGCTTTATTACCATGAGACAATATGTGTTTGTTAATTTTTGGTGACTATGGGGTAAACTCATTTAAAAACGTAATAAATAAGTGCCACTTTCATGTCACTCTTCGCAGGGCGACGTGTCGGATAAATTCAGACAAGTTCGCATTCAGATCGACGTCACCAAAGATCAATTTGGATGAAGTTCCACTGTCGGTGTAAATTTTAACTATTGAAATCCCATTCCTGGCGTGTTCGCCACGGTTGGTGTGTAAAGCTAAAATTTATGTCATAAGCTTTTCATATATAGTAGAATAGGTAATCATGGTATAAAATTTTGAAGAATTACTTTCGTTAAACGAACGTAAGTACTTAAAATAATGATAATAAACGAACATTTCGGACCTGTTAAGATTATTATTGTCATAATGCTGTATATTGAGTTAGGTTTCAAGATCGTCAACGACCCAGGGGGCACTGTCGGAAAACTTTAACTCTCACCCCACGATATAGAAAAAAATTGAGATCCCAGCTTCAAACCTATACAGGCGGTTCTGATATACTTTTCCAGCAAATGTGCCTCTTCTACTGATAGTGAAACACAATTTGAACAGAGGTGATCGTCCCGAGTTCGATCCCCGTCCGGGACGACCCGCGTTGTGTCCTTGGGCAAGGCACTTTATCCCGGTTGCCTACATGGGGACACGATGACGCCGCGTACTACGGCGTAATGTACGCCGATGGTGCACATGTCTTCAACCGCTGAAACCCTGCTTGAGTGGAGCTTGGACAGAGTTAGAATGTTGAGGAGCTGACAGTTGCTCGTCGATGCTCGGTGGTTCTCTCCGGGTACTCCGCTTTCCTCCACCTTTAAAACTGTCACGGTCACGATAAGCCATTAGGCAAAAGTATGTGACCTTCAGCACCAATAAATAAACAAATAAATGAATAGAGGTGATCAGCACCTTCCATCTTGATGACCACACGTGACCTTTGTTTCTAAAAACAAATCACACCTGGGACATATGCAGTCCACAAGTGGTGTCATCCCAACAAGACGAATCTCAGGAAGACGAATTTGTAAAATATCCCAACAAGGCGATCCCAACAAGATGATCCCAACAAGACGAATCCCAACAAGACGAAATTGTTTTTCTCATCAAATGTAGAGGAAATTTACTTTAAAACGATCGTGTACATTACAATGTATTCTATTTGAATCATTTTAGAGTTTTATTTTATGCATGTGTTTGGAAGTTTTGTTGATAAAAAAGATAAAAAAAAAACTAGCAAATAGCGTCTTGTAAAAAAGCATGGCGCTTCTGTTAACTGGTAGGGTGTTAAGTTTTTTTTGGTTGTCAAAATTTTGTTCACATATTATTGCCTTGTTACAATTAATAGGAGAGTGCCCATAGGCGCTCTCCCATTAATTGTAATAGGGCAAATCCACCCAGACTTAATAATACCACATCAAAAATTAATTGAAGTACATTCACAGAATATGAAGCCTTTTAGCACTGGTGCCCACACTTTAGGATAAAACCCCAAAATGGGCTTTCAGCACTCAATCAGTTAATTGAAATCTCTTTATCCAAAAGTAAGCCGGGTCAGAGGTTCTTGATGGAAAACCTCAAAATAAATGGGTTGTATAGTCATTTTAATTAAATTCGTCTTATTGGGATTCGTCTTGTGGGGATGACCATTTTCGACATTAGTCTTGATGGGATTCGTCTTGTTGGGAATAAACCGCGCACAAGTCTTTGTCAGAAAATGGTTGACGTGAACTCGACTCAATATTAAATAAATCGATATTAGTATATTAAGCGCTTGGCCATTTGTGTTAAAATTAACCTCTACATGAAGTGTCAGTTATAATATTAATAATATATTAACTCTGAGTAGAAAAAATAAACTTTAGGTGCAGAACACAATTCAAAACATTGATACGTCACTGCGTATATAGTCTGAATCAAGTTGTTAATTTTCGTTGTTTTGCAAAACGACAGGACGAAATACCATTAGGCCAAACCAAATTAAATATTTGATTCTCAGGCATTTTTTTTTAAATGAATGAGAGGGGGCGGTTTTATTTTTTATTTTTTATTCCTGATAGAATGGTCGTCGATGCCTAAAATCCAGTTGTGATAGCCTAAAATTAAATACTAGAGCTTCCGTGTTGATTTCACTGATAGTTTGTTTTTGTAACAGTGACCAGGCAACACAAAATCAATACAGAACAACAAAAACAGAGATAAAAAATAATAAGGAGTTTTTTAACTGGTTGAGTGCTAGAAGGCACAATCAGGCCTTTTCTGCGGATCACAAATGTCTTTTCGAATCGAATCTCGAATCGAATCGTGTCCTTGATATCGACATCGAATCGAATCCCGAATCGAATCTTAAAAGACAAGTTATTTCATATTGCATCAAACGGAAGTTACGGAACACTGTGATAACCCTTACGCGACGGAGTGAACACCTTAAACACCAATAACTAAATATTCTCTGTAGCACCGTCGCTGAAACAGCTAGGCCTATTGTCCATAGTTTTAGTTTTTGGAGGCCTAACTTGTTACTATTCACGTTCTTAAGAACGTGAATAGTAACAAGTTAAGCCTTCAAAAACGAAAACTATGGATAATGTTCTGGGCCAAATTCACACCTTACCTAACAATTCAACATTGTCAATTACTCAAATAAATAGGAATGGAGCCTACATGAATGAATTTTCTAATGACAGTTTTATCCTATTTTTGTTGGAAATGTAAAAAATTGAAGTTAGTACGAGAGATTCGAAAAAATCGAATCGTAAGACTGATTCGGGATCGATCTCGAAGCATACGTATGGTATCGATATCGAATCGAATCTCGAATATTCGCAGGACCCTACTTTAAAAAAATAGGGTACCCGTGTAAAAGCCAACATTTTCGTTGCCTATGTTTCGTATTCAGTCAAACGAAAATAATAGTTTGTTTATACAAATTTGTTCTTTCACAAATTGCCGGAGAGTGCCTGTTGGCACTCTCCAGTAATTTGCAATAAAACAATTTTGGATGAACAAATTCAGACCACCAAACATAATCATGCCCTCAACTCGTTAAATAAAGATTTATTTTGTACATACATATGAGAATCGTGTCGCATTTCGCGAAGAGAATAACAATATTGTATCAATGTATACGACATATTGTATCGCAAATCGCGATGCGACACCGCTAAAAGCACGCCCTAAGACAGTTTTATACATTTTGAATTTTGTCTCCGAAATAAATATGACGAATGCGGGCGGAAAAAAGGAATGAGCCGCTACCTGAGAATCTAAAGCTTCATTTTGTTTAACTTTTTACCCAACATAACGGCCAAAACCTGCCAGCCAATTAATTTTAAATATTTTTTCATTTTTCGTCTCAAAAAGAGATTATGACCCCTCTTTGGAACGAGCTCGTTCCAATGAGGGGTCATAACCTATGTTTTTGAGACAAAAAAAATTAAAAAAAAGAATTTTGTTTGCAAGCGTCGTCTGCTTTTCATGTTAGGTAAAGGGTAAACCTTACAAAAGCCTAACATTCCAAATGCGTCGATATAAATAAAGGATTACCATTTATACCAGTCATCTACGAGTTTGTTTTGTTGAGTTACACATTAGGAAATAAGTGAAATATGAAACCACGGACGACAACCATCGTCATTGTCTCTCCATTTAGCAGCTTCCACATGTTTATTGCTTTGTAAATAAAGGTAACGTGAGGAGGAGAATATGTCATCAGAACATGCTGACAAAGGCAAAGGAACTCGATATAGATAGACTCGTATGCAAGGTGTACACGAAGAGATACCAGTTGGTGATTTACGACATACTGATTCAAATTCCTACAAACACACACGGACATTCTCTCTCGTGGGGTCCCATGCTGTCTGGCTCATAGGACGAACCACGCCTGTGGTGAGGATAATTCCCCACCCATGGCTGTTCCAAAAACATGTAACTAAAAATAGCGCGATCTGAATTCGGCTTTTACAGTTCGATGTGTATTTTGACCCAAACGACCGTAAAACAGTGGAGGCAGAACTAAAATGAAAGTGGCGGGGTCCAGTAATTATTGTCTTCCGTTTTGACCAAAACTCACAGCTTATAGCTCCTCATTGGAATGAGCTCATTGAGCATGAGCTCATTACAATGAGGGGTTATAAGATATTTTTCTGAGACAGAGGCGATGGAAGCTCAAAAACGTCGTGGTTCACACTTTTTTGGGGGTACCGCAAAAGTGTAGGATTGAAAATAGTTTTTCATCGGGGGGGGGGGGGGGGGTAATGGTGGTGGGGCGATGTATTCATGCAAAATATATAAATTTTATATATGGTATCCCTCACCCTTGTTCCCACCCTTTTTACGACAATAACCTCAGCGACCTCATCCTAACCTCAACCTTATTGTCATTGTTTTGCGATATTATATATTGACCGGTCATAATTGAATCCTGTGGCATCAGCTGTCTTCGTGTGATATCAGATTAGGGTAGTGGATTTAATTTTGTCGTTTTTGATTAAGAGTAGCATTCGTCTTTACATATCTCACCTTTTGATACACACTGCAATCTATAATGGTGTCCACCCAGTTCGCATACTTTGGACTGAATTGAATTAGTCTGGTGCTTTGCCATTGAATACAAATTTATATTTTGCAAAATCATAGGGTAAAAGTGAACGAGAAAAGAAATACGGTACATATGAATCGAATGAGAATTGATGAGAAAGAAATGAGGCATTATTGTGGTTATAATTACGCATTTTACGGGCTGAATTGAGTCAGTCAGGACGAATATGGAGATAGCGTGCCGTTCGGGTACCTATAATTGGTGAAAAAAGTGTCCGTCAACTGTTCTGAGGAAAACATATTTAGTTAAGGTATTAAGTTACTCCAAACATTTTGGGCAAGTGTCGTTTGCCATTTGTTTTAGGCAAAGGCAATAATAATGATAATTAAACATTGATTGCAAAACAACCATGGGTAATTTTTTATTTAACACAAGTGGGGAGGAGGTGGAACAAAATGTATGATCTGACAAAATGGTGGGGACATGCCCTTTCCCCATTGTCTGTTCAACCTCTATGCTCTTACACTACCAGTGTGACAATCAAATGGTTCAGGATGCTGAAATGTTTTCCAAGGGGTATAAACTTACTTCCTCACCAGCGACACCTGTTTAGTTTAAACAATATTTATTTGTTCAACATTTCAAGAGATTCAAAGTACAACATTGTTGATGGTGGATCCGACACCTTTTTCGTTGTGAGAAACTGGAATCATTAGATGTTATATATCATACCCAACTATTGTTATCATTTGGAATGACATGCAAGAAAGTTAACTCCCCTTTCCTCATCATATCTGCAGGTAAACTGACTATAAAAATCTTGACAAAATGTCCTTTTGTCACTTTTATTACGAAAAAGCATAATTAGTTTATTTACTGGTGTTCAACCCTTTAAACCATAGCGGCCGTTTTTCCGGCCAGCAACATGATACTTCATAACGTCATTAAATAGGATGGCTGTTCATTAAATGTGTGCGGTAGACCAATCAATATTTTCAACGTGCAGCCCCGGGGCTGCACTTTTAAAATATTGATTGGTCTACCTCAAATAATGAATATGGACTCTTCTAATAGCTGCCATTGAACTGGCATGGAAGATACCACTACAGTTCAAAGGTTAAGCTCACTTTCAGCGTCATTGGCTATCTCATGATCACAACACAGGGATGAAGTCGCGTTTAAACAATCGTTTATACCTATGCTGCTCACTTTAGAGGACTTTCACCCTAGGCGCCGATTCCGCGTTAGGTCTATATTTTACCAGTAAAGCAGAAGTTACTTACAGCAGTAAAAAAGCAGTGGCGGCGCCAGAAATTTTTTTGTGGGGGGGGGGGGGGGGAGGGGGGCAACTAGGGGGGCAGACTCCCATGAAGGGGGGGGGGGGGGGGCAAATACGTAAAGGATCATATCATTACTTTGTTATGAGGTAGTCCAAACTTGGACCCAAAGTCCGTAATATACTTTTTTGGTTTGGTACGTCCTGTGGACGTACCAAACAAAAAAATTATATTACGGACTTTGGCAAAGCCTTCGTTGGGGGGGGGGGGGGGGCAAATGCCCCGCCCCCCGTAGCGCCGCCACTGTAAAAAAGGTACTGCATCCCTTCGTGGTCAAGACAGAGAAAGAGCATAACACGAGATTTCCATCGAACACGTGTGAAAACGGAAAGCGATATTATTATTTCTAATGGGTTTATACAAGCAACAAGCAGGGACGTGCCGTTTCAAATCGGCAAAAATTCTAACTGTTACTATTTACAACTACAGTGTACGCAATATCGAGCTTTATAAGTATGCATGATGTCAATCGGTACGAGATTTCTATAGTACGTTTTCGAAATGCACTCCAAGAAAATCACATCATGTAAAATCGTTATCCTGAGTTAATTCCATCATTCACAGCTACAAAATGATGAAACATCATTCCTGCATAAGATCTGATTTAATGTTAGGACAGTGTGAATTGTTCAAAGTTCTCAGCTTGAGCATAATTTTGTTTAGCACATATTCACTTCCCAGAAGAATACCAAATAGTGATAACCTGATAATTCTATCATAAATATGTTGGAATTTCAGTGACTAGTTTCAGTTTTATGCCCCCTTTCGTAGCTTCATTTTCAAAATCTTTCTCGGTAGTGAATTTCCAACTAGGGGGATGGACCTGGAGGGGGATTTCACCCTCCCGCCCCCCCCCCCCACCTAGTTGAAAATTCGCCAGCCTACGCCACCCCCCTCCCCCATCGGAAACCTCTAGCCACGTCCCTGGAAACAAGTCTCTGAAATCATGGCGTGTGTGTATGGGGGGAGGGTGGTGGTGGTGGCGGTGGGGGGGGGGGGGGGTTGTTCCAAGAAGTCCTTGTATGCATTTGTATTTCCCTTCAAGCAGCTCAAAGGTGAAATTAATGTCTGTAGTTTATAAAGATAGGGGCAAAGCGGCGTTGTGTTCTAAGGCGTACTGTGTACGTCACTGACGTCAATGGTGGACTTGCCTTCGACCTCTGCAAAAGCAGAGTTAGGAGTGCTCCACCGGCGTGTAGTACATATAGAATATACCCATAGTAGCTTGGTGTACCAAATGTTCACCACGAGTGGTGAAGTGGTGTTAACCGAACATTTGGTACACCAAGCTACTTTGGGTATATTTTATTTATACCATGATCGTCAGATTATTAAGAGCCGCTATTATTGTTTCTCGATTTTACTGAGCAGCAGACGTACACACGTGCGAATCTCTTTTGTTTACACGAGCACCGGTGGGCGGTACTTCCGCCGTCAATTTTATCACCGAAACGAAATAGAAAAAGAAACATGGCCTATTTCATTTTAATAACATAATAACATACTATTTCGAGTTTCGAGTTATGCATGCTTTATTAACATGAGACAATGCATGTTTGTTAATTTTTGGCATCTTATGAGGTAAACCCATTTAAAAACGTAATAAATAATTGCCACTTCCATTTCACTCTTCGCGAGGCGACGTGCGATAAATTTAGACAAGTTTGCATTCAGGTCGACGTCTCCAAAGGTCAACGGGGATGTAGTTCTACTGTAAGTGTAAATTTTTACTATTGAAATCCCATTGCTGGCGTGTTCATCATGGTTGGTGTGTAAAGCTAAAATTTATGTCATAGGCTTTTCATATATAGTAGAATAGGTAATCATGGTATAAATCTTAATACACACCGCCACCGTGCCCACGCGTGGGCAATCGGCATTAAATGTCTTACCCGACGACACAACGCAGTTATCACTGGTCAGGATCGAACCGTTTACTGTTTAAAATGCAAATGCTCTACCCACAGAGTCATCGCGCTGCCGACGCCCCTATTTCGAAAATATAATATAGGCCTATAGTTGGGCAAAAACGAAATTTGCACCCAAAAAGATCCTAGAGCCGACCCAGAGATATGTCATATCTTGAGTCCGTAAGTGTCACAAATTAGGGGTGACTTTGGTACGTTTCGGATCCGATATATTAGAAGCTCTTAAATGCCATGTTTTATTTGCATATGAAATACACAGAGACCAAATATTGAATATTAAGCTTGACCAGCAAATGCACAAACAGAGAAATTGAGAATTACCCCTGTACAATAAACGTAGGCTATAGGCACCAGTCCAACAACTGCTTACTTCGGCAGAACCGTTTTTACATCCTGGATTCAATAAAGCATGCAGTATGCGTGAACCCCGAAGATCTAAACTGATACGACTCTCCGGTAAACCACACAGAAAATCACGTACATTCACATACATGCAACCACACAGAAATTATCCACACAGGAGTCTACAGCACCGGTTAGATTTATCCAAAAAGAACTGAACCACACAGAAAGTTATATTGCCTATCCAATAAATATAGGTCTTTAACCACGAAGATAACGGTTTCAGCACACAGTAGGCTAAACCAACAGTAAACTCAGTTGGACTAAATGCCCCATCGTACAGGACACCCAAATAGTGTTTGTGTTTATGTACATTTGGTGCGCACCACCGCGATGAGCTCAATGTATTGTGAAATAATGTTCTCGCGAATGATATCTACGAGATATGAGTTTTCATTGACTGTTCGGAAAATGTTTTGCTTAAGGGGTCGTCCAACGTAACTTTGGCCATATTTTTGTAAATTTTCACAATGCCCTAAAAACGAATTAAAGCTCTGAATAACGACATATTATACACCAAAATAATGACAAAAGTATACAAAACCCGAATTCACCCACTTTTTGGAAATTTAAAAAAAAAATTTTTGCTTTTGATGACAAAGAAATTGCCAGCCGCATAAGTAACCGTCAGGGTTAACAAGGAATAGATCGGTAATTCGAATGACTGTGTTGTGAATAAAAGACTCCACGCTCCATACTAGGAGAAAGCATATTTATCATTTCGTCACCAACGTGGCGAGAATGCTCAGGGGAAAATGGATGACCACAAACGCTTCATTCTGTTTGTCCGACACGTTGTTGTGATCACGTGGGTTTTTGGGTGAAGTTGTGAAATGATTTCATTACTCACGATCTGAAATCTTCAAACATTTCACTGCCTTTTTTGAATCTGGCAGGCGATGTAATGTACAACTCACGATACATTCAAAGGAAAATATTCAACTGACAATGTGATAATTGCGGGATTCTTTCCACAGTTGCGATGTTCAGATCACAAACTGTACAATTTGACCCCAGTGTCAGTAAGGGATTAATTCGCCACCAATTCGAACTACTATTATTTGGTTGGTGACGATGACCAGAATATAGAAGTGGAAAATTATATTTGAAAACAAAAATATTTCACATCAACATACATTACAGTCGTCACAACTGTATAGTGTATACTTATGAAAAAATAATTTTACTGTCGCTGAACTATATTAGTGACTTAAAGAAGGTTTGATGACGTCTGCTACGAAAAAAGAAGACCAATGTCAAGGAGAATTATCACAAAGGTGGTTTCCTGTTCTTCAAATATTGAGAAATGTCGTACCATCGTAAATTTAAATATCTCCCTCACACATCCGCATTGTGTATAAGACGGATCAACGTCGATTTTGAGCACTGTTAGCACCAAAGGTTGCGAAAATCTATGCGTGTTGACATTCCGTGGACAAGAAAAGAGAAATTCCGCTAGGCGGACAAAAATTCACACAGATTACCGAAATGAGACCACAACATGTCATAAGTGTTTAGATAAATGAATTTAATAACCAACACAACTCCGACATTGTTCTGGCCGGTAACCCTTAGTATTGGTTAGCAGATCAGTTATTAATGTTCTTAAATCGCATGAGAAAACAACAGTCAAGCTGCCCCAAACAGCAACTACGGAAGGCCGATAGTTCCAAAACAAATGAAGCATACCAAATCATGTACACAAATGAATTGGTAACCAGGATGTCTAACTACGTGTAACCGATTGGTGAAAGTATTCAGCATGCAGGGCAGGTCATTTTTTGTTGTTTTGGCCACACTTGAACATTCAAATGACACTCCAGGCAGCTATCACTGGTCATGCAACCCCAGAAATGGGCACATATAACACTAAATGAGGAAGGATGGCAGTTCACCCTTTTTTGGTGTATTAATCTCATCGTGTGTTACCAATTTATACAGATCTCATGCAAAATGGCACAGGATTGCGAGGGGTATGGTCACAGCAGACTCACAAAAACCATATTGGTCATTCTTCATTTTTCATTGATGCACTCTCTCATGACTCCATACTTTTTCTTCTGAACTGTGTGGATTTGACCCTTGGTGAACTTCATAAAAGGTAAACAAACACAAGACAAATGGCAGCCCTTTTAAAATGTAGGCATCCTAAATTACAATTTGTCTTGTGGTCTGTTCCTTGCAAGAATGATAAAAAGATTTCTCCGAGTCTGTACTAGGAGGATTGCAGAATTTAACTATTCAACAAATTTAAGGTATTTTATTGTCTAAAATCTGGTCGGTTACTTATGCCATAGCAGACTTTCAGGCGGTGCTATCTACCATGTGATAGCAGTTCCATGGCAAATTTCAGTTTCCACATGTTCAGTGTTTCATTCCAAGCATTTTGGTATATAATTTATTGGGGTTATTCATTTTGGGTCTTTTTTACACTTGGAAGAAAATTACATGAAATTTGACAAAAGTAAGGTTGGACGTCCCCTAAAATAGTTCTGGAAATGTTACCGTCACTAGACACACAGAATACATATAGCAAACGTAGTAGATAATATCATTCATTTCTCTTGGAGTTCGCACCACAGCACTAAGACTGAAGTGAATTGTTAATATTGGTAACTAAAAGCTGCCACCTTAAATATAGGTAGATATGTGATGTCCCAAACACGGGTTCGCTCGTCGGGCGACGGATTAAGGGCCTATGTAAGTAATGAAATTTTGTTTATTTTGAAAATTCTCACCTCTGATATTCCTTCAATTCAAATTAAATATACACAAAATGTACATCAAAATGAAGGTTGGGATAGAATACGAAACACGTGTGTAATCAATTCATAGAGTCGACTGTAGGCACCACTGGTTCCTGGAAGTCTGCTGCCGTATTCGCACCAGAACTGATAATTTAATAATATTTCACGAAAACAACTTGTGGCCAAATGTGCTTTACATATCCAAGAACAAAGCTCGGGGATAAAACATTTTCAAAACACGGCGACAGAGCTGCATGGGGGAAAATTCTAAAGCCTTTGCTTTTGTTTACGTATGAGTATACTTTCGATTTCCGGTCGACGTCATCGGAGAGAAAAAGCATGTAAAAACAGCGCCGTCTAAAATCAAATGATGAAAAAGATCGCCTTCATACAGATTGATATTGCACAGTTGCCATATTCAATGCATCGAGTGGTTTGCGCATGTCTGTCGAGCATCAATAAAAATGCAGATAGTGTTGTCCTTTTCCAAAATGCAGTCCTATCGCTGCACTCGAAAGTGTTTTGAATGCCTAGGTCTGTTATTGAATATCTGAAGCACGTTCGGCCACGAGTTGTTCTTGCGAAATATTATTTTGTTATCAGTTCTGGTACGAATACGATAGCAGACTTCCAGGAACCAGTGGTGCCCGCTGACAACTCTACGAGTTGATTACATATGTGGTTCGTGTTCTATACATCCCAACCTTCATTTTGATGTATAATTTCTGTATATTTAATTTGAATTTAAGGAATATGAGAGGTGAGAATTTCAAGATAAACAAAATTCCATCACTTATATAGCCCCTTAACGTACAGTCCCACCACAATTCAGCGACGATAAATCATTGTCAGAATGGACATTATCCACACAAATATTTGGTAATAAATATCGGCAAAATGTTCACATTCATCACGGATATATACAGTAAATGAGGATGGTGGTCGACGTACGGATGTACGGATGGTTGCACCGAGGCAACAAATAATTGCACAGTTATTTTAAAAGTTGCTCACTCACAGTTCATCACGATAGCCGACGTTCAAGAAACATATCGAGTTTCAATGTTCAACAGTATTAAAGGCTTACAATACCTTCGGTTGTTATGTACTTATCTCTTGAAATAATCAGGTCCAAATTGTCACAACGTTCACCATACATTTTAGGTGTTTTTCAAACTGAGAAAGCCGAACGTTTTTTTGCTTTAGCCACCGACTGCACAATACTCTCCTACTAGGAAATTTCCACCTCTGTATGAAACAAATACTGCACGGGAGAAAACCATTCATGGATTGTTTTGTGTTACACTGGCCGCTGGACTTTTTACACTTCAAAGAAGCAGTCACCATTTCCAAACAAACAAACAATCAAAACCTGAAGAGACTGCACTAAATATCATGAACTGTCGACGCGAACCAAATATGTTAACCCCTTTCACACACCACTCAGCCAAACTCACACATACAGAATATATTTTGTGACAGTAAGAATGAGTGATTGCTGTGGATTTGAACCCCTGAGTTGGTTCGTTTTGAGACCACGTTATTGGGGAATTCTTAAATTGAAAACATGTGCAAACCAACAACACAGCAGCTGTTTTGTGCAAGGAATACTCATGAGTTTATCATAGTTATGTCTTCAGTGGAGAGTTATTTTCGTTTGCATTGAAATTTATTATCGATCTATTGCTGTGTAAGTAATATAAACTAGGGCGTATACCATTAATTATAAGCATGAGTAACACATCAAATCGAGTGTCCTGAAAAACCATCAACCGATACTCTGTAGTTATCAGACATTGGCAAACAGCTTTTCACAGACCATATATAGACTAAGACTGATAAGTGTACTTATACCATGATTACCTATTCTACTATATATAAAAAAGTCTATGAAATAAAATTTAGCTTTACCCATCAACCGTGGTGAACACGCCAGCGATGGGATTTCAATAGTTAAAATTTACACCAACATTCGATTGGAACTACATCCAAGTTGACATTTGGTTTTCTCGAATACAAACTTGTCTAAATTTATCACGCGTTGTCTTGCGAAGAGTGAAATAAACCCCGCAATTATTTAGTACGTTTTTAACCCTTTACCTAACATGAAAAGCAGACGACACTTGCAAAAAAAATTCTGGAATCACTAATTTTTTTCATTTTTTGTCTCAAAAACATAGGTTATGACCCCTCGTTGGAACGAGCTCGACGAGCTCGTTCCAACGAGGGGTCATAACCTATGTTTTTGAGACAAAAAATGAAAATATTTTGAAAATTAATTGGCGATTTTTGAGAATATCGCTGGCCGGTTTTGGCCGTTACGTTGGGTAAAGGGTTAAATGAGTATGCCTCATGAGATGCCAAAAATTAACAAACATGCGTTTTCTCGTGTTAAAAAAGCACCCATAACTCAAAGTAGTAGGTTATTATGTTATTGAAATGAAAAAGGCTCCGTGATTTGCGTGTTTCTTTTTCCATTTCGTTTCGGCGATAAAATTGACAGTGGAAATACCACCCACCGGTAATCACGTAAACAAAGGCAGATTCGCACGTGAGAATATTGTATTATTTAACATTTAAACTCTTATTAATCTGACGATCATGGTATAAATAAAAAATACTCAAAGTAGCTTGATGTACCAAATGTTCACCACTCGTGGTGAAGTGGCGTTAGCCGCGCCCTAAAGGCCTGCGGGTAACACCACTTCACCAATCACGGTGAACATTTGGTACACCAAGCTACTATGGTTATATTCTGTATATATACAACCAAGCCCATCCCACCCGCGTGGAAACCCCGAGAATTGGAGCAAAAGTTGTTTCCCGCGGTAAACAAGTTCTAGTTTACTGACAACATATGACCCGGTGATCAAGGCCTTAGGTGGAAGCACTTAAGTGGACAGCATAGGTACAGTGGAGCCCACTTAATTGGATATCCATTAACTGAACAATCCTGTTAACTGAATATAATTTCATAACACAAAACCATTAGCCATACCTCCAATACAATACAAATTTGACCTGTTAATTGAATATATGTTATAGAGTAAACTCCTGTTAATTGAATAAAAAAATGTGTAACCTGTCGAGAAATTACCCTTTCCCCAGTTTTTCTTTGTTTATAGACCTATTTGGCCTCAGCACATCCAATACGGGCATTTAATCTATTATATTTTGTTTGACAGAGCTCACGGAGATCTGTCAAACAAGATATGAAGGAATAAATGCTAACTTCATCTCTAGAATACAGGAAAGTGACACGATCCCAGTTAATTAAATACTCCTGTTAACTGAATAATATTTATTGGCAAAGAAGCTTTTCAATTAACAGGGTTCAATTGTATAAACGATTAGATAACCTTGACTTTGTACTTTGTTGCGGTCACATAGCTATAGAATCTTTAGATGCTTAAAGAGACACTGAACACCAATAAATAAAGAGCACACATGAGGCGGTGACGGAAACTCACTGCAAATGGAGGGACACAAACATTCAAGACGAATCGGACCTACCATGATTCAGCCCCGTCGGAGAAATGTTTTATAAAAAGTGGATCCCCAGAAAAGGCATCTCCTTAATTCTCAGGTTTGACAAATGAAATGGAAGGAGTTAAAAGTGTGCGTATGGTGGCGTGGATACCAATAAATGTACTATATGTTCACGACAGTGGGCGCAGTCCTTTTGAATAACGCAACGGATTGTAATTTATAATCGTATATTTGCAAACATCCTAATATCCCGTGTCTCGCTTTCTAGATGTGCATGCTAGGTTCAGGTCATGGCTCGGTTTAATTCTTCTACTTCCACCTAGCCACATAGTGACTGTAGTGTTTTAGAAGGCTAGCCTTGTAGTCTTGTAGTGATTGTGAAGGTTAGCCTTGTATTGCTTGTAGTTGTTGAATGGTAGTCTTGTAGTGCTTGTATGGTTGTGAATGCTAGCCTTGTATGCTTGCAGTGGTTGTGAAATCTAGCCTTGTAGTGCTTGTAGTGGCTGTGAAGGCTGGCCTTGTAGTGCTTGTAGCAGCTGTGATGGCTAGAATTGTAGTGATTGTAGTGGTTGTGGAGGCTAACCTTGTAGATCAAGTAGTGGTTGTGAAGGCTAGCCTTCTAGTGCTGGTAGGGTTGCAAAGGCTAGCTTCGTAGTGTTTGTGAATGCTAGCCTTGTAGTACTTGCAGAGGTTGTGAAGGCTAGCCTTGTAGTGCTTGGAGTGGCTGTGAAGGCTAGCCTTATAGTGCTTGTTGTGTTTGTGAAGGCTGGCCTTGTAGTGCTTGTTGTAGCTGCGGTAGTTAGCATTGCAGTGCTTGTAGTGGTTGTGAATGCTAGCCTTGTAGTGCGAGTAGTGGTTGTGAGGGCTAGCCTTTTCAAACTTGTAGTGGTTATGAAAGCTAGCCCTGAAGTGCGTGTAGTGGTTGCGAAGGCTAGCCGTGTAGTGTTTTTAGTGTTTGTGAAGGCTGACCTTGTAGTGCTTGCAGCAGCTATGATGGCTAGCATTGTGATGCTTGTAGAGGTTGTGAAGGCTAGCCTTGTAGTGCTTGTAGTGGTTGTGGAGGCTAGCATCGAGGTGCTTGTAGTGGTTGTGAAGGCGGGCCGTGTAGTGCTTGTAGCAGCTGTGGTGGCTAGCCTTGTAGGGCTTGTACTGGTTGTGAAGGTAGCATTCGGACTGAAAGATGATTGAAACAGAAGAAACAGACCGAATCGATTGAAGATGGGATTCTTTGGCCAAATGCACTTGGTTAGTTTACACTCGCAGACAATATTTTACAGGAATGATTTTATATTGACAGGTTGACCTGCTCTCAGTTTTCTCAACTGATTGTGAATTAGTGCAGCATTTGTGGAAAAAAGTGTAAGCAATCCACTTGGGTTCATATTCACTCAACCCAGTTGACTTGGGCTGATTTTTAACCCAACTGATTTTAGAGTGTATAACTGAAGGACGAAAGAATATCAGTATATCTTTGTGAATGAAGGGTCATCACAATAGCCCTTTACCCACCACCGTAACGGCCAAAAGCAACCAGCACTATTCACAAAAATCACCATTCATTTTTTTTTCATTTTTTGTCTCAAAAACATAGTTTATGAACCCTCATTGGAACGAGCTCGTTGGGCTCGTTCCAATGAGAGGTCATAAGCCATGTTTTTGACGCAAAATTATACAGTTTTGTTATTCAAGAATTTTCTTTGCTAGTTTCGTCTGTCTTTTGTGTTTGGTAAAGGGTTTAATCAACTATAGTCCGCGCGCAAACTCCGCGAAAAGTGTGTAAACAAACAACCCATACCAGCGTCGGATTCTTTAAGGAATTAGACTGTTGGCCCGAGAGCTTGCATCGGCATGTGCGACCTCGCATCTTACTTGCCGTCCGACAAGATCAACAACAAACTAAACTGAGTCAGATGTTGGATATAGTAACCGAATATAATTTCGACATAACGATTCGTCAAGTTAATAATCTGTTTCACTTTATACGATTGCTGCTTGTTTTAGACCCAAACACAAATATGATGCATCACATCACCCAGTACAATACAGCCACCGCGGACTGGTCACTTTCCACGGACGCAACAATATTAGATTCCAAACACTAGGCCTAATTACAGGAACAATCAACAAATATTTAATTAATGAAGCACCGAGTACAACCAGGCGCTTCATTAATTAAAATTTTGCTGCTTGTAATTTTTATTACCTGGCAAACGCACGCGTAGACATCACTGCCCACGCGTAGATTACGACCAATCCACGGCGACTATACTGTACACTGAGAGAGAAAACTCTCATCACTTCATCACATCGTGATCCACGCTCGCATCGCGTCTCGTGAGAAACAGCCTTAAACAGGTACGTGGAAACCGGGGCGCATGAGCTCCTCCTCCAACTTTTTCCCAAAAATAGTTTTGAGAGAGAGAGAGATGGCCAACTTCGTTTCCAGTACAACATTATTATTAATACACAACCTGAAAATCAGAGTTTGTGGGTGGGGAGGTCCCCCACGGTGAAACTTGTATTTCTCTCTTGTTCGTACGAGTAATCTCTTTCATGGCCTTTAAAGAAGATAAAAGTGCACATGTTTGGCTCTTTATTCAAGATATTTCCCCACCAAACTGTGTTAAACTTAGAAGCGGTAATAATTTATCGACTCTTAACCTTTGGACTAATCAGTCATACTTGGTCCAGCCTGAATCTTTGATCCGACAAGTTCTAGCAAAAAGAAAAGTTTTGATTTATTGTATATGGGAAGATTTTTTATTACACACCTGTTCTATGAAATCCCCATCAACAGCAACACTAAACCATGCGAAAAATGAAAACCCGTTCCGCACACATGTGCCGAACGGAAATTGTTGGACTATTTTTAAATAGAAGCGCAATTTAACTGGAATTTTCTACAAATCGTGCGCCGCAATTACAATTTGATCGTTAGCGATAGCCAAAAATAGTAACACGGGCTCCCCTCGCAAATTTGGTTGGCGACAAAATGTGTTCTTATCGTTGATAGTTAGTCCCCTGAGTTCCAATGTGTGCTATGTGCCTATTGGCACATAAAACACATTGGAACTCAGGGGACGAGTTATCAGTTGAATTGCTGAATGTCCTTTTAATAATTGCTTTTGTAGTCGTGAAGGCGTGTATTAAACACAGAACGGCACACGCGTATGAATGGGTTAATCAATATGGCACTTGTGCCATCGCGAAAAGATAAAACTCGAGGCCTGTGGCCTCTCGTTTCATCCTTCCGTGCTGGCACTCGTGCCGTATCGAAAAACATATTCAAACGCGTGTGTCGTTTAGTGCATGTATTTGGTGTGCGGCAGACTCTACATGGGTTAAATATCTCATCGACTGACTGCGGTACAAAGTCCTCAGATGAGCCGAGTGCACTCATCTTCCATCGATTTGATGTCGGAACCTATTTTTGAGTCGATAAAACCTATTTGAGTTTGAATGAAGTATTATTGGAAAACTAGAGGTGTGGTGCAATAACATTCTTCTTTGGTAAACCCAAGCATGTCTAACTAGAAGATTATAAAATCGTATTCAAACAGTTTAACCCACTACTTTCTCGAACTTTTTGTTTGCTCTGCCGCCGAGGTCTAGAAGGAATATGGCGAACTGATTTAACACGCCGATGGCACTGTGGCGTAAGAAATGTCTATGGGGAAATTCAGTGTTAAAGCAGTTCGCTAGGAGTACTTCGTCATAAAAATTCAAAACCCTATGGGAATTTTCAGTGCTAAATCAGTTCGCCATATTCCTTCCAGACCCACTTCGCCATATTCCTTCTAATGTCTAACGGAATTTCAGTGTTAAATCAGTTCGCTATTGTGCCTTCTCTTACTACTGGCAACCGTTTCTTATTCCCAGTTCCTTATTCGACATGACGTTCTCTTTCAGTCGATTGTATCGGTTGATAACGAATGTCGAATAAGGAATTGGGAATAAGTATCGGTTGTCGCCTCCCCTATTAAAGCTCGTCCATTCTGTACGGTATGGTTTATATGAGAAGACGAAAACGCTTCGCGAAGAGTGGATAGGGGCGTAGAAGGTTTGTCAGCGGTGATGTGTGTATGGGGACGGGGGGAAAGACCAAAATACACTGCTAGACCAGTAAGAGTTTTGACAGATTTTAGATGCGGCAACTAAATTTCTACCATTTTGACACGCAAATAGGAGTTATCTCTCTAAAGTTCGGGTAGATAGCACATGTATTAGCGAAAACAGCAATACTTTTCCTTTCATTATTCACATTCTTAACAACGAAAGGCTTAAAGTTGTCACGAAGGATCGAAAAGTGGCATCTACTCTCTGCGGCGTAGATACATGCCGGGCTGGGGGGGGGGGGGGGGGGGGACCCCCTTATCTAGTATTTGGAAGGAAATCTCCAACCAGATAATAACTGCGTTCTCCAGAGACAAAGCATAAGAAACAAAAGCAAAATTAAGTTTCAGTCAAAAGACCAGCGGATTGAATTCGCCGGCCCAGTGGCTGAAACTTTGTTCTTTTGCTTTTTCACAAGCAGTATGTTTTTTTTTTGTATTTGTGGAACATTCACAAACTGGGTGTTCGAGGAACATTCACTAATTGTATGTTTGAATGGTAATGCACTCTTCAAGTGCAATAGTGGAATTTATGTGGTCGCGCCACTGATAGGATATTGAACTGTTCCGGCACCAACCGCAACATGTCAACAGGAACTGGATGTTCTGTTACCTCTGACTATAGCCGGAGAATCGGAATGAATTTATTGAACATGACATACAGTAAAGCAGGTGCTTCTAGTCAAGTGTCGTCTGCCTGGCAGACGACACTTGACTAGAAGCACCTGCTCAGTGTTTAATTCTCCCCCAGCCCAAAGATAGCCGAACCGTCACAGGCACATTACCTGCTGTATTTCATCGCAGGCAAGAAAACTCGACTCTCGGCTTCTAAGAATTAATGGAAAATCGAACTAGGACCATCAGTCACGAAGAATGTATTTTTATGCATCTCAACCCTTTACATACCGGTATCCCACTTACAGCAGACACCAGCGACGTCGAGCTCATTCCAGGTAGGGATCACATGATATGTTTTTGTTGAAATTTTTGAAAATTTTGAAAAAAAAATATTTCAAATCATAAATTTTGATATCGTCTGCGTTAGGTAAAGGGTAAATATGACTGGGTGGGAATGAATATTGAAAAATCAACTGAATTTATTTTTAACATCATTAAGCCATTCATATTCATTTCTGTAAATCCCAGACATTTTCTGTAGTGAATCTATTTTAGGTGTCTGCACATTTCGATGTTGGCGTGTGAGCGGTGAGGGGTTCAAGTATGCCTCCGTCTTGCAATGCTACAATTAAGTTAGGGCCACCCCACTTTGTGGTGCCCTGCTGGGTGAGAGTGTGAGATGTGGGAAATCTCACCCGAGGGCAAGATATTTGGCCCAGACACAAGGCTTGCCGAGTGTCTGGACGAAATATCTTGTCGCGAGGGGGAGATTTCCCCATCTCACACCCGCCCCCATCAGGGATAATTTTTATCCCCCATCAAAACACCCTGAGGTCATCAAAAGTAATTCAGGGACACGTGCTGCTATATCGAACAATTTTGTTGTCCATTTCTGAAACAAACTGATTTGCTTATCGGAAACAACGCACAAAAGTTCTGTATATACCACTGGTATATACCACGAAATCAATTCCCAACGGCAAGACTGGGGTTAAAGATTTGTAGCGAAATGAACGTTCACACATTCCGATGACGTCATATGAATTCTGCAATGTTTTCCCATAACTTTTCCATGGGAATTTCGTGCAACTCATTCCACTAATAACGGCGTTCACCCAAAAAATCATATAAAAGAGTCATGTGTCCTTTGGTTTTGCGGTCTGTGTTTTATTTCTATTTTCTTCGACAAATGTTCGTCTGCTAATATTTCCGAAACGTGACACCATGTTGTTTGTTTACAGCACAGGTAGTCGGCACGGGCTGAAAATCGAAGATGAGTTCTACCGTTTTCGAAAAGCAAGTTGTGTACTTTGTTAATATTTATATACCATTTCGGGGCACTTCAGCATCGATTCAAAAATGCTATCAGATATCATTGTTCTTTCGATTTCTCAGCTTGTGCCGAGCACGTGTGGTTTACAGAAGAACGTGCGCTGATTGAATAGTCCTGCGCTCATTAACTGTGCTAATAACCCGGTCACGTGGGTCATGTGGGATATCTATCTCACATGGCCTTCTCACATTGGACACGCATATCTTGCATAGGAAGTGGGGGAGAAAATAGTGTCTTACATGTACAATAGCTGAAGTCGAAATCCTGAGAGTTGGGGATGTGGCGGTACACATGTTCACTCTCAGGACGACGCGTCTCTCTCAGGACGACGCGTCTTGTTGGGATTCAAATCTCTGCTGAAGCTCTGAATCTTTGGATTCCTGAACCAGGCGCTTTGTATGATTTGATGTTGTCCCAGCGGCACCGAGTGCGAATGGGTATGATGCGTTGAATACCTTTTGGACCGGGATTGTATCTTCCATGCAAGGTCAATGGCATCATTTGGAAGAGTCCATATCCATTATTTGAAGACAGAACAATTATTTTATTTTTAACTTGCAGCTCAAAGGCTGGACGTTGAAAATTTCTGCTTTCCCCATAAATGCACTGTGAGTGTTACCCTTTACTTTATGGAATAGGAACGTATCATGCTCCTTTTTAATTATTTATTGGTGTTTAGAGTCACTTTCAACATTTATGAGTCAAGCGTCAGCACAAGACAAAAATGACGTCAAGTATAGCCAATTGTTTACACCTGTGCTGTCCACTGTACTCTGCCGGGGTCACCATTAAATATTAACTCGGTTACCAAGGTAAAGAAGCACTGCTCCACTTTCGAGGTTGCCATTTCAAAAACGCTGGGGACGTGACAACCCTTACTTATTCCCGGTTCCTTATTCGACATTTGTTATCAACCGATTTTCGGTTGATAACGAATGTCGATTAAGGAACCGGAAATTAGTAACGGCTGTCACGTTCCCAAGAGTGCTCATCTCTATTTTTTCACCGGTTATCCCGCCCTTAGAAAGCGTTTTCCGGATTGACGTCGAAGATCTTTATTTCATCAGTGAAGAAATAGTCCATTGTTTATTGCTGTTTGTTTCGTTTTATTGGGGCTTATCGACACTTTCTACAGCCAGGATCGCATGGCGTAGCACAATTTTACGGATGAAAGAACCAGGATACCCGGAAAGAACCACCGAACAACTTCCAGCCCCCCCCCCCCCCCCCCCCAGCGTACTAACTCTGCACTAGAAGGGTTAGCAGGCGTTGAAGTTAAATGCACCATCGACATGCAGTGCGCATCAGTGCAAAGTGCCACGTGGGCAAGCGGGGCGAAGTGGTTTGTCCAAGGACAAAGCGTTGTTACCACAAGTCAGGAACGGATCGTCGATCTTTCGCCTTGAAGTGTGAAGTAAAGTTTAGTCAGTCGTTTATATCTATGCTGTCCACTTGAGATGACTTCCACCCCAGGCCTTAGTTACCGGGTCCTATTTTCCCATAAAACTGAATTTGCTCAGCAAACAAAGAAGGCCTGTCTCACCCCGGGGTTCCCTCGGCGAACTGCCCTACTTTCCTTTCCGGCTTGGGATCTAACATTGGAATGAAGAGATATGACAGAAACTGTAGGTCCACAGTTATTCTGTAACTAATTGCCGCGGGTAATGACCTTATACAGACGCTGAGCATTATAACGGCAGCGCAATTCACAATAATTGCCTTAAACTTTTTTAATATTTTTTTGCCGCAAACACATAGCTTATGACTTCTCTCGAACGACACCTGCATTTCACTGTGGGTATACAGCAATAGGATACACTTGCATACCAAATATCAAGTCACTCAACGAAATAATTTACAAGTTATTCATGATTGAATTTCGGGACGGATGGACGGCGGACGGACGAACAAGGCGATTCCTATATACCCCGCTGGGGGTATAAAAATATACATATATGGGTCGAAACGTCCGTTTTCCTAAAAAATGTGGACCGAAACGACTGCGGGCCAAAACGTCCTACATTTGGGAACAACAGACCAGATTATCAGTTTTCTTTAACCCTTTGAACTCCAGAGGCCGTTTTTCCAGCCGGGTCACAAGCTACGTCATAATGGCATTCAGGGGGTGACTGCAAGGTAAATGTGTGGTGTAGACCAATCAATATTTTCAACGTGCAGCCCAAAGGCTGCACGTTGAAAATGTTCATTGGCCTACCCCCAAATAATAAATATGGACTCTTCCTATTGCTACCATGGAACTGACATGAAAGATACCACCAGGGTTCAAAGGGTTAATTGTTAGTGGTTCTTTCCCCATTGACCGAAATAAAATATTAACACAGTAATAAAATGATAAAGGTTTAGGTTTCAACTCCACGTGTCAATCAGTTACCGTATTATTATTTATTTATTTATTTATTGGTGTTTAAGATCACATACTTATGCACAATGGCTAATCATGACCGTGACGGCTTTACGGGTGGAGGAAGCCGGAGTATCCGGAGAGAACCACCGAGCAACGACGAGCAGCTGCCAGTTCCCCAACATCGTAACTCCGCACTGCAGCACAGGCAGAGTGAGATTCGTTGAAGACATGTGCACTATTGACGTGCAGTGCGCCTTAGTACACGGCGTCATCGTGCCCCCATGTGGATCATCGGGGTTAAGTGCCTTGCCCAATGACACAACGCGGGAGTCAGTTACCGTATAGATCGTGAAGGTGCGAATTTCTATTGACCTGCTATATGTAGAACTATATTTATACCATGGTTACCTATTCTACTATATATGAAAAGTCAATGCCATAAATTTTAGCTTTACACATCAACCGTGGTAAACACGCCAGCAATGGGATTTCAGTTGTTAAAATGTACACCTACAGTGGAACTACATCCAAGTTGACCTTTGGTGACGTCGACCTGAATGCAAACTGGTCGAAATTTATCTCACGTCGCCTCGTGAAGAGCAAAATGGAAGTGGCAATTATTTATTACGTTTTTAAATGAGTTTACCCCATAAGACACCACAAATTAACAAACATGCATTGTCTCGTGTTAATAAAGCATCCATAACACGAAATAGTATGTTATTAAAATGAAAAATGGCCCATGATTTCCGCGTTTGCCTTTCCATTTCGTTTCGGCGATAAAATTGACAGCAGAAGTACCGCCCAACGGTGCTCAGGTAAACAAAAACAGATTCGCATGTGTGTACGTCTGACATATATTTGAACTCTTAATAATTCTGACGACCATGGTATAAATAAAATATACCCACAGTAGCATGGTGTACCAAATGTTCACCATTCGTGGTGAACATTTGGTACACCAAGCTACTATGGGTATATTCTATATATGTTTCATGATATTTTATCATTTTATGTTACGTTTTATGGTATATTTGTTTTTATGTAATTTTATGTTTTTGATCTTTCTTGAATAAAATATGAAAAAAATTGTTTTCATAGTTCTTCACACATAAAATACATACGCCACAAAAAAAATCTCATTTGGCACAAAAAATTCTCAAATTGTCAAATCCCTCCTTTAATTAGCAATTTGTTTTGTGCTTAATATATGTTATATTGTGAGCTACAGTGCCTTGTACTGTTACTTTTTTGTTGTTCATTTTTGTAACATGTAACATATTCTTTGAATAAATATTGTTTAAGGTAAAAAATCTCATTTGGCACAAAAACTATTCTGCTTTGGCACATTAAGATATTAACCCTTTGAACCTTAGCGGCCGTTTTTCCGGACAGCAACATGATATGTCATAACGTCATTAAATAGGATGGCTGTTCAGTAAATGTGTGGGGTTGACCAATCAATATTTTCAACGTGCAGCCTCGGGACTGCACGTTGAAAATATTGATTGGTCTATCCCAAATAATGAATATGGACTCTTCTAATTGCTGCCATTGAACTGAGATACCACTAGAGTTCAAAGGGTTAAGCCAGCGTGAACACTGGTCTGTTTGTTGAAAAAAAGATTAGAAAAGTTACCTCGGAATTATCAATGTAAAATTTGTTCTTTATTTCAGTGCCCCATGCGTCGCCAATGTATATGGATCCTCCAAGCTATGCAACAGTCTGTCAACAGAACAGTTATCATCACTCTGCCTTAGGAAGTATGCATCCGCAATACCCAACGACAGACATTACAGGAAATAGCGTTGAGCCATCCGCACCACCTCCGTATATTGAAAAGAAGTTTTCAGATCCACCACCACCTTATCCAGACACCGAGAGATACTAACTCTGCTGGAAGGAATCTATTGAATTTTCAAAATTATCATGTTTTAAGTAACACAATTTAAGGTCAAGATACTGCCAATAGTTTTGGTGGGTGGGGCATGCACGGGGAACTCCAGCGCAAATGTAAGTGCCAGTAAGACCCCCCCTGTATACCGAAACCCGCTGGGACTCTCTCGAAGAAAGACGTCGAAAACACAGATTGAAACAATTCTTCAAAATGTACCATCATCTGACGCCACAATATATTGCTAACAAAGTTTCGCCGACAGTTTCGTTTACCAGTCAAAGTCGCAACCTACGATCCCACCAGAATCATCGAGTTCCTTTTTTGTAACTCGCAACTATACCAATCTTCGTTTATCCCAAATACGACTGGTCAGTGGAATAACTTACCATTGTCTGTCGGAGAAAACTCATCCCTGGGTAATTTTACGACCTTCCTAAATGATGGCAATCTACGGCCACCGACATTTTACGGTGGAGCTAAATCGCGGGCTGCTCAGATTTACCACTATAATATAATAACACTTTGGCCAGTGGCTGATTTGTCGCGGTTCTCGAACGAGAAGGCCTTGGTTACCCCTGTACTCACAACTGCCTCCCTATTCCCATGCTTCTCCTCTCCTCCCAACACTCGGATACGAACTGCTTGATGACGTCCCTTGCCCCATTCTTCCAAATCTCTCCGATTAACATATTAACCCTCTCCTTTGAGTCTCCCCCTAACCGCATGTCCTTCATTCCCCCATCCCACTCCCCCATTATACTCCCAGTGAATCTTATTCTTTTAGACTGGTACTTTGGGCATTCTAGAAGAAAGTGTTCCAGGGTCTCCACCATGCTCAAATTACACATCTGGCACTCCCTTTCACAATTTTCCCCTCAGCTACAGGGATCGCGACCTCATCTTGAACAACAGTGACCCTCCAAAGGTGCCATCAAGGTACTCTTCAAAACCTGGCTTCTCTTTATCACGCAGGCCACCCAAAGACCTCTTTGATTTGATCCCCTCTCGCCAATTACGGTTACAATCCTCCATGCCCCTTTCTCTGACGTTTTTTTACCCTGGTTTGCCCAAACGTCCAGGTCCGAGATCTCAATGAGTAGTTCTCTACTCGCTCCCTCACTTTCACTTGGACCATCCACCCCGTCTTGATATTTGAGTTGAAAATTCTCAGGAACATTACTTTACACCATCGGCTGTCGGGGAGATTTACCAAATAATTAAGATAACCGATTTTCAACAGGTCTATCCTGTCCTTGATCCTCATCCACCCAAGCTCACCCCTGATTGCTTCTAGCGCTGCGGCATAACTCGACCCCGTTATCCATCGGCCTGCATCGTTCTGCAGGATTTCCAAGCTCTATACGGCCGTCTGGTTTAGGGGTACCACTTCCGTACCGTATGTTATACTTGGCAGACCCACCATTTCCCAAATGGTTTTCCCCACGAAAACCTTATTGAAACTGTTTCTCCCTGTAAGTTTCATTTGGTTAAGGATTCGCTTCCCCTTCAGAATCAGTTTGTGTGGTTTCGGTAGATGGCTCTTCTTGTAATGTTTATATTTACCCCAAATACTCGTAATCACCTGTCTCCCCTACACTGATAAGTTTGCTGCTACCTTCCGGAATGCAGAACTCACCCACTCTCCACCTTCGAGTGGGGTCCACTTTGCGGCCCACAGGTATAACTTTGCTCTTGCTTTCATTAAGTTCGAGTCTCCATTTGCTCCCATATTTCCCAACAATTCCCAGCATTTTCGTTAGCCCCTCTTCGCTTTCTGACACTAGCACCATATCGTCTACAAAAAATAGCCCTGGGATCTTCAAGTCCCCAACTGCTACCCCCTCCTCGCTATGCAGGAGTTCATCTCCTAAATCTTTGATGTACAATGAAAATAGGATTGGCGAAAGGATACACCCCTGTTTTAGGCCTATCTCCATAGGCACACGTTTTGTTGTAATGTTTCCCAGGCTAAGTTCACTCTGTACGTCTTTATATAATGCTTTCATAATTCCAACAAACTCGCCTCCTAAGCCCAGAACCTCCAGTTTGCGCCACATACCCTCCCTCCATAC
The DNA here is from genome assembly GCA_031216915.1 of Pictodentalium vernedei. Classification (NCBI taxonomy): domain Eukaryota; kingdom Metazoa; phylum Mollusca; class Scaphopoda; order Dentaliida; family Dentaliidae; genus Pictodentalium; species Pictodentalium vernedei. Next base: position 158,888,712 of record CM062296.1, read on the forward strand.
TCTATCGTATGTCTTTTTTACATCCAAAAAGGCCATAAACAGCTTTTTCTTTTTTGCTTTCGCGGATTCTATCATTTGGGATAGCGTGAAAAGATGGTCAGTAACTCGCCTTCCCTTCCTGAAGCCATTCTGGATTTCTCCCAAAAAACCCTTCTCTTCAATCACCTCCTCTAGTCTCCCATACAAGACTTTACAGAAAAACTTTTCCAATGTTGCTACTGACAGAGATGGGGGCGCTGTGGCTCAGTAGGTAGAGGTTCAGGCTGCCTGTCGAGAGGTTCTCGGTTCGAATCCCACCTGCTGCAACTGCGTTGTGTCCTTGGGCAAGACACTTCATCTCCATTGCCCACGTGGGGGCACTATGACGCCGTGTACTAAGGCGTACTGCACGTCGATGGTGCGCCTATCTTCAACCAATCTAACCCTGCCTGTGCTGCAGGGCGGAGTTACGATGTTGGGGAGCTGGCAGCTGCTCGTCGTTGCTCGGTGGTTCTCTCCGGGTACTCCGGCTTCCTCCACCCGTAAAACTGTCACGGTCATGATTAGCCATTGTGCATAAATATGTGACCTTAAACACCAATAACTAATAACTAACTGACAGAGATCCCTCGATAGTTATCCAATACGTCTTTTTCCCCCTTTTTGTGAATAAATGTCACTGCTTTCTCTCCACTCCTTTGGCACCTCTTGATTTTCTTTGGTAAGATTGAATAGGGCTGTTTGGCTTTCCACGAATTCCTCTCCCCCTTTTTTGATAAACTCGTTTGGAATTTCATCCACTCCTCCCGCTTTTCCATCCCTTAATTTTGAGATCACAGTTCGCACCTCCTCCAATGTAGGTTACGTTTGCGCTGCAGAAACCTTAACGCACATTTATACAATAACCACTTATCGCCTCCCCCCTCTGTGTTTGTGGTGTATGAGAGACAATCGAGCATTTCTTGTTATATTGTCCAATACATGAACATGCGCGCAGTACTTCATTTGAATTACTCCCGTCTTCTCTTGATCCAAGAACTCTTCTATTTTGTTCGGAATTTCTTGATAATGCAGAAAACCGCTTTATATTTGAAGTTGTCCAGGATTTCATTGTACTTAGCAAACCTTTCTGTTAGCTGCAACGATTGCGTGACCTGCATGGGTATGTGTGCATCTGGCCAGGTATTATGCTTGAATCAGTCGACGCCAGCTATTAATTTCTTTCGCGTCACTAAATAAGTACATTACTCATCTCCCAACCCGATTCATGTCTGCTAAACTCAGATCACCAAGGAAATTCTTCTTTTTTCTAATTCAAGTTGGCTTCATCCTCATCTTTGTCTTCTCTTTGTTTCTTCTCTTGTTCTATCTCTACTTTCTTCTTCCTGTTATTTTTCTACTGGTTCAAACAACATTAGTCCAGCAAATGCCTCATGTTATATTCTAATCAAATATCTACCCAAGAAGGGTGACGACTTCCAAAAGCTTATAGATTATTGTTGAAGCCCTTACATTTATTCTTGAACTTTTTGTTCTGTTACATTGTATACCATTAATTTCACGAGTTGTTCCTTTTAACCTGTTTGCTTGATGTATACAATTGTCACTTTCAGTAATAAATATTGTTTTAACTAAAGTGGGAGGGGGACTGTGTGATACAGTAAGCTGCTTTATTTTCTGACCCAAAGCAGGCGACATCAAAAAGTTACTATTTTATATCTTTTTTTTTGTAATTTTCAAATAAATTTCAACAAAACCAGATCACATGATCCCTCAGTGGAACGCGGTCGACGAGCTCCTTCAAATTAGGGGGCACACGATATGGCATTGTTGAAATTCTTCGAAAAATATTTTTTCTATTGATGGATTTTTATATTTCTCGATTCGTTAGCAGAAGGGTTAATCTTTCTGTTGAGGAGAACTGTATCGTGTATTACCATAACAGTTCATCTGGTATCCGGACATTTCCCCGCCCTTGATCTTTTGAGAAAACGGACATTTCCCCACCGCAGAAATTTACCCACCGGGCATTTCCTCACTTTCCAATGAAAGTGTTAATGACATTGTAGCTTAACTTGTCTGTGTGTTGTGTTTGATAAAAATGATAATGTTCAATGTTTATGAAAGGATTATGAAATAAGACAAGAATAACTGGGAATATGTTAATTTCTGTTCCCTGTATGCTATGTTTTCAATAAAAAATAATATGAGGTGTTGACTGTACTAAAGAATTGAGGGGTGGGTTAATGTGACCCTCACAGTTAATATATGTAGCCCTCAGAGTTAATGTATGTCAACGAAACTTACCAAGTTACAGTGAAATTATTCCAAACGAGTCATCCTTTCAAGTTACAATGAAATCCCTTCATAAATACGACCTGTAGACTATGCGAAATGTGTTTTGGGCTTCGGGCTTGTGTAGCCATTACGGTTCACCGATCTCAACCAAAAGGGACGTCCTCATCTTGACATTATACTGAGCCATCCTACCAAGTTACAATGACATCCCTTCATAAATATGACCTGTAGTCTGTGCTAAAGTTTTTTTGGGTTTTGGGCTCGGGCAGCCGTCATTGTTGAATGATCGCGACCAAAAGGGGACGGTCTCATCTGGGCATTATCTGGAGTCATCCTACAAAGTTGCAATGAAATCACTTTATAAATATGACATGTAGACTATGCTAAAAGGTTTTTGGGTTTCGGGCTTGGGCAGCCGACACAGTTGACAGATCATGCCCAAAAGGGGGCGTTCTCATCTATATATTATACAGAGGCATCCTACCAAGTTACAATAAAATCCCTTCATAAATACGACCTTGTAGACTATGCCAAAGGTTTTGGGCTCGGCCAGCCATCGCGGTTGACCGATCGCGACCAAAAGGGCACGTTCTCATCTAGACATGACCTCAAACCTGCAAATACAATTTCGTGACGATCGGACAAAATCTACGGGGTGTAGCCTGTGCAAAAGGAAAAATGTGAACAGACTCACAGACTAACAGACTCACCGACTAACAGACTTCCGACCGCGTGAACGCAATAGCTTATCGTGACTGTCAAGCGAAGCTAAAAATGAAGGCGGACATTTCCCCACTTTCCAAATATACTCTCCCAAAAAAGAAAGTGTGCATGCTAAAAAATAACACTAAAAAAAGATATATATATCATTTTCATTCATGGAAATTTTATTCAATCACAGATGAATGACTTTGTGATCAACACGAGAAATTTCATTACGCTACGACGAATACTCTTGGTGCCATGGAGAGTCAAATACACTAAGGGTCAAACACAAAAGTCACACACTCAATATCTGGTATGACCTCCGTCTGCATCGACTACTGCTGTGCTTCTACGCCTCATGGAAGCGAACAAGTTAGCATGGAAGTGTTGTGGGATGTTGTTCCATATTCTGATAAACTGTCTTTGGAGTTCCACAAGCGTTGACGGTGCATGGGGAAGCCGGCGTAGCTGACATTTCATTTCGTCCCATACGTGCTCAATGGGTGAGATGTCGGGCGAATTTGCGGGCCAGGGAAGAACATCCACTTGTTGCTGCAGATACTGTTGAACAACACGAGCTGCGTGGGGTCGGGCGTTGTCCTGCTGTAGAATGACGCCGGGGCCGTGACGTTGCAGAAATGGGACACCAGGTGTAAGCACTTCATCGCGATATCTGGCTGCATTGAGATTGCCATCAATAATGACCAGCTCAGTTCTGTTACGGGCAGTGATGCCACCCCACACCATGAGAGACCCTCCCCCATAACGGTTTCGCTCCACGACACATGGATCTGCGTAGCGTTCGTTTCGACGTCTGTACACTCTCTGGCGGCCATCTGATGATGAAAGATGGAAACGACATTCATCTGTGAATAAAACACGTCGCCACCAGTGTAAGGGATGCCAGAGATGTTGTCTACGCCACTGCAGTCGAGCACGACGATGACGGAACGTCAAAATCGGACGAATTGCAGGTCTTCGAGGACGTAAGCCGTATTCTCTCAGGGGGTTGATTACTGTTTGAGGATGTATCCGTCTCAGGTTAGGGATATTCCTGGCTGTCGTCGTTGCCGTTTGTTGCTGGTTCCGGAGATGGACGACACGGATATACCGCTCTTGTGCAGGGGTGGTAAATCGGGGTCTCCCGGAGCGGGGTCGGTCTCGAACGTCATCATGTTGTGCATGTCGATGGACTAGCCTGTCTACAGTGTTACGGTGGCAGTTCAAATGCTGGGCAACCTCTCTGCGTGTTCTGCCAGCTCTAATCATACCCAGGGCAAGGAGACGTTGATTCATTGTCAATCTTGGCATGCTAATGTGGAGTCGTTTTAACAGCAGCGCAAGTTTGAATGTGAACGATAGGAAGGCCTTACTTTAGTGTTTAAATACCCAAGGATTCACACTGCTGCATGAATTTTCAGACTCTCCACGTGCAAAACATGCCTTTTCACAAAAGTGCAGCACGTCATTTAAAGTTAATGCAATTTTAACGGGGAAAGCTGTTTTTGTGTTCAATATAACTTATTCATGAACAGGTTAACACTCTTTACACCTACGAAATTATTTTTTTGGAGTTTGATCAATTTCTGCAATGCACACTTTCTTTTTTTGGGCGAGTATATAAAGGCGGACCTTTTCCCACCGGATACTTACCAACGAAAAGGGTAATAGAACTTGTCAGAATATAAAATATAGCTTTATTTGAATGAAGATTTAAACGGTAATGTAAAACAAGAGAGCAACAACATACAGTGAAACAACTGTAAGTAACATGTCTCCATTTCACGTTTAGTAGAGTGGTTTCTGGGTTTAAATGTTCAAATAAATACCTCTTAGAGAATTCGCGGTTTATTTTCAAATTTATGACAAAAACGAACATCCACATATTTTGGAATAAACTGCGAACAATCGAGCCTCTGACTGGAACGTAGAATGGTGACTTTCGCGGAGACCCCCAACACAAAGTGAATTAACAAGTGAAGAAGAATGGTTTCACGCACCGAAGGCGCGCAGGGACGGTGTGGGGCAAGCCTCATTCGACCCTCAGTTACTGTACGAGATTTTGTCTTGTCTGGCCTGTATCTCCTGCGGTTCTTCTTGGAGGTAGGAGGCTGCGTCGGAGAGATAGATGTTGGTGGCGTTGTCGGTTCAGGAGGAAGAGTAGGTTTTTCCTTGGTGGCGAACGGCCTGATCCTTGCTGCTGTCTCTTTGGGTTTTTGTAGGTAGCTCAGAAGGATCGCCCTGATTGTGAGAGGTTTAGCTGCTCTTTCTGCATAGAAATTGGATGTTTCCTGGCACTCAGCTCGGACAGTATCGTCCTGATTTCCTTCCCGAGGAACGCCTCCGCGGAGTCCGGGATGCTCTCCTCCTGGTCAGATTCCTGGTCCGAGGAAACCGGGGAAGCAAGAGCTGGAGAGGTGGAAGGTGCGGCATCTGGGACTGCTTCCTGTACCATAGACAGATCTTCCTCCTCCATCTCATCTTCAGATGAAGAGTCTGATGGGTTAGAGATTGATCTGTCACCCGACGACCCGTAGTTCCCCGGAACCTCGTCCTGTGGGAGGTACCGGGCTGAACAAGGGTTGGCAGAGGTGACAGGTGTCGACCCTACGACGCCCTCACTTGCCTCCTTCTCTTCCTTCTCCAGAAACTCCGTCATTCGGCGGGCATGTCGTCGTCTGGCGGACGGTCCCTTCTTTCTCTTCCTCTTCTTCTTGATGGTGGCTGTACTGCTCCGTCGGTTTTCATCCAGCTTGTCAGATTCACTAGGAGAGTAACCAGTGTGGGAGGAAATCCCCCAACGAATGGCTACACCTCTCCATAGACATCGGTTCTGTCTTAGTCTCAGAATCCACTGTCAAGTGAATTGTTCTCTTGCGCACCTGGATACTCCGAGTGGTAGCAAGGGCACCCTTCACTTTGATCAGTGTCTCTAGTATAACTAATGGTAGCTCAATTGTTCTCGGTTGTTTACACCTCGGAGTCCAAGGTGCGGATGACGAGGTGAATTAACAAGGGATGAAATGGTTTCGCGCGCCGTTTGCGCGCAGGGACGCTGTGGAGCAAACCCCTTTCGACCCTCTGTGACTATTGAGATCAGGAAGTTACGTGTCTTGGCCTGTGGAAGAAAGAAAAGGATCGAGTACTCAGAAGATGTTTTAGGCTATAGATGATCAGGAGGAGTGTTGGGCTGTCTTTGTATTGGTCGTTGACTGAACCCTCGGGTGAGGACCAGCGGCGAGAGGGGATTCTCTCACAAAGGTGCTACCTCTCCCCGAAGGTGTTGTAATGTATTTTTCGGGCAAGTATAATCTTCCACTTCGAAGATAGATCATGGAGCGATGGTGGGCCATCATTGGCAGTATAATCTGCCCCAGGCTTTTTTAATCAGTTTTTCTGGCTTTACAATTTGATGTGTTTTTTTGGATAGACGACAACAACGGCCCCTTTCGAGGACCACCCAAGGAAAGACTCGAACTTCCCTGGTTCGGGGGCAGGCCTGCTTTGGAACCTATTTGGCTGGGTCAAAAGTGCGTGCTACAGACGCTTACAAAAAGGGGTAGAAGCGGGGGCAGGACCAACGCACGCCTCCATGGAGTTGGGTGACCACTTCTAGGGCTGGAGCGGAGGATGTTCAGAGTCCATGGCGGTTACTGTGTTCCATATCGGTTATAGTTTCCATAGCGGTTATTGGGGTGCTGGCGATCAAAAAGAAAGCATCTTGGTGTATCTGCTAAAAGAAAAAGGCAGAATTAGATGATTTTTAAGATTGGCAAAAATATGTGATTGCATTTTTAGATGTTGTCGATCACTGGGAGCAGCTAGTACAATTCGTTTGTTCAGTTTATGATTTCCCGGATTGATTTTTTTTTCAGCTGAGAATTGGAGGGAGGGGGGAGGCCTTTACCAAACTACCACACCCGGGGGTGTTTCCTGCCCTTACCTCCTCCTGATTTAGTTGAGTCGGTGAAGACAGCTCTTCCTGGTAGATCACGGCTGACCCGTTATTACTGCCTATATGTTCACCTTCTCTTTCCCAGTATTTGTTAGTTATTAAACATTAAATTTTAGTGATTTTAGCCGAGTCGGCAAAGACAGCTCTTCCTGGTAGAGGGTCACGACTGACCCGTTTTTACTCGCCTTTTTTAGGAATCTTCTGGTCGAAATGGGGAGGAGGGGGCTGGCCTTAAAAGAAGAGCCACACCCGGGGTGTATCCTGCCCTAACCTGAATTAACAATGTAAAAGCAGTATTTATTTTAGAGATTAAATTTTAGTGGTTTACTTGAGTTGAAGACAGCTCTTCATGGTAGAAGATCACGGCTGACCCGTTATTACTGCCTGTATGTTCACCTTCTCTTTCCCCAGTATTTGTTAGTTATTAAACATTAAATTTTAGTGATTTTAGCTGAGTCGGCGAAGACAGCTCTTCCTGGCAGAGGGTCACGACTGACCCGTTTTTACTCCCCTTTTTAGGAATCTTCTGGTCGAAATGGGAAGGAGAGGGCTGGCCTTAAAAGAAGAGCCACACCCGGGGTTGTATCCTACCCTAACCTGAATTAACAGGACGAGAAGAATTGTTTTAGCCGAAGGCGCGCTTGGACGTTTTGGTGCAAGCCCCTTTCGACCATCGTTAACAGTAAGGTATTATTCCTTTTACTTTTTGTCCTGCACCATGTCTGATCGTGTTAAAGGAGGGAAAGGAGAAGGTTAGCGGCGTTTATGTTTTTTACTTCTTTTCTTGGAGGGAGGAGGCTGTGACGGTGATGTTGTGGTTGCATCGGATGACGTGGTTGGAGGTGGAGGGGTGTCTTTTTCTGCTAGGACCCTCTGGACTTCTGGATTTTTCAGTCTCTCGCGAAGCTGTTGTACCTCTCTGAATGTATTTTGAGTTCTTCTGTTGCATCTTTGAATGTCGTCAAAGGATTCCTTGGTCTTGTTGATGGCGTGGATTCGGCATCCTGGTCCTGGCTTTCTGGAATTGAAGGGAGAGGCGTGTGGGGAATTGGAAGTGGTGAGAAGACAGCTTCCATTTCCAACTTAGTCTCCACAGGACCGCCCACATCTGGCGTCTCCAGCTGTGGGGCTGGAGGCAAGATGGGTGAGTCTGTGGGAGTTGGAGTAGAATGATGGCTGCTTCCTCCACTTTCCTTTCCCCGCTCTTCTCTTTCATCTTTTCCAAGAAAGTCTCCAAGCGTCGGGAACCCCTCCGCTTGGTAGACGGGCTTTTCTTTCTGGTCTTTCTCTTTTCAGGGCCTCCTGACCTCCTCGGGTGAGAGGAGGTCCTCCCAGCAAAGGTGCTACCTCTCCCCGAGGAGGGTGGTGATTACGTACCTTCCTCGATCTTAAATTCAAGAGACAGATGAACGCTCTTGCCAATCTCCTGGATAGTCCAGGTGATAGAGCAAGAGACGCCCAGAGCTACAATTGTTTTCTTTAGCGTAGCTGGTAGTTCCAGTGTTTCCATGATTGCAGTCCAATTGGTTGTTCGTATTCTGAGTTCAGAGGTGCCAATTAACGAACGAAATGATTTCGCGCGCCGAAGGCGTGCAGGGACGGTATGGGGGTCAAGCCCCTTTCGACCCTCTTTAACATTATGTGATTCGGTTTGTCTGATCTGGCCGTGGTAAAGGAGGAAAGTGTTAAGGTGCTTAGCGGCGTCTATGATTTCGTCTGCTTTTCTTAGGAGGAGGTGGCTGAGTTGGTGATACCCCCTTTGGTGGTTTTGAAGGAGTGGTGGAGGGCTGACTCGGTTGGTAAGGTCTGGCCCTCGCAGCTGCCGGTGGTGAAGAGCTTTTTGGTGTTGTTCTCAAGTAGTGGTTGCTGAGACTCTCTAATCCTATCCTGAGCATGTTGCCTTCGCAGCTGCGACCTCTCAAGGCCTTAATATGGGCTTGTAGAAATATAAGGTGGTCGTCGTCTCTGGCCTTTTCTCCTAGGATACTTTTCACGGACTCCGCGGTGTTTGCATCCTGGAAGGTGTCCCGGTCAGAAAGAGCAGGAAGAGCAAGAGTGGGTTTAGCGACATGTGCGATGTCAGCCTCAACTTCCTGCTCCACAAACAGACTATCCTCCTCCATCTCATCTTCGGGGAAGAGTGTGATGGGCTGGAGGTTAGACTATTACCTGGCGAACCTGCGTCCTCCGGACCTTCCACCGGAGTGGAGGGTACCGAGCTGGACGTGGAACGGACAGGGGTAGCAGGCATTGAGCGTTCAATGCCATGATTAGCCTCCCTCTCTTCCTTCTCCGTCCTTTTCTTTTCCATGAACACCGTCAGTCGGCGGGCATCGCGTCGTCTGGCGGAAGGTCCCTTCTTTCTTTTCCTTTTCTTCTTCTGGCTGTCCTTTGTCTGTGTTCGGCGCTTGTCATCATCCTTTTGCAGGTCCGAGTCACTTGGAGGGTGACCAGTGCGGGGGAAAATCCCCTCACGAAAGGTACTACACCTCTCCAAGGACGTCGGTTCGGCTTCTCTATCAAAATCCACTGTCAGGTGAATTTTACCCTTGAGCACCTGGATACTCCAGGTGGTAGCAAGGGTAGCCTTCACTCTGACAAGTGTTTCCTGGATAACAAGTGGGAGCTCCATTGTTTAGTAGTTAGCAACTTGGAGTCCAAGGTGCGAGTGTGCATGTGCCAATTAACAATGTAAAAGCAGCAATATATATACAAAAATGAGACAATAGAACATTTGAGGTAGCATGCCAGAACAGTTGAAACCGCTTCGCAAACAATATCATACAAGTACTAACCAGTGAATTAAACGGAACTGTGAAAAGCCGAGTAGCGAGTTTTCGAATCTGCCAGATAGTTTAGAGACTAGGTTTAATCTTTACAGTTTATAGCACCTTTCGGTAGAATATACTACATGCTGGGACAAATGACTAATTCGGTCCATTCAATGGCATCCTTTTGTTTGCAGTGAATAATTGTAATTAATCTAACATTTTTGTGCGTAAATGCTGAAATAATAGTTTATAGTATTTACGAAAAGAAAGATTGGCTAATGTTGGAACTAAATGTCACTTGTCATTTTAACGCTGCCATACAGGACTCGCAAGACTTGGTCCGCTGGGTTCCAATGTGTTCTATGTGCCAGTAGGCACATTGAACGCATTGGAACTTGGGGGACGACTTATTGATGCGACTCAGGCCGATGGATAACGGGGTCAAGTAATGCCGTGGCAGAGAAGCCAGGTTTTGAAAAATACCCCGATGGCACTTTTTTTTGGGGGGGGGGGGGGGGGGGGGGGGGTCACTGTTGTTCAAGATCAGGTTGTGGTCGCTGGAGCCTTTCTTTTGGATCGTTGTGATAGATACTTACTAATTACTTTGCAATGAAAACAGTGTTTGAAGTTTGGGATACATCCGACTTGTCACACTTGGGAAATGTTCGCTTTAGAAGGTTGGGAAATGTCCGGGATTCGTTCATCTAGCAAAGCATGATTTATCAACCACACAGCCCAACCACGGAAAGTGGGATCGGATCGATTTTCAAACAGCAAAAACATTCGTTAACTGACAAGATGCAATTAAATAACATATTTCCTCTTGATATGCGACCTAAAGGCTTCAGTTGACATGATTTTTTTTCTCCCAAGGGAGATTCCGGTCTCTCCCTTGAGAAGGGATACCCCTCCCACCCCATCTTGCTGCTTTCCGACTCGCTGCAGCCTCCAACAGCAGGTGAAATTAATTGTACTTCCCTCGCCTCTGTTCATAGTGAGGTATTAACTTGTCTTTCCATCGGCTTTAGCAGAAGCTGGAAGAGGAAGAGGGCATTAGATTGACGAGGTAATGCAGGGCATGTAAAGCCTGCCATGGAGGCGAGCATCACCGACTATCATGTGATCTAGTTTATTGGGATTTAGTGACACTTTCAACAACCATTTTCACATCATGCCTGACAGTTTTACGGGGGAGGAAGTCGGGGTACCCGGAGAGAACCATCGAGCAATTGTCATCATAAGCAGCGGTTGAAGGCAGGAGCACCATCGACCTGTAGCACGCTTCAGTACACAGCTCTACAGTGTTCACCACATCATACGGGTGTAAAATCGATCACACACTGGACGCGATAATTATATAAACAGAAGTTGAGCAGGCTTTAATTTACAAGCGAATCGACTTCATTCGGCGTTGAATTATTGTTTCGATTTAGAAATTCCACATTTTTATTTAAAAGCTACAAAGTCATCAATTCGAATAGTTTCAATCAATAGATAGTATATTATAAATTATCTCGGGCAACATCCAGGGTACATGAAGATTTAATACCTGGATGTCGGTTTTCAACCATGATGCGCAAGCCGAATGGTTGAAAAGGAGACATCCGGGTATTAAATCTCCACGTACCCTGGATGTTGTCCGAGATAACGATTTTGTCCCGCCTCCTAACACAGAAATAATGCCGAGATGTAAAATATGATCCCACATTAAGACTCAGGCGACGAAGTTTAAACCCCACATTGGGCCTCAGGTTTTTAACCAAACAGCGAAACAAACGTCACAGCAAAACTATAAATAGATCGAGTCTCTTTCCGAATCGTTGTTTATAAACCAGGTCACACATGGAGAAGTTTTAATTTTTTGTTTTAAACAATTCAAATTCAGTATCAAAGTCTTTCTCTGACAAATACTCTCTAAAAAGCCGTGCGGCAGTATTATTTGAGTTGACGGTGGATTTGGGCGTGATTTCTATCCGTTTGCGAACGATGTCTCCATCGGAGTGACAAGCGAAGCTAGAGATCGACATTTTGTATTCTGCTCAAGCGATATCGAAGATAAACAGATGAGTTGCTCCCCTTGATGTTCTCACCCCGTAAAGCGCAAAAGTATATTTGCGAACCCGATTCAATCTGTTCAGTTGTCATCGAATACGACAGCCAACAAGTGCTTCTAGTCATAGGACTACAACGGTGTTTTTTTTAATTTGTATTAGTATTCACTACAATACGACAATAAGTTGGATATAACTTAACAGTTCTAATAGGAGTTTCTGCAATCAATGTGACCCAGTCGAGGTCAAAGGTTATTTTTATCACCTGGATGTTTCTCGAGTGACAAACGGGGAACAACGGCGCGCGCTCTTATCACCCGCATGTTTGAAGATAGCCGATACCATGGCTATTTGTTTCGGTCACGTTGACAAATCAGAAGACGCGATGCACACTGATACAGGGACAATGGTTTATATCTCAGTTTATAGCGTGGGAAGTGGTGAGGCGAAAAATGAACTCTACGTAACTGTGTGTCTTTTAACAATCGGGGATATTATTATAGAAAACAAACTTTTCCTTTGACGACGTGCCCATTAACTGTGATTCGATTCGAAGTTCGATTCGTTTTCACCAATTCGATTCGATATTCGATTCAATCAAAATCGGCAATTCGCAGGTCCCTAATCAAATCAGAGCCTGGCTGTCGAACTGTTTTACCTGGACACTGAGAGATTGAATCACTGAGTCACAGAATCACACACTCCCCATTAAAATAATAGATTTGCAGATTGCTCTCCGTTCAGTTATCATTTGTGTTTGTTTCGTATGAAGGATCAAATTTGGGACATCACATTATCTCAATTTCAAACAGAAAACAAAAACAGTTAACCTGCGCACTGATGCCGAATTCCCAGCTGAAAATGTTTAGACCCCACTCTCGTAGAGATCGAGAGGTACAGTACGGACGCCGTGGACGAATGTAGGACAAAAGGAAAACAGGACACAAAGAAACGGACAAAAGGAAACAGGACAGAAAGAAACACTTTTTTTTTAAAATTTACTATCTACAGAAAATGACTCCTTCAAAACAATTCTTTTTAAATTTTTAAATCAATTTATTATTTTTTATATTTTGAATTTTATTTATTTATTTTTGTGTGTGTGTGTGTGGGGGGGGGGGGGGGGGGGGCATTGTTACCCTATATGAATAGTTATATTTCTGACTGAAAATATTCCTGCATACAAATTTAAACATATTAAATTGTATTGTTTGCCAAAAAAAAAAAATAGGGAGATACATAATTAAATAGATGAATAAATAAATAGCAATAACATCAAAGAGTGTTTGAGCATTACGATCAGCTTGTGTGTGCTCGTTCAATAATTTTCCCAGCAACTTGTTTTTATAGTTAGCCTGTGATCCCATTTTGATAAGACTTCTGTTCATGAGGCTACATTGTCAGAGGGACACAGAGCGAACAATATATGCGAGGGATAGAACAGTATGTTTCTCAAATTGCTAGGGCATTACCATCCATCAGTGTGGGAAGCAATACAATGGTTCCAACGACAGGAATCCATGGCAAGGACTCTACTTCACCAGTAAAAATTAAAGAAATGTGTTAAGTTCGGGCATAAAAAACTTCAGGAAAAATTTATGTCAAGATCGAGTGAACGGCAGCAAGAGTATATCTGAATTCGTAACTGGTATTGATCATAACATACGTATTAACAAGTGCAACTGAAAGTTTGAAAAACAATTGATAACAACAGCCCGAAGATGTTAAATTTTCTCAGAAGCATACAAATATGGATTTCATGAGAACCGGCTCATTGAAAAAAACAAATTTTGGTCATCTGACAATAGGTGTGTTAGGTTGGTGGTTAATATATTGAGTCGCTTCTCATGAAATCCATTTTTGTATGCTTTTGAGAAATTTTAACAACTTTAGGCTTTTGTGGGCTATTTTGTTATTGTGAAGCAATTATCCCCAGTAGGGTATTTATTTATTTATTAGGTTTTAACGACACATTAACAGTCAGGGGTCATATCATGTCGGTGACAGTTTTACGGAAGCCGAAGTACCCGGAGAGAACCACCGAGCAGCTGTCAGCTCTCCAACATCGTAATTTTGAACTCTGCACCGCGGCACAGGCAGGGTTAGAGCGGCACAGGCAGGGTTAGATTGGTTGAAGACATGCGCACCATCGGCGTGTAGTAGGCCTTAATACACAGCGTCATCGTGCCCCCATGTAGGCAATCGGGGTTAAGTGCCTTGCCCAAGGACACAACGCGGGGAGCACGAATCAGTCGCTGAAATGGTCACCCATCCAACTACTAACCGCGCTCGACGTTGCTTAACTTCGGTGATCTGACGAGAACCGGTTACCGCGACGCCACCTCGCCCCCCCCCCCAGGTACTTATTGTAACAAAACAATTCTATATAGGGTCCCACTAAGTAGATCTTCTGTTTCTCAGGCCATTTTTTTTTATTTCTTGGTTTGTCTTGGGCCTTATAATCTACAGAAAAGCATGGGTGTTTGTGTATTTCGTCTCTTGAGTGCAAAAAGGCTTTGCAATGCTTGTTGCACACACGGGACAAATTTATCAATTTTATTAACTTGGGTAAAATATCAGACATAAACCATTCAATTTTTATTTTTGAAAGTTTGGACTGGTTATAAAAAGAGTGCATACAGCAGCCAAAATTACCAAGAACGGAGGGCCTGAGAAACGATTTTTAACATTTTTAGGCCTAAACATTATTTTTTTAAAAATATGTCATGTAACCAGCAAGGGGAGTCTCAGTTTATTAGAAAGTGCCTACTGCCACTCCTCTTTCAATAAATAGTAAAAAAACAATTATTTATCAACATTATTTTTTCTAAATATACAATGCAACCAGTAAGGGAAGCCTCAGTTTAGCAAGATATTATTCAAAAATGAATTTTGGATGCAATTTGTTGGAAAGTGTCTACCGCCACCCTTCATACAATAAATTGTAACAAATCAATTTTATATAAACATTAATTTTCTACTGCTGAACAGAATAAATATTGCATTGAGTGTAAAGACCCTAGAGTGGCTTTCAGCACTTTTCACTAGAACTTTTTGCATTCAACCACTTATTTATTTATTTAAGAAAAAATAATGCATTGAATGTAAAGCGCCTAAAGTGACTTTTTGGCATTCAACCGGTCAGTTATTTATTTATTTAGTCAGTTATTTATTTATTATTGGTGTTGAACCCTTTGAAAACCTGAGCCCACTTTTCTGGCCCAGGAAAAATGATACGTCCCAATTTCATTAAGAAGAATGACTGCTAAGTGAATGTGGGGTAGACCAATTAATTTTTTCAATGTTGAGGCTGCTCGAAATAATAAATATGAACTCTTCCAATTGCATCCATAGAACCAATATGGTAGATAGCGTTCAAAGGGTTAGGGCTGCACGGTATATCGATAAACCGAAAAATATATATATATTTTAACCAATATCGATTGAATACCGGTGTAATTATAAAAATATCGGTTTATCGTCATTATTTATTTATCCACAATTTAATTTTCAAGATGGCTTGATTTTTTTAACTGTAGCCCCGAATGAATAATATTCTCCCTTTACCCAAGGAATCATCTGCATGTGCCCACGTAATATACAAATTCCCCAGTTGAAAAAATAATTTTCAAAAATTTTTACAAAACTATATCATGTGACCCCCTCATTGGAACGAGCTCGTTCCAATGAGGGGTCACATGATATTGTTTTGTAGAAGTTTTGGGGGGGAATCTGATAAACTGATTTTTAAAATAATAAATTTTGATATCGTCTGCGTTGGGTAAATGTTTTTCGAACCGCATCATCAAGGCATGCTGATTCGTTCCGACTGTGATGCCTCAAGTCTTGATTGTGGTACCTATGTTCATATATCTGAGCAGTTTATGATATACCGGTATACCGCGGTATGTTTTTGAATACCGATACCGGTATTCATTTTTGAATATCGGGCAGCCCTAAATAGGGTTAAGGTCACATATTTCTGTACAATAGCTAATCGTGACTGCAATTCAACCAGTTGAGATAAATGACCACACCTGTGTTTTTGCAACCTATTTTTGTGTAGTTTCAATCCATAAAATGTTAATGTTCATTCCCAGTAAATGTTGTATGTAATTATAATTTTGAGAATCTACTTGTGTACTTGAAAATATTCCAGAATAAATTTTTTTTTAAAAAATTGTCAACCATTGTGTAAAAAATATCTCCTCTACAAGGGGGAAACGGTCTTCTAACAAAGAATAAGACCAGGAGTTATATCTCAATGTTTGGTATCCCAAACTCGAGGTCACCCTGCCCGCATTTCCCTCACCCAAACCTCAATAATGGAAGAAAAACTAAAAGAAGAATAAATTAATGTTCTGTCAAACCTCAAAATGTCCCAAGACAGTACAGTTTGCAGCATAATTTAAAAAAGAAATTTCAGAGGAAGTCCACCATACCTCCACCAATGGGAAAGAAACACTCCCCTGTTTATACCATCCTCTACTCCGGCCTACAAGGTATACCTGCAGCATGTAACTGCATGTGATGCTGGTGCCCCCCCCCCCCCCCCCCCCCCCCCCCTCAAATGATGCCTGTGCTCCCAACCCAGATGTAACAGGACTTTAGATTGCTACAATTTGGGGACATCGCAGACTTTCCAAGTCAGCTGTGGTTCAGCCCCATTGAAGAACAGTTCTTTTGTTCAATACAGACTGTCTGAAATGCCATTTCCTGGTTTCTCCAGGCTATATATTGGTTCCTCAGAATATCTATTACTGGTAACCCTATGGAGGCTTAGTCCAACTCTGAACTCTTTTTGCTGAAACAGAACAGGTGACCGACCTAACATACGGTCCCTGGGTAAACTCGAAGTTAAGTCATAACCTTTGCAGCTGTTTCTAGCCAAACTTGCCTAGGCACAACTGCAAACCACCGAATGCAGAGTGCTACGGAGTAGGGTGGGGGACCAGGAAGATGGCCAAACTGGCGAGGTTGCGTCCCAAGGATGTA
Organism: Pictodentalium vernedei; assembly: GCA_031216915.1. Taxonomy (NCBI): domain Eukaryota; kingdom Metazoa; phylum Mollusca; class Scaphopoda; order Dentaliida; family Dentaliidae; genus Pictodentalium; species Pictodentalium vernedei. The sequence goes on from CM062296.1 coordinate 158,905,466, forward strand.
TCACATGTTAAAATTGTTCTTTGTGTACAAAATTGTTTAAATCCAGGTGCATTGTTGAATCAAGATTGACCGATTGGTTGGTTGACTGACTGATTGATTGATTGATTCATTCATTCATATAGCATGTACATCAGAGGGAATTTTTCAGCACTCTCCAGGCTATCTAGGTGTAATTATCTGAAACAGCATCATCCGAAATTAGTTGCAGAATTTCTGTCACTTTTCCCATTGTCGATAATTCCAACCCTTGGCAACATTTCTTGGGAAGACCCCACTCTCAATGATTTTCCCAGTCTGGAAGATTTCGTCAGAGTTGGAGTCTTAAAATATCAATTCCCTCTGGCTAATAATAATTTGATTTCTTGAAATACAGGAGTGGATACTTGGGACTTGTATCACACACACACACAGTAACAAATGGAGATATTTAGTACCTAATTCAGCATGCTTTGATAATGTAGTTGCGCTATAAGTCAGCTGGGATTTGAATCATCACATTCAGGACAATTCAGGTTTACACCCTAATCCCTCCCCACCCCAAGTTCTAGGGTTGCACGATATTCTAAACTGAATATCAGTATCGGTATTCAAAAAAATACTGTGGTATACCAGTATATCAAAAGACTGTTCAGATATCTGAACATACATACTACAGTTGGGACTTGAGCCATCAGTCAGCATACTTTGATGGTGGAGTTCGAATAACAAATTACCTAATGCAAACGAAGTCAAAATTATTATTTTAAATAGCAGTTTATCGAATTTTGACAAAAAAATTCAACAAAACAATATCATGTTACCCCTCATTGGAACGAGCTCGTTCCAATGAGGGGTCAGTCACATAATATGGTTTCGTTGAAATGTTTTGGAAAAAACAAATTTTTCAACTGCTGAGTTTGTATATTACGTGGCCGATTTATTGGGTAATGAGATAATATCATTACAGTTAAACAGTTAAAAAAATTCACGACATCCTGAAAAGTAAATTGTGGATAAATAAATAATGACGATAAACAAACATTTTTGTAATTACACCGGTATTCAATCGATACTTGTTTGAATACCGGTATGTATCGGTTTATCGATATACCTTGCAGCCCTACCCAGTTCCCAAGAAATGATATTAATGACGTAAATCAAAAGTTACTTTCCAGGCACAGAAACTCCAAAAATAAATATTTGCCTGGCTGGTTTTGGCCATTAATTTGGGTAAAGAGTTGCTATAGATGAGGTTTCCACAAAGGGTGTACAGTGCACAGGGTCAGTTACCCTTCCTGGATATTAACAAGAGCACAAAAGTTAGTTGGTAAGCTGACATACACCGACTAACTATAGGCAGTGCACAAGATTTGTTGATAGGCTGCCACATCGCAAACAAAATGAAAAGATACACTAACTAAGGCTATAAAAATATGCAGGGTTAGTTGGTAACATTGATTGCAGGATTCAAGGAACTAATGGAAATACTTATTCCAGATTGTGGAAATTTTTTCAATTAATAGCTTGTTTGAATCAAAACCCAAGGTTTTTCCCCCGATACCAAAATGGAAAGCGAATCGGAAAAATCAAATCCTCCAAGCTCTACCCAAAGGGAGATTCATATACATTGGAGCCCACTCAATTGGATATCTCTTAATTGAATAACCCTGTTAACTGAATATAGTTTCCAAACACAAAACCATTTACCATACCTTCAGTACAAATTTAACCTATTAATTGAATACAGATTAAAGAGTAAACTCCTGTTAATTGAATAAAAAATCTTGTAATATGTCGAGAATTTACCCTTACAATCACCAACTTCCCTTTGTTGACTGATCTACTTGGCTTGAGTACATCCAATACAGGCATTTAGTCTATTATATCTTGTTTGACAGAGCTCCATCAAACGAGATATGATTGACAAAATGCTCAGGTTAACCCAAGAATACAGCTAAGTGTCCATATCCCTGTTAATTGAATACTCCTGTTAACTGAATAATGTTTGCTGGTATTTATTTATTGGTGTTTAAGGTCACATACTTATGCACAATGGCTAATCATGACCGTGACAGCTTTACGGGTGGAGGAAGCCGGAGTACCTGGAGAGAACCACCGAGCAATGACAAGCAGCTGCCAGCTCCCCAACATTGTAACTCCGCACTGCAGCACAGGCAGGGTTAGATTGGTTGAAGACATCCGAACCATCGACGTGCAGTACGCCTTAGTACACGGCATCATCGAACCCCCATGTGGACAATCAGGGTTAAGTGCCTTGCCCAAGGACACAACACTTGAGTCCGAATCGATCGCTCAGACGGTCACCCATCCGAGGTCTAACCGGGCTCGACGTTGCTTAACTTCGGTGATCTGACAGGAACCTTTCGCTGGTATAAAGGCTATTCAATTAAAAGGGTTCACTGTGCAACTGATGGTTTATTTAAGATATTCTATGTTCAAAACTGAACTTGACAAAGATGAGTTTAGCCATAAAAGTATGCAAACCATTTAGTGCAATGCCATGGGATGGCTAATCCCTGCCACCTAAGTCCAACAAGGGCTATAACTTGCGAAGAAATACATGAATACAGTGGGTTCGCAATCCCCTTGATGATATTATCACCCAAAGAGTACACATCAACTCCTTGCATGCTGCTGGCAGATATTCCTGCCTGGGACAGAATATCTCATATCAATGAAATAAGTATAATTTGTGCACATTTAATGAAATATTCCCCATGTAAATTGATTAATTGAATGGATTTTTCCACCAAAGATTCCTTGGAGTTAAACGTAGATGAATTTTTCATCACATCTAGCCATGGCTGCTTCACAGCAGCCATGACTAGGCTTCATAAAAAATATTGTGAAAATACTCAGCAGGTTAAGAGTTACTTTAAGGAAAAAATTACATGGCTTTCTTTAAAATGTGATGGCTATAAATGGTAATGTGATTAGAAGGAATTCCATGTCCATTCGTCCAACAAGGGCAATTGAACACAGCTGGTTTCCCTTTATGATATTATCACCGAAATGCTGTATGTTAAATTTAGAAAAAAATCTTGAACAGTTTTCTTTGCAATGTGATGACAAGAAATGGTAATGAGACAACAATAAATTGTAAGTCCAACAAGGGCAATAAGAAATCCTTGAATATAGCTGGTTCACACTCCCATTCATATTATTGCCCCGAAAAATATAAATTTGGGAAAACATTTTGAATGGTTTTATTTTAAATGTAATGACAAGAAATGGGGAAGGAAGGATAGATAGATGGATGGATGGGTGGAACTCAGCAGTCTATTAAAGTGACTGAACAGAGCAAAGGTTTCTCAAAATTTTCAAGTCCATTTTGTCCCAAAAATCTAAAAAACAAGAGCAATGCGAAGCATAGCATATGCCCCCGACGGTGTCAAAAAAGGGTAGGTAAGTCTTAGACTAGACACCAACAATGCATAATTAAACAAGAGGCTCTAAAGAGCCTGTAATCGCACACCTGGCAGAACTACATATCCTTCGGTTATTCTAATCAAAATCAAAGAATGCAGCTGGCTGCCATGCTCCTTCATCTGAGTGAAACATAATGATGATTGTTTTCAGATAGGATGAGAATGTGATTCCCCATAGGGTTTCTATGGTAACTATGAGCCATAATTGCAGCCATGTTTGCAACCCAATCAACTTTAAATGAGAATTGTTGGAAGAGGGTGTCCCAGTCATCAATCCTGTGAAGTTTCAAAACATATGGCCTTGTACGGTAGTTTCAGAGGAGAAGATTTTTGAAAATTGACCAATCAGAATCAAAGAATGCCTCTGGTGGCTTTGTTTTCTATCCAACAGGAACAAAATGAAAACCAGTTGTAGAGAACCTCTCATAGACCATTCCTGCCAAGTGTGGTTCACATTGGCTCAGTAGTTCAGAGAAGAAGAAGAAAATGTGAATTCACACAGGGTTTCCATGGTAACTATAAGCCACAATTGCAGCCATGTTTGCAACCCGATCAACATTAAATGAGGCCTGTTGGTAGAGGGTGTCCCAGTTATCAATCATGTGAAGTTTCAAAACATTTGGCCTTCTAATTTCAGAGAAGATTTTGAAAATCAGCCAATCAGAATCAAGGAATGTCTCTGGCGGCCATGTTTCTCATCCAAAGAAAACAAAATGAGGATAGTTTGTAGAGGACCTTCCATAGACCATTCCTGCCAAATTTTGTTCACATCAACTCAGTAGTTCCACAGAACCCAAGCTTATTATGAATCTGCAAAAAATGTCCGGTCATGTCCATGTATAGCAAAACAGTCCACACTTAAAAAAAAGTCTAACATAAAGTCCAAAATCTCCAAAAAATGTCGGGCCGAGGGTTAATGTCATCTTATGTTATGCATTTAACACATATATAGCAACAGAGGTTATAAAGTTTCTGTCCACACTAACAAAAATGTCTAACATTGCATTAAAAATGTCCAAAATCTCCATAAAATGTCTGGCCAAGGGTTTATGTCGTCTTATATTGATGCATTTAGCACATATATGAAACTAGCAGGGTTACCCGGCATTGCTTGGGAAAATGTAGGGGTCATATGAAAAGTACCCCCAAAAAAACAAAAAATAGGGGCCGCGTATTTATTGAGCCGGCCCGCCCTATGGGCGGCACACTCGGCCCTGTTCATGGGTGGGGCCTTCAATCCTGTCACTTTTTAACCCCCCACCATTAGATTCCTGGTAAAAAGTTACCCCTAGTAGATCCCTTTGAGGACCTATATTGGTGAAATCCATCAATTTTGCCCCTCCACACCCCCACCCCGCCACTTTTTTAAACACCACCATTAGATTCCTGGAAAAAAGTTACCCTAAGTAGACCTCTTTGAAGACCTATATCGATGAAAAAAAATTTGGTCATAACATTTGGTGCCACACCCTGCCCCCACCCCCACACTTTTTTAAACCTGACGAGGACCTCCGCCATAAAAAAGTACCCCTAGTAGACCCATTTTGGGCACTCTGGATGGCCCCATATTCATTTCTATAGCGGACAGACAGACAGAGAGACAGACATTCTAAAATATAGTATAGAAAGATATAAAGGCAACAGCATACCAGTGGAAGCTTCCTTTCATGTACATGTATAGCAGAACAGGTCAAGTCTACACTGACAAAAAAGTCTAACATTGGACTAAAAAGTCCAAAATCTCCGAAAAATGTCCGACCAAGGGTTAATGCTGTCTTATATTGATGCATTTAACACATATATGACATATAAAAGCCACAGTGTACCGGTGGTAGCCAACCTTCACTCATAAACACCAAAACAGGTGAGAAATTTTCTAAGTCCACACTAACAATGCATTAAAAAAGTTCAAAATCTCTGAAAAATGTCCGACCAAAAGTTAATGTCGTCTTATATTGATGCATTTAACACATTCATATATATATAAATATAAAAGACACAGAATACTGGTGGAAGCCTCCTCTCATGTATAGTGAAACAGGTCAGAAAGTTCACAGTGAAAAAAATGTCTAACATTGCAAAAAACACTTCAAAAATCGAAAAAAATATCACTGGACACTGGGTAATTGCAAGCTATAGAAACAGCCTAGTAACAGGCCACATAGTCAAAGTGGACTCTTAAAATAACTTTAACACAAGTGTTGACACCGATGCGTCTCACAGCATGACATAAGCTCACACAACTTCATTGATGAGCTAAAAATATGAAACGTTTACGGACGATACCTGACGATGGACGCAAAGTTATGGCAATAGCTCAGATGGCCCTTTTGGCCATAATGAATTAGTTATCTGATCCAAAATCAAAAGGAAGCTTCCTCTAGTCACCAATAATGCATAACCAAAAAATGAAATTGATCCGAGTCAGTATTCATTAGTTATTTGACAGAAACAAAATTCAAGATGGCCAACATCAGAAAGCCAATATGAAAAAGCCACTGGCAGCAAGCTTGGTTCAGCCGACTGGTCCATCAGAAAGGAAGCTTCATCTAGACATCAACAATGTATAATTGAAAAATAAAAATGATCTGAGTCGGCATTCATTGGCACGCTTCAGTAAATTGTAACAGAACAATTATTTTAGAACAAAATCCTGCTAAACTAAGGCTCAGCATAGTATCTTTGAAAAAAATACCTGTGTTTCAAATCACCTTTGAAAAATAATTTAGCACTCAACTAGTTAACCCTTTACCTAACACGAAAAGCAGACGACACTTGCAAACAAAATTCTTGAATAACTAATATTTTCATTTTTTGTCTCATAAACATAGTTTATTACCCTTCATTGGAACGAGCTCGATGAACTCATTCCAAAGAGGGGTCATAACCTATGTTTTTGAGACAAAAAATTAAAAAAAATAATGAAAATTAATTGGCGATTTTCGTGAATAGCGCTGACCAGTTTTGGCCGTTATGTTGGGAGAAGGGGTTAAACAACTCAAACAAAACAGAATTTAAAAAAAAAAATCATGAAGACTATGATGTAACGGTTATTTCTATTTAAGAGTCGGCCCAACAAAGTAGATTTTCTATTTCTAAGGCCATTTTTGTAAAATTGCATGTGGGCGAGAATTTTTTTATTTTATTTTTTATTTATTTTTGTATTTATTTTTTTGGTTTGTTCTTTATCTTAGGCCTCATAATCAACAGAATAGCATGGATGGTTGTGTATTTTGTCCCTTGAGTGCAAGAAGGCTTTGCAATGCTACAGCATTGCAAAACCTTGTTGCACTAAAGGGACAAATTTATCAATTTTATTAACCTGAGTAAATATCATACATAAACAACTTAATTTTTATTTTTTTTAAGTTTGCATTGGCTATAAAAAGAGTTTGCGGCAGCCAACAGGACCCTGTGGGAGGTCCTGAGAACAGATTTTTAACTTTTTTAGACCTTATCAAAATGTTTTATTTTCATTTCCTTTTTCAATTTGTTTTTCACATAAACATAACCATATCATGTGACCTCTCATTGGAATGATCCTGATAGGCTTGTTCCAATGAGGGGTCACATTAAATGGTTTTGTTGAAAAAAAATTTCAAGTTCTTAGTTTGAAAATTATGCAGGCAGAAGCTGCTGATCCACAAGGTAAAGGGTTAACAAAACGCCCAAATCAGTCCTTTCTGCCACAAGTTTCCCAGTGGAGAGAACATTGTATTTTTAACCCCAAAAGCAGAAAGAACCCTTCTAAATGGAGTTGTCCTGTGCTTCTTGCATATTTTGGTCAGTTTGGACTCAAGAAAACATGAGCAAGGGTGGTCTATCCCCAACACCTACAATGGCCAATGGGGTGGGATTTGATTGTTCTTGGGGAAAGATACAGGGGGGACAAGGCTGTCGACAAATTCACTCTTCTGTTGTTTTTGATATCCTGGGTGACAAAATATGCAAGTGAATCACTGATCAAATTTAACTAGAACTATCAATGAAGGGGATTGATACCGCCACTTCAGGCTTTCCAGAATGCACCTTCAAAAAGTTCAATAGAATAATTTTTGCATAAGAGCATTCAAAAAACAAATGTGGTATTGTCTCCCTTGTAATTATTGAAACAAGTGGATAGTTCCATTTCGGACAACTTATGCTTATAAAGCTTAGAATTTGTGTATAAAATCTTATGGAGAATTTTGAATTGCAAACTTTGGAGGAAAGTATCATCTGTCGATAAGAAGGAGTTTCTATATACAAAATTCCAGTGAAGGGCAGAAGATTTGTATTTAGAATCTTGATCCATTTTGTTTGAGAAATCAGAGGGATGTTCTTGACAGTGCCAGAAAGTTGACACAGTATACTTGACATACGTCAGTGTGTTCTTTAAGGTATCAATATCTAGGTTTGAAACTGACGGAATCTTTTTATGGTCTTTCCTACAGATTTCCATGATTTGGGAATTGCACCAATAACACCATGGTAAATTGTAAAGGGGGTCTCAATATTGTATGTCCTGAAGAATTTGGAAAAGGTAAGGAAACTCTTGCTCTCACTCAATAGATAATTTACAAAATAAATATCCTTTTCACACCAATTTTTATAAAAAAATGAAAGTGTCAATGACACTGTAGCTCAACTTGTCAAGACAAAGACATGTACATGTATAGTATGTGACACAGCCATGACAAACATCTAGGTAATGACCTGATAACAAAGGTACATATAAAGTATTGTAACGGTCTGTACATAAATACTGACCGTTGCCTGTAACAAATGTATAGGTAAAGTGTTGTAAAGGTGGGTGAGTCAGTTGCTAAACTAGAAAAAAATCTTTTGAGTCCCAGAGTGGGTCTGACTGAACCCCAAAATATTTGTTCTCATAGCACAGTGATAACAAAGGCACCCCAAAACACACTCATTCCTGTCCCAAGGTGAAAACAAAGGTACCCAAGAAGTTTCGTGAAGATCAGTTCACAAATATGAGCTGTGTAGAAGTTGTGACAAAAAACTGATTTGACCTAATTTCGGTACAAAATGGCCACTGGCAGCCATCTTGAATTTTGGACCACACCCAGAAACACTCGTTCTCGTCCCAAGGTGATAACAGATGAACCCAAGAAGTTTTGTGAAGATTGGTTCATAAATACAGCCTCTAGCCCGAGCCGCATTGACATGTGCACTTACAGTGTATAAGTAGCACTGAATAAATCAAAGTTCATCTAATTTTCATAATTTCTGCACGAGAAAAAAACCCGTACTATATGTGTATGTATTCCATGTTACTAAACATTCATACAAAATTTTTTTCAAATCAGAACTTTCATACAGAAGTTCTGTACAAAAGACTGATTGCACTAATTTTGGTACAAAATGGCTGCTGGTGGCCATCTTGAATTTCGGACCACACCCAAAAACACTTGTTCTCATCCCACGGTGATAACAAAGGTACCCAAGAAGTTTCGTAAAGATCGGTTCATAAATACGGCCTCTAGCCTGAGCCGTATAGAAGTTGTGTACAAAAAACTGATTAGACCTAATTTCGGTACAAAATGGCCACTGGCAGCCATCTTGAATTTTGGACCGCACCCAGAAACACTCGTTCTCGTCCCAAGGTGATAACAAAAGTACCCAAGACGTTTCGTGAAGATCGATTCATAAATACAGACTCTAGCCCGAGCCGTATTGACATGTGTACTTACTGTGTGTAAGTAGCACTGAAAAAATCAAAGTTCATCTAATTTGCATAATTTCTGCACGATAAAAAAACCCGTATTATATGTGATGTATCCCATGGTACTAAACATTCACACAAAAAATTATTCAAATCAGCACTTTCATTTGGAAGTTCTGTGCAAAAATCTGATTGCACCAAATTTTGTACAAAATGGCTGCCATCGGCCATCTTGAATTTCGGACCGGACCCCAAAACACTCGTTCTCGTCCCACAGTGATAACAAAGGTACCCAAGGAGTTTCGTAAAGATCGGTTCATAAATACGGCCTCTAGCCCAAGCTGTATTGGCATTTGCACTTACAGTGCAGAAAGTAACACCAAAAAACATCAAAGTTGGTCTAATTTGCATAATTTACGCACGAGAAAAAAACCCTTATTATATGTGATGTATCCCATGGTACTAAACATTCATACAAAAAATTATTCAAATCAGAGCTTTGATATGGAAGTTCTGTACAAAAAACAGATTTCAGCATCGTCGGTACAAAATGGTGCTGGCAGCCATCTTGAATTTCGGACTGCACCCAAAAACACTCGTTCTCGTCCCACGGTTATAACAAAGGTACCCAAGAAGTTTCGTAAAGATCGGTTCATAAATACGGCCTCTAGCCCGAGCCGTATCCAATTGTTGACGGGACAGATGGACGACGGGCCATGGCATAAGCTCAAATTTGGCTTCGCCAAAGTTGAGCTAATGATTATTAATTTTGATATTGTCATTTTGGAAAAGCATTTCTCCAAATATTTTCACTGATGTTTTGGTGTTAAAAAGTTTCATCTAATTCAATTCCTGAATGTAGGAGTTGGACCAAGCCAGAAAATAAGCAGACTTTCATCTGCAAAATGAGGTCCCCAAAGGGTGAATTTAGTGATGCTACCCACTTTCATCTGCAAAATGAGGTCCCCAAAGGGTGAATTTAGTGATGCTACCCTGGACAGCAGGGTAGCATCACTGAATTTACCCTCTGTGAACCTCAATCTGAATCAGGGTCTCAAAACTAAACAGAAAGAGGTACCCAGAGGATAAATTGGCCCACTGTATGGGGTAGTATCATCAAATTCACCCTCTGGGGACCTCATCCTGAAAATGTCAAATTGCTTATTTTCAGGTCGGAGTTGGACATACAAGAATCTCAAACAGAAATCTATATTTAATCTTCAACACTGAAGGGGGGATAACCTTGTCAAAATTCAAATTTAGAATATGCGCTTGTGCATTCTTTAGTCCTAATTCTGGGAAGTTACATCAAAATCAATTCTCAATTGTAATAGGAGTTTCACACACAAGAATATGCACATGTTGACTTGTTAGTCATAATGTACTGTGAGACGTTCATCTTAACCCTTTACCTAACATGAAAAGCAGACGACACTTACACTTGCAAAAAAAATTCTTGAACAACTAATTTTTTTCATTTTTTGTCTCAAAACATAGGTTATGACCCCTCATTGGAACGAGCTCGATGAGCTCATTCCAATGAGGGGTCATAACCTATGTTTTTGAGACAAAAAATGAAAAAATAATGAAAATTAACTGACGATTTTTGAGAATAGCACTGGCCGGTTTTGGCCGTTACGTTGGGTAAAGGGTTAATCAGTTGGTAAATGGGAGAGGAGTTACACACACAAGAATCATAAAAAGAAATTGAAATGCAATTTTCAAAGTCGAAGGGGCGATAACCTGGTTCAAATTGTTGCAAATCGAAAAGATTCTGTAGATTGAGGGACAAATGCACATGTTCACTTGTTGGCAAAAACAAAAATTGTCATGTACAAATCTGTATTAAATCTTCCAAGTTGAAGAGGTGATAATCTGGTTAAGATCATCACAGATAAAAAATTTGAAACTATGTGCATACTCAATCATTAGTGGTCAGGTTTGAGAAATTGCAATGAAATCAGTTCATTAATGTAGGAGTTGCACACACAAGAATCTCATTTGGAAATTGGAAGTTCAAAGGAGATACTCTGGTCAAAATTGTGACAGATTAACAATTTTTTGAATATCCACATGTCCACTTATTGGTCATAATGTTTGGGATATTCCATCAAAATTGATTCATAAATGTAAGAATCTCCAAAATCGTCTAGTTGAAGGGGAGATAACCTGTTTAAAACTATCACAGATTTTAAAAAATGTCCACTTCAGCCTGTTACTTGAAAGGTATGAGAAGTTTAATCAAAATTAATTGATAAATGTAAGACTTGCACACACAAGAATCTCACAAAGAAAATGAAATCCAATATTTTTATACTATAAACCAATGGCCCAGACTAGCAGGTGCAAACTCAAAGTTATCAAGGGCCAAACACAAATTTTGAACCCCCCAATCCCCAAAATTTGCTTGCAAAACTGAAAATTAAAAGTCCTATCTGGTCCTCCATACTTTTACTCTCTGCACATGCGCAGCCATCAGAAAGTGACCGGAATTGGCGACAACATCATTCTTTGTTTGGCCTTAAAGTCAGCAACAATGAATTTACATCTGTGCTTTAAAATCTCCTTTTTTGTGGATGCCAAACACAAATCAATGCAAGAATTGGTGGATCCAAGGCTTTTATTGGATGATGGAAGTGTTCAATGGTGGTTTCAGACATTCAGGGCTGTAACTTTATAATAATTATAAAATTATTTCATGTTTCCCAATTTCGGGACATATGCCTGACATCATCATTTTTGCTAATGATTATTCCACTGTTTGTTAAGTATTCCTTCCCTATCCTTCCATGAACCCTTCCTGTTGAACTCTTAAGCTTTTTGGCTATTTTTTATTGAAATTTTTTATTAAATTTCTTGGGAGTTTAACATGTATTACAGAATATTTATTGTTTTTCCCCATGGTTACGTCCTCACCCTATGGGTGTTAGGTCGTTTAGTCTTGCTTCTTCTATCTGATGTATCGTTTTTTCTTCGTATGAAAATCTAGCTTTGCATCTGGTAGCATTTAAATTGGTTTCTGACTTTGGGCCTTTTTGTGTACCTGATGTCTTGTTTCCGTTTTTTTTATTGACCTTGTTTAGATTGACAACGTCCTCATATAGAGGTAGTATTTTATATTCTATTACTGTAGAATTACTGTAGGATACATGGATTATTATTCTGATAGTGTTGCTCAAAAATTTGGATTTAGTCCACACTTAGGCTCTAACAGGATGCCCTTGGGCTCATAATGTTCCCTTTTTAGGCTTTTTTTCAAAAATTTTTCTAAAATATTTTGAATTTAATTTTGATTGCTATTATTCATGTATCTTAACTATATATTTTCTTATGGCGTTTGGAGGAGTGATATCGACTTTAGTCGATGCACTCCTGCGGACTCGCCATACTTACTGTATATATGATCCAAGTACCCTTTTGGAGAGATTCATGGAGTCTCATTACTCAAATTTTATTCCCATTTAGCTGATTAATCTCTTGTTATAGGTTTAAGACCTATATCCTCCACCCCATGCCCCAAACTCACACGTTCCTAGGGCTGTTCTAGATTATCCAGTCTCTGAGTGAAATAAAAAATAAAATTCCCCCGCATGCCTCAGTTCGAAAAAAAACGTTGGATGAAAATCTAGGAATTTTTTTATTGCGGTCTTAAATATTTACAAATGTCACAGGCCCAGTTAATGTTCCAAAAATGAAAAAATTTAAAGTAATTTATATATTTTTTATACTTACCAATGGCCCAGACTTAGCTGGTGCTAACTCTTAAATATTCAGGGCCAAATACAAATTTTGCCCCCCAAATCCCCAAAATTTGCATCCAAAACCAAAAAATTAATGTCCTGTATGGTCCTCCATACTTTTGTTTACTGTGCATGCACTGTGTCAAGGAAGTACCGAAATTGGTGCCAAGCCTCATTCTTACAACCAGTGCCTGCTAAATGTATATAATCAGCGGGGAGGTATGAGTTCCCAACTCATGGGAGGGCCATCCCCGTCTGGGCCATCGGTAAGTATAAAAAATATATAAATTACTTTAAATTTTTTAATATTTTTATACTGTAAACCAATGGCCCAGACTTAGCTGAATAGTAACAAGAGCACCGCTGGGCATTGCATCATACGCCCGTGAACTGTTCAAATTGTACCATTTTAACACATTTGCAATTTTTTTAGAGTGCGAGAAATTTATACTGGCATATATATATATGTTACGGTCATTTGAGAAAAAGACTAACAAGTTTGAAGCCAATCGAAAAACAAATACTTAAGTTATCATCCGGAAACCAAATATTTGACGAAGAATTCTAAGTCCAACAGGGGCCATAATTCAGGCAAAAATTGTTCAGACCGACCCCATATTTGAACTTGACCTGTATTTTGTTGTGATTAAACCACATACCAAGTTTGGAGCTGATCGGAAAACAAATACTAAAGTTATCATCCGGAAACCAAATATTTGACGAATTCTAAGTCCAACAGGGGCCATAATTCAGGCAAAAATTGTTCAGACCGACCCCATATTCGAACTTGACCTGTATTTTGTTGTGATTAAACCACATACCAAATTTGGAGCCGATCGGAAAACAAATACTAAAGTTATCATCCGGAAACCAAATATTTGACGAATTCTAAGTCCAACAGGGGCCATAATTCAGGCGGAAAATGTTCGGACCGACCCCATATTTGAACTTGACCTGTATTTTGTTGTGATTAAACCACATACCAAATTTGGAGCCGATCGGAAAACAAATACTAAAGTTATCATCTGGAAACCAAATATTTGACGAATTCTAAGTCCAACTGGGGCCATAATTCAGGCGAAAAATGTTCGGACCGACCCCATATTCGAACTTGACCTGTATTTTGTTGTGATTAAACCACATACCACATTTGGAGCCGATCGGAAAACAAATACTAAAGTTATCATCCGGAAACCAAATATTTGACAAATTCTAAGTCCAACTGGGGCCATAATTCAGGCAAAAAATCTTCGGACCGACCCCATATTCGAACTTGACCTGTATTTTGTTGTGATTAAACCACATACCACATTTGGAGCCGATCGGAAAACAAATACTAAAGTTATTGTTCGGAAACCAAACGGACGGACGGACGGACAGACGGACGGACAACGCCATAACATAATACGTCCCGTTTTTTCAAACGGGCGTATAAAAAGGCTGGAGAGCTAAGGACATAAAGGACAATCCAATAAGCTCAATTATATATACAGGAATATCCCCTCAAGGAGAAAAGGAGAGAAAGGATTTACATATGTCTTTCTTATTTATTAGAAATAAGAAAGACACAATAGCAACCAGAAAATTGAGCAGTATATCATCTATAATTCTCTATTAACATCCAGTATAACCCATTATACTAATTTAATAAAGGAAGCCAATAAATAAAGATAGTCCAGAGAAAGAGACTCTTTATACTCATTTAAAAGTGTCCTAGGATTGTATATTAACGCTTATATGACACGTGACATATACAAATGCTTCACACCGAGCTACAGAGCTACAGTATTCAGTTGTATTCGAATACAGTTTATCAAGTATTCACATGTATTCAGTATTCACTGAATGTTATGAATACATGTATTCGTATTCGTATTGAAATACATTAAAATCTGAGCTGTATTCATGAATACATTTTGAATACTTTTTGAATACTTTCTATATTTTGAAATTAAACAACCATATACTGAATAAAAGGTTTTCACAGATCAAGCCCATGGACTCCAGGCAACAAATTCACACCTGATATCAATATTAAAGACTTATAATATATAAATAATCCCTGATATTATTTATACACCACCAAACACCTTGTCTGAAATTTATGCATTGAAAACAGACAATATAGACTTAATTATCAATTAACTTGTCACAATACAACATATTTATGTAACAATGGCCACATATCCCCATGGCTTTTTAAATTGTTGAAAACATGGACAATAAAAATAAAACAAAAAACTTGTGTTATTGGACACAGCTCAGTTATTCAATGATATTATATTCTAAAATTTTTGGATTTATTTAAAGTTTTTCTATTTATTCATTATTTCACAGTGAAAACACATATTTATTTATTTATTCCTGTTTAAGATCACCTTTGTACAGTTCAGTATGTCTAATTATAATCGGTGAAAGCACGTAAATATTATAAAGAAAATACTACTGCTGTCAGCAAACTTTCAGCCAACAGACCTCCAGGTTTAACCATGAAGTGCATTGGCTAAAACTTTACTGGTTGTTCTTATGTGGTGTCATTGCAATTGATACTTAACGTTCAGGAGGAAATGCCAGTCTGTGATTTTTTAGAGGTAATCCACTCACATTTTGTGATGTGTTGTCCATGGAGAGTAGTCTAATTACTATTACACCCATAGAGTGGATTTCCCACCAGGTAATTACTTTAGTTTTCCAACAAAGCATGGTAAGCACAATTAAAGCTTCAGCTAAAGGACCATCAGTTTAATAATGACTTTTAACCCAACAAACAAAAAACTTAAAGGCCTTGCTATAAATACTTCTAATTTAAAGAGTATTCAAAAATGTATTCATGAATACATTGTAATGTATTTGTATTTGTATTCAAATACATTTGAAAGTTTGTGTATTTGTATTCGTATTCGTATTCATGAAATTTCAAAGTATTCATATTCGAATACATTTACAAAGTATTCGCCCCAAGCCTGGCTACACTTTAAAAATATTACATAAATGAGATATATATTAGCTTTACACTTTAAAACCATTCCAGTACCGACTTGGAATTACTGACATCAGAGGAGGAATTCCCTTGCTTTTCACTATAAAGCCGGTGATATAAGGGAAAACAAAGGTCTATGGCTATCTGATGACGGAAGAGCCTTAATGATAATAAGCTCAGGATATTTATTAGGAGCCTGATTCTTAGCCAAAAATCCCACATGAGTAGTTAAAGTAATAGTATTACCAACACTATGATAATGAGAATCATCTATTGTTAAAGCATGAAGTTCACTAACTCTTCTTGCAGAAGCAAAGGCTAAGAGAAAAGCTGATTTATATGTCAAGAATTTGAACTCTACAGCATCCAAAGGTTCAAATGGAGCTTCTTTAAGCTTCAACAGAACCCAAGCTAAATTCCACTTAGGAATTAACCTAAGGGTTCTAGGCCTATTGATCGAAAAGTTTTTAACTAACTTATATAAAGAAACATTAGATCCAATTTCTAAGCTATCATGATGAGCATAAGTGTCCAATAGCATAGACCTATAACCCTTAATAGTGACTGGCTGCAGTTTAAGAATGTCAAACAAGTAGACCAGAAAGTTTGCAATGTCTGGAATGGATGGATCATAAATGTCTATCGACTGATCCTTACATCAGCAAAATAAAAGCTTCCACTTTGCCGCATAATTCAGCGAAGAGGAGGCCCTCCTACAGTTAGAAATTGCATCCACTGCTCGTCCTGTAAAGCACTTCCCGTGCAAGAAGGACCGCACAACAGAAATACGTGAAGCTTGAGACCTTGTGGGTTGTGATACAGTGTGTGTGACTTCCCCTGATAAAGAAGGTCCTTCTGTGGAGGAAGCTTCTGGGGAACGTCCCATAACAGACACCTGAGTAGATTTATCCATGGTTTCTGAGATGACAGAGGTGCTACCAGCAGTATCTTGCACTGAGATTGCTTGATCTTTAACAAGATCTGTTGAATCAACAGAGATGGAGGATATTCATATCCTATCATTCCGTCCCAAGAAATTGAGAGAGCATCTACTTGGTACGCTTGAGGATCTGGGCATGGCGACACATATGTCTGCAACTGATTGTTGAGATGAGTCGCGAATAAGTCCATCATTGGTCGATCCCATTGGTAGCAAATCTGCCTGAATACTCGCTTGTTGAGAGTCCATTCCGAAGGAAACATGCGACTTTTCTGAGAAAGCGAGTCTGCTAGAACGTTCAGATGACCCAGTATATGACAGACCGATAGATGAATGTGATGTTTCAAGACAAACAGAAGAATTCTCTCCGTTAATTCGAATAACGGAATCGAATGAGTGCCTTGGTTTCGAATATATGCTACTACTGTCGAGTTGTCCGACAGTATTTGAACATGTGAATTCTGAATTATGCTCATCCAATGACGTAGCTCTAGCCATACTGACATCATTTCATTGATGTTTATATGTTTGTCCAGGAATACAGGGTCCCAAAGACCCTGACACTTCGAGTCTGTCGGGCTCAGGGTCGCGCCCCAACCTGCTTGACTCGCATCCGTCATAATCGTAAAAGCCGGATCTGGCAGCTGAAGTGGAACTCCCCGAGTTAACCACTGAATGTCTGCCCAATTCTGAATCCTTTGTTTTACTTGGTCCGATAAAACAATATTCGTTTCGAGCAGATAATGCATCTTCACACTCCATATTTGAGTGAAAAATATCTGGAGGGGACGTGTGTGCAAGTGGCCCATTGGAATGAGATCTGCCGCCGCTCAGCACAGCCCCATCAGTCGCATGAACTCCCTCGCTGTTAATACATCTGAGTGTAGACAAAAGCGAGCATAACAACTGACTAATTTCGCTCTGGGTAACGGAAGACAAACAAGATTGTTGTGAGTCTCGAAGCTCATTCCCAAGTGTATGAACGACTTGGACGGAGCTAGATCCGACTTCTTTTAGTTTACAATGAAACCGAGACGTCGGAGCAATAAAAGCAGACTCTGAACATCGTACTGAAGAACTGTTTTGTTGCCGTATCCCTGAAGAATGTCGTCCAAATAGGCCGACGTTACCGCAGACGAATGAGCCCGGAAATATGCCATTACCGAGTTCATTATTTGAGTGAATGCCCAGGGTGCTAGATTGAGTCTGAAGCACATCGCTTGGAACTGATAAACGACCCCTAGGATGGTGGACCGTAGGTACTTTCTGAATGCTGGATTTACCATGACATGAAAGTACGCATCCTTTAGATCTATGCTTGATGAATGTAGGACGTTTCGGCCACGGACGTTTCGGCCATGACGTTTCGGCCACGGACGTTTCGGCCACGGACGTTTCGGCCAGAAATATTGGACAGGGTGGACATTTCGGCCAAAATATATTTGAGGGTACTTTTTGACATTTTTTTTTCTTGTTTTCTCTGGAAGAGTTGGAGAGGGGGAAGTGATTTAGGAATGAAGAAAAAAGATTTCCATTTTTTATATTTATTGAACGTTATCATAAAAATATAACAAAAACAAGTAATGAAACAATTATAATACATAGCACAAGTAAGCACAATTTTGGAGAATATTCACTTATGTCCACTACATGTATTATTTTTTATTGTATTTGAAGAAAACAAGTTATATTTTTTACTGACGGGTGAATCTTCTATCCATTTCTTCGTTATTTGACATTTACAGACAGAATTCATGGCTGTTGATGCCTGGGGTGTCTTCTATCCAAATGATACCTTTTAACCAACACTCAAACAAGCTCAAGGAGCTCATTCAAGTGAGGGGCATAAGGTATAATCTGGAAAGAAGATCTGTCTTCTTCGTTACTACTTGACACTCTATTTACAGACAGAATTCATGGTTGTTGATGCCTGGGGAGTCTTCTATCCAAATGATACCTTTTAACCAACACTCAAACAAGCTCAAGGAGCTCATTCAAGTGAGGGGCATAAGGTATAATCTGGAAAGAAGATCTGTCTTCTTCGTTACTACTTGACACTCTATTTACAGACAGAATTCATGGTTGTTGATGCCTGGGGAGTCTTCTATCCAAATGATACCTTTTAACCAACACTTAAACAAGCTCAAGGAGCTCATTCAAGTGAGGGGCATAAGGTATGATCTGGAAAGAAGATCCGTCTTCTTCGTTACTACTTGACACTCTATTTACAGACAGAATTCATGGTTGTTGATGCCTGGGGAGTCTTCTATCCAAATGATACCTTTTAACCAACACTTAAACAAGCTCAAGGAGCTCATTCAAGTGAGGGGCATAAGGTATAATCTGGAAAGAAGATTCGTCTTCTTCGTTACTACTTGACACTCTATTTACAGACAGAATTCATGGTTGTTGATGCCTGGGGAGTCTTCTATCCAAATAATACCTTTTATTTGGAAGACGGGCTTTCACTTCATCAGATACTGTTGAAAGCATTGTCGTGAAAATCTGGTTGGGCTTATCATTTGTTTTACTAGCCATCTCTTTCAAGTTCTGTCTGCATTTAGAAATATCTACTTCTATTTTGTCAGATAAATGAGAATGCTCCTTCGTCAAAACTGGACATTCATAATTGTCATTTGTTTTCAAGATAGCTGTACAGTTGATAGGGGGGTCACGTTTCACACAGCGCCATGTTACAGATTTATACTTGTCTGATCTTGACTTCACAGTGTACATATGTCCCTCAACGCATAGTTTTTTCCCACCTCTTTTTGTTGTAATGATTTCCATGTTAGGACTCCTAGCACACCAGAGGCTATGAGGAGAGTATGATAACATGGAGTATTTATATAAAAAAACAAACCCTCTTTGAAGCCACATACGGCAGGTATAAAGAAAAGGACAATTTCTTGTCAATTGCTCTAACTACAAAAACACAAGGAGACCTAAAAATTCATTGATCTCAAAAACTCCAGTCCAATTGCTGTAAAAACACTCCCTGACAAAAGAGGAAGCCTAAATGAAATACTCTGCTAATAATCAAAAGCTGAAGCTAAATAGTTATGGAAACACACATAAAATGTAGTAAGCTGACAGGTAGGCTGAAGGAATATTACTATAAAAACATAATAGTTAATGATTATAACTATCCCTATGAAAAATCTTTTCATGTTTTAAATAAAAAAAATGAACATTCAAAAGAAAAAAAAAATAAATAAATAAAATAAATAAAAAAAATGAAAAATTTATACCAATTTTAATATTTTTAATACTTACCAATGACCCAGACTAGCTGGTGCAACCCAATTTATTTCCAGGGCCAAACACAAATTTTGAATCCCCCAAACCCCCCAAAATTTGCCAAAAAATGCAAAAACGAGAAGACCAGTATGGTCCTCCATACTTTTGCGCAATGCGCAACTTGTTGTCAAGGACAACAATAGGCTACCGCCATCATGTCATTCTTTATTGTTGTGCCTGTTAAATGTTATTAAGAACTGTAATATATAACTCAGCGGGGAGGAAGGAGTGTCTACTCCAGGGAGGGCCATCCCCGTCTGGGCCATTTGTAAGTATTAAAAATATTAAAATTGGTATAAATTTTTCATATTTTTCCACTATACCAATGGCCCAGACTAGCTGAGAATAGTAAACAGGCAGGCGGGCCCAGTACTTGATATTCATTGCTCTTATTACAGAAAAAACAATGAAATATAGGTGTAACTCTATTTAAGGCCTAGCATAACCCATTATGCTAATTTGATAAAGGAAGCCAAAATATAAAGAAGTCCAGAGAAATGAGACTCTTTATAAATCATTAAAAGTGTCCGAGTATTGTATAGTAAAGCTCGTCTTGACACATGACATATACAATAACGCTTCACATCGAGCTACACATTAAAAGCATATAATACATTGAAAATTGCTTCATACCAAGCTACACATTAAAACTACCATAGCACCGACCCCAGGATACTATCACTGAAGGAGGTATGTCCATACTTTTCACTATAAAGCCAGATGACTATTTGGAAATACCATCCCCCCACCTTCCCCTTGTTTTGAAAGTAACTGCACTTCAAAACGAAGAGGGTAGCAGACTGGAGACAGTGCTAGAGCAGAATGAAAATCCTAATTAGAATGGACGACATTCTGAGCTACCGATAACGGTCCTAAAGATCTGAGATCATCCGAAATTGATTCTAAATCTCGAAGATAAAATTTGGTAAAAGTCGTCTGTTGTGTCCAGTAAGCTGCTTGCATCAAATCCTTCAAAGAAGTACTACTAGCATAAGCCCAAGAAGAAGCTAAAGCTCTAACTTCGTGAACTGAAATCTTATAAGCTATTCTCTGATTCACAGACAAAGCATTATAAGCCGACCGAATAGCTAATTGAATCCATCTAGATATGGAATGAACAGAAATATCATTTCTGTTAGGAAGAAGAGAAAGAAATAACCTCTTCCTACCCCTTCTAATAAAACTAGAACGCTCCTTATAAATCCTAAGCACTCTTACTGGACACAACAAAGGTCTCTGACCATCTGAAGACGGTAATGCTTTAATCAGAATAGGACTAGGCTGTTTGTCCGGAACCTGATTCTCAGCTAAGAATCCCACTTTCGTAGTGAGGGTAATAGAATTACCAACACTACGATAATGAGAGTCTTCAACAGACAAAGCATGAAGCTCACTAACTCTTCTAGCTGACGCAAATGCTAAGAGAAAAACCGTTTTATAAGTAAGAAATTTAAACTCAACAGTATTTAACAGTTCAAAAGGTGCTTCCTGAAGTTTCAGAAGAACCCAAGCTAAATTCCACTTAGGGACTAGTCTCAAGGTGCGAGGTCTATTCACAGAGAAGTTCCTCATTAATTTATTTAAAGATAAATCTGACCCAATGTTTAATTTCCCTTGGTGTGCATAGGTGTCAGAAAGCATAGACCTATAGCCCTTAATAGTGACTGGCTGTAGCTTAACTTCATCAAAAAGATAAATAAAAAAGTTAGATAATTGAGGAATAGTTGGGTTGAAAAAATCAATCAATTGTGATTCACACCAACGAACAAAAACCTTCCACTTCGCTTCATAATTTAATGAAGAGGAGGTCCTCCTACAGTTAGAAATTGCGTCCATTGCTCGTCTGGAAAACTGTTTTCCGTGCAAGAAGGACCGCACAACGGAAAAACGTGAAGGTTGAGGCCTTCCGGATTGTGATGAAGCCGACGGAGTTTCCCTTGCGTCAGTAGATCCCGGAGAGGTGGTAACTTCCGTGGAACGTCCCAAAGAAGTTCCCGGAGAAGATTTATCCATGGTCTGTGAGCCGACAGACTTGCAACCAGAAGAATCTTGCAAGAAGACTGTTTTATCTTTAGCAAGATCTGTTGAATGAGGGGAGCTGGAGGGTAAGCATACCCTATGATCCCGTTCCAAGAAATTGACAGAGCGTCTACTGCATAAGCCTGAGGGTCCGAACATGGAGACACAAACGTCTGTAACTGATTGTTCAGACTCGTGGCAAAAAGATCGATCATTGGACGTTCCCACTGGAAGCAAATCTGATTGAAGAGAGACTTTTTTAACATCCATTCTGAAGGTAGCAGGCGATCCTTTCTCGATAGAGAGTCTGCTATTACATTGAGACGACCTGGAACATGACAAATCGATATCAGAATCTGATTCTCTTGAGAGAAAAGAAGAATCTTTTCGGTAAGATTCATCAGCTGGACGGAATGAGTACCTCCCTGATTCCGAATATAGGCTACTACTGTTGAATTGTCCGACAGAATTTGAACATGTGAGTGTATTACTTGACTGAGCCAATGATTTAGAGCTAACCAAATTGCCCTCATTTCTTTGTAGTTTATATGGGATACAAGAAACTGACTCTCCCATAAACCGTGACACACTTGATCGCCCGGAATCAGAGAAGCACCCCAACCCTCTTGACTAGCGTCCGTCATGATTATGAATGACGGCTCCTGAATCTGAAGCAGTATTCCTTGGGATAACCACTGGATATCTGCCCAAATTTGAAGATGATGTTTTACTGACTGTGTTAAAACAATCGGACTGTCCAACAACTGACAGTTTATGCTCCAATTTTGAATTAGATAAATTTGAAGTGGACGAGTGCGTAAACGACCTAGCGGAATTAACTCCGCGGCGGCGCCGCAAAGTCCTAACAGACGCATAAACTCTCTTGCAGTAATGACTTGTGCGTTTATGCAGTATTTTGCGTAAAGCGAAACTAATTTTGCTCTTGCTACCGGCTAACTGACCCGATTGTTTTGAGTATCGAAACTCATTCCCAGATGAACAAACGACCTCGTCGGCGTTAGATCCGACTTGTCGACATTGTTTATAAAACCTAGGCATCGTAGCAGCGATAGCAGACTCTGAACGTCGCTTTGGAGAGCATGAAAATTTTCGTACCTTTGAAGTATGTCGTCCAGATATGCCGACGTCATCGAAGCCGAGTGTGCTCTGAAATGGCTCATTACTGCATTCATCACCCGAGTGAACGCCCACGGAGCAAGGTTCAGGCCAAAACACATTGCTCTGAACTGGTATACCTTTCCTTGAACCGCGAAACAGAGGTATTTCCGAAAAGCCGGATGAATCATGATGTGAAAATACGCGTCCTTCAAATCTATACTTGCGGCGTAATCGTTCACTCGGATCCTGCCTCTCACCGATCGAATTGTCTCCATATAGAATCTTGGAGCAATTATTAGCTTGTTTATCCAACTGAGATCGATGACCGGTCTGTACGAGCCGTCTGGCTTCGGCACAAGAAAAAGATGACTGTAGAATCCCTTTGAATTGGGATTCTCTACGACCTCTACTGCCTCCTTTTGTAGGAGAGAGTCTACTGCTGAAATCAAAGCCTCTCTCTTTGTTATATTTTGTGGAAGGCTCACAAATCGCGGAATCCGCGTTAATGGAGGTTTTCTACGGAACGAAAGACGTAGACCATTTTTCACAACGTCTCAAACCCAAAGATCCTGAGTTATTTTGTTCCAGTTGCTTGCGAATTTTGAAAGCCTTCCGCCAACCGGAGAACAGTAGAGGTCGAAATCTTCATTTGTAGGACTTACAAGGCTTATACGAGGAGAAACCTCGTGAAGCTCTCGCACCCCTCTGTGATGTCGGTGTGGGGTTATGCGTTTCGTTATTATCCAACTGCGCCATCCCCTTTTTGAAATCGCCCCCCTGTTTCGAGCCACCACGCCCACGATTAGCTTTAGAAGCAGCACGGGCTGAGCCTCTCTTGGAGAAATATTTACCTCTCCGAGGAGTACCACTTGTGGAAGGCTGAGGTTGCGAAGCTGAGCGCAACAAAAGCTGACTTGTAGCTTTCTTAGAAGCATCTTCAAAGACAGCTTTTAGCTTACCATTAAATAATGAAGAGCCCGAAACGGGAGCGGCCCTTAGAGAGCTCTTAACACTGTCGTCAATAAATGACGTAGATTTAAGGGCAGCATCACGCCTGACCAACTCTAAATTCGCTACTGAAAGAGCAGAGTGGGATGTTGTATACATTATGGCGCAAGAGAGCACTCTCAAAGGAGATAACAACTCCTGTAAGCTCTCAGATTCCAGATTGCCGGCCAATGCCCTGCAAATATGATCTGCATAAGACATAGCGTCCAAAATACTTCTGCTAGATTCAATGCAAGTATCTATAACAAAAGAACTGACGCTACACGATGACGGAAGAGACATACCCAAGTCCCTAGCTCCGTCATCCAATCGCAGAGGAGCTCTTGGAATCTTATTCTCGCCTACCGTATTTAAGAAGGTATTGCCTCTAAATGGTAGGTCAAGCTTCTTTTCCGAAAGGAAAGAATTTTTTCTAGCCTGAGCCAGGTCAGCAATAGCCTCGTCACAACAATCAAACGCATCTGACGTTTGGACTGATTGAGACGGATACTTTCCTTCGACTTAATGACCTCCCTGTCTAAAGAAGACAGTCGCTTGGCTCTAGAAGGCGCAGAACTCTGACCAGAAGGAATTAATTCAGGTGAAAAATCCTGCAGGAACCTCATAGTTTCCATATGCTGCTCAGCCAAAGATGTAGTGTCAGTCTCGTCTTCATCAAACTCCCTAACACTACCAACTAGAGGTTCCTGGTCTGGTCTATTATCGGCATACTGATTATTTGAGGAAACCCTTCTTTCTGCCGATCCAGCACCGTCCGGATCATCCGAAGCGGAGATCGATGACGGCTGCATATTATGCTGCTGGGAGTCTGCAATTAGCTGGGCAATTTGCTCCAGCAATTCCGTATTCGAGGCTATGTTCACCCCCGTTCTACGCCTTTTAGGCTCCGGAAGGTGGTCTGACACATCGCCCTGTGTCCGTCTTTTTGAAAAAGACGTTTGCCTCGAAATGCTAGCCGTAGAGAGAGCTGTATCCTGGCTCTGACTCTCTACCTCTGGATCTTGCCGGCTAGCATGCGGTCTACTGTGCTGAGTCCTGGAAACGGACGAAGAAGAGGCTCTTATATCAAAATTACTGCCAGCCGCACTGGCAGAGAAAGGTACATCAGAAACAACTGGCTCTGAAGCATTTTCTACCGGACTACCAGCGGAACTGGCAACAAAAGTCGAATCTTTCTGTTTTGTCCCTAAAACAGAAGAATGCTTCGCTACTGATGCACCTTTCAATTTGGCTGGCCTCTTCCCCTTACGTGCCGTCGTCTGAACAGAGGACTGTCTTCCATCCTCCGTATCCTGGACCGCTACGGATTTTCCCGGTATTGAAGCACTAATTAAAGGCTCTGTTACACCGGTCGAGCTAGTTGACCGTCTGCTTGCCCGAGGTACCGAGTATTCTGCGATACCTCATAAGTCAACATGCTCTGTGTCCGAAGACGACGGCAGCACAGAACTTGATGTTATACCATGACCAATACCATGTTCTTGTTCCTCTGAAATGGAAACTAAATTTTGATTAGTTACCTTAGGCGAAAGCACCGAAATCGGCGCTTCGCCAACACATACATAAGTAGAGAGAGAATTCCATCGCTTGCAATCCCAAGAACAGCAAGTTGCACAGGTAACATCTTTCGAGCAACGAGTGCAAGCTAAACATGAAGAATAAGAATCAAGAGAGGACTTCTTCCTCTTACATTTCGAACATGAGGACTTCATAATACCCACACGCCCGAGGCAAAAATTTAAACTGAATAGGAGCCGGTAACCAAGTCCAAAACAGGCACAACAAAGGCCCAGGTCAGACAACCGGTATCCCAATAATACCCTTAACAGTAGAGAAACTTCACAGAAGATTCCCCACAGAGAAGGGTAATGGCAAACAGACACGTCCGACTAAGTCAAAAATAACTGGTACGCGACAAAGGGGGTACGAATAATCGACATTCCGTAAATTATCTAAGATTTTTAAGAAGAATTTTAATTAATAACAAATTCGCTAACAGCAATTAGTTCTTAAAAATCTAATGAGAGGATTCAAGGGGAAAAAGGTGAACATTGAACACACACATATGATAAACAAAGAATGAACAAATCAGGTGCATATCCCGAAAACGGGAAGAACAAGAAATATTATTTTAATTTCAATAAAGTTATAGCCCTGATGTTCAAAAACTCAATGTCTATATTCAGCTGCATTCTGCTGCAATTATTCCACCATTCCACTTCAAAATCGTGTCTGGCTACATTATACTGTAGGGTTTTATAGCACAAAAGTCAGGATACGTGTTGATCTGACATGGGCCAAACAACAGAATGACATGATGGCGGTAGCCTATTGTTGTCCTTGACAACAAGTTGCGCATTGCGCAAAAGTATGGAGGACCATACTGGTCTTCTCGTTTTTGCTTTTTTTGGCAAATTTTGGGGGGTTTGGGGGATTCAAAATTTGTGTTTGGCCCTGGAAATAAATTGGGTTGCACCAGCTAGTCTGGGCCATTGGTATAGTGGAAAAATATAAAGTAAAAAGAATTAAAAATAATAATAGAAAAATCTCATATATTGTGAGAAATATCTCCAATTGGCCGAAACGTCCTAGGCCAAAACGTCCTAGGCCAAAACATCCGTGGCCGAAACGTCCGGGCCGAAACGTCCGTGGTCGAAACGTCCGTGGCCGAAACGTCCGGTCACCATGCTTGATGCATAATCGTTCACCCGAATGCTCGCCTTTACTGATCGAATGGTCTCCATATAAAACTTTGGAGCCACGATCAGTTTGTTTATCCAGCTCAAATCTATTACTGGATGGAACGAGCCATCTGGCTTCGGAACCAAGAACAGGTGACTGTAAAAACCCAGTGAATCCTGGTTTTCTACGATCTCTACTGCGTCTTTCTCTAAAAGAGAATTTACCTCGGATAGAAGAGAATCTATTTTTAGAGGGTTGGTCTTCGTGTTAACGGAGGTTTCTCTCAGAATGATAGCCTTAGGCCTTCCTTTTACCCAGCGGTCTTCTGTAATTGGAATCCAATTTTTCAACCTTGACAGTCTTCCGCCAACAGGACCGCAATAGAAATCCTGACCATCACCTCCTGGACCTGCGAGGCCTACGGGAAGAGAAACTATGTCCTCCCCGTGCAGTGCCTCGACCCGTCGACCTGGGGACATCCGACCGGAAGTCTCGGCCAGACCCATGTCTCCTACCTGAGTCGCTACTTTGACGATCTCCAGGGTAATTACCTGAGGATTTCTTGTATCCTCTGCAGGAGCTTCCTTTGGGCGTATTTTGTCCTGAAGCTCCTCCTTTACCATTCTCTGCTGTACCAGTTTTACTTGAAACTGATTTCAAAAGCAGAGTTTCAGATGCTTTCTTAGTGACTTGATCATAGATCAATGAAAGGTTGCCATCAAAGAGTAGGTCACCAGATACCGGAGTGACTCGAAGAGAGTTTTTCACCTTAACATCCACTATGGATGATGATGCTAGGGCTGCATCACGTCTAACTACTCTAAATTAGCCACTGATAAGGCAGAGTTATACATGGAATAAGCTATAGCCTTAGAAAGAACTCTTAATGAGGTACGAATTGAATTGAATTGAATTATTTATTTAACAATATACATGTTACAGAGCTAAAAATAAAGCATTTCACAAGAATTTACAATATAAATATCTAGATTTGTTACAATGTGCTGAATAATGTGCTAAGTCGCATGCATATTGTTAGGAGATAACATAGCCAAGTTGGCCGTCTTCCCATTATCTCCAGAACAGCCTCGAATTCTTCTCCACTGAGACGTTGTGCTAACGCTCCAGTAAGGTGATCTGCGT
Source organism: Pictodentalium vernedei (assembly GCA_031216915.1). Classification (NCBI taxonomy): domain Eukaryota; kingdom Metazoa; phylum Mollusca; class Scaphopoda; order Dentaliida; family Dentaliidae; genus Pictodentalium; species Pictodentalium vernedei. The sequence continues at coordinate 158,933,487 of CM062296.1, forward strand.
AAGATAAAACATTACATATTATAGTGCTCGCAACACCCTTTTTCCTTTCCTCGACCGCAACGGACTTACCTGGTGTCATAACACCAATATTCTGAGTGATAGAAGCACTGGTCGAGCTAGATGACAACAAGGATGTAAATCCCATGATCAGTGATCTAGGCCCTTGTCTAATTTCCTTGAGCACTTTTGCCGGTAACTCTGTGTTAGATTGCGACGACGGTAGCACACTTCCTGACGGTATCACCATGTTTTTGTTCCTCTGAAAAAGAAACTGACAAATAAGAGTGACCATATGGTGAGAGAACAGGCATGGATCTCTCACCACTAACAACATATCGTGACATACGTCTCCAATGTTTGTCATCCCATTTGGCACAAACAGAATACGAGTTAGTGCGAGAACAATGACTACAGCAGACACAATAAACATGAGAGTCAGAGGAAGATTTCCTTGATTTACAATTTGAGCAATATTCTTTCATAATATAATATGACAAAGGTACATAATAACACAATCCAATACAAAAATTTCGAAAAATAATTCATAAAAAAAAATTTTCGAAAAATTTTGATATCAGCCCAAGTTCCCAAAGGGAACGATGAGCCCAAATGGATCCCAAAAAAGCCTAAGTGTGGACAAAATTTTTTACATGATTCTAAAAAATTAATGCAAAACTTCCGGAGTATATAATGTATCTGATTAAAGACCTAACATCATAATGACTAGGAAATTACTTACAGAAAGTAACCGTTGTCAATGTAAACAAAATACTATAAAAAACGGAAACTAGACTCCAGGCACTGAACAACACGGCCCGAAGTCAGTAACAGATTTTTTAATCTATCCGATGTAAGACAGAATCTTCATCAGAAGAAACTGCGATACATCAGATGCTAGATGCAAGACCAAAAAGGCTTAAACACCCAAAGGGTGAGGACGTAACCATGGGTATACACAGAATAAACATTCTGTAACCAAGTTAAACTCCCATGAAATTTTTAACAAAAAAATTTCAAAAAAAGGTCCAAAAAGTGTGGGAGCTTAACAGGGGGGTATCAAGGAAGGAGAGGGAGGAAACACTTAACAAACAGTGGCAATTTCATAGCAAGAATGATAACATCAGTCCCGAAAATAGGGAACATGAAATAATTTTCAATAAAAATTATAAGTTGCAGCCCTGAACACATTCAACCACTGTTTTTTCCTCTCATCCTCTTAAGGCATCCTTTGATCCACCAAAATCACCATTACTTTGTGTCTGGCATCATAAAAACTGAGATTTACAAGCACAGAAGTCAGATAGTTGTTACTGACAGAAGGGCCAAACAAAGAGGGAGGCTTGGCGCCAATTCCGGAACTTCCTTGACACTGCGCAGTAGACAAAAGTATGGTGTACCGTATAGAACATTAGTTTTTTGGTTTTGGATGCAAATTTTGGGGATTTAGGGGGCAAAATTTGTGTTTGGCCCTGAATATTTAAGAGTTAGCACCAGCTAAGTCTGGACCATTGGTTTACAGTATAAAAATATGGCTACTTAAAACTTATCCTCATGCCTAGTGAGCTTCCAGCACTCCTGGTTTTAAGTTTTCTGTTGAAAGGATGACTTACTATTGTTTTTCCAGCAATATATTATTCTACTCACCAGACTGAGGTGGTGTGGAGGACATTCATCACACTCATCTGCTGGAATTACAACACACCACAGAGTGAGCGTATAATTTTCAACACCTAATGTACAGTACAGTCGCCGTGGAGGGATCGTAATCATCACGTGGGCAGTGATATCCATGCATTTACCAGGTAATAAAAATAGGCATATGAAATCGTCATATGTGTACCCATACGCACAACTAGTAGAAAGCTGTATGATGGAGGGCCACCCCGGATGTCAACATTATGTACACCATACATGGTATGGGTACATATAGAAATGGATTGGAGGAGTACCTAATTTGATGGATAAAGGGTTAATATCTCCGGATCAAATTATTAGATTTACATAAAAAACTATACAGTACAGCACATCAGTAAACTGAATACATATATAAAGTAACCTGACAATCGGATTAACATTTTTTGAGTTATCGCATGCCAAAGAAATGGTTTGGAGGAGTTCTCATTTTGAAGGATAAAGGGTTAATATCACAGGATCAAATCATCAGATTTACACCAAAAACTATACAGCTCGGCACATCAGTAACCTGAACACATATATGAAGTAACATGACAATCGGATTGATATTTTTTGAGTTATCTCATGCCAAAGGGATTGGAGGAATTTTCAATTTGAAGGATAAAGGGTTTAATATCTCAGAATCAAATTATCAGATTTACACCAAAAAGTACACAGCTCGGCACATCAGTAACCTGAACACAAATATAAAGTAACTTGACAATCCAAGCAATAGTTTTCAAGTTATCAAATGCCAAAGGGATTGGAGGAATTTTCAATTTGAAGGATAAAGGGTTAATATTTCAGGATCAAAATAACAGATTTACACGAAAAACTATACAGCTTGGCACATCAGTAACCTGAACACAAATATAAAGTAACTTGACAATCCAAGCAATATTTTTCAATTTATCGAATGCCAAAGGGATGGAGGAATTTTCAAGTTGAAGGATAAAGGGTTAATATCTCAGGATCAAATTATCAGATTTACACCAAAAGCTATACAGCTCGGCACATCAGTAACCTGAACACAAATATAAAGTAACTTGACAATCCAAGCAATATTTTTGAAGTTATTGAATGCCAAAGGGATTGGAGGAATTTTCAATTTGAAGGATAAAGGGTTAATATCTCAGGATCAAATTATCAGATTTACACCAAAAACTATACAGCTCGGCACATCAGTAACCTGAACACAAATATAAAGTAACTTGACAATTCAAGCAATATTTTTCAAGTTATCGAATGCCAAAGAAATGGATAAGGATGCCAGACGGATGGATGGACCGATGGACAAACAGACAGACAAAGGATGATAGAATGACGGATGGCCACCACGGATGCCGGCATTATGTGTACCATACATAGTATGGGTACACATAAAAACCATCATCAGCAAAAATTTAATTAATGAAGCACCAGGTGCTTCATTAATTAAATTTCTGATGATTATTTCTATAATTAGGGTTTAGAATTCAATATTATTGAACTGGTTGTATCCGGTGCTTCATTAACTAAAATTGTGATGATGATTTCTATAATTAGTGTATAGAATTCAACAATATTCTCCACCCGTGGAAAGTGACTAGTCCATGGTGGCCACAATGTACACCCAATGAGCACCTGAAAATCAGAACACATTCAACACATGAAAATGTATAAAGTGAATGCTGTGAAGTAAAAATTTATTACAAAATGGTAGTTAATTTACATGTACATTGTACATATTGATTGATATACATTGACTTCAGGCACTGGCCTTCTTCTTCATAGCACGCTTTCCCTCTCCTTTCTTTGGTTTTGACTTTCCCTTCAATGCACGCTGTCTCTTCAGCTCATCTATAAAATCCTGATGCTCATCTCTGAAATGATCAAAATAACTAGAACTATCCAGGCCTGAAAATAAGCAGTCTGACATTTGCAGAATGAGGTCCCCAGAGGGTGAATTTGATGACGCTATCCATACAGTGGGCCAATTTATCCTCTTGGTACCTCTTTCTGTTTAGTTTTGAGACCCTGAGTCAGATTGAGGACCACAGAGGGTAAATTTAGTTATGCTACCCTGCCGTGCAGGGTAGCATCACTAAATTCACCCTCTGGGGACCTCACTTTGCAGATGACAGTCTGCTTATTTTCTGGCTTGGAACTATCAATGATTGAAACTTTTGGAATATGTAGTCATGTGTTTAAGAAGTTTGGGTCATGTTTGAGAGGTTTTAATTAACCCCTTGCATGCTGCTTGCAGATATTTTTGGATAGGGCAGAATTTCTCTGGTCACTGAAATAAGCATAATTTTGGAACATTTATTCAATTTTTTCTCTGATAAATTGAATGGATTCTTTTGCAGATGATTTCAGGAATTGAGCTGAAATGGTTAAAGGGTTTTCTTGATCAATTAATCACATGGATTAATCTTGGTTAACCGATTATTCACTTGCCCTAATAGGTAGCTGAATAACTGCCATACTGTTAATGATTTACAGTATTAACTCTCTACCCAACGTAATGGACAAAACCGGTCAGCGGTATAAAGAAAAATCTCCATTCAAAATTTGTTATGTTTTCAATTTTTGTCTCAAAAACATAAAACATAGCTTTTGACCCCTCAATGGAATGAGCTTGTTGAGCTTGTTCCAATGAGGTGTAATAAGCCAGGTTTTTGAGACAAAAAGTGAGCTCGTTCCAATGAGGGGTCATAAGCTATGTTTTTGAGACAAAAATTGAAAGATTTTAGTAATTCAAAAATTTATTTTGCAGGCATTGTCTGCTACCCACAATGAGTGAAGGGTTAAAGGGTTAAGAATGACCATTTCCATCTATTGATACAGTATAATGATCATGCAAGTGAACAAGTATGTCAGCATGTAAATCAAAGTAAAATCAAAAGTCTTTCTTGTTCAAGCCGAGTGGGGTGAGTGTTTTGAGCGTGAATATCCATTGTATTTCACGATGGCGCCGTAATTCGGTGGTGTTGTCACCGTCCGGGTCGGTATATAGTACCTGTATAATACGGTATGAGAGGTCCGTGCTGGAATGATTACTTTGGTTAAAGTGAATTGCGATAGGGGTGTCGCGTTTATGTTTAATGTCACTTACATGCTCCTTGAGGCGTGTGTTGAAGTGACGTTTGGTTTCTCCAACATACTGTTTTTTGCAAATTTTGCATTGAAGCAGGTAAATGCAATTTCTAGTTAGGCAATTGGTGTGCCGTGGTCCTCGGTAGCGTTTTTTGGTGATTGTACTGTTAAACCAAATGCCCCTGTTTAATGTGAAGCAGGTTTCGCAGTTGGCTGTACTCGGACTACTCTGTATGCTGGTTTGTTGTCCTGGTTGACAAATATCATGGTGGTATTGTCGTCCAGCTTTTGACGTTTTGCTCTCCTTGTGTCTTCAGATTCGGTCTCTATTATGGTGGTGGCGCTGCTGTAGGAACTAAGTGTCAGGTTACTCAATGAATTACTGGCTGGAGACATGTAAGCCATAGCTGAAGACTCAGGTCGTAAACAATGTAAAACTATGAAAAACGACTCTGTGAGTGTGAGAGGGCCTCAGGCCCTCTCGCACTCACAGAGTCGTTTTTCATAGTATGTCAGCATGTAACTTGCATGCTTTACTCTGTCTCATATAATTGATGTTAGTCAGAGTTAGGGCTGTCGCGATTATTCGACTAACCGTCGACTATTGAAGTAGTCGACGTTTTTTATTTTTAGTCGATCGACGTTCATTTTCAAGGTGGTACACGTCGGGGCTAAATTGCATTGTTTTGTGAGGTGAATGATCAATGATGGTGAATAACTTTAAATATCTAACCATAGTTAACATTCATATCTGGAAGACTGTACGACTGTCACTGACTGTGTAAGAAAGAACACTCACAGTTACTCGAGAAGAATAAATTCTTCTGAATTTCTCCAGTCTTGTACACACGAATGCACCCATTGGAAAACCTAAAGCGCGGAAGTGACAAAATTATGACGAAAGTGAGAACGTAAGATCACTTCTCAAAGTTCGGAACTTCAGACTAAGATCCAATTTTAACAACTGACGAGGGAATGCATAGATCTCAATGTTCAAAATTTCGAGAAACTTATTGCAGAAAGGAAACATATACAGGAACGTTCTTTGGTAAATTCATTTTAATTCATCGGCTTCAATCTAGTTCAAACTTGGACCCGCAGTCAGTAATATTATTTTTGGGGTTGGTACGTCCTACAGGACGTACCAACCCCAAAAATTATATTACAGACTGTGGGTCCAAGATTGGACTACATGTAGCTTCAGTCAGGACCGATTTGTTGTTCCCACAACCCCACTTCGTCTGAACACACTGGTGCCATTGTCATTTTCAGAGTTTTACGAACAGAAGAATGATTTGCTAAAAAATCATGGGAAGCGACTATTAATCGACTAACCGTTGATTACTGGTCACGATTAGTCGATTACAAAAAATGATAGTCGCGACAGCCCTAGTCAGAGTGACAATGTTTGCCTGTTTTGGAATAAGTTTTTCCTTTGGTAACCCATATAATACAGTAGAACTTTCAAAAAGTTAAACAAGAGCAACGTGAAGCATGGCATATGCCCCCGACAGTGTCATAAAAGGATAGCTAAGTCTCTAGGGGGCATAACCAAAATAAAAAGCTTCCTCCAGACACCCAATAAGGCATCACATAAAAATAAAATTGATTTGGGTCAGCATTCATTAGTTATTGGATGGAAACCAAATTCAAGATAGCTGCCACGGAAGCCATAAAGAATTGGTCACTGGTGGCCATCTTGGTTCAGTTGACTTGTCCAAAATTGAAAGAAAGCTTTCTCTTGGGGTTAGTCTCACGTAGCCAGTCGGGCGAAGGTAATTAACTACAAACACTGTTAAGTAAACTTGCTATAGTCCGTATCAATGAATTGTCTCACTCAGCCTGTTTTGGATAAAATTTAATGATAACTGATCATTAACTGGTAGAGTGCTGGAAGCCCATTTTTGGGCTTTATTCTGAAGTCCCGGTAGTGCAATTTAAAGGCTTCATATTCTGTGGATGTGCTTCATGTTATCTTTGAAGTGATTTTATTTTATCTGTTAGGATTTGCCCTGTCACAATTTATGGGAGAGTGCCTATAGGTACTCTCCCATAAATTGTAACAAGGCAAAGATGCACAAATAAATTTCCAGGACCAAAAATAACTTAGCACTTTACCAGTTAATGCTTGTGAATATTGTTAACACTTAAGGCGCCGCTTTTATTTCTGCGATAAATATATATTATGAGATACGCTCACTCTCTCTCTCACATGGTATAAATATAAACTTCAGGTAAGGGTTAGCACTTAAACATGGCCAGTGCTCAAGTGAATGTTGAATTTATCCCCAATAACCGTGCGGGACGTTACCTCATATTTGATGGGTATAAGTACAGCATTTTTGGTCTGTTGCCAAATAAATCCCAGGCTACATATGAATGCTTCTTTCGCCTTCTTGTGGACAATTCTAGGATGGCAGGAATCAATCTAGTGCCAAGACAATTTTTCACAGACTACGAGAAAGCGGCACAAAATGCTACCCAGAGCATTTTTCCAGCTGTGGAACTAAAAGGGTGTTTCTTTCATTATGGACAGGCTGTATGGAGAAATGCCCAAAAGTGTGGTCTGAAGTTGCTGTACCAGGACACTGAAGAAGTTAAATCCTTGGTGAGACGTGCAATTGCGTTACCTCTAGTTCCAGTTGAAAGTGTTAGTGATGTGTGGTGGTCTGTTCTAGAAGAAGCACCAGATGGTACAAACATTGAACAGTTCACTGACTATGTTACTACATACTGGGTCGAAGGTGACCATGGACGTTGTATGTGGAACCATTTTGACACGGTTGGACCCCGTACCACTAACCACATCGAAGGGTGGCACAGAAAGCTGAGTCTTTTTATTGCTGGCTCCCACCCCAACTTGTATCGCATGATTGACTTCATTAAGAAGGAACAAGCTTACCAGGAAGCAACAGTATTACAACTGAATGCTGGTGAGAGACTTCAACCACGGAAGAAAAAGTACAGCAAAATTGACAATTCCATTGATCACTTCAAGAGAAAGTTTCTCAGTGGTGATATAGGACTACTACGCTATTTAGATTCTGTGTCACATCTAACTGGATATTGAAGTGGTATGTACTATATTTATTATTATTGTATTTATTTTACGGCAGTAGAAAAGTTAATATCAATCAATAAATTTGTCAATTTACTCCGAAACAATGCCAACCGGCTAAGTGAGACGACCCCTTCTCTAGACACCAACAATGCATAATCAAAAAATAAAATTGATTTGAGTCAGCATTCATTTGTTATTGGATGGAAACCAAATTCAATATGGCCACAATGACAGCCATATTGAATTGGTTATCTGATAAAAAATCGAAAGGAAGCTTCCTCTGGACACCAACAATGCATAACCAAAAAAATGCAATTGACTGGAGTCAGTATTCATTAGTTATTGGATGGAAACCAAATTCAAGAGGGCCACCATGGAAGTCATAATGAATTGGCCACTGGTGACCATCTTGGTTCAGCTGACTGGTCCAAAATCGAAAGGAAGCTTCCTCTGGACACCAATAATGCATACTGGTAACCAAAAATTGAAACTGATTTGAGTCAGTATTCATTAGTTATTATTGGATGGAAACCAAATTCAAGAGGGCCACCAAGGAAGCCTTAACGAAATGGCCACTGGTGACCATCTTGGTTCAGCTGACTGTGCGAAAATCGAAAGGAAGTTTCCTCTAGACACCAACAATGCATAATTAAAAATTAAACATGATTTGAGCCAGCATTCATTAGTTATTGGATGGAAACCAAATTCAATATGGCCACCATGGTGGTGATATTGAATTGGCTAGCTGGACCAAAATCGAAAGAAAGCATTGTGTAGTCATCCACAAGTTACCCCTAAAATTATGATTTGATCTATAAGCGGTTCTTTAGTTATTGGATGGAAACCAAAAGTTAACGGACAGATGCCGGACAGACATGGTGAAAACATAATGCCCCCCCAAGAGATAATAAAAATATAAAGGGATAAAAAGTTAATTGATCAATTACATTTTTGCTCGATCAAGATGTTGATTATTGGTTAATCGATTAATCGTTTCAGCTCTATTCAGGAGTTGAATTTGGGTGAATTTTTCATCATATCTAGTCAGGGCTGCTTTAGAGAAGCCATGACTAGATTTGATAAAAAATATCTTGAAAATACTCAGTGGGTTAAGAGTTAAACCAGTTCATGTATGTAAGTGACATGCACAGAAAATAACTTTATGTAGAAATCTACATTCAATCTAACAATCTGAAGTTCAGGGGAGACAACATTGTCAAAACTGAAAATTTGAGAATATGTGAAAGTCCACTTGCAAGTCATCATGTATTAAAAGTTTCAGCAATATTGACTCATAAATGTGCAAGTTTGTGTATATGACAATTTCATATAGAAAACTATACAAAATGTATGTTAAAGGGGAGATAACTTGGCAAGAATAATCAGATGAGACTTATTTTTTGGAGAAGACTTTTTTTAGCTTAAAGCTTGCTGTCGAATCTTACTCATACATCCATTGACACAAGATTATATGAACATCATTGGTTATGTACTAGTAAAAGTTTACAAATTGTATTTAATCCTTTACCCAACGTAACGGCCAAAACCGGCCAGCACTATTCTAAAAAATCGCCAATTAATTTTCATTATTTTTTCATTTTTTTCTCAAAAACATAGGCTATGACCCCTCATTGGAATGAGCTCATCAAGCTCATTCCAATGAGGGGTCATAACCTATGTTTTTGAGACAAAAAATGAAAAAAATTAGTTAGGCCTAAAAAAATAAAAAATCTGTTTCTCAGGCCCTAAAAATTAAATGGTTTATGTCTGATATTTTACCCAAGTTGAAAAAATTGATGAATATGTCCCTTGAGTGCAAGAAGGCTTTGCAATGCTTTAGCATTGCAAAGCCTTCTTGCACTCAAGGGATGAAATACACCACCACCCATGCTATTCTGTAGATTTTGAGACCTAAAACTTGAACCAAGAACATGAACTTTTGATGGCAAAGAAGTACATACTGAAATAAAAAATAAAATAAAAAAACCGTTCGCCCGCATGCAATTTTACAAATAATGGCCTGAGAAACAGAAGATCTACTTTGTGTGGCTTTATTCAAGAATTTTTTTTGCAAGTGTCATTTGCTTTTCATGATAGGTAAAGGGTTAACACATGTAATATTCTTTCAATAAATATTGTTTAAACAAAACTAGAATAATCACAACTGGAAAATTTGCACATGTTCACTTGCTCGTGGTTATGTTTGAGAAGTTTCATCAAAACCCGGTTCATAAATGCAGGTGTTGCTGGCCTGGAAATAAAGAGCTTTTACAACGTCAATGTTACAGTCACAAAAATGCAATGTTTCTACAAATACAGTGTGCTACTGGATTTGCAGGTTGGGCTATATAACATGGAAGTAACCTGTAAGAAACCAGTAGCAGTGGATCAAGTTAGTCTAAAATGCTCACCTGGACAAAGTTGTCTGCATGGAATATTTATGGGAATTAGAGCTGAGGAATCCAAAAGGCAGAGGCAAAAAGGAAGTATCACCTTGTACATGTGTGAACACTGTAATGACTGTCAACCAAAAGGCAGAGAAAAATGACGTTTGTTTTTCAACCCCCCCCCCCCCCCCCCCCCCACTCCCAGAACACATCCTACATTAGGCTTGAGATTATGTTGAAAAATGACAAAGGGCTTCCCTCTGAAAAGACCACCTAGGTAGGGCTGTCACGATTAATCGATTGTCAATTGGTCATGCCGAAATCGATTAGTATTTTTCGTTGTCGAAGAACCGGTAAATTTTACCTGGTTTTATACGTTTAATAATTTTTAAAAAATTGATGAAAAAACTATTCTTTCTAAAGATAAAAGGTCAAGAACGTCGACGTTAAACCTCAACAAGCATTTGTCTTTTAGGTAGTTCGCAACTGACAACCGATCTAAATTATTACACTGATGGTTCAAAAGTTCAGAACATCAAAGCTTTGAATGTACCTAAAAGAGGATCATCTTCGTTCAATTATTTGAGGTAGGTCAACTGACTTGAACTTCATTTTAACGACTTCAAAGAGAGGGAGGGGGGGGGGGGGGGTGTCATCTAGTACGATTTATCGATTATTATCGATTATTTGTGATGATTAATCGATTCCTAAATTCAAAAATTGTGACAACCATACACCTAGGTTGGTTAAACTTTTGAGTTTATATTTGGTGAAATATTCAGTGTTCCTAGAAGCCATCAGTTGTGTGAAGAAATAAAGTGAAATGGAAGTCAACAAAGACAGGATTGTGACCTTTTTTTTGATTTTATGGTTGTGTGTCCTTGCACATTCATAAGCAGATGTAATCATTAACAAACTGCGGCAACCGCGTTGTGTCCTTGGGCAAAACACTTCACCCCCATTGCCCACGTGGGGGGCACGGTGTACTAAGGCTTACTGCACGTTGATGGTTCACCTGTCTTCAACCAATGCTAACCCAGCTTGTGTGGAGTTGGTATGTTGGGGAGCTGACAGTTACTCGGTGGTTCTCTCCAGGTACTCCGGCTTCCTCCACCCGTAAAACTGTCATGGTCATGATTAGCCACAGTGCAGAAATATATGACCTTAAACCCCAATAAATAAATAAATAAAAAAATAATCATTAACAAAACCAGAACAGTCGTCTGAAAGAAAATTTGTTTTCATGTCAAATATCGAAAGATTCTGTCCAGTGGATCTGAGGATCTTTGAGGAATTCCAATTTTTTAGTCTCCACAAGAAGTCGAAATATGAATGCATGGACTTGATTTGATCATACTTTAATCTGTCCTGACATGGATGGTGTATATCAGATACGAAAAGTTACTGCCCGGTGGATCTGAAAATGTTTAAAGCATTTTCTTCATAAGTAGCCCAAAGAAATGAACCCAAGGAGCATTTACTTCTTAACTGGTAGAGTGTTGGACGCCCATATTTGGGCTTTACTCTGAGGTGAAGGTACTGCAACTTGAATGCTTCATAGTCAGTGGATGTGCTCCGTATTATCTTTGAAGTGATTTTATTTAGTATGTAAGGACTTGTCTTGTTATAATTTATGTGACAGTGCCGGTAGGCACTCTCCCATAAACTGTAACAAGCCAAAGATATGTGAACAAATTTTGATGCCCCAAAATAATTTAGCACTCTACCAGTTACAGTTAAAACTAGAAGTCCTGTCACGAATAGTGTGCTTATTTAGGCTTAACTGCATGTTGGAATTTCACGCAATTGCCATATTGAATGGCATCCAAAGCATGACAGGGTCTACTGGTTACTTATAGCAAACACATGCAATGTTTCTGCCAATGGACCTCCGGGTTACCCGGAGGTGCATTGGCTGAAACATTGCTTGTGCACAGGTCATATGTACAGAATTTGATAGCTTTACTTGGGCCATAATGCACACATTAACGCGCATATCAATGTGCTATTTCTGCGCATTTCATGACAGGACTTCTAGTTTTAACTGTAAGGAACCCAAAATAGTATAAGAGACCATAACATATGACCCCACACCCTCCATACACACAAAAAGAGCTTAGCAATCTCGTTACAGTGAGGTGTTACATGATATAGTTCTGTTAGAAAATTATGTAGAATTGTACAGAGTTTGACATGCTGTTTTTCTACAGGAACTGAGTTACTCTTCTAGTGCGGTTTGACAGGGGCAAAAGTGCACTGACTCAGCACACTATTACTTCAACATAGTGCACAATACAGTGGCAGGACTTCTTGTTTCAACTGTATTACCTTGGCAGTGGTTTCTCGTGAAGTACTGACTACCTGAATAAGGAAGCAAAAAATAAGGAGAATTCTCCGGGCCTTTAATTACACTTTCAGAATCTGTGAAAAGAATATAATGAACATTTTACCAGGGATCAAAATGTGTTTTTTTATTTGCATAGCAAAATGCTATACATTTTCAAAAAATGTATAGCATTTTTGGAAAATTTGGTAGTATTTTTATGTTTCAAATTCAATATACAATAATGAGTGATTTTATTCACAAGAAAGCATTTGTCCCTCAGTTACATGTATATTAGTGGTAGGCCTACTTGAAGAAAAAAAATACAAAGAAATTTTACAGTCAGGTAATGCTGCTATTAACTCTTAACCCGCTGAGTATTTTCATTAATCTAAATGTAACAGAAGAAATCATTGTTGAAAAATTCTATTCAATTTACAGGGTGAAAATATGATTACATGTGCCCAAATTATACTTATTTCAGTGACAAGAGAATCCCTGTGCTGGGCAGGAATATCTGCCAGCAGCATGCAAAGAGTTAACTTGCAGTAGGAGTGTAACAGGAGGAGAGATAAGTGCGGGAGCCGGGGTTCGAACCGTCGACCTCTAGCACACAAAGCGACAGATTTACCACAAGACTAAGAGATCCGGACCAACCAGGCTGGTTGGTAAATGGCCTTTATACCTCGACCGCTACACTACTCTCCCCTTCTTTTGAGATTCACCACATGTGAATCTCACCCAGGTTCCTCCCTCAGAGCGGTCGAAACACCCGCAGTGCCATTTACTGCTGAGGATCGGACGAGCCCCCAAATGTAACAGGAGGAGAGATAAGTGCGGGAGCCGACGTTCGAACCGTCGACCTCTAGCACACAAAGCGACTAAGAGATCCGGACCAACCAGGCTGGTTGGTAAATGGCCTTTATACCTCGACTGCTACAGGAGCATTTACATGGGTCTGTAAATATCTGTAGAGCCACCTGGCACCAACAATTCTTTCACTACTGTAGTTCTCAATGTTCCAAGTGGTTTGATCCATGCTTTACTGGTACAAACATGTCATATACGGAACAGAAATACATACAGACGTGGAATCTTTAACTCTTTCACTACTATTTGCATTCAATTGGTCTGATCCACACTACCCATAACATACCTGCTGCTGGGGAAAGTCCATTAGCACTATCCCCAATTACCTTTCTTACTCAAGTGGACACTTGAGGACTTGGAGGCAAATCAGCAGTTCATGGACCACCAGGCAATCTACCTGGTGGTCCATGAACTGCTGATTTGCTATTGAACCATGTTTCTACCAGACAAGCAGTTACAGCTTACAAGTTAGGTCTAATGCCCATTGTCCACCATGATATAGAACTTGAGAACGTGCATCGCATTTTGCTATGCATATTTAATGATTGCATAGCTTTTCCTGAATTTTGCATTGCAAAATGCGATGCGATACCGATTATTTTTATCCCTGCATTTTACAATAATCAAAGTTGAGTCCCACTAATTTCCTTTCAGGAATCATTTGCATGGATCGAGTGTGATTCTCAAATGCATTTAAAGCCCTGACTTACTGGTGTTCAACCGATTACCAAAAATGGCCGCTGACTGATTTCAGGTTATTTGAGCTCACAATCCACTGATTCTGATTACGATTGTAATACCGCACACTACTAGACAAGTCGAGGCTCGAAAGAACTACATTAACCCCCTGCACACTGATGTCAATATGTCAAAATTTTCAGGTGCAAAATTTTCCCATAATGCAATTAGGAATTTAGCAAATTCAATCTTGTTTGACAGAGCTCCTTGAGCGCTGTCAAATAAGACTGAATTGGCTAAGTTTCTAGATGCATTATGGAATATATGACAACTTAAAATTTTGATATTTTGACATCAGAGTGCAGGGGGTTAAATTGAACTTATTTTACGGGTTTACAGACCGTTCACGCCCAGATAAGTTGAGACTACATTAAATTGAATATATTTCACAGTGTTAAACTCCATCAACTCAGGTCTAGTAAAATTACAAGTCGCGCACACTTGGGCAGTAAACGTGGCTCTCAGAGCAACTGGTAATTTTTACTGCGACCTGAGTCAATGGCATGCAACCTTCATTTTTCCAGTATGAACTGGCGATTGCCGCAAGTACTCTCAGTTGTAATCTTTACACGTCATTTAACTTGTATATTCCATAAAGGGGTTTTTAGAGAATTTAAGAATACACATTGTGGTGGTTTTTCAACTTTATTCAATGCCATCTTTTTATATTAACAATTGAATAATTTCAGAAGATAAAAAATTTGGGTTAATGAATCACCACAAACAATGCTTGGCAACAATCGGTTGAACTGATGTTGCAGGAGCCGTTGCTGTTGTCATCCGATTGCCCACAATCGGCCAATTGGGGTGGCCGATTCCGATATTCCATTGAACATGATGACTTACCTATAAAGTCCATAAAATCGCACCTTCCTCATCAGCCAATAAACTTCATTATGTCTTGGATAATATTCAACAAGCTCTTTGTTCAAATGCAATGGCTGCTCACTCATCAACTTCACAACCTTCATTGACTTCTGATCTGTTTGCCGCACAACTTCACCAAATATCTGGGCCGACAATCTGGCCATCCGTTTGGCATAATTGGACATTTGGGAAGACAGAGTTACCTGATGGTAGAATATATATATATACATACATGTACTTGTAAATACCTTGTATAATTTTTAATAGATTAATAGAAAGTTTGTCAGTTCTGAGGAAGAAACGAAGTGAAAGGGATGATTGTTGTTTTGCATGACTGACAAATTAAAACATATTTTTACATATTTATTTTTTGGGTGTTTAAGGTCACTTTCAGCATCTGCAGCTGTATTGTGACCTTAAAACAGGTATGAAGTTACAGGGTTTCCGTTAGGGTGGCAGAATGTCTGCACGACGGCCTCATTGCCTAAATCAACTTTTTCCCTATTACATAGTTACCTCTTATAACAAGATTGATTTCTAATTTAGTAGTGGCTATTGTTTTCTAGAGGCGCACAGAGAAATTGCAAAAGTATTAATACATCCTCCCGATGGCAATGATTTGCTGCTGCAAAACATTGCTTGCGGGAAGACGTATTAATACCTAGTGGTTCTGCAAGAGAAAGATAAAGATTTTCTGATACGGTAGCCTAGGAAGTACACTGAGAGATGATTCTATTCTGTGAGAGGAGCTAAAAGATAGATGAATAAGCTCTCAAGAATGATGAGGCTATCTGTTGATACATGGTTTAAAATTGCTCCCCATATGAGAGAACTGAGTTGTCCTGGACACATTCCATCATAGTACTCTCTTTTGCATGCCATGGTAATGGAGATGCCCATGCATTTTCATCTCAGAAACGGCCTCATCGTTTTTGACCTAGCGGAAACAGTTAGGTTAGCAGGGACCAGTCTGAGTGTTTAAAAATAAGGGCCAACCCTGGTACCTACTATTTAATTCTAGAATACATGTGTACTTCTTACCTGTATTTACCAGTATAGTACTTTGTGATAATGATTGTGACAGTGATAATGATCTCCTTGTGGCAGCTTTCATCTGTGTAGAACACAGATTTACACATTTAATAACATTCTTTTTTGACATTATCAATGTTGCTTAATTCAGAATTGATGGAAAAATATTTTTATTACACCCAATAACTATTCTCATTGGTTTCTGGTCAAGTGACTCAAGTCTTCACTGACAGCCAAAACTTGACTGGAAACTAGAGGTGAAATGGTTAACTGACTGATCGATTAACCAATGATCAACATCTTAATCAATCAGAAAAAGTAATTGATCAATTAACCGTTGCTTTAAACTACTGTATTATATGGGTTAACAAATGAACACACTTGCTCTAAGACAGGCAAACACTGTCACACTGACTTGCATCAATTATTACGAGACAGATTAAAACTTGCAAGTTATGTGCAGACATACTTGTTCACTTGCATGATCATTGTACTGTATCAGAAGCTGGAAATGAACATTTTTAACTCTTTGCCAGCTGCGGACAGCAGACGATACTTGAAAAATAAATTCTTGAATTACTAAAAAAATTTCACTTTTTGTCTCAAAAACATAGCTTATGACCCCTCATTAGAATGAGTCCAACGAGCTCATTCCAATGAGGAATCATAAGCAATTTTTTTTTAGACAAGAATTGAAAACATAATAAAATTTGAAGGAGATTTTTATATATGGTGCTTGCCAGTTTTGTCTGTTACTTTGGGTAAAGGGTTAATGCTATAAATCATCAACGGTACAGTAATAATTCAGCTACCTACTGAAACAAGTGATTAATCGGTTAACCAAGGTTAATCCATAGGACTAATCGATCAAGAAAACCCTTTAACCATTTCAGCTCTACAGGAAACCATGACTACAGTTTTCATACTGCTCAACAAAACTTGGACCAATTTAGAGGAAATGGGGTCTTACATTAAAGAGCCAATTTCGAAGCCTATACTTAAGATTCAAGAGCCAGATCAGAATTTTAACAGTCAAATTCACACTGGCTACTTATAGTTACTACATGTAGGTGTATCCATGGTTTAGTCAATCATTTACAATTACCTGTAGTGTACAGTACGACTGCCGTGGACTGGTCAATTTCCACAGGTGAGCAATATTTCCTCAAAATGCAATAATATTAGAATCCAAACACTAATTATAAGAATAATCATCAAAAATTTAATTAATGAAGCACCAGGTTCATTAATAAAAATTTTGGTGATGAGGATTTTTATTACCTGGTAAACACATACACAGGCATTGACCATTGCCCATTTGTGGATTAAAACCAGTTCACAGCAACTGTACTGTATTTTGTCCATTTTTGAGGACTCACAGGGACATGCTACATCTAGTTGATGCTTAGTGGGTCCTATATTAAACATTAGTTAAGCAGAATTAGGGTCCTGCTGAGCCTCAAAATTCAATTAACTTCAATTTGAAATCATCATGATTCGAATCGACTCAATTCAAGTCTGGCCAATTTCAGAAATTTTCGAATCGTTCTCAAAATCCTATGAATTGTCTCCTTTTGAACTATTTTTCTATCATCAGATCTCCTGAACAGGAGACCCGATGTAGAAGTGTTCAAGGAGGATACACATCTGAAATTACTTTGATTCTTTTCAGGAATATTCAATTTTTTGATTGATTGGTTTTACACAAAAAGATGAAATTCTCTTCAAATTTTGGAAACATTTTTCCAATACAAAATGACTCAACAATTGTCAGTTAATTCTTCAAAACAATCTCAACTACTGCTATCTAAATATAAAATAGAGTGCACTATCCCGTTATAATACCCAGTAGAGATGGGCGGTGTTGGAATTTTGAGTTCGGTATCGGTTTCGGTATTTTTGTGTGGGGATACCGCGGTATCGGTTCGGTATTCGGTATGTGACTTCAGATTCACTGATAGTACCAAAGGGGAATCCATGTCAGAAAAATACAGAATAAGTTGTTCTTGTATCATTCTATCACAGTGCTACACATGCCATTGTTGATGGGCTCAACATTGTCATTCTTTTGTCAACACAGATCATATCTACAGTAATTTGGTGACTTGTTCTAAATACGCCTTAACTTTTCAAGCTCCACTTAAGGCGTCTGTAATCATAGAATCATAGAGTGTGTGTCCTGAAGATGTCATCGTTAGGTGGGCCTGATGACAGTTGTAAAATTATCTGGTCAGTGATTTCTAGCCAAGTCTTGGCTGCCTGTTAAGGCAGCCAAGACTTGGCTAGAAATCACTGCTAAGCAACTGGACATGTACAGGTCGTAGACTATTGATAATTTAGTACAACTGCCCTGGTCCTTAAGGCTTAACAAAACTGAAAAATAAAATCAGTCACTTCTTTCATGAAAATGAACACTTCAACTGCTATCAATCCTCATCAAGGCCTTACAAATAGCGAATGCACAGGGAAAATTGAAAATACCGTTGGCTTCGGTATTCAAAGATTGGGTCGGTTCGGTTTTTCGGTGTCCCCATGATATCGGTATCGGTTCGGTTTTTCGGTATATTGCCCATCTCTAATACCCAGTGTTCAAATATGTATAAACAACTGTCAATTCTCAATGCTGTATATGCGAGATGAGATGAAACCATAAGATGAATGACAGAAATTGATAGAGGTTATTTAGTCCCCAAATTAAATGTTTCAGAAAGAGTGTAATTTTTCCATGGTTCTTTTGTTACAGTAATAGCTGAATGGATGAATTAAATCACCTAAGTTTCTGGACCATTCTGTCTAATTCCAAATTTGGGCTCCCCTTAGGGAGCTCAAGTATTAACTCAGATACTATGTTTGAACAAATTTGAATCTGATACCCTATGCAGGGGTCCACATACCCTGTTTGGGAAAGTGCACAGGTCCCTTCCAGTTAGGAATTTTTGATTTCTGAAGACCAAAATTGGAAAATTTTATAAAGTACTTTTATGATGAGTTTTCTTGAAAAAAATTAGAAAGCCTCATATAATAGTTTACTTTAACATTTAAAAGATGTTTAATTTATCTGTTAACAGAAGTAATCCATTGCAACAATACAATTGGACACGTTTTCAGTATGAAAAGTTCATTGTTCAATTCTGCTACCTCCTTTGAAATATCTCTCCAATGTTGACTGCATTTCAGTCAACATTGGAGAAACACATCAAGAGAGGTAAAAAATTGAAAAATGGACATTAGGCCACACAAAGTAGATCTTCTGTTTCTCAGGCCATTATTTGTAAAATTGCATGCGGGCGAGCGTTTTTTTATTTTATTTTTTATTTCAGTAATTACTTCTTTGCCATCAAAAGTTCATGTTCTTGGTTCAAGTTTTAGGCCTCATAATCTACAGAATAGCATGGGTGGTGGTGTATTTCATCCCTTGAGTGCAAGAAGGCTTTGCAATGCTAAAGCATTGCAAAGCCTTCTTGCACTCAAGGGACAAATTCATCAATTTTTTCAACTTGCGTAAAATATCAGACATAAACCATTTATTTTTTATTTTTTTTAAGTTTAAATTGGTTATAAAAAGAGAGCATGTGGCAGCCAAAAGGGCCATGCGGGAGAGCCTGAGAAACAGATTTTTTATTTTTTTAGGCCTTACATGTATGTTCGGATATATCCCGTGCCTTTCATGTGAAGTCACAAGTTCACAACACACGTTTTGAATCAAAGTTATTAATAAACTGTGACACGAAGGATATGTGCTTAGTACACATGTGTTTCTAGTTAATAAAGCTGAGCCTATTAAATTCATAAATGAAACTATTTACCAGAATAAATACAACCTTCCCAAGATATACGTATATATATGTATAACTTCGTCAATTTGCCAAAATATATGTATATATATGTATGTATAGTCCATGAAAAATATATGCAATCAACTCATAGAGTTGACAGCTGTCACTAATGTTTCCTGGAAGTCTTACCGTATTCCTACCAAAACTAATAATAAAATAACATTTCAGATGAACACCTCATGGCCAAATGTTGAACACCTCATGGCCAAATGTGCTTCAGATATCCAAGAACAATGTTAGGACATCAAAACTCTTGAAGATGCAGCGACAGAGCTGTGTGTGGGTAAATTCCCAAACTCTTGGATTTGTTTTCGTTGTCAGTTTGTTATATTTTCGGTCAAGATCATCAGGCCAAAACGCATTGATATACAAGGCCTTCTAAAATCAAATAATGAAAAAGATTGCCTTGATACTACACAGTATTATCACACGGAGAGGGCACACTAGCCATATTACTTGCAAGGTATCATGACATATGTTTGAATTTCTTAGAATTACATGAATGTTTTTCGATGAAAATTTGTGGTATCGCATTATATGCGCATGTCAGTCTTCAATACAAAATGCAGACAGTACAAGTGTTGTCCTTTTCCCAAATACAGTCCTGTCACTGAATCTTAAAGTGTTTTGAATGCCTTTTGTTCTTGGATATCTGAAGCACATTTGCTCACGAGTTGTTATCCGGAAATACTACTTTATCAGTTCTGGTACAAACACAGTAGGTACATGTACAGTTAAAACTAGAAGTCCTGTCACGAACTGCGTGCTTATCTAGGCATAATTGCGCATAGGAATTGCACGTAATTGCCATATGGAATGGCATCCCTAGCACGGCAGGTTCTCCTGGTTACTCATAGCAAACACAGGCAATGTTTCTGCCAATGGACCTCCGGATTACCCGGAGGCCCATTGGCTGAAACATTGCTTGTGCACAGGCCATATTGACAGAATTTGATAGCCTTACCATGGTCATAACGCGTAGATTAACATGCAAATTGACATGCTATTTGTGCACATTTCATGACAGGACTTCTAGTTTTAACTGTAGCTAGTACTTTCAGGAACCATCAGTGCCCGCTTTGAGTGCTATCAACTGCCGTGAGTTGATTGCATATGTTTCTTGTTCTATACATCACAACCTTCATTTTGATGTATAATTTGTGTAAATTTTATTTGAATTTATGGGATATCAGAGGTGGGAGTTTTAAATTAAACAAATTTCCCTTACTAAAACAGCACCTTAAGGCTTATATAATTTAGTAAGGGAAATTTGTCCACTTTTTAAGTTGTGGCCAAATGTGCTACAGATATCCAAGAACAAAGGAAGGCATTTAAAACACTTTAGGATGCAGTGACAGGACTGCATCTGGTAAAAGGACAATACTGTCTGTCTTCATTTTTTGTTGAAGGTGGATTCCATGTTTGAAAGACATGCGCAAATCACTTGACACCACAAATTTCTATCACAAAACAAAATTGTAATTCTAAGAAATTCCAACAGATATAATGATACCTTGCAAGTAATATGGAAACTGTACAGTCTCCATATAATAGTGTGCAGTATTAAGACAATCTTTCTCATTATTTGATTTTAGACGGCACTGTATATCGATGCTTTTACAGCATGATGACCAACACCGACAATCTAAATAAACAGACAATGTAAATAAAGCCAAGAGTTTTGGAATTTACACCCACTCAGCTCTTTCGCTGCATTTTGAAGAATTTTGTTGTCCTAGCTTTGTTCTTGGATATCTGTCGCACATATGGCCATGAGTTGTTTGCCTAAAATATTATTTTGTTATCAGTTCTGGTATGTTTTTCGTGTTCAGTACATCTCAACCTTCATTTTGATGTATAATTTGTGTATATTTAATTTGAGTTTATGGAATATCAGAGGTGGGGATATCAAAGTAAACAAATTTCCCTTACTTAATACCGTGACTTATATAGCACCTTAAAACTTACCATAGGTACTTCCCATATTGACCATAAATGTAACAATTTACACTGTATATATTAATAATAGTACTGGCCTGGGTATAC
The DNA here is from genome assembly GCA_031216915.1 of Pictodentalium vernedei. Lineage (NCBI taxonomy): Eukaryota > Metazoa > Mollusca > Scaphopoda > Dentaliida > Dentaliidae > Pictodentalium > Pictodentalium vernedei. The sequence goes on from CM062296.1 coordinate 158,955,399, forward strand.
AAATTATATTTAAAAAGTGCCTGTGCAACATGCACTAGCCTACAGAACATCATGTGTACAACAGTCAACATGTCAAAATGGTGTCCGGTAATTTTGGCCCGGAGACCTGATTACGAGGTGTTAACTGCTTAGTCAGACTTGCTGATGGCTTAGGATAATTAGGACAGGAAATGTTAAAGCTTGTTGATTAATAACAAATCACATGAATCACACAACACTTTGTAAATATGTGATTAACATGGGAATACAACAACATTTATTTACAACAAAAACATTTTAAAACACGAATCACACTATGCTTTATTGATATATGATTAATATGGGAATACAACAATGTTTATTTACAAATTTTAAAACACTTTATTTTTAAGACACTTAATTGATATATGATTACATGGGAACACAACAACGTTTATGTGGTAGTGTGATGTTTTACAACATTTCAATATACATTGTACATGTAACAATAAAATGACTTTGGAGCGAATTGTGGTTTGGTTTATTAACAGCCCAACAGGAGTGAATAACAGCCCAGGAGCTTACAAAAGACCTGAATCAAAGTCAAGGGCCATTAATGAGCTGAAGGGCTGTTATTCACACCTGTGGGTCGTTAATGAACCACAATTGTGTGAATAACAGCCTGGCAGCTTATAAAAGGCCCGAGACGAAGTTAAGGGCCGTTAATAACCTGAAGGCCTGATATTCACACTGGTTTGACCATTAATAAACCACAAGGCTCAACAAAGTCATGTTATTATTATTATTACCATTGGGATTCTGAGAAAGTTTTAACCTGTACCTTACATGACATTTTTAAAGTTTTTAATTTCAACAGATGATAATATCACCTGTTGTCAAAACAAACTGGTGTCTCATGATTATCATGTGATCAGTACCGGTACGCTTTCAATTGCAATGAAGTTAGAAAACTTGAAAACAGACCCGATATTTATCATTTTTAAGTCAGGAATAAAGGCTTAAAATGTATACAGACTTACTTACTATATACAGCTGCTTATTCTTATGGGGCTAGCTTTGCTGGACATTTTGCATATTTAATAATTTAAATAAAATCTCAAAGTTTACAAGTTGAAGCCATTTCTATTTCCGAGTGTATGACAGCAAGGAACAAAAATCATGTGACATGTCAGGCTGTTAATGAGAGTTTTCTCCCATTAATGGCCCAACAAGTCAAATGATTTTTTGAAGTTGAGCGTTACATTCTTGTAATGCCCTATTAAACTTTGAAAATGTACTAGAGAGGGCCCACTAAAGTGGTAATAATGTTTATTTAATTTACAAGTTCAAAGTTATTTCAGGTCAGTAGGGGTTAATTATAAACAGTTTTACTGAGCTATTCTTTAAATGACCACATCTTATTGAAGTTGGCTCGAGGGAACTCCACACCACCTGCGATATTTATTTTCAACAAAAACAAAACATTTTAAACCATGAATCAGATGAATAACACGATTTGTAACAACCTGAATAACAAATTATGATTATGTATTTGTACAGTGCTGTATAAGCAAGATGTCTTGAAACTGAACTGCTGAGTGTGAAAATTTGTGGAAACTCATGAATGTGAACGCATTCATAGTTAAAGATTTGAGAGTAACAGAACATGATATAGTTAATAATAGTTTATTGCACAACCCAAAATAACAAGTGGTATCGCACTACAAAGTACACAAATAAAGTAAAGTTAACTGACACAATTCAATATTCATGAACAGTATGTCTCATGGTGCCCAGATCTGCTACATGGGTAACGTGGAGGTAAAAATAATGTAGCTCTTTAGTCTTTACTAGTTAAATACTTAGATATTATGCCAAAATTTGTGAGTACATCATGCACATAAGTAGCTCCTTGCTAGTTAAATGAAGAGCTTTGTCAAAGTCTGAACATCATGCACACAAGTAAATTCAAAGAAACATGCCGTTACTACCACTCGTCAACACTCGACTGATCTTCTTTACAGATGGGTGACGTATCTGATTTGCTCTTTGAGAGGCATCCCAAACTGCCTGTACTGCTGTTTCAATAGCTAAAATGCTATTTCAGGTTTGTCTTACGCGTCGCATTGAAACAACGACCTGCTTACCGATGCTGGTTAAATTATCATTTATTTCGCCCGAGAGTAGTTTTGGCAATATACTGGCCAAGTGATAACATTACTTTCCAGTCAGTACTTTGAAAAAGTCTGCAAGTTTTTTCTATTGTTGAACGATTACAAAAAGTAGGATACACGTGTATGTTTTTGAGACTGTTCAGAAGAGTCTATCACGCATAGTTATGAAGATATTCCTGTGTAATTAGGTACACAATCTATATTCACCAGATTGATTAGATATAACACACATTATATAAACATAAATTACCCAGAAAAACAATTTTAAAGTGAGACTTTTCGGCCTCTTGGGGGGGCTGAAATGTCCCAGCCACGACATCCCAGCTGAAGGGCCGTGACGTCCTGCAAGGTTCCGGGTCATTTTGTCCCAATTTCTGTTCACCACCTGAGTCATTTGGCCCCAATCCCCATTTGCCCCGGATCATTTCTCCCCACAGATGTAACTTGTGGTTAGTTTTTCCCCAAATCAGGCAGCAAAATTTCAAAAGATAAATCAAAGGCAGGTGTGGCCATTGATGTGCTTTGACTTTAAGTCTCATCAAATGATTCAGGAATCTCTACAGGTGTCTCTGCTTTGAAATTCTGTAGTCCTGTTTCTGGAGCCTCGCTATCAATATCCATATGCTGATTTGCAGAGAATTCCATGTATTCCAGCGCTGCAATTTCCATAGATGTGAATGGAATTTGTTCTTCACTTTCTGAAGATCATGCTGTTCTTGCCCGGCCAAATGGCACACACACAAAGTGCAGGCCAGAGTTGACTCTTGACTTATATCATTCCTATACGTAGTTAAGGAGATACCAGTTTCACAGAAAGGATTTTACTCTTATGTAGCGGAGGTTTATAACGACTGACAATGTCGGCAGTGTGAAGAGTTGTCCGAAAATCAAAAGGAAACATTATACAAAAACATTAATCATTAGGTTATATGCATTTTAATGTTAATTGGTGATTAAAAGTACTTTAAAACCATTTAAAAATAGTATAAAATTATCGTTGTTTCGTTCCCCATACACAGGATGTTTCAGCCCAATATAGGGGGCGAAAGACCCGGGGCGAAACGACCCATGACGAAAGACCCGACACCTAAGTTCCATGCCTTCTGAAGTTTTGTAATCGTCAATATCGAAAGAAGGGAAATAGTTTGCATACATGTACCTGTATCCAGCCGAACTATCTTCCATGTGTTTTTTTCTTTTCTTAGTTGCAGAAGTAGTTTAATTAATGTTAATTCACGGATACCAGATACTTGTATGTCATCCTATGTGAAGTGTGTTATCATTTATTTTGCTGGGAATCACCTCTGCACATCTTGAAAAGAAGGTATATACTTGAGTATGAAAATTGCAGGGCCATCAGTTTCGAGGGGGTGAACTCTTCACTGGAGACAAATTCGCCGAATCGGACACTTCGCCGAGGTTCAATTCGCCGAGAAATACATTTCGCCCATCTGTTTCGCTGGAAAGAAACGAAAATATGCATTTTAATGAAGTATGAAAGTTCCCCCTTGTTTACAGGGCAACATATAAATTATGTAAGAATTATACCGACTCTAAAAATATTCATTATTGTTCAGTTTCCCCACACTTCAACAATACAGTTCTGACAATTCTGGCCTCGGTGTCAATTCTGTGACGCCCCCTCCCCTCCCTTCAAAAATGTCGGGATACTGCACAGATGATAAAGGCATCCACCGGGAGTGCCGAAAGTGCGATCAACCATAGGGTGGTTAAGAGGGGGGGGGGGGGGGGGCGGTGGATGGGGGGGGGGGGGGTGTAGGAAAAAATTGAAATCAGTTATTAAATAGAGTCTTCTGGCGGCTTTAGGGATACAAAAATCACGTTATTTTTTGGCCGTCAAAATGACGTTTTCTTAGCAGTATGTTTCAGATGTCCAATTTCATCAGTGAGTGTCCAATGACATAGTGCTATATAGCTAATGACTTCACAAATCTTGAAGTGATAATTATTACGTCAAGTTGATTTAATAAAGTTATTACTTCAAGAATCACGCAGTTCAGAATTACAGCCGTTGGTCAAGTGCATAGTTTCATTCACGATACAGACCTCTTCTTAACGGGAACGGGACGGTTCGCCATCGGGACGATTCGCCATTGCCGACCGGGACGGTTCGCCATCGGGACGATTCGCCATTTTTCGTAGGCGGGACGATTCGCCATTCGGGGTTATTTACTGGTCTAAAAATAAACTTTATTTTTAGATCAGTGGTATTGACTAGGAGGGGATTACCGAGAGTGGGAAATAGAAAACAGACAGACAGTTTTTGAAAGCAAAAAATGAAAAAACAATTGAATAGCTGTTTTCGCGACATGGAAAATCTTTAACCATTTATCTAACACCACATTTAATGATGATTTTATATAAAAAATCTGTGTCTAAACAAATCACGCCACATAGACTAGGCCTACCACCAAACAAAAATATTGAAATATTGAAAATAAATGAAAAAATAAAATGAAAATCGTAGATATAAAACCGGGACGATTCGCCATTTTAGGTGGGACGATTCGCCATAAAATCGAGGTTATGACGAATCGTCCCGATGGCGAACCGTCCCGTACCCTACTTAACTGTTGGCACAAGAGTCACAACCTAGCGCGCGGGGTTGGGGTGGGCGGGGGGGGGGGGGGGGTGCTTCTTGTGGAGGCCAAACATGGCTTGAAAGCCCTATTTTAATTTTTTTGTTTTGGGACGCCCTTTGGCCCTTTGAAAGGACTTCCTGACCCCCCCCCCCAAAAAAAAAAAAAAATTAAATTAAAATAAGTCTTTCGGGCCATGTTCGGACTAGGGTTTGGCGGTGGGCAGGCGTAACCAAGAATCCGTGACTCCTGGGTCAAACCTGCCCCCCCCCCCCCAAAAAAAAAAAATTCCGGGCTCCGGGGTTACTACCCCGGCCCTGGGTCCATGACCAACATGTGTACACATGGATACTGTATTACAGTACAACAGGGTGATTTTGTACTTGTCCTCTAAGTAGGTGGATATACATATATTTCCAACATATTCTTGCCAGTCTTGTTGAAAGTTGGGAACTCAACAAGTTCATCTGCAATTTATGGACCTAACTCCTTAAACGGCAGGTTTGCTTGCTGAGTCACAAGATTTTACTTGCTGTCAGATATGGTCAGTGGTTGATATCCACGTGTGTTGTTTTACATAAGCAAAATTCCAGATAGCGTACCTCCGAGTGGAATTCAGAGATCACTTAACTTACAGTACGAGTCGAAATAAGTTGTAGAATAACCACTATAAACTATGCATCTTCAACTACACCAATAACACAAGAGCCTGTAATCATTTTCTGGAAAGCTCTCATCGAGATCTTTCCGGAAAATAATGCCAGGTCCTTGTGTTATTGGTTTAATGGCACTGGGCTAGTTTGTTTATTGCGGTTATGCTAAAACGTATTTTGATTCATACAGTATTTGTAGACTTGAACATATGCTTCTACCTTGTACCATGCATTTAAACTCATATGAAGTTTTTTTTCGGACTTCTCACGTATTTTGGACGTATTAAATTACAATGTGATTTAAAACTCGTTCCGATTCCATAGGGCCAAAATACTTCTTTTTTGAGGGCAGGCTAGAGCTATGTTGGGGGTAGAGGTTTGGTAAAAAGCTTAGCTATTGCTGCTATTGATGGCCGTCACAAGTTAGCAGATCGTTTCGATTACGACGTGTATACTGTGACTGACCAACCAAACACTGATATCCCTGTATTTGTTGTAGAGAATAAAGCTGATTTGAGAAAGACTCAACATCGGAATCACCTGTTGCCAATCGGTTCTTTACCATTGGAATTGGAACCTGAAAATGTACCAGAACCTCAAGAGAATCCAATGGCAAGTGTACCAGAAGAGCGGAAATCTGTTCAAGCTAAGCGAAAACATATCAAGAAGAAAACGGTTTCCATGCCAGAGAGTGTTTCTTCTGATGATGAAGAATTGGAACTAATGTTGTTTCGCAATCTACGGTAGTGCTTCCAACTACTTTACCCGAGGAAAGAGTTGTCTCACCCCAACTTGATGACGATCAATGTTTGGAGGTAGAGACTAGTGCAGTTTCTTCTGGAGGCGACGACCTCCATCATATAGGTAAGTGAATAAAGTATACCTCATAGTGGTATTGGTATTCCAATCCCTTCAGGTAGTGACTTGGATTTGATTTGTCAAAGTTCTAATTTATTATCAAGTAATAATATTATCATTCAAGACCACGGATGACTTGAAATAGAGAAAAAATCCAGCATGAGAATCACAGATCCAGAAGTCGGGTTTTGACATTAAATTCTGAAGCAATAAGTTATTTGTAGCAGCAGTGACATTGACCTTTGGGCCTCAGACTCCGAAATCGATAAGTGTCTTCCCTTCCTATAGGGTAACCTGTGGTATAAGTTTGGTGAAGATACGCGGAATAGAACTAAAGTTATTGCCCGGAAACCAATTTGTCACAAAATATTCTATTTATAGTAACAGTGACCTTGACCTTGGAGTCCCAGACTCCGAAATCATTAGGTGTCTTCCCTTCCTGTAGGGTAACCTCTGGTATAAGTTTGGTAAAGGTGCGTCAAATATAACTAAAGTTATTGCCCGGAAACCAATTTGTCATAAAATATTCTATTTATAGAAACAGTGACCTTGCCCTTGGAATCACAGACTCCGAAATCAATAGGTATCTTCCCTTCCTATAGGGTAACCTCTGGTATAAGTTTGTTAAAGGTACGTCAAATAGAACTAAAGTTATTGCCCGGAAACCAATTTGTCACAAAATATTCTATTTATAGTAACAGTGACCTTGACCTTGGGGCCCGAGACTCTGTAATCGATAGATGTCTTCCTTTCCTATAGGGTAACCTCTGGTATAATTTTGGTAAATGTGCATCGAATAGAACTAAAGTTATTGCCCGGAAACCAATTGTTTACGCCCACCCTCCCGCCCGGCACTTCATCAAACTGTAAGTCGAGTTTGACTTCGTCAAAACTCGACTAAACATGTGTTGGTTCTGGAAGTGCAGTTCCAACAAATGTCTCCGGTATTTTACCAACAGTACGTCTCCTAAGTTCCAACTGGAACTCAGGGGACGAGTAGTGTTGTGCGGTTAACCGGTTTTGTAAGTAGGTTTCGGTTTGGCTCTAAAAACGAAACCGTGTAAGTGTTAAATCAGTACGGTTTCGGTTTTTTGTCTGCAAAATGTCGGAAAGTTATGTTTACACTGTTCAGTTTGCACTGACAAAAACTGAAAACCAAATCTGCAACGTCAACTGATAACTCTGTCATCAGTATTCACGTACATGTATTCAGACTCAAGAGAAGCAAACGCTGCCTAACAGGGGTCAATGTACTATCTGTCGCATTAGAAGAATGATCGCACGACCCAGGAAATCATCATATGATGTATGACAACTTTCGTCCAATTACACAGCACTGTTACAAAAGTGGGTTGGTTAGTTCTGGGTTGGTTAATTCTGTCAGAAATTCTCAGAATGACAATCTTGACTAGCCTACAAACGTCAAAATGAGCAACTAGAGGACTTCGCAACCGGCTTCGTATCTGCGCATGTTTGGATGTATTAACTACCTAGAAACAAAATGGTGAATAAAATCAAGGAAAAAAATAGTCTTTGTTTTTTCAATGGCAGGTTCTATAAAAAAACAAAACATACTTTAGTTGTCGCGTCGGTTTCCCTGACACGCGCTTGGAATGTAACGTTCAACATTGTTACTTCCCTTGATGTGTTTATCCAATGTATGCATGTGAGCGCATACCACAATCGAATGTCCCCACCATATTTACCTGCAGAGTGCAGACCATAAGAAAGGCAAATGAGAAAAGGTACAGTTCGAAACATTACAGATAAAAACTCGTCATTGTAAATTATGGTTGTTTTAAAAATCAAACAAGCAGTGCATCTTCCGACGGTGACGGGTCGCGGAATTTATCAGCCCACCCACTGCAAATATTGCCTCCCCATTACAAACTACCAGTTACCGTTTCAAATCCGGTTGCATAACAGGGTGGAGGGAGGGAGGGAGGGAGGGGGGGCACCTGTACTGATAGAAACCTATACTATTTATCAATGTACCAATGTGCAACTGACCTCAAAAAAGATCCGCTTCAGATGGCGTAGAGTACAAAAGTTTAGAGTACATTTTTTGGGGGGTGGGGGTAGGGGGTTGGTAGGCCAGTACTTGGCTAGTATGCCCACCTGAATTTTGAGACCAGGAAAACCAGTGGTTGTAAGGAGTCTTACAATAATACCAAAGTCTCAGGGTCGGTTGTTAATGGGGGGGGGGGGGGGGGGTGCTGAGAGGGAATTCCTTGCAGAGATGCAATGCAACTTACCCCATTGGGAGGGTGGGGTGGTGATATTGGGCGTCTCCACCTACATAGGAAATTTGTGTCTGTGGGTGTGTGTGTGTGGGGGGGGGGGGGGGGGGGGATAAATTGATGCTAGCCATTGCCCGATGAATTATTATTTAAAATATCACAGAATTTGTATTTTTATTGCCACTGTGTGATATTTCTCAAGTCTACAACTTTTTTATTGCAAAAAACCGAAAACCGACCTATAAACCGAGTTTTTTGGACAAAACCGAACCGACACCGAAGTCAGAAAAAAACGCACAACACTAACCAACAGTAGCTTTTGTTTCTGTGGATCATCCTACACCTTCACCACGTAAAAAACCTTCTTCCTGGCTCGAACGTGGTGAGTATGTTTTAAGCCAGGTTTTCAGTGTAGAGCATCCAGTACCAAAATCCTCCCATGTAGATAAGAAAATTGCAGAAAAAAACTTACAAATAAACAGGTACTTTCAAGTATGTCCCCTGACACATCACATGCAATTTTCCGCACAGTTCTAGAAGAATGCTTTAATTGTAACACAGCATCATGTATTTATTTCTTTTAAATTGTATTTAATTTGCAGTAATCACGAGTAATGGAATTTCATGTGTTTTTATAAGTAAATACATAACTTGGGTGATTTTTTTCTTTTCTACTGAATATATCATTCCTTTTTTTGATATTTCTTCATAGCTTTATTCATTTCAGGAAAGATGTTGATAAAACATTGTTCAATCTTCAAGGTTGGAAAATAAGGAAGATAATTTTTTTTCTGTTTTCAGAAAGATAAAAAAATATATATTTATAATATCAGAGTTGTGTTTAGATTGTGATAAATTTTCCCAACGAATCGGCCGCATCCGCCCGCGTAATATGCAAATTCAGCAGTTGAAAAAATGTTACGTTTCAAAAAATTTCAACAAAACCATATCATGTGACCCCTCGTTGGAACAAGCTCGTCGAGCTCGTTCCAACGAGCGGTCACATGATATAGTTTTGTTGAAATGTTTTGAAAAATTTGAAAAAATTATATTTAAAATACTAAATTTTGATATCGTCTGCGTTGGGTAAAGGGTTAATGCACAAAAAATAATGTATTTATATTTCAGTGCTGTATGCATTAAAAATATATGTGATTTGCAGGTTTCATAAGTTTGTGCCAATTCTGATGCTGCAAATGGTAATCTCCATTGAGAACACAGAAAATGTTTAGAATACAATGATTATATTTTTTTTTCTTTTCAGGAATAGATATCATTTGGTACGACACTAGATGACGAGGACGCCATTTTTTAGAAAGGGGAGAATGTGGTAGAGAGCAAACTGCATTTTTATAATGAATTCAGCTTTTTATTTTACAGGCCAGATCTAGGCCTACTAATGATTATTTATTGTAGGTACAGCTTGCTTGTGTGCGTCGGCTTAATGCGTCTTGGTTTTGTTATTTGAAGGGTTATTTTCTTCGTGTTCACTGTTTGTCGGATGTTGGCCTGTCTGTAGTTCTGGCGGGAAATTCATTTGTTTTGGGGAATCTCGGTTTGAAGTTCAGTGTCGACAAGAATACCTGTTATGGAAGATGTGGGTCTTTGTTATATGATTTAAATTCTTGGAACCTAAGTCTTTTCGAAAGTGGTAAGATCATTGAAATTATTTATATTTCGCTTATTAATTGTTGCTCTGCTTGCAGAACGGTCGTTGTTAAACACCGCTAGTTCTGCAGTCAGATCAACAATGAATTGCTTATTTTACCTTTTTTCGCTAAATGGGTTAGCCTCCATAATTTGATTATTTTAGGGTACTCATATCGTTTTAATTATATTTTTCAGGGTTCATAGTGTATTACGTAAATTTTAAAATATAAAATCGCACAATATCAAATAACCACAAAATAGTGTCTGAAGATCCGCAGCTGTATTGTCTATAAACACGCAGCTACCTGAATCACAAGGTAGTAGTTGAAGTACGTCAACAATAGGCTAACCTGTCAAGTGACGTATAAATGTCAAAATGCTCGTAAAGAAGCTTTTCCGACCTTTCTTGTCATTGTTTGTGACTACTGTTTAGTTTATGAATTTTTCACCTGTCATGGAGGTTGGTTTAGCAACATACCGTGTCAGGATTGGTCGGTTTGGCAACCGTAGGTATAGATGACAGAAACTTCATATAGACTGGTCATTTTTAAAGATTATGATGATGTTTTGTCCCATGGGCTGGGGGTGTCTAGACGCAATAATTTTCTGCACACTGATATTTAGTGGAGACGTGGAATTGAATCCAGGTGAACACTGAGAAGATTTATCGTTTGTTCATTTGAATGCCAGAGGTATTCGAAACAAAGTAAATCCAATTCACACAGAGCTTTGTGAATTTGATGTCATTGCTGTCACTGAATCGTTTTTAAGTGCTACATTGAAAGTAAGGACATCAAAATGCCAGGATATCACATTGTAAGGAAAGACAGAAGTGATGGAGTTGGTGGTGGGGTAGTTTTATATATTAATTCAAACCTGATTTTTAAACGCAAAGATGTTCTGGAGCTACCTGGACAGGATTGCGCCTGGGTGGAGATTAGAAGTGATAACCAAAAGGTATTAGTGGGTGTATTTTACCGACCCCCTTCGGCTCGCGACTTCTATTGGGACCTTATCGACGAATCGATATCAGTTGCCAGAGCTGATTTATCAACCAAATGTTTTGTACTTGGTGATTTTAATGCAAATTGCTTACCGAGTAAGTACCCTAAAATACGATATCTCGAGAACGTCCATGGCTTGTCACAAATGATAAAAGAACCAACGCGAAGAAATGAACATTCTAGCACACTAATCGATCTATTGTTAACCTCATGTCCTGGCTGCCTTCATAAAGTACAGGTTATCATCCCTCCATTCTGAAGCGCCCATCATGCAGTTTCGGCGAATCTAAAATCTATGAAATACAAAGCCCCTCAACATGTAGAAACTGCATGGGGCTATGGTAACATGGATGTAATTGGTATGTCAAACGCTTTTCTAATACACACTGGAATTCATTTTTTATTAATGGATGTGTTGATAAAATCACCAAAAACATCACAACTTATATCATAAAAAACAGCCAGATCTTTTATTCCATCAAAAATGATGGTTGTCCGACCAAAGGATAAACCTTGGATGACTTCCTTTGTCCGAAGACAAATGCAGATACATAACAAAGCACATAACAAAGTCAAACGGACGAATGATCCACGTGAATGGCGTGAATTTAGAAGACTCAGAAATTATACTGCGTAAAACAGGCTAAAAAGAGACTTTGATGTTAAAATTGAGCAATTTGCATCCACTAGAATGCCATCTTCCAAGCAATGGTGGAAATGTTTAAAAATCTTTTTGAGAGAACAGTGTAATGTCAGCAATATATTTCCATCACTGCTTAAGAGGGGAGGGGGGGGGGGGGGGGGGGGTGTCGTCAATGACCCGACAGAAATTGCGTAACTTCTGAATAACCATTTTATCAGCCAGTGTAATACGGTTGTTCATAAGGAGCTGCCAGACATAGAGTTTAACCCTTTACCTAACATGAAAAGCAGACGATACTTGCAAAAAAAAAAATCTTGAATAACTATATTTTTTCATTTTTTGTCTCAAAAACATAGATTATGACCCCTCATTGGAACGAGCTCGGCGAGCTCGTTCCAATGAGGGGTCATAACCTATGTTTTTGAGACAAAAAATGAAAAAATAATTAAAATTAATTAGGCGATTTTTGAGAATAGCGCTGGCCGGTTTTGACCGTTACGTTGGGTAAAGGGTTAACGAGAATTTTATTGATAATGTCGAAACAACCGCTTCGGAGGTTGAAAGACTTTTGTCGAAGCTAAACACCAAAAAAGCCCGTGGGCCGGATGGAATTACTAATTTAATTTTGAAGCAATTTGCGCACCAACTGTCGTCCCCCTTGTGTAGGTTGTTCAACTTATCATTAACAACCGGAGAGTTCCCTGATATTTGGAAACGGGCAAATGTTATGCCAGTACATAAGAAATCATCCCGTAACAAAAAGGAAAATTATCAGCAAGGTTCTAGAAAAGATAGTTTTTAATCGCGTCTATACGTTTTTAATTGAAAAGAATCGTCTAACAAATTTACAGTCAGGTTTTAAACCAGGGGATGGAGCAGTGTATCGGTTGGTGTTTCTTGACTACTACATGAAATCGGCACTAAGTCTTGACGACGGTTAAGAAGTCCGGTTCGTATTCTGTGATATAAGTAAAGCGTTTGACAGAGCCTGGCATGCAGGTCTTCTGCATAAACTTGGCGGAATTGGGGTACGAAGAAATTTACTGTCTTCGTTCAAAAGCTATCTGAGTGAACGTTCACAAGTAGTCGTAATCAATGGGGAAAATCGGAGAATAATTGGATTTCATCAGGGGTTCCTCAAGGTTCGGTTTTGGGACCCGTTCTCTTCAATATTGAAATAAACGACATCGTAAATGACATTCATTCCAATATTAGATTATATACAGACGACACTTTGTTGTTTTTAATTGTTGAGGATGCAAACATGGCTGCAAACATTCTGAACGAAGATTTGAAGAGTATTGGTGAATGGGCTAGTAAATGGCAAGTTAACTCAAATCCGTTAAAAAAAGTAACGCTGTGTTTCTCTCTAAAAAGAAATCCAACTCCTAAACCCACTCTATATTTGTCAATTCACCCAATAGAAGAAGTTGACACCCATAAACACATGGATCTTCACTTCCAGACTTCTGGTACTTGGAATACTCAGGCAGAGAATCTAGTTGAAAAAATCAGCCTGATGATAAATTGTCTTCGGAGTTTAAAATACAGATTGTCGCGATCTGCGTTGGAAACTCTGTATACCAGTTTTATGATCCAGCTTTTTGACTATGCAGATGTTATTTGGGACACCAGTGCGGAAACCTAACTACCTTACTGGAAAACTTACAACTAGATGCTCTCCGTGCAATTTGTTGTACACCTAGAGGCACGAGCCATAACGTAATTTATGAAGAGACAGGCTTTATCACTTTGAAGGAAAGGAGGAAAAGACATAAAATAATCATGATGTACAGACTCGTACCTGGAAATGCCCCGTTGAATCTTACGCTTCTGGTATCCCGACAGATTACTGATATCACAACTTACCACTTGCGTTCTTCGGATATCTTGTGTGAAATACAGTGTCACACCATACTCTTTCTGATTCATTTCTGCCTTTGGTCGTAAAATTGTGGAACAGCCTGGGCACGGACGTGCGATCCTGTGATTCTCTAGAGTCTCTGAAAAGTTCCCTTCGAAGAGATGACAGGGTGGTTCCAGAGTATTACTATGCTGGTTGTAGACGTGGTCAAATGCTCCATAGTAAACTTAGAATGAGATGCAGTGACTTGAATGCTCATAAATTCGAAAGCTTCTTAACAAATGACCCTAAACGTTCTTGTGGAAATGATTATGCAGCTCACTTCATCTCATCGTGTCCTAACTTTCATGTCCAGCGTCAGACTTTTCATCTAAACATCGAGAACCTAACAAACAATATCAGTTATATTCTGTACGGTAATGCAGCATGGCCCAATGCAGTTAATCAAAGAGTCTTTGTGGCCTTCCAAAAGTACATGGAAGAAACGAAGAGATTTGAGTAGAGGCTATCTCCAACCCATGGGATAAGATATAAGTTTATACCGTCACAAATACATCAGGCATCAAGTAATCACAGAAGACAGCTGGCTCCGCACAATGAACCTGTTCAAGCACCATTATTGTTTGTAAGTTCTTCAATGTAACGGTGAGGTATTCAAATAGGCTTAGCCTGTTTACCAAACCATTTTGATTTCGAAATAAAATATGTTTAAAAAACAAACTGTCGTAAATCGAAAAACACAGCAGCTATCTCCTAATTGTTTGAGCTCTAAAACGTAGTGAAAGTTCAAAAACGGTTGGTAATTTCCTAGGATGGCATCATCTTTTAGAATAGGGGGGTTTATGTGGAGATTGCATTCCCAAAATTCCGAAAGGCTGAGTCTCAAAATGAGGTTGAAACTAAAAGGTCAAGAAAACGACGTAAAATTGGCATCGAGGGAGGGGGAGATTTGAATTTCTTAAATTGGTATGCACAATTTCAGGTGCGTAGGGTCACGATTAGCCATTGTGCAGAAATATATGATCTTCAACACCAATAAATAAATATTTCAGGCGCCCACAAAATGGTCTGGGCCAGTAAATGGACGAACTTCCCAAGGTGTACACACGAATAAACAGTTCAATTATTTATTGAAGATACAAACAAAGCTTCGATGAGATGAGAAAACTGACGAACAGAATTACAATAATAAAAACAACGAGAGGACACTTGATAAGTCAGTTGGCAACAACCGGAGTACTCGAGTAAATTCTGAGGGGTTGAGTGTATGCGATAACAACACTGGCGCGACCACTTTTTCTTCCCTCATTTGCGAGGAGGCAGTAGATATGCTTCTACTTCTACCGGATAGTAGCCACCATCAATATTTTGATTATTCTGCTACTTTTTGGCAGGGATGCGCATCTTCTCTCCTCACACACCCCCTCTCTCTCTTTCTCTTATTATACTTTCACTTGAGTGGAGAGGGAGGTCTTAAAGGATAAAGTGACGATAGTCAGTGCACAAGAGGTTATTGTGCTAAGGAACATAGTCAGAGAGGTAATTAGGAGGATGATGAGGTCGGGTCGATCTCCTGGGCATCATAGCACTATTCTCCGTAGTCGGCTTTACGGGGTCAGGATGGGACTCCAGAGTGTTTTCTGGCTGCAGAGGGGTGGAACCTGAGTTGAGTGTTGTGGCATTGCTCCGGTGTAGGTTGTGAGTTCAGTGGGAACTTCAGGTGGTTCAGGTGGTAAAACTGTTGCAATTGGGAGCGATGCGTCATCAGAGTTTGAATCTGTCTCTTCCCGATGAGAA
The DNA here is from genome assembly GCA_031216915.1 of Pictodentalium vernedei. NCBI lineage: Eukaryota > Metazoa > Mollusca > Scaphopoda > Dentaliida > Dentaliidae > Pictodentalium > Pictodentalium vernedei. Next base: position 158,970,840 of record CM062296.1, read on the forward strand.
CGGAGACACGATTTAAGTGCAGGATCGGTGGCAACAATAGAACACTCTGATCTTTTCACTAGATATGGAGTACTGCGTAGTTGGGAACCAGTAAATTTTCTGGCAGTACACCATAGTCCATCAACAGTAACAACTAAGTACCTGTCGCGTACATGTGTTTTGCTTCTGTCACTATTGATATAAACAATATCACCAACGGAAACTGAAGTAAGAGAGGCTGGTCTTCCTGAAGGTGATTTAGATAGCTCACTGTAGGGATGATTGGCAAGGCGCTGTTTGTGCTGGGCTAGAATAATCTCGCGATCGGATAACGGTAGTTGATCGTTGGTGAATTGGTCTCGTTGGAACCACAACTCGCGTGCGGACAGGCCTGATGCGCGAACACGAGAATTAAGCTGTGCAACTGCGACAGAGAGATTGATGGGTGACACAGGTCCCCCTGATGGATTCTGTCGTAAAAGTACGGATTCTAGTTCCTGTGTGGCTCTTTCAGCAACTGGGTTTTTATTGATGTTCTTTACACGACCTAGTTCAATGCATAGACCGTGTTGTGTCAGCAGTTCATCGTGTGCGAGAGCAACAAAGCCAGGCGCAGGATCTGTACGAATAACTGCTGTGGAACCGTCTAGGGGTCGGAGTTCTATACAAAGTTGAATCAGAGCCGTACGTAAAGAGTCGTAGCGTTCATTTTCGACAAACCTTGCAGCGGTATAAGAAGATACCGTTTCGCGCACAACAAGGATAAGTTGTCGACAGCGTTTGATTACATCAGCAGCAAAATTGATGCCAAAGGTTTCTGGTGGGTTAGTTGTAGTCTGTCTGCAAGAGTGTGTGGCGGTGTTCTAAGAGACGCACATGTGTGACACATTTTAGTAACGTTGTCAATTGAAGAATCCATATCTAGAGCGTAAAAGTATCGGCGAAAAACATTCTTCAGTTGGTGTGAAGTGGGATGGTCCAACTTGAGATGTAGTGCAGTCAAAATGCCGTCCAAGACTCGGCGAGGAACGATAATACATTCTCGATCTAGGGTGAGTGATTGTTCTCGTCGAACCACCAGGAGGCCATCGCGTGAAACAGTAGACACATTGAGATAACGTTTTATGTCTTTGATTAGGTAGCCTTTTTAGAGGGACGCGTGCCTTGTACTAAATGAGCGTGAGTACGACGGAGGTCTGGACATTCGCGTTGTGTTTGAAGCCATGCAGACCGACTTGTGAAAGGAAGTCCAGTTTTCCCGGAAAGAACGTCCTGTACGGAAACAGTGCGAACAATAGAATATTCTGTTGTATTGATGAATGAACATACCTGACAGGTAGGATGGAGACACTCAGGAGCATTTCGGCTTGCAAAATCTGAAGGAACATTAGCACTACCCGGTATGTGTCGAATTGAGACTTGGTAGCGGCTAGCGATGGTTAGAAAGGTAGAGACTCGAGGGCTGGCAGAAAATTCCCCTTGACAGAGTTTTTCAAATGCTTGTACACATGGTTTGCTATCCGTCAGAACGTACGTTGTGTGCTTGGACTGGATGATGAAAGGACTGAAATGTTTCACAGACGTCGCGATGCTTAACGCTTCAACTTCGCATGGAAGCCATGTCACTTGTTGTTTCCGAAGTTTCGCGCTGAAGAAGCCTGCGAGGTGTAGTTTGTCATTGCGGACAACGTACAGAGTAGCGCCGATACCATGGCTTTTAATAGCTCCATCAGTTACAATCCACAGATGATCACTTGGCTGAGGTAGGACAATTGTTTTATTTGTGGTAAGAGTCTTCTGAGCGGTAGAAAATGCAGCTATGAGGTCGTCAGACCAGACAAGTTTGTCCTGAGAAAATCGTCCCGCGATAGAGTCGTCTAATAGTGTGAGAACATGTCCACAATGAGGGATGACTCGCGCGAGAGCTTTAAAAGCGCCGATGAACGACCTTAATCCGTGCATTGTTGAAGTGGGAGAGCGGGTTGATAGTGTAGTAATGCGATGTGGACTCGCTCGTAAGGAACCTTGTGACCAGATCCAACCTAAAAAGGTAGTAGATTGGGGGCAAATAACAGTTTTTGAAGCAGATAGTTTCATATTAGAGTTTTGAAAAGCCATTAAAACTTGTCTCCAGTTTTGTAAAATGTCTACGGGTGAGTTTCCGCCACAGTAAAGATCATCAGCAAGTTTGGCTACGTGCCCGTCTTCCAACTGATAGCCCAATATACGTGACAAGAGTTCTTATAGGGCTGTTTCTGAGCCAGGCATGCCCATTGCACACCTCGTGTAGATGCGTACACCTTTGAATGGAGTGGCTACACCACAGTACTTCATGGATTCATTAGAAAGTGGTATCTGATGAAATGCACTAGTGAGGTCGGAGGTGATGATATATTTCCACTGAGCGATGGTACGCAACGTGGTATCCACGTCAGGCATTAATGATGGTTGAGGCTTACTATAGCGACCAACGTCGGAGAAAGCAGTGACAAGCCTAAAACCGCCAGTGTGTTTCCTAACCAAAAAGGAAGGGTTCAGGTATTCAACTACAGTATCAATGTCTTCAGGTCGTTGGACAACACCAAGCGCTTCAAGCTGGTCAAATTTCTGTTGTAGCTCTACTAATTTGTCACGAGAATACCGAGGAACTCTTCCTTTCCGTTGTGGGGGTTGAACCGGGCCCATATTTACAATTGCCTGGAAGGGGCCATTTGCGCCGTTGTAGCCTTGAAAGTTGGGGTCGAAGACACAATCAAACTCTGCGTGTAGTTCCTTGAATTCACGTCGGATGTCTGGTGAGAGGATGTTGTCTGGGTCGAGTTGAATGGCGTGTGTATGGAGTGTGGACGAACGCTTATGCTTTGAAGACAGTGATGTAGACGATTGCGAATTAAGTGGGTGTTCTTTCGTGGAGTTGGTGTCCGTGATTACGCGGTGAACTTGGCAGAAATGTTCATTTCGGAGTAACACTTTAGGTTCAGATGTATTATTGAAGACAGGTATCTTCCTCCCAACAGGAGAGACGAGGTTGGGTTGAGGCCAAAAATGGGATTCATCGGAATAGCTCATGTTGTGAGAGTCAGTTCGTGGTTCCAAAGCAAGAGAGTCAATACCATCAGGGTCAGCGGGGATGTCTACTTCTAGAAACTCGCCTGGCCAAACAGTGGTAGAAGACACTGGGGCGCGTATGGTGTAAGCTTGAGTACGCCGCACTACATGAGATTCTGAATTAATGTTTTGAGGCCCATAGTGGTAATGCGAAGTTTCATAGCTGTGTAGTATATAGGGATTCTTCTGTCCTCGTTGATAAAGAGTCCGGGCCCATGCAATGCAGAAAGTTCACGACATGAAGGCCCCATTTGGGAATTTAATTGTGAGAAGAAAGAGATAAAAATAAGAAATGTTACCTTCATAGTGAACTGAAAAGATGAATACAGAGGTTACTACATGTATAATACACCTAATACGTTTTATAACAAACAGTCGCACGGAATAATGATCAACCTTTGGAATCTCTATTAAATAAAATGCTCTAAACTATTAAATGATGAAGATATTTATGCGATATTTATACATACTGCGGCTTTGCAGTTGTGTCTAGGCAAGTCGTGGCTGCCTATGTAGGCAGCCAAGACTGGCCTAGAAACAACTGATGAAGTTATTGGGATGTAACTTGCAAACATATCTAACAGCTGCCTGTTGAGGTACCTGTTTTGGAGCAGTAAAAACTGATGAGTCAAAACTAGGCCTTAAACTTTTATTTGAATGAGGACTGAGATTGGGAAATGTTTGGTTTGCATTGGGAAAGATCATGCCAAATTGCCACTGGGAAATGGTCCCATATTCGGCCCCTGTAGATATCCAAAGGAATCCCTGATATATCAATACGGAGATAATGGAATCACAAAAGTGGTATTTTAATGAAAATAATCCAAGTGTTGAAGTGACGTAAAAACGTCAGAAAATGGCGATAAATCTAAAAACCCCAAAAGATCTATCTCATATTTTTATTACACGCCTGTTCTTTGAAATCCCGATCCACAGCAACACTAGACCATGTGTAAAATGAAAATCTGTTGCGCACACATGTGCGGAACGGAAATCGTTGGTGGACTATTTTTATTTTAAAGCGAAATTTCACAGGAATTGTCTACAAATCGTGCACCGCAATTACAATTTGAGTGGCTCAGTAGGTAGAGGTGCAGGCTGCAAGCCGAGAGGTCCTCGGTTCGAATCCCACCTGCGGCATCCGCGTCGTGTCCTTAGACACTTCACCCCCATTGCCCATGTGGGGGCACGGTGACGCTGTGCACTAAGGCGTACTGCACGTCGATGGTGCGCCTATCTTCAACCAATGCTAACCCTGCTTGTGTGGAGTTAGTATGTTGGGGAGCTGACAGTTGCTCGGTGGTTCTCCCCGGGTACTCCGGCTTCCTCCACCCGTAAAACTGTCGTGGTCATCATTAGCCATTGTGCAGAAATATGTGACCTTAAAACACCAATAAATAAATAAATAAATTACAATTTGAATCGCTAGCGATAGCTAAAACTAGTAACACGGGTTCCCCTCGCAAATCTGGTTAGCGATGAAATGTGTTCCTTTTGTTGATAGTTCGTCCCCTGAGTTCAATGAGTTACAACACATTGAAACTCAGGGGACAAGTTGTCAAATGAATTCTGATTGTCCTTCTAATAATTGCTTTTATAGACGAGAAGGCGTGTAATAAAGACACAACCACACACGCATGTGGATTGGTTAATCAATATGGCACTTGTGCCATCGCGGTAGGATAAAACTCGAGGCGTACGGACTCTCGTTTTATCTTTCCGCGCTGGCACTCGTGCCATACCCATTCACACGCAAGTGTCGTTCTGTGTATTTGGGTGCTACGCAACGTACTACAATTTCATTAAAACCGGCCAACGTTTAATTTTTTATGACGTTGACGTGAATTACTTCTCCCGAAAATCAGGGCTGGGGCGAGTACTAGACTTCAGTACTCGAGTACGAGTACGAGTTTTCTGAAAAAGTGTGAGTAAAGTACGAGTACGAGGACTGGGAAAATGTATGAGTATGAGTACAGAGTACTTTGAAAGTACTGGAGTACGAGTACGAGTACATACCCTTACATGTAAAACGAATAACACTTGATTTACGATATATCTTTTATTGCCATGAAATACTTAATATGAGCAATACACATAGTATGCCATTATTTACATAAATATAAAAACAAATTTACTTTTCAAAATATTTCACAAGAAAAACAAGGGCAACACAAAGCTTGGGCCACTGCCCCCAACTCGTATTCAAGTTCGATGTAACCTTGAAGGTATTGTGTAACAGAAAAAATTTCTAAGTGGAAAGAGTGAAAACAAAAAAAATGTCTATGTTGAAAAAGGTCCATAACTCTGGGGAAATTATTGGACGGAACCCATTCCTTGTGCATATCCCTTCCCCTATATCAGCATACGAAAGGGGATCAAAATCTGAGCGATGGCTTTGAAATTACCATACAAAACATTTGTACAGACAGATGGGCGGATGGACAGATAGACAGAGACGGACGGACGGACAGCTTCACTAGATACCCCGAATCCTCTTACTGAGGTTGGGGCATAATCAGCTACCCTGTTTCTGAAAACCCACAAAAGGTTGCAAACGATAAATCACAACTGAAATAATTAAGTTAATGTACAGTTCCAATCGAATAATTGTGACCCATTTTGGGAATGAGATCAATAGTTTTGAAAAAAGGGTTCTTTTTTAAATCACAACTGAGATAATTCAATATTGATGCCATCTTGGCGCAAATTCAAATATAACAGACACTTTCAAGTCACCTAATCATTAGCTCTGAGTATGTGACAGTTGGCAAGTAATAATAATAATAACACTTCGGCCGGCCGCTGATTTGTCGCGGTTCTCGTATGAGAAGGCCTTGGTTACCCATGTTCTACCAACTGCCTCCCTATTCCCGCGCTTCTTCGCTCCTCCCAACACTCGGAGACGAACTGCTTGATGACATCCCTTGCCTCATTCTTCCCAATCTCTTCGATTTGTATATTAACCCTCTCCTTTGAGTCGCCCCAACCACATGTCCTTCATTCTACCACCCCACTTCCCCATTATACTCCCCGTGAATCTTGTTCTTTTAGACTGGTATTTCATGCTGAATACTACTCACGAAGAGAAGAAGGAAAATTTCTGCTCGGAACTGTTTATAAGTATTTTTCTTAATATTAGTTTTATTTCAGGAAAGTTTTTATATATTTAGTTTTGGAAGTGTTGAAGGTTACCTACGATGGTGAGGTTGAAGGTGGGTGGAAGGTCGTTGTGGACTCAAGGAGGAAACTGGGAAGCAGGAAACGTGGGGGAATAATGCTTGGTGTGGGGGGTGGGGTGTAACTGAGGAGGGGGGTTCTAGTAGGAAAATTCGGAAGGTGGCGTCAGGTCAGGGCTGCGTCGAGTCCGGAAGCCAGAGTCGGCGTAAGGCTGCCAAGGTTGCTAGGCGGTGTTTAGAAAACAGGTTTAGTGTTTTAGACTCAGACACCCCTGGGGACGAGAGTGAGGGGAAAGTGTGGGTGGTGAGATGGTTGTTGATGATGATAGGCCAGACGGGGTAAGGAGGGCGGTCAAGAGAAAGAGGGGACCAGGAGCTTGCAAAACGAGAGGAGGTGCAGATGATATAGGAACTGGGGCCAGAAGAAGAAAATTAGTTGTAGCGGGGAGCAGCATTGTACGTGGGATTGACAATGTAGTTTGTGGCCCTGATAGTTCCAATCGAACCGTCTTGTGCTTTCCGGGGGCGAAGGTGGAGGATCTCAGGGACCAGGTAGATGGCATTGTGGCAGGGTCAGGACCGGAACCGGTAGTGGTGGTCCATGTGGGTACCAACAATATCAGGGAGAGAAGGTCAGTAAGTTTGGTGGAGTCGTATAGAGGCTTAGTCGGCAAACTGCTAAGTAGGAATGCAAGGGTAGTCGTATCCGGGGTCCTTCCTGTCCTTGGAGGTGGGGACGAACGGAACTCAAGGATTTTGGCCCTAAATGAAGAGTTGGAGGACTACTGTTTTGATCTGGGAATACCCTTTATCGACCATTGGGACACGTTTTGGGGTAATGGGAGCATGTACGGGCGTGACGGGCTGCATCTTAGCAGGGTGGGGAAACGGGTATTGGGGGATAAAATTCTACGGGTAGCATAGCCTTTTTTGGAGAGGAGCGGGGTGGGATCTCAGAGGCAAGTATAACTAGAGTGGACATAGGTGGGGTAATCAAGAGTGAGGGGACAGAATAAATTTACCAGGACTAGCGCCAGAAAACAATGGGCCCAGTAGGCGGAAGCCAATGAACCTCGGTATCCTGAAAGTGGGTTATAGCAACATCCAGGGTCTCCACCGGAAAGTAAGTGAAATTGCTACATTGATCGAGGCAGAGGAGTTTGATGTCATGGGCTTAAGCGAGACGTGGGTAAGACACGAGGAACGGGTAGACCAAGTAAGTGGGTGTGTGTGGATAGGTGTAGGGCGAACGGAAGGCCAGAACAAAAGGGGGGGGGGGGGGCGTACGCATGTACATTAAAGAGGATTTAAAACCGTCGCTGATCACAGATCAGGAAGATATCATCACCTCGGCTGAGGTGTCAAAAGAAATTGGATGGGTAAAGATCAGTCTGAGAAACAAAAGTATTGCCATTGGGATTGTGTACTGTGCGGTGGAGGGAAGTAAACCCGAGTGGAATGACTCGATATACTCAACACTAAGGTCCAATATCACTGAACTAGAAAACAGGGGGCTCGGTATAATTCTGATGGGCGACTTTAATGGACACATAGGTGATAAGGAAGAAGGCATAGAGGGTGGGGACAAGAAAGTCAACAGGAATGGAAGGAAGCTGTTCACAAATGAGCTCGGTCTGAAGATTCTGAACAGGGACGCTAGATGTAAGGGGAAGTGGACCTGGGAGAGAAACGACCGAAAATCAATAATTGACTACATTCTCAAAGATATGAATTTATGGAGGGAGGTGATAGGGGTAGAAGTGGACGATGAGGGAAAAATGGAGTTGGATAGTGATCACAACTTGATTACAGTGACGATGAGGGCCAAAAACCTAGAGAAAAGCAAAGGAAGCTTCAAGGAGGTTTGGGAACTCAAACAGGATGCCGACTGGGCGAAGTTCGAAGAAAAACTGAAACCAAAGCTTGCAACCGTACCCAAGAGGGACAGTGTCCAGAAGATGGCCGACGCCATAGTTGCGAGCCTAGTGGAGGCAGGGAAGGAAAGTGTAGAAAAGATTAGGGTGCCAACACGGGAACTTGGGTACAGAGTGAACGAAGAACTGTAAAGGGCCATAAAGGTTAGAAAAGCTAAATGTGCTGCATACAGGAGAAGTAGAAAACTTAAGGGGGTGGAAAGCAATGCGGCCATGGTAGCAAAGGAAGAATACCAACAAGCACGAAATAAAGTAAACAAGATTAAAGACGACAACCGGAGAGTGCGAAATAGCAGTCTTATTAGGACGATAAGAACGACAGGGGGGGGGGGGGGGGGGTCGAGTTCGAGCGTATTGTGGAAATGGGTGAACAAACGTAACAAAGGGAATAACCCACAGAGCATTAAAGTAGATGGCAGAGTTACAGAAGAGCGAGATCAAATCGCATTAGAACTAGTCAAGCACTAAGAAAAGGTAAACGATAAGCGATGGGGCATGGGGAACCCACCAGAGTGTCCGAACCAGGTCGAGGAAAATCTATCGAACTTCGTGTGCAGCGAAATCAAAACTGAGGAGATGCGAAGGGTGATCTCGAAATTAAGGAATGGAAAAGCGGGAGGGGTAGACGAAATTCCTAACGAGTTCATCAAAAAAGGGGGAGAGGAACACTTGGAAAGCCTAACTGCCCTATTCAATTTAGCCATAGAAAAACAAGAGATCCCAAAGGAGTTGAGGGAAAGTTAAGTGACATTTACTCACAAAAAGGGGGAAAAAGACGTTTTGGATAACTATCGAGGGATCTCTGTCAGCCGCAACATTGGAAAAGTCTTTTGTAAAGTCCTGTATGGGAGATTAGAGGAGGTGATCGAAGAGAAGGGTTTTTTGGGGAGAAATCCAGAATGGCTTCAGGAAGGGAAGGAGAGTCACTGACCATCTTTTCACGCTATCCCAAATGATAGAATCCGCGAAAGCAAAAAAGAAAAAGATGTTCATGGCCTTTTTGGATGTTAAAAAGGCATATGATAGAGTATGGAGGGAGGGTATGTGGCGCAAGCTGGAGGCTCTGGGCTTGGGGCGAGTTTGTTGGGATTATGAAAGCATTATATAAAGATGTACAGAGTGAACTTAGCCTGGGGAACATTACAACAAAACGTGTGCCTATGGAGATAGGCCTAAAACAGGGGTGTATCCTTTCGCCAATTCTTTTTGCATTGTACATCAAAGGTTTAGGAGATGACCTCCTGCATAGCGACGAGGGGGTTGCAGTTGGTGACATGAAGATCCCAGGGCTATTTTTTGCAGACGATATGGTGCTAGTGTCAGAAAGCGAAGAGGGGCTAGCAAGGATGCTGGGAATTGTTGGGAAATATGGGAGCAAATGGAGACTCGAACTTAATGAAAGCAAGAGCAAAGTTATACCCGTGGGCCGCAAAATGGACCCCACTCGAAGGTGGAGAGTGGGGGAGTTCTGCATTCCGGAAGGTAGCAGTAGACTTCTTAGTGTAGGAGAGACTAGTGACTATGAGTACCTGGGGATAAATATAAATATCACAGGAAGAGGCATCTACCGAAACCACACAAATAAATTGATTCTGAAGGGGAAGCGAATCCTTAACCAAATTAAACTTATAGGGAGAAACAGTTTCAATAAGGTTTTCGTGGGGAAAACTATTTGGGAAGTGGTGGGTCGGCCAAGTATAACATACGGTACGGAAGTTGTACCCCTAAACCACACAGTTGTTAAGAGCATGGAAATCCTGCAGAACGATGCAGGCCGATGGATAACAGGCTCGAGTAATGCCGCAGCGCTAGAAGCGATCAGGGGTGAGCTTGGGTGGATGAGGATCAAGGACAGGATAGACATATTGAAACTCGGTTATCTTAATTATTTGATAAATCTCCCCGATAGCCGATGGTGTAAAGTAATGTTCCTGAGAACTTTCAACTCAAATATCAAGACGGGGTGGATGGTCTAAGTGAGGGAGCTAGTAGAAAACTACTCATTGGAGATTTCGGACCTTGACGTTAGGGCAAACCAGGGCAAAAAGATCGTCAGAGAAAGGGTCATGGAGGATTGTAACCGTAATTGGAGAGAGGAGATCAAATCAAAGAGATCTTTGGGTGGCCTGCGTGATAAAGAGAAGCCTGGTTTTGAAGAGTACCTTGATGGCACCTTTGGGGGGTCACTGTTGTTCAAGCTGAGGTCGCGGTCCCTGGAGCTGAGGGGCAAAATTGGGAAAAACAGTGAAAAGGAGTGTCAGATGTGTAACTTGGGCGTGGTGGAGACCCTGGAACACTTTCTTATAGAATGCCCAAAATACCAGTTGGCAAGTAATATATCAGGGCTTGAGTTGTTTTCATAATAATGTTGTCATAATTACATGAATTTACATGAAATAAAAATTCTGTTGTCTGCTTAATAGTAGCAATCAATAATTAAAAAATCTCATTTAGTAAGCTTGTTCATCACATTCAAGTTATAAACCAGATTGCATACCAGTTCATTGTTGACTGATCAGAATTTACTTTATGATACTGGTTATTATGTACTTATGTATAGCCAATTCATCAGTACTAACCAGGATAAATCAAATCAAGACATGAGTTTAACAGCTCACAGTTCATTGAACTATTATATTTATAAACAATGCTGCTCTGTATCAATGAACGAATTAGAGGACATGCTTCTGTTGAATGAATTGAGACAGGTATACATAGCTGGTAGAACATGGCATAATTCTGAACAAAATTCCAATATTGACAAAGTACTCATAAAATACTCGGGAGTACTGACCTTTTTTCAAAGTAATGAGTACGAGTATTTGAAATTATATGAGTAAAGTACGAGTATTGAGTACGTTGTAAAAAAAAGTGGTACTCGAGTACTACGAGTACGAGTACTGAGTACTTTGGACCCAGCCCTGCCGAAAATGCGGCTATACCCGTTGATTATTTTTCCAGGTCGGTACCACATTTTAAATAAGGTTTCTGGTGGAGATGATATGTCCAAAATATGAAAAAAGGCGGTTTGCTACAAAAGCTGATGGTAAAAAGAGAAAAAAAAGTGAAGTTGTTTTGGATAAAGGTCGAATATCAGAAAAATAATTGCTAATTGTATAACTAGAGTACACCCTTAACGGGTTCTATGACTTACCTCACAGAACTCCATAGAATCTCATAGATACCCCATAGTACATGAATGGTACCCCACAGATACACCATAGTATATTTCACAGAAAATTATCGGCCTCTCCGTGGGCCGAATGTGACACCATAAATGTTTTCACCAGTCATCAGTCATTACCCGAAATGATGATGGTGGAAGTGAATGGGAAAACGAAACGTGTGTACATATACGAAAATTAGCCTCTGTTATATTTGAAATCGTGATGGAATGATGAAAAAAAGAAACAAAGTCAAGACAAATAAAACAATGACAACTTCAAACATCAACGGATATACAATCCCGTCCGGGACGACCGACGTTGTGTCCTTGGGCAAGACACTTTATCCCAGTTGCCTACAACGTGGCACGATGATGCCGTGTACTAAAGGGTACTGCACGTCGATGGTGTACATGTCTTCAACCGCTATAACCCTGCCTGACCGGAGCTTGAACAGAGATAGAACGTTGAGGAGCTGACAGTTGCTCGTCGATGCTCGGTGGTTCTCTCCGGGTACTCCGGCTTCCTCCACCCGTAAAACTGTCGCGGTCACGATTAGCCGTTGTGCATAAGTATGTCACTTTAAACACAAATAAATAAATAAATATAACGGATATACATACTTTTAGAACAAAATAATCACCACATAACAAGAACTAAAAAAAATTCAGTTATTGGAATGGGCGTCGGTCGCGAAGATGACCGATTCACGACAAAAGCCAGCAGAGGGCCTTCTTTGAAAAGACAATTCAATTTTTTCAGGGAGGTCACCCTCTACCGGAAAAAAACCTCGAAGAAATCTCCTATGATTGCTCGTCCGTAATTACGCAGGTGTCTGTGGTATATGAATGCCACTTGTCGACTTACCCACTCATGTCCTCTGCACCATTTCCCACCGAAACATTTTCTAGTGCCACCACTGGTTAAACCCTATTATAATTTGGTGCGTTTCCGTCCGTTTTGATCATTCATCGTTCACCCAGTTTCAAAATGTGTTTTATTCTACTAATTGTGTTGTTTCTCAATCTTTGGCACACTGTAGTCCACTACCTTCGTTACTCATTATTTAAAAAAAAAATGATTGGATGCGATTCGAACCTTTCGTCATTTATCACAGACAGCGACACAATTCGGTCTCTAGGTCTGTTAACATTGGACGACTCTTGAGCGGTTAAGACCCAGCAGTCTTCTGTTGGGTTCCATGGATTACCTGTGGTGCTCTCTAGCTATTCGGCTAACACCATTTCCGTGAACACGTAATGCCCGGTGAATTAATTTATTAAGTTACATTCGGCCCATGGAGGCTCCTGTCCCATTACCCGAAATACTGACGGAGCCGCTAGTTTTAAATTCCAGTAGGAACCGGGCTTTTGTCGGAGCCGATTTGGGACATGCTTTACATCCTATCAAATTAGATTCAGCAAGTGGTATATCCACTATATATATAGTAGGTATGTATAGTTTATGTATATATATGCCTTTGGGTATGTAGTGTGGGTATGTGATGAAGGTATGCAGAATGGGTGTGTGATGGAAAGTGTATGGGGAAGGTGCTTTTATTCTCGACAGTTTTTCCCTGCTGGCTCATTCTCAATAAAGGGGTGCAAATAGTGTCGCCGGGATGTGCCTGCAAAATGCTTTGCCAAGTGATTTCCGATTTATGGTGGTTTTATACAGCGGTTGTAAGGCGAAAAAGCTAGCATCATTTCCCGAAAATATCTGGTCGCATTTGGATGTTGTGGGCTATCGCATAGGGCCAAATGTAACCTCCGTTACTGTCGCCTGAAAAAAAATCGCGACCTTTCAGGCTGTCGTCCACTCATCATTTAGTTAACAACAGATTATTCCCTTCTAAAAGTGGAACAGGATACCCGCCCATGGTGACATAGAATATAAGGACGAGACTTCCACCTTATGCTCCCAATCTTCACCTTCGCACGATGTCGCCAATTTCGTGAAACTTCCGTTACGCTATTTTCGCGATGTCACAATGAATTGAAAAATGCATTTGTGTTCACTTTCGTGTACACCTTCTAGGACTGTGGTGCGTAATTTGGTGCGCTATGCCTTTACATTGACCCGCGCGGTGCGTGTAATGCTGTAATCGCGTGTATAATACCAGGACACTGTCGCGTATGAAATAGTCTGTAACATCCGTTACTACGTTTCGTGACGAGAACACTGTGTTCTAATTGACATAACCATCAGACGTGCATCTAATATGGTCAGAAGTCTTCGCAAAATAACCCGGTGGCTGGAATTCGAGATGCATTGCGTCGACAAGAAGCTTGGAAGTCTGAAGAAAGACTGTCGCCAATGAAACATCCGTTACTGTAATTACGTCACTCCGTTTATTTGTCTTCCCTGGTGCACGTGCGCCAGTTTTTCAAAGCCACGTGTTTACAAGAGTGAGAAGCGCCATTGTTTGAGTGCACAGGAGCTATCAATAAAGAGAAATTATACATAACTATTACATGTAAGATAAATAAATATCAGTTGGTTGTTGTGATTACCCACTCTTGACATGCCATGACTCCCGCCATGGTTTAGATAGTTGAGTTCGCCTGGACGCGATGAGTATACAATATCAATATCACAATACACATATACATTATTTTCGATGTCGCCATTTGCATCTGTTTGCTGCTATAGACCCGCCAGGCATGGGTAACCTCCGTTACATTTGGTAACGGATGTTACATGATCAGAAATGCCACTTTATCCTGTGTTTTTTCCTAGCATGTTACCATTTGAGTATTCCAAATGAAATAGGGATGTTTCGTGTGTGAAATGGAAAGTTATTATTCCGTTTTCAAGTGGTATTCCCTGTGTTTGAATTGTGTTTAGGGGCGTTGGAAGGTAAAGATATTGGAGAGGAGGGGTGGGCGCGTAGAAAACAGGGCATATTGAAAGGGCGCCCCAGTTGACAGTATGATACGCAGCATCATCCGCGCTGTGCAGGGGTCGAGCACACGGGGGGGGGGGGGAGGGGCAGGCGCGTAAGAACGGAAAAATATTGGGAGGGGGGCTGGGGTGGACCCAGTGGAGGTGCCACCAATTATGCTGACAGTATGATGCGCAGCTTCATGCGATCCACGCAGCAACGGAGGGGAGGGGGAGTGAGGGTCCCGGAGAGGGGGGGGGGGTCTCCTTGAGAAACTTTTGAACAAATGAGGGCCAAAACCCGTTCTCTCGGCGATTCTGAGGTTGCTACATGTGACCGACACCCCAGATGAGGACTGCCTGACACTTCAAATCGAGTTATCTGCTTCTTTCATTGTAAGGCTGTCTCTAAACATCGCCAAAAGTTTAATCCGGACCATGGCCTAATAATTTTTGGAAATTTGGGAGAGGGGGTAAATATCCACCCTCCCCCGCCCCCTTTTTTACTCAACGGGGAGGGGTGGAGGGGAGTGGGCGGGCAAAAGCTAGTGTTCTCTGCGTTTCTGGGCCTGCTATGACCGTCTCCCTCCATGGAAACAGTTGAATACTTCAAACTCTAACTCTCTGCTCCTGCCATTTGAAAATTTGGCGTGGGGAGGGGGGGGGGCGAGTTAAATATCTGGTCGATGCCCAGCATCATTCAATGATTTCAATAAAAAACTCTTCATTATAATGATCCTCGTTATAAACGAGTTTCATACTTCGTGTTACAACCGAATGAACAAAACAAGACAAAAAACAACAACATCAACAACAACAAAAAAAACCCAGTACCTCTCACCCAAAATCTTGGAATTTTATTTCATGCACCATACTAGTGTCCAGAGTATTTCAGATGGCATAGTAAATAGCCTAACAGAGGCAGGGAAGGATTGTATAGGAAGGGTGAGGGTCCCAACGAGAGAGCTTGGATACAGGGTTAACGAGGGACTGAAAAAGGCTATAAAAGAAAGGAAGGTAAAATGCGCTGCTTACAGAAGAAGTAGGAAGCTTAAAGGGGTGGATAACAATGACACGAGACTAATGAAAGGAGAATATGAACTGGCACGGAAAAAGGTGAACGAGATAAAGAATAATAATAGGAAGGAGCGCAATTGCAGTCTTGCCAGAACAATAAAGAAAACGGGGGGTTCGAGCTCAAACGTATTTTGGAACTGGGTAAATAAACGGGGGAAAAGTAGTGTGCAGAGTATCAAAGTGGATGGGGAAAGTACAGAAGATAAAGGCCGTATCGCTTCAGAGTTAGTCAAGCACTGGGAAAAGATAAACGATAGGCGATGGGGCAGTGGGTCCCCACCAAAAAGAAATACACTGGTGGAGGAGAACCTATCCAATCGTGTATGTAGCGAAATAACGGCAGAAGAAGTGCGGAACGTGGTCTCGAAATTAAAAAATGGTAAAGCGGGAGGGACTGATGAAATTCCGAACGAATTCCTCAAAAATGGAGGGGAGGCACTTATTGAAGTCCTGACAAACCTTTTCAACCTGGCTCTGCGAAAGCAAGAGGTCCCCAGAGAGTGGAGGGAAAGTAAGGTGTCGTTCATACACAAAAAGGGGGATAAGGAAGTTCTAGATAACTATAGGGGGATATCAGTTAGTAGTAACATCGGAAAAGTATTCTGTAAGCTCATATACAGTAGACTAGAGGAAGTTATTGAAGAGAAAGGTTTTCTAGGAGAAATTCAAAATGGTTTCAGGAAAGGACGAAGAGTCACTGATCACCTATTTACACTCACCCAACTGATAGAATCAACAAAGGCTGAAAAGAAAAAGATGTTTCTGGCATTTCTAGATGTGAAAAAAGCGTACGACCGAGTGTGGAGGGAAGGTATGTGGCGAAAGCTCGAGGGCATCGGACTGGGGGGTGACTTTGTGGGAATCATGAAAGCACTGTATACAGATGTGCAAAGCCAACTCAGTCTAGGGAGTATCACTACAAAACGAGTCCCTATGGATATAGGCCTCAAGCAGGGGTGTATGTTTTCACCGATTTTGTTTGCATTGTATGTTAAAGATTTAGGGGACGAACTAATTCAGAGTGTGGAGGGGGTAAATGTTGGAGACATAAAGATACCAGGCTTATTCTTTGCGGACGACATGGTGTTAATGTCTAGAACTGAACAGGGGCTAGAGAAATTGCTGGAAATTGTTGGTAGTTATGGGAACACTTGGCGGCTCGAACTAAATGAAAATAAAAGCAAGGTAATACCCGTTGGACGTAAGGTAGATATGACGAAGAGATGGAGAGTGGGGGAGTTCTCAATCCCCGAAGGGGAAAGCAAACAAATCACTGTAGGAGAAACGGGAGAGTATGAGTATCTAGGGGTAAGCATAAATATAACGGGAAAAGGGGTGTACAGAAATTACTCAGCCAAACTGATTCTGAAGGGGAAAAGAATTCTGAACCAACTAAAACTTTTAGGGAAAAATAGTTTCAACAAGGTCTTTGTGGGGAAAACACTGTGGGAGAGGGTGGGTTTACCAAGTATAACGTATGGCACGGACGTGATTCCATTAAACCAAACCGTTACTAAGAAGTTGGAAAATACTCAAAATGATGCCGGCAGATGGATAACAGGGTCGAGTAATGCTGCAGCTTTGGAAGCAGTAAGGGGGGAGCTTGGGTGGATGAAAATCAAGGACAGGGTAGATTTGGGAAAACTGTGTTACTTTAACTACTTGAGAAACCTGCCTGACAACCGGTGGTGCAAATTGATGCTCGATACCATTTGGAATTCTAATATAGAAACGGGGTGGTCAAAACATGTGAGGGAACTAATGGACAATTACTCTATAGAGGTCACAAACATAGAAGTAGGAATGAAAGAAGGCAAAAGGTTTGTCAAAGAGAGAGTCATGGAAGATTGCAATCGAAACTGGCGAGCAGGGGTTAGCGTGAAAAGATCACTGCAGGGGTTACAATATAAAGAAAAGCCAGCTTTTGAGAAGTACCTAGATGGCACCTTTGGAGGGTCACTGCTGTTCAAACTGAGATCAAGATCACTGGAGCTTCGGGGAAAAATTGGGAGAGATGGGGAAAAGGGATGCCAAATGTGCCACTCTGGAGTAGTGGAGACCCTGGAACATTTTCTCTTGGAATGCCCACAGTATATACCTCATAGAATAAAATTTACTGGAAGAATAATGCAGAAGTGGGGTGAAGAAACAAAGGATAGATGGCTGAAGGGGGGCACGAGGGAGAGGGTAGGAATGCTTATTGAAGAAATTGAAAAAGAGGAAGTGAGGGACACTATTAAGCAGTTTATATCTGAATGCTGGGAGGAGAGGAGGGGAAGAGGGGGTGGGGTGCAGGGGGAATGATGGCCTTCTCTTATGAGGACCGCGACAAATCAGCGGCTGGCCAAAGAGTTATTATTATTACTAGTGTATAACTACTTAACAGAAAGCACTGTCTGTAATCCATTACCAGTGAATCACAGACAGTGTACATGCTAGCATTACTCATTTGTATACTGGTATTTTAGGAGATCGCCGTAACATCCGTTACATTCCACCCACAGGACTTTTCGAGCACAATCTCCCGAATGGTCGTGTTGATAAATCTTGAAACTATTGTAAAACATACTAGAACAACAAACAGTGTGACCATCATGAAAACCTCATCATTACCATGCTCCTCGTCATAAATGTGTTTGATATTTTGTGTTTCAGCTGAGTACCACTCACCTACAACATTGGAAAATTATTTCATGCTCCATACCAGTGTGTAACTGCCTAACAAGGGCACTGCTTATAATTCATTACAAGTGAATTACAGGCAGTATACATGCTACTGTTACACATTTGCATACTTCTATGAAGCAGGAAATCATTTTCCATATTTTAGAAGATTGCTGTAACATCCGTTACATTGCACCCACAAGGAGTTTCGAACTCAATCTTCTGAGCCGTGGTGTTGATGAACCTCGAAACTATTGGAAAACATTGCCGAATCCTCGACAAACAGTGTTATTGCAGCGAATAACTCAATTTTTTCGCATGGTTCCAATTATTGAAACTGAAATACACTAATTTAATTTTTTTTATGGAAGTAAAACAATTTTTTTTTTACCACTGTTCTTCAAGGAACTGTAACAATTTTGAATATGATCTCAGAATTGGCAAACTACTGAGTATATTTTGCACTCCAGTAAATAATTTGGAAAATCGCCAACAATAATCATTTAAATCGCATGCAAAATTATAATATCTTTTCTAAAACCAGATTTTTATAATCACGGAAGTTACAAAATTATAAAGACAATTTTCGAAGGTCAGGATGGGAACGGTTATAAAACACTTATCAGTCAAATGATGATTGCACCCACTCATTTCGAGATTGTACCGATACACTTCTTTCATTATAGGTTAAATTCATCAAGATTGCGACAATTTTATTTTTCTTGTTTTCTGTACCGTATTTGCACCATTTTACTGAGAATGAGCCTGCTTCTAATGACGTCGTGATGTTACGATGTTCACGCGATATCATAGCGACGTTGACTGCTGTTGTTGTCCACTGTGTTGTTCGGGTAAGGGTGTGCCGGGCTTCTGGTACTGGACTGATATGGTTGTATAGTAGGGTGGTATATATCCCCGTGGATCTCCAGTTAGCCATTCGTACTACTAAACCTCCGAATGCTTTGTATTATTCTATGACTGGTATAGGTAGTACGTAATGCTATGCCAGTCGGGGATATTGTCGGATGGGGGTGGGGGTAATGCATGGTTATCTAGTGCGGCAGTATAGTATGGGCCGTATATATCCCTGATGGTCCAATATTAGCCCTTAGTACTATTGATTCACTCAAAGTGTTCTACTGTCCTACAGTTGTACAGGTAGTGCGTAATGTTAGGTAGTGTTGTGTGGCCATCCGGTTTTGTGAGTCGGTTTCGGTTTGGCTTTAAAACAGAAACCGTCTAATTGTTAAATCAGTACGGTTTCGGTTTTTTGTCTGCAAAATGTCGAAAACTTATGTTTACACTGTTCAGTTTGCATTGTCAACAACTGAAAACTAAATATGTAACGTCAACTGATAACTCTGTCATCAGTATTCACGTATTCAGACTCCAGAGAAACAGACGCAGCCTAACAGGAGTCACTGTCGCATTAGAAGAATGATCACACGTCCCAAGAAATCTTCATATGATGTGTGACAACTTTCGTCCAATTACACAGCACTGTTGCACAAGAGAGTTGGTTAGTTCTGTCAGAAATTCTCAGTATGACAATCTTGACTAGCCCACAGGTACTCGGAACAAGCTGGGGAATCGAAAGAAAAATGATATTTGATACTATTTTTGAATCGATGCAGACGTGCCCCCATAATAGTATATAAATATTAACAAGGTACACAACTCGCTTTTCGAAAACGATAGCACTCATCTTCGTTATACCCCCTCAAATTTGATTCACACAACGTAAACAACGTATACAACGGTACCAGGTATCAATGGAAAGTGGAATGAATAAGCTTTACAGTGGTGATAGCACTCATCTTCGTTATACCCCCTCAAATTTGATTCACACAACGTAAACAACGTATACAACGGTACCAGGTATCAATGGAAAGTGGAATGAATAAGCTTTACAGTGGTGTTACACAACCGTTGGGTGTTCTTGGATTGTTCATGATAACTGGGATAAGCCGCAGAAAAGGCCGAAAAACATTTAGTCGGACAAGATAGTGCACAGTGGAAAATGGGTTACGAGCGACAGTTATCCGATTTTATATAAATGCTGAGAGAAACCTATACTATTTACAACTGGTCTTAGAAGTGATCCGTCTCAGATGGCGTAATTTAGAGTACATTTTTTTCAAAGATAACTCTGGGTAGGGGTAGGGGTAGGGGGTTGGTTGGCCAGTACTTGGCTAGTAGGCCCACCTGAATTTTGAGACCAGGAGAGCCTGTGGTTGCAAGGAGTCTTACACAATAATGCCATAGTCTTAGGTCAGCAGTAAATTGGGGGGGGGGGGGGGGGGGGTGAGGGGAAATTCCTTGCAGAGATGCAATGCAGTTTACCCCTCCTCACAATTTATCTGTTCTCTCAAATTTTGTTTCCTGGCACCGCTCATGCCTTTAAGTCTTTTAAAGTATTGTTTGTGGTGTGGGAAGGGTGGGGTGTGGTATTGGATGTGTCCACCTACATAGGAGATTTGTGTGTGGGTGTGTGTGGGAGGGGGAAATAACTTGATGCTAGCCATTGCCAGATGAATTATTATTTAAAATATGACAGAATAGGTATTTTTATTCCCAATGTGTGATATTTTTCAAGTCTACAACTTTTTTATTGCAAAAAACGAAAACCGACCTATAAACCGAGTTTTTTGGACAGAACCGAACCGAAACCGAAGTCAGAAAAAAACCCGCACAACACTAATGCTAGGCCAATCTATATTGTGCGTGGGAGTGGTGGTTGCGGGAAGTAGCATAGTTCGGGGGATCGACAAGGTTGTCTGTTGTCCGGACAGTAAAAATAGAACAGTTCTGTGCTTTCCGGGGGCTAAAGTGGATGACCTGAGGGATAGAGTGGACGGTATTGTAGCTGGGTCGGGGCCTGATCCGGTAGTGGTATTACATGTGGGGTCCAATAACATCAGGGAGAGGAAATCAGTTCGTTTGGTGGACACATACAAGGACCTAATTAGTAAGCTACTTAGCAGGAATGCTCGGATCATCGTTTCAGGGGTGCTCCCCGTTGTGGGTGGTGGGAATGAGAGGAAGTCGCGGATTATGGCACTAAACGAGGAGCTGGAAGAGCACTGCAAAGACTTGGGAATACATTTCATTGACCACTGGGATTCTTTCTGGGGACAAGGAGAGTTGTATGGGCGAGACGGATTGCATTTAAGTAGGATGGGTACAGACCTGTTGGCCCAAAAAATTTTACAGGTGACTGGGCCTTTTTTGGAGAAAAGGGGGATAGGGGACCACAGCCGATAACCCAGAGGGGCACAAATGCTGGGAACATAGGAAGAACAACAAACATGCACAATACAGGGACATACCAGGGTTATAATAATGTGCCAGTGATGACAAAAAAACAAAGATTCATTAAGTTTGGGTACTGCAACATCCAGGGTCTGCACAAGAAAGTAAGCGAAATATCAACAATGATGGACGAAGGAGACTTCGATATAATGGGTCTAAGTGAGACGTGGATACGACGGGATGAGCGGGTTGATCAGATGAAGGGTTGCGTGTGGATAGGAGCTAGGCGAACTGAGGGTCAGAAACGGGGTGGGGGTGTTGGCATCTACGCTAAAGAGGAATTACAGCCCTCATTGATTACAGATCTCACAGAAGCAAGGACTCAGATTCCAGTATCCAACGAAATAGTCTGGGCAAAAATCAAGTTAGGAAGCAGGAGTGTTGCCGTTGGTGTTGTATACTTAGCAGTGGAGGGAAGTAAGCCCGAGTGGAATGATTCAATATATACAACTCTTAGATCGAATATCACAGAGCTTGGAAGCAGAGGGTTCAGTATTGTCCTAATGGGGGACTTCAATGGGCACATCGGGGATAAGGAGGAGGGCATACAGGGAGGTGATAGGAAAATTAACACGAATGGGAGGAAGATGTTCGACCTATCAAAAGAGCTTGGTTTAAAGATCCTGAACAGGGATGCGAAATGTAAGGGTAAATGGACCTGGGAGAGGAACGATAAGAAAACAATAATTGATTATATACTCACTGACATTAGCGTATGGAGGGAGGTTATAGATGTAGAAATAGATGACGAGGGAAAAAATGACTTGGGTAGTGATCACAACCTGATAACAGTTAAGATTATGGGCAAAAAGACGAATAGAGACAGAAATACCTTCAAGGAAGTTTGGGGACTAAAACAAGGAGCCGACTGGAAGCAGTTTCGGGAAAAACTAAAACCAAATCTTGAATGTATACCTAGGGATGCAAATGTCCAGAGTATTTCAGATGGCATAGTAAATAGCCTAACAGAGGCAGGGAAGGATTGTATAGGAAGGGTGAGGGTCCCAACGAGAGAGCTTGGATACAGGGTTAACGAGGGACTGAAAAAGGCTATAAAAGAAAGAAAGGTAAAATGCGCTGCTTACAGAAGAAGTAGGAAGCTTAAAGGGGTGGATAACAATGACACGAGACTAATGAAAGGAGAATATGAACTGGCACGGAGAAAGGTGAATGAGATAAAGAATAATAATAGGAAGGAGCGCAATTGCAGTCTTGCCAGAACAATAAAGAAAACGGGGGGTTCGAGCTCAAACGTATTTTGGAACTGGGTAAATAAACGGGGGAAAAGTAGTGTGCAGAGTATCAAAGTGGGTGGGGAAAGTACAGAAGATAAAGGCCGTATCGCTTCAGAGTTAGTCAAGCACTGGGAAAAGATAAACGATAGGCGATGGGGCAGTGGGTCCCCACCAAAAAGAAATACACTGGTGGAGGAGAACCTATCCAATCGTGTATGTAGCGAAATAACGGCAGAAGAAGTGCGGAACGTGGTCTCGAAATTAAAAAATGGTAAAGCGGGAGGGACTGATGAAATTCCGAACGAATTCCTCAAAAATGGAGGGGAGGCACTTATTGAAGTCCTAACAAACCTTTTCAACCTGGCTCTGCGAAAGCAAGAGGTCCCCAGAGAGTGGAGGGAAAGTAAGGTGTCGTTCATACACAAAAAGGGGGATAAGGAAGTTCTAGATAACTATAGGGGGATATCAGTTAGTAGTAACATCGGAAAAGTATTCTGTAAGGTCATATACGGTAGACTAGAGGAAGTTATTGAAGAGAAAGGTTTTTTAGGAGAAATTCAAAATGGTTTCAGGAAAGGACGAAGAGTCACTGATCACCTATTTACACTCACCCAACTGATAGAATCAACAAAGGCTGAAAAGAAAAAGATGTTTCTGGCATTTCTAGATGTGAAAAAAGCGTACGACCGAGTGTGGAGGGAAGGTATGTGGCGAAAGCTCGAGGGCATCGGACTGGGGGTGACTTTGTGGGAATCATGAAAGCACTGTATACAGATGTGCAAAGCCAACTCAGTCTAGGGAGTATCACTACAAAACGAGTCCCCATGGATATAGGCCTCAAACAGGGGTGTATCTTTTCACCGATTTTGTTTGCATTGTATGTTAAAGATTTAGGGGACGACCTAATTCAGAGTGCGGAGGGGGTAAATGTTGGAGACATAAAGATACCAGGCTTATTCTTTGCGGACGACATGGTGTTAATGTCTAGAACTGAACAGGGGCTAGAGAAACTGCTGGAAATTGTTGGTAGATATGGGAACACTTGGCGGCTCGAACTAAATGAAAATAAAAGCAAGGTAATACCCGTTGGACGCAAGGTAGATATGACGAAGAGATGGAGAGTGGGGGAGTTCTCAATCCCCGAAGGGGAAAGCAAACAAATCACTGTAGGAGAAACGGGAGAGTATGAGTATCTAGGGGTAAGCATAAATATAACGGGAAGAGGGGTGTACAGAAATTACTCAGCCAAACTGATTCTGAAGGGGAAAAGAATTCTGAACCAACTAAAACTTTTAGGGAAAAATAGTTTCAATAAGGTCTTTGTGGGGAAAACACTGTGGGAGAGGGTGGGTTTACCAAGTATAACGTATGGCACGGACGTGATTCCATTAAACCAAACCGTTATTAAGAAGTTGGAAAGTACTCAGAATGATGCCGGCAGATGGATAACAGGGTCGAGTAATGCTGCAGCTTTGGAAGCAGTAAGGGGGGAGCTTGGGTGGATGAAAATCAAGGACAGGGTAGATTTGGGAAAACTGTGTTACTTTAACTACTTGAGAAACCTGCCTGACAACCGGTGGTGCAAACTGATGCTCGATACCATTTGGAATTCTAATATAGAAACGGGGTGGTCAAAACATGTGAGGGAACTAATGGACAATTACTCTATAGAGGTCACAAACATAGAAGTAGGAATGAAAGAAGGCAAAAGGTTTGTCAAAGAGAGAGTCATGGAAGATTGCAATCGAAACTGGCGAGCAGGGGTTAGCGTGAAAAGATCACTGCAGGGGTTACAATATAAAGAAAAGCCAGCTTTTGAGAAGTACCTAGATGGCACCTTTGGAGGGTCACTGCTCTTCAAACTGAGATCAAGATCACTGGAGCTTCGGGGAAAAATTGGGAGAGATGGGGAAAAGGGATGCCAAATGTGCCACTCTGGAGTAGTGGAGACCCTGGAACACTTTCTCTTAGAATGCCCACAGTATATACCTCATAGAATAAAATTTACTGGAAGAATAATGCAGAAGTGGGGTGAAGAAACAAAGGATAGATGGCTGAAGGGGGACACGAGGGAGAGGGTAGGAATGCTTATTGAAGAAATTGAAAAAGAGGAAGTGAGGGACACTATTAAGCAGTTTATATCTGAATGCTGGGAGGAGAGGAGGGGAAGAGGGGGTGGGGTGCAGGGGGAATGATGGCCTTCTCTTATGAGGACCGCGACAAATCAGCGGCTGGCCAAAGAGTTATTATTATTAATGCATGGTTGTCAAGTACGGTAATGTGTGGCGTACTGTATGTATCCTGTTGTTCTACTAGTCTTGTGGTGTGATGGGGTATGTTTTGTTGTCTACTACGGTAATATACAGTGCACAGTGTTCACAGAAAATGGTTTACTATTATCCTTTAGTACTACAAAACCACTTAGTGGTGTGTATTACCGCATGACTAGTTCGGAATGCTAGGTCATGTATGTGTGTTGTGTATGCTTGGCTCTAGTGTCGTAGGAGAGTGTGGGTGGAATTATGAGCCTTCTGGGACTTGGCCGAGGTTCGAGGTCTTTATCTGAAATAGCTAGAAACCCCATAATAGTATCACAATTCAGTAATGGTGGAAGATGTAGCACCGGACAGATCAGTGTTTGCCATTCGTAATGGTACAAGGCAATATTGATACAAGACTGAAAATGAAGGCCATGTGTTGCTCTAGAAGGCGGGGAATAAACATGTACTATGAACCATCAAATGTAAATGGAACTATACATTAAAAGGTATCCTCCAAAAGAAAATAGCAATAGTCCCCCCCCCCCCCCCCCCATTTGCCCCCCGCCCTTAACAAGTGCACCCAATTTGGTCACTGTAGCTTTAAAAATGTGACAGCAAAGTTCTGAACAAAAAAGGCGAGCGATCCCACCGTCTTTTCAACTTTGTCATTATTCTAAAACAAGATTGCAATCATGATAGGGTTGTAAGAAGCATAGTTCGTTTGTCAGCTTTCACGGGAACGGGTCGATGCGGCCCCGAGTCGATTCGGCCTTGAGTCGATTCGGCCTGAGTCGATTCGGCCCCAAGGTAAGTTGAATGGGATTTTATTTTAGATCATATTGGGACAAAAAACAAGACACTTGAACCTTTATCTGTAATTTATTCCATATCGGACACATATACAAAGACAAGTTCAAAAACAGTAATAAAGCAACAACTTCCATTTACATACTTTCATTTTCTTACTATCCCGACCTGGCAATTGTCTATTAGTTTCGATTTTAATACATTTTCTGATAACCGATTGGAAACAAGAAGATGTATTACCTGAATGAACTTGGTTTGTTGCTGTCATAACACACACCTACCTGAATGTACTTGGTTTGTTGCTATCAAAACAAAACATTCTTCATGGTTGTATTGTACGTAATAACACGTGAATAATTCAGAATGAATTTTTCACCTGTTATTACTTATGATACGATCATAATAATAAATACGCGCCGGGGTATAAGGGACAACCTGGTATAATTCAAAGAGGTGCAACATGATGATATGATGATTGTTAACAGCTAAAAAACACATTTATTGTCTTAGTCTTAGATAAAGGAAAAGAGATCAATGCTGTAATGAATCCATATCACGCTAAAACAACATGTCCTGTCATTTGATTTTTGCGCATCAAACAAACATCATTCCTCTTAGAGGGTACCCGTGTGAAACAACATGTCTAAAACAACGCGCCAATTCTGGCTGGTGTCTACATGCTACCAATTCAGTTTAGAAGTATTATTATTGATTGGAGTTTCTGTGACCATATCCAAACCAACAGGGAGTATTTCGATTTAGTTGTCAAAGTTAGCTCAAGTATCTATATTTTTCTTCCAGGTGTTCTGTAGATATATATATATATTGTTTTAGGGCTGTATAGATGTGAATTTTAATAAAAGATAGCTATATTAGTGTTTTGTTTAGCTTCGGTATCGGATATCAGTGGCGTGTTCCCTATCTTCGCGCGGGTCATTTTCGGTGTTTTGTTTGTTTTGTTTACGAGTTCGACCGCTTTTTAAAATTCAAGCTTCTCATTCTAATTTTGGCTATGGATGTTGAGTGTTTAGTGACGCGAGCAGTTCAGACCAGCAGGGCAGAGACTGTTAGTATAGGTGTCCAGGTGGGGGAGTGGTTGAAGCCAGCACAGGGGATGCTACTGCTAATGAGTTACCAACGGACGGCCAGCGGTCGGATTGTGTAGGCACTGCCATATGGTGTATGTGGATGGGTGTGAGCTGGGGGAGTTGGGGATGTGTGCCATCTGCGTAGAGCTAATGCAGCTGTTAGAGGCATATGTAAAGTTGGAGGAAGAGGTGCAGGTGGTGAGGGGGAAACTGGGGAGGACAGGAAAGTCTGGTGTTACCCCAGTTAGGGGGCATTCGATGGGGGATGGAAGGTGGTGGGTAGTAGGAAGCGGACTTTTGACGTGGATATTGGGTCTTTTGCGAATAGGAAGGAGCGTCGGGTTGAGGGTAGAGGAGAAGTAGGGGCAAGAGTGTCAAATTCCCAGGCTAGTACTGTGAGTCGGGGGGCGAAAAGGCGTATTCTTATAGAATCGGATAGTGAGGGAGATAGCGATGACCATGTGGACTCTGTCAGGGCAGGAGTCAAAGGGAAGGTTAGGAAGGTGGTAAACGAGGACAAGGTGGTTTGTAGTGGGAGTGGGCAGAAGGTGGGGTGCAGTGTCCAAAAATAGATTCAGTGTGTTAGGTAATTTCGAGAATTCTGAGGAGCAGGTTGGGTCTGAAGAGGTGGAGGTAGGCATGGGGGTTAGTGTGGCGAAGTGCAAGGTTGCGAGCCGGCCCAGTGGGGACAGAGGTGGTAACAGGGGCAGTAGGACGGGAAAGAGGATAGGAAAGGACAGGAAGAGGCAGTTGGTGGTTGCAGGGAGTAGTATAGTGCGGGGGTTGGATAGGGTGGTGTGTGGGCCCGACAGTGTCAACAGGACCAATTTGTGCTTTCCGGGGGCTAGGGTGGAGGCCCTAAGGGACAGAGTGGATGGATTAGTAAAGGGGTCAGGCCCAGACCCAGTGGTTGTTGTACACGTGGGGACCAACAACATCAGGGAGAGAAAATCAGTTCAGCTTATTGAGACTTACAAGGACTTAATAACTCAACTGAATGCCAAGAATGCACAGGTAGTGGTTTCGGGGCTTCTCCCAGTACTAGGTGGTGGGGGCGAGCGTAATTCGCGGATCATTGGGACCAACGAGGAATTGGGGAAGTATTGTAAGGAACTTGGGATACCCTTTGTAGACAATTGGGGATCGTTTTGGAGCAGAAATGACCTATATGGATGGGATGGTCTCCATCTTAGCCCAAGGGGTACAGAGGTTTTAGGAAGAAATATGTTGCAGGTGGTGGAGCCTTTTTTGGTATAGGGAGGGGAGGGGGTCAGTGAAGGGGGGAATAATCACAGAAAATGTGTCACGAACCATAGGTGTAAAAAATGGGACAAGGGGGATAAGGAAAAGGGACCAAAAATCCAAATCAATAGGAATTGCTTCCCAAGGAAAGAACAGGTACACAAAGTGGGATATACAAACATACAGGGACTAGATAATAAAGGGACCAGTAGGCGGAAGCCAATAAACCTTGACACCCTGAAAGTGCGGTATAGCAACATCCAGGGTCTCCACCGGAAAGTAAGTGAAATTGCTACATTGATTGAGGCAGAGGAGTTTGACGTCATGGGCTTAAGCGAAACGTGGGTAAGACACGAGGAACGGGTAGACCAAGTGAGGGGTACGTATGGATAGGTGTAGGGCGCACGGAAGGCCAGAAAAAAGGGGGAGGGGTGGGCATGTACATTAAAGAGGATTTAAAACCATCGCTGATCACAGACCTGGAAAACATCAGCACCCGGCTGAGGTATCGAAAGAAATTGGATGGGTAAGGATCAGTCTGAAAAACAAAAGTATTGCCCTTGGGGTTGTGTATTGTGCGGTGGAGGGAAGCAAACCCGAATGGAATGATTCGATATACTCAACACTGAGGTCCAATATCACCGAATTACAAAACAAGGGGCTCGGTATAATTCTGATGGGTGACTTTAATGGCCACATAGGTAATGATGAAGAATGCATAGAGGGTGGGGACAATAAAGTCAACAGGAATGGAAGGAAGCTGTTGAACTTCACAAACGAGCTAGGTCTGAAGATTCTGAACAGGGACGTGAGGTGTAAGGGGAAATGGACCTGGGAGAGGAACGACAGAAAATCAATAATCGACTACATCCTCACAGATATTAATTTATGGAGGGAGGTGATAGGGGTAGAAGTGGATGATGAGGGTAAAATGGAGGTGGATAGTGATCACAATTTGATTACAGTGACGATCAGGTCCAAAACTCTAGTAAAAAGCAAAGGAAGCTCTAAGGAGATTTGGGAACTCAAAAAAGATGCTGACTGTGCGAAGTTCAATGAAAAACTGAAACCAAAGCTTGCAACCGTACCCAAGAGGGGCAGTGTCCAGAAGATGGCCGACGTCATAGTTGCGAGCCTGGTGGAGGCAGGAAAGGAAAGTGTAGGAAAGGTCAGGGTGCCAACACGGGAACTTGGGTACAGAGTGAACGAAGAACTGAAAAGGGTCATAAAGGGAAGAAAAGCTAAATGTGCTGCATACAGAAGAAGTAGAAAACTTAAGGGGGCGAAAAGCAATGAGGCCACAGTTGCTAAGGACGAATACTACCAAGCACGAAATAAAGTAAATAAGATTAAAGACGATAATCGAAGAGTACGAAATAGCAGTCTTATTAGGACGATAAGAACCACAGGGGGTCGAGTTCGAACGTATTTTGGAAATGGGTGAATAAACGTAACAAAGGAAGTAACCCACAGAGTATTAAAGTAGATGGCAGAGTTACAGACGAGCAAGATCAAGTCGCATCAGAACTAGTCAAGCACTGGGAAAACGTAAACGATAAGCGATGGGGCATGGGGAGCCCACCAGAGTGTCCGAATCAGGTCGAGGAAAACCTATCGAGATTCGTGTGCAGCGAAATTAAAACGGAGGAGGTGCGAAAGGTGATATCAAAATTAAGGGATGGAAAAGCGGGAGGAGTGGATGAAATTCCTAACGAGTTTATCAAAAAAGGGGAGAGGAACTCGTGAAAAGCCTAACTGCCCTATTCAATCTAGCCATAGAAAATCAAGAGGTCCCAAAGGAGTGGAGAGAAAGTAAAGTGACATTTATTCACAAAAAGGGGGAAAAAGACGTTTTGGATAACTATCGAGGGATCTCTGTCAGTAGCAACATTGGAAAGGTTTTCTGTAAAGTCCTGTATGGGAGACTAGAGGAGGTGATTGAGGAGAAGGGTTTTTTGGGAGAAATCCAGAATGGCTTCAGGAAGGGAAAGAGAGTTACTGATCATCTTTTCACACTATCCCAAATGATAGAATCCGCGAAAGTAAAAAAGAAAAAGATGTTTATGGCCTTTTTGGATATCAAAAAGGCATACGATAGAGTATGGAGGGAAGGTTTGTGGCGCAAGCTGGAGGCTATGGGCTTAGGAGGCGAGTTTGTTAGAATTATGAAAGCATTATATAAAGATGTACAGAATGAACTTAGCCCGGGAAACATTGCAACGAAACGTGTGCCTATGGAGATAGGCCTAAAACAGGGGTGTATCCTTTCGCCGATCCTGTTTGCATTGTACATCAAAGGTTTAGGAGATGAACTCCTGCGTAGCAAGGAGGGGGTAGCAATTGGGGACTTGAAGATCCCGGGGCTATTTTTGCAGACGATATGGTTCTAGTGTCAGAAAGCGAAGAGGGGCTAACGAAAATGCTGGGAATTGTTGGGAAATATGGGAGCAAATGGAGACTCGAACTTAATGAAAGCAAGAGCAAAGTTATACCTGTGGGCCGCAAAGTGGACCCCACTCGAAGGTGGAGAGTGGGTGAGTTCTGCATTCCGGAAGGGAGCAGCAAACTTCTCAGTGTGGGAAAGACAGGTGATTACGAGTATTTGGGGGTAAATATAAACATTACAGGAAGAGGCATCTACCGGAACCACACAAATAAATTGATTCTGAAGGGGAAGCGAATCCTTAACCAAATGAAACTTATAGGGAGAAACAGTTTCAATGAGGTTTTCGTGGGGAAAACCATTTGGGAAATGGTGGGGCTGCCAAGTATAACATACGGTACGGAAGTGGTACCCCTAAACCAGACGGCCGTAAAGAGCTTGGAAATCCTGCAGAACGATTCAGGCCGATGGATAACGGGGTCGAGTAATGCCGCAGCGCTAGAAGCAATCAGGGGTGAGCTTGGGTGGATGAGGATCAAGGACAGGATAGACCTGTTGAAGCTCGGTTATCTTAATTATTTGGTAAATCTCCCCGACAGCCGATGGTGTAAAGCAATATTCCTGAGAATTTTCAACTCAAATATCAAAACGGGGTGGATGGTCCAAGTGAGGGAGCTAGTAGAGAACTACTCATTGGAGATCTCGGACCTGGACGTTGGGGCAAACCAGGGTAAAAAAATCGTCAGAGAAAGGGTCATGGAGGATTGTAACCGTAATTGGCGAGAAGGGGTCAAATCAAAGAGGTCTTTGGGTGGCCTGTGTGATAAAGAGAAGCCAGGTTTTGAAGAGTACCTTGATGGCACCTTCGGGGGGTCACTGTTGTTCAAGCTGAGGTCGCGATCCCTGGAGCTGAGGGGAAAAATTGGGAAAGACGGTGAAAGGGAGTGCCAGATGTGTAACGTGGACATGGTGGAGACCCTGGAACACTTTCTTCTAGAATGCCCAAAGTATCAGCCTAAAAGAATGAGATTCACTGGGAGTATAATGGGGAAGTGGGATGGGAGAATGAAGGACATGTGATTAGGGGGAGCCTCAAAGGAGAGGGTTAATATGCTAATCGGAGAGATTGGGAAGAATGGGACAAGGGATATCATCAAGCAGTTCGTCTCCGAGTGTTGGGAGGAGAGGAGAAGCGTGGGAATAGGGAGGCAGTTGGGAGACCAGGGGTAACCACGGCCTTCTCGTCCGAGAACCGCGACAAATCAGCGGCTGGCCAGTGTTATTATTATTATTAGTTTGATTCAGTTATTATGGGATGTGTTAAGAGGATTGTGGATTATTTTCGTTAAAACTGGATAATTTTCGATAGAAAAGTGAATAAAAATCTTTTTTATGTATTACCATCTCCCCATTTTTTTTTAAAATAGCATAAAAATCGGATCAATGTGGATTGTGGATAATTTTCGATTAAATTTGGTAATTTTCGATAAAAAAAAGTGAGTAGAAATCTTTTTTATATATTACTACCTCCCCCCCCCCCCCCCCCCCCCCAAAAAAAAAAAAAAATTGTCAAATATCAAAAAAAAAAAATCGGGACAACCCGCCCCAAAAAGTGGGACAACCAGCCCCAAAAGTAGGCCTGGGCGGATTGTCTCTGTGGCGGGTTGTCCCTGATCCGAATGGCATTATCGCTCTGAAAACAACTCAACATATGATCAATTTCACCGCGGTTATGAATCGGAAATTAGCAAAAATAATTTGAAAAGCAATCAGTTCTGGTTTATTTTGTCTGGCCTGTCAGTGAATTCTTTCTTCCCTCATATAACGGATTTTAATTTATTTCACCCGGCCTCGGATTTGGTGGATTTTTTATTCCTGGCATAAAAAGTAAATTTTATTATTCATATCAAATAAAAAAGTGAAGAAATTCCATTTTTTTATCAATTGTTACTTATTTTATAGAAATACACTTTTAAACAGTTTATAAGTTTTGTCTAAAAAGTGAGTCGATTCGGCCTAAAAAGTGAGTCGATTCGGCCTAAACTTAGGCCGAATCGACTCAGGCCCAATCGACTCAAGGCCGAATTGACCCCGAGCCGCGCTTTTCGGCCCAAAACGAGGCCGAATTGCGCACAAAAATTATTTTGGCCGAATCGCGCGAGGCTGAAAAGCAATGGCGCCAGTAGCAAACATGGGAATGATATTATGCGCTTTTTTCAGAAACATGATCAAGCATTAACGCCTCCGACAATTTTCTTTACCTGATACCGACAACAAAATAATATTTGCAAACAGCACCCCTGCGTTATTTCCGTTATGAAATAACAGAAAATCCTGTGCTTCTTAAGTTCCCAAACATTATTTTGTTACCACCTATTGAAAATTGCCTCCTGTACAAAAACAACCTAGCATAACATGTAATAATTTTAATTAAATTTTTTAATGTCATTTTCCAGACCTTGATCATTTTTATTTTAGCATAGTGAAGATCTCAAACATGTTTTTTATATTTATGTATTTAAAAAAATAATACATTGAAGTTGAAAAAAAAATGTGTTCTGTTATTTTTGCCCTGTTATCCACAAGAATCACTCCTTGTCTGGAGGGCGATTTGGGTCAAATTTCAGAAAAGGCTAATTACAAAACAGAAAAAAAGATTTCTTCGCTCTTGAAATTTTACCGGCGAGGCACAATTGATGGCCTGATGGATACATAATACTCGAGAACAAACCTTTTTTGTTGACAGCCGCATTGCCAGGGGAGATAATATGGGAGATTTGAAAGTTTCTGAAACAGTTGTTTGGCGCTGTTTATATTTTAAACTTGAAGATCACAATAACTTTCATGCGTATCATAGCGACGTTTTTCCCTATTCAAAGTTTTAAAATATTGAAGGTAAAACGTAAATGACATGACCAATTGGCTTAACTTTAAAGCGACGTATTTTAAGGTGCAATATGAGTACTGCCTACTAATGGAATTTTGATATTCAAATGAGAAAAACACAAATTATGCATCAAAATGAAGGTTGGGATGTACAGAACACGAAAAATATATGAAATCAACTCCCAGAGTTAACTTCAGGCACCACTGGTTCCTGGAAGTCTGCTATCCTATTCGTACCAGAACTGATAATTTAAGGGCCTATAGAAGTAATGAAATTTTGTTTATTTTGAAAATTCTCACCTCTCATATTCTGTTAAATTCAAATTCAATATTACCGATATCGAATCTTGAATACTGGGTAAAGCTGAAGAATAGTAGGGGACTTTTCCTTTTATGTAAAAACAACGCATTTTTCTCACCTTTTTTCTACATTTTCCTATTACTAGTCATGTTTTCGATAAAATGACAGAAAGATATTCACTTTTGACTGAGATTAGAGATAATTTAAACCCTTTTAATGTTACGGTGCCAGAGATTCTTCGACATTCTCACCATTTTGAAGTGTGCGTTTACATAAATTTCGTTTTCTCTTTGTCTGACGATTGTAGGTTTAGGGTCAGTGTTGTGAGGAATAGGGATAGCTTACCGGTAAACTAACCCAGGCCCGTCGGAACGAAATTTATATTGGGGGGGGGCTGATATTGCAAATTTGGGTGAACTGGCTGATACTAAATGGGTATGGGGTATCCAGATGCCGAAGGCATCTGGCGCAAGTGCTGAAGGCACGAGCTTTTTGAGGGGGGGGGGGAGGGGAGGTGGGGGTTACTCCCCCAGAAAATTTTTTGAAAAGGGCAATCAAAGGAAGCATTCTGGTAGCTTTTGAAGCAAAAACCTCTTGATTTTTTTAAACGGCAAAAGTTGTTTTTGTTAACAAAATGTTTTAAAAATCCCAATAGAACCCCATAACATTTGGGGACGGTTCTGACACCGGGCTCACCGGCAGGCCGTGGCCGTATTCCGTCATGCTAAAAAACAGTCAGGCCTTATGGCGGATTCATTAGTTTTATCATTACGCCAACGGTTGTCGTGGTCTTCTGAGCTGCCAAAGGAATACATAAAGTGATACGTTCATAATTCTAATCTAGGGGCGTAGTAAGCTAATTTTATTGGGGGGGGGGGGGGGGGGGTAGGACCTATATTCCCATGACGTGACGCGTCATCCGAGTGGCGAGTGGGGGTGAACACGAGAGGGGATATCCTCCGTCTCGTTGGTGGGGGGTCCGGGAAAATTTTCGAATTTAAG
This sequence comes from Pictodentalium vernedei, assembly GCA_031216915.1. Classification (NCBI taxonomy): domain Eukaryota; kingdom Metazoa; phylum Mollusca; class Scaphopoda; order Dentaliida; family Dentaliidae; genus Pictodentalium; species Pictodentalium vernedei. The sequence goes on from CM062296.1 coordinate 159,005,342, forward strand.
ATGTAAAAACATGCATTCTGGTTGATTCTGAGCAAATAAATCGTATATTCCTATGACGTGAAATGTCATCCGAACCGCGAAAAGGCGAGTGGGGGTGAACACGAGAGGGGGTACCTCCCCGTCTCGTTGGTGGGTGTCCGGGGGGCCTCCCCTGGGAAATTGTTTTAATTGAAGATGTACAAATATGCATTCTGAGTGATTCTGAGCAAATACATCGTCAATAAGGAAATACGTCAGCTCTCTGATCAATTGATCAATTCAGTGTGATTTCCGAGCAGAATGACAGGAATAGTGAACATGCAATGAATTACCCTGTGGTTGGTTGAGGTTTAACATCGCTTTCCACAATTAGGCAAAAACACGACTGTCAGTTTTATTGGTGGAAGAAAGCCCACATGGAACCCACTCAATCCAGTAATCATTAACAGTGATGTCGGAATATGGTAACCAGTGGGCATCCCGTGTGGAGAAACCACCAACCCAGCCCAGTAAAGCCTACTTTTGACAAATTTGTGGGGTGGCCTGTAACCCTAGCCCTCACTACATAGTTCAGCGATCTGAACGTAGTGGCTACCCCTCTACGTTCAGATTCTTCCCATTCAATCCTATAGAAAAAGTTCCCATCAAGTTTTTATGGGAACTCAAAACTCGAAATTAGGAATATATATCAAGCTTTCGCTCTTATTACCGGCTGCAATCGATAGTACACGTATTTCCTTACATTTGGGCAGAGTTTATTAATCCAGACTAGGTTTTATCCTTTAATTGTCGTCATTTGTGTACTCGTGAGTCGGCGACGGAGATTTCAAAATTGGCCATGTTTTGGTTTAAATATAAAACAGTAAAAACGATAACCCGGTAATGGCGCCGGAACGAATAGACCTCTTCATCGATGCGGAATAGGAAATTCGATCGCATTTGCGCAGAATGGGTTTGATAATCTGCTCTGTGCGAATGCGACCGAGTTTGATGACCTCCTCTGCGCGAATGAGATCGAATTCCCTATTCCACATCGATGAAAAGGTCTATTCGTTTTGGCGCCATTACCGGGTTATCGTTTTTACTGTTTTATATTTAAACCAAAACATGGCCAATTTTGAAATCTCCGTCGCCGCCTCACGAGTACACAAATGACGACAATTAAAGGATAAAACCTAGTTTGGATTAATAAACTCTGCCCAAATGTAAGGAAATACGTGTACTATCGATTGCAGCCGGTAATAAGGGCGAAAGCTTGATATATATTCCTAATTTCGAGTTTTGAGTTCCCATAAAAACTTGATGGGAACTTTTTCTATAGGATTGAATGGGAAGAATCTGAACGTAGAGGGGTAGCCACTACGTTCAGATCGCTGAACAACCTCACTACACTGACCCTACATGTAGACCATGTCGGGAACAGAACAAACAAACGTACCAAAAACAACCAATACACAGAGCAGATGCCGAAAAACACAAAAAACATGGAGGAAAGATGAATGTGAATGGCACAAATCGCACAGATAAAAACAATTGTTGAGCGGTTATAATTGCCAGTAAAAGTGAATATCTTTTGGTCATTTTATCGAAAACATGACCAGTGATAGGAAAATACAGAAAAAAGTTGAGAAAAATGCGTTGTTTTTACGTAAATGGAAAAGTCCCCTATTCTTCAGCTTTACCGAATACTGGACTTTTCGCCGGAAAGACAGTTCGCCAGAAAAGACATTTCGCCGGAACTTAAATTTTTAAAATTGGACAGTTCGCCGAAAAGATTTTAAAATTTTAAAAATGACTTACCCATTTTTTAAAATCCGTTTAACAGGTCAAAACCGGTCCATTGAGGATGATATTCTAAATTGAAATGAACGTTTAACTGAACACAATGTTTTTTTTTTCTGTTTTTTTCCACTGACAAGCCAAAATGCCAATTGACACTGACGGCACATTCTTTTTTTCTACCGACATAGCATATGGCCGTGTTGTGAAATGCAACAAAAACAAATTTAACCGACATAGCATATGTCAGTGTTGTTAAATGCAACAAAAACATTTTCTGTTGGTGGATAGCCTTGATGTTAGGAGATTATTGTTGTCATGGTTTTCTTAAGGTTTGGTGAAATATTATTTATACCCATAATAACAAGTGACCTGGGCAAAAAATCCCGGGTCGCAAGGGATTTGTAAATCCCACATCGTCCCTGCACGCCTTCGGCGTGCTAAAACCTTTCATTCTTCGACCTGAGCAAAATCAACATTCAGAAACATTCAAAAGAAACTATTGGTACGCGATTAAAAGGCACACAAAACAAAACCCTCAACAGACTGCAAGATAGTGAATTAATGGTTGAGCTGAATGAACACCGATCCCTTAACAGAAAAAAAAAGTTTCCAGAAAATCAAAACAAATTATACAATATAACTAAACTGCGAGGAATCAGTGAGGATTGCCACGCTACTCATTGAGAACTTTAGGATAGAGTCTGTGAGGACTGCTTCGCAACTCTGCTGAAGCGCGATTGAAATGCATTTAATAAGACCTATATAATAAAACCCTCCACATACCCCAGGAGAGTGAATCAATGCCTCCCCCCACAAAAAAAAATAGAAAACAGAAAGATCACGATTGTGCTGCAATAAATAAATAAATAGCAGGCTCTTTTGAAGATTTCACGAACTGCTTGAGACACCTTGGTGATTATCTGGCACATTTCGGCGAACTGTCTGGCACATTTCGGCGAATTGTCCAAACTTTCGTCGAACTGTCCAAACATCCCACGATCTGCCCAAACTTTGGCGAAGTGTCCAATATTCCGGCGAAATGTCCAAAATCCCAGTGAATTGTCTTCCGTCAAACTGTCCAAACTTTCGGCGAGTTGTCCAAACTAACGGCGAAGTGTCCAAAATTCCAGCGAATTGTCTTGAAAATTCTGGCGAACTGTCCAAAGTTTCGGCGAACTGTCTTTCCGGTGAAAAGTCCAGTCCCCCGAATCTTTACCAAATGCGGGTCACTTCAACTTTAATCACGTCGCAAAAACCGAAAGGTAACACAAAGTAACAAAACTTTGAATCAAAAGTTTCACTAATATTTTACTCTTTAAATGATAAAGTTACAGTGTTATCTGGCATTAGCTAGATTTCTAGCCTCGAACAAGCTTATTTTATGATTTTGATATTTTATATGCTCATTCTCAGCTAGAAATTTATAGGCGATTTTCCAGTCGGGCGTTCGTAACGGTTTTTCGGTATGAACGGTTTGGGTGTATAATAATGACTGAATTACCTTCTTTCACAAGCTTATTCCAGTTTGCAGTTCAAGTTGGTCACCTCTTAAACAATTCTGCACAAAAATATTGCCCAGTTCGATGTTTGTTATTCCAAAAATGTTCGATATTCGACATAGCCCTAGCAAAATTCAACAAGATTTCCTAATTTCACATTGGGATTTACCATCACACCGTGACGTCACAGTCAAATCCTAAACTCGGGAGCCACAAAGCGGGCCAATTTAAGAACGACATTTGAATTGGGTGGGCAACGTAATACAAAAATGTGAATTGGCCTATTTTTCACACAAATCCTTCAGACAAACAATATTTTTTTTTATTTGGCACTCCCGACATCGGTTTGAGCTGTCAGAGCAAGTGACCTCAATCAAACTCAGAAGAAAACAATGAATAATGAACTCGCAAAAGTGTGAAGCACAGTGGCACATTACAAACTATTTTTTTAATTCCCAAATAATATTTATTAGAAAATCATACTCGACACCCACATGATAATAGTATAATATGCCGCTATTTATAATATACTATGATCATTGGGGTGACCAGTATGATTTTCGAATAAATATTATTTGGGACGTAAAAATCGTGTGTAACGTGACCCTGTGTGTGAAGTATATGCACAAATTGAAAGTTGGAGTACTCTCTTGTTCCACTTCATTCTTCTTTTTTTTTGGTGGGGGTGAGGGGGAGCTGATTTCCTCCCCAATTACAAGGTCGGAAAGGCAACCGGTGTATGTGTGTGGGGGGGGTGGGGGGAGATTTTGCTCAAAAAATGATTCCGCATGCATTATCGAGGCTCGTAACACCAAGGTGGGTGGGTGAAAATTGGCAGCACCTCTTGCCCCTTCTTACTGCCTGCATGTGGCCTGGGGATCTCTGCAGAGAAATTTTGAAAAATATGATGGCCTGAGATCAAATTTAGAGCCCCCCCCCCCCCCCCCCCCTCCACACACACACACACACACACGATTCGATAAAAAGCCATTTTAGGGGCTCGTCTCCAATTCCTTCCTGGTAGACAAGGGTATAAAGTTGCAAATATGTTTTTGAGCTAGCCTCCCCCCCCCCTCCCCCTGCCACCGCATTCGCCTAACTAATCAAAATATGTAAATATCTTTGTAACTGAATGCTGGACACATCACCATATATACAGAACACATCACAAGGCCAATAACGCATGCATGGGTCAATAACGCATGCATGGGTGTACAAAACGCCATACATTACCAGAAAGGACATTTTCCCATGTGTGGACGAACAAAACCTTATATTGTATCGTGACATACGTTAACAACACTTGGAATTTTTTTTTTTATCATTTTTTATTTTCATATATCAAATGTTTGTACACAACTGCATCGTATGAAATATTTTCAACAAAAACATTTGAATGCCGGACATGTGACCCCCCCCCCCCCCCCTCCGGACGAGTGCCCCCCCTTGACATTTGCCACCCGGACATGAGCTGCCCCCAGACATGCCCCCCCTCTCGTTATAGCAAATATGGACATGACCCCCCCCCCCCTCCATTCCTGGACAACTGCCCCCTCCCTTGTCTGTCATCATTTTATTACTGCTTATTGCGAAAAGCACTTGAACAACAGTATACAATAAAATGTTTCGTGTCGGACACCATAATAAAATGATGATAGGCAGGGTTGGGGGGGGGGATCAGTTGTCAGGGCCGTCGAGGGGGCGGGGGTAACCGATGTAGTAACACTGGAGCCCCCCCCCCCCCCTTGTGTGAAAGTGCTCCGGTGCTATTACATCGGTTACACCCACCCTCGACTACCCCCACAACTGACCCCCCCCCCCTGCCTGTCATCATTTTTTTATTTTAAAAAATTACTATTTTAAAGGACGTACCAAAAAATTATATTACAGACTTCAGGTCCAAGTTTGGACTACACAAGCCCCTTTTTTCTCTCGATCGGGGACTGGATATTCCTCGACGACCCTGCACTGATGAGATCGATCATTCATTATTATCAATATAATTTCCGTTTTATTCGCGAATACGAGTAGAATGCTCGTTGGCGATTTTATTTGAAACACAGTTTTTATTTTGTTTTAGAACATGTTCCGGGAAAACTGTTAAATGTTTTGATATTAAGACGCTCGTATCAGCTTGTATCGGCGTTTTTGTTGAAGAATCTTCTTTAAAACTTGTTACTTGACTTCGTTTCGGCTGAGTGTCCATTGCCAATTTTCAATTCCCCAAAAAGTGTTCCCCCGAAACATGCACTGATTGTTGCATGAACGGGAAGAAAAACATTTTTTTAATGCGGTAGGTGTTATCCATGTCAATAAATATCAGATTCTTTTTCAGTGTTGTTTAGCGAGCACATGCAATGTTTTGTTTGGATCGAACGACCAGCATGTATTTAACAAGGACCAATTATCTGAACTTGTTTCTTGTTTCGTGGTATATAATGAATACAAGGTCCAGATGTGGAGCCCAGTGTGCGACAAATAAATATCCGATTATAAGAATCAGAGCACCTGGGCTCCAAATTGGAGCTAATCTGGCATCTGCATATTATGTTATTTAGTTGGAAATCATTAGCACCCTGTCTAGTTTCCAAATTCCGTGTATGGGAATTCCCTGTTCTATTTTTTTCACTCTTCGACAACAGGGTCATTCCATTGGACCGAGACTTACTTATCGGCTGAAAGCATCGCCATTTCATTCACCTTTTAGCAGGAGGAAAAGTACATATTTATCTGCATTCTGTTTTTCACGATGAATTTAGTTTTGCTTGCGTGTATTTTTACTGATTTCGAATTGTCAAAATCCACACTTGATCAATAAGAAATAACTCGAGATTGATTGTTTTTTCCGAACTTTTCTCGGCCAACTAGAACAACTGCGTAAATCAAAGAGACGTGAACTGTATCTGGGTGACTCTGTGGAGTATGTTGTGTCAGTGTTTGCAACAGCTCTGTCAAACTGACAAATTACGTGGGGTGGGGGTTGGTTGCAATGGCAGAATTCCACAAGGTGAAGAATAATTGTGTAAATGTTGGAGTGGGAGGATAGGGTGGGGATTTGAATGAGTGATTCCCAGGCCGCACAACCTCAAACTTTTTTGAATGTGATCAAGTAACCCTGCTATTACCTGTGCCACAATCTCTCCACTTGTGATCAAGGGAACAGTTGGGTGTCATAGGCAAAACGCTAGTTATCTTGGTCAATATTATATGGTCACATTTAAAATTAGTGGTAGCGTGACCTGGGCATCACACACACACACCCTCCCCCCCCCACCCCACCCACACGCCAGACTGAGATGCTCTTAAGTCATCCAGATCACTGCCGTCAGGGTGGTGGAAGCAGTTTGTGGGGACTTTTTGTCATTTTTTTCTTTTTGGGTGCTGTCTGGAGGAATAACATCATTGTTTCCTGCAATTTTGCCCCCCCCCCCCCCCCCCCCCCCCTCCACAGAGAGAGAGAGAGTTATGGGAGACCGGCCATGGTACAAAAATTAAATTACATATCTCCTGACACAGGGATTCCATCAGCGGGAAAGGGGGCCCTTTTGGGGCATCTTTTGCCTAAATTCAATTTACTGCATCATTTTATTTGTTCACACTGCTGTAGATGAGTTGGCAATGGTTCTACATCTTTGCTGCCTGCCTGTTCAGGCATTTTCAAAAATGTACTTGTAGTGCGTCCCCCCCCCCCCCCCCCCCCCCCGCCCTCAGCTTAGCTGCGGCTCCAAGTCTTGGAGTTAAGTGAGGCATCAAAGAGGCATAATTACATTAAAATGTTTCACCCACTGCACTCTGATGTCGATAATTCTCACTTTTTATGCAGGATCATCTCCCCTGTGTTGGGAAAAAATCATCAATTTATATTTTGTTTGACAGAGCTCCAATGGAGCTCTTTTAAACAAAATATGAATTGATGGGTATCTGTATGTGTAATATGAATAAATATGTACTAATGATAGATTTTATGCAAAATATTTTGTTCATAAAAGATTATTATTATGATTTCCTGGAGAATGCCTTAAGGCATTCTCCAGGAAATTGTAATAATATAATATTTATGAACAAAGTTGTGGGTTTTAACCACGTATAACGTATATAGTATTGGAGGGAAAAGCCACTAGTGTGGTGAATTCCATCTGTATTGGTATGTGCTAATGCCCTCCCAAGTCCAATATGCTTCTTACGCCCCTGGAAGGCATGTCAAGTTGATCAGAGGCCCAAATTCTTTTTTACACACACCATGTCTATGCATGGGTAAACCATATTCATCCTTCCTAGCACAGCCCATGCAAATGTTCCCATTGCCAAGTTGGACCAGCAGGTCGTAGAAGCCTATTCGACTTGGAAGAGCCTTTTATTGATTAACAGTATGCCTATATTGGTCCAAATTCCGGCAGAATGCCTTGTGGCATTCTCCAGGAATTTGTAGCAATATTACAATATTAGATATATTTTTTCATAGCTAAAGTGTGAACGGTATTTGTAAATGTTTATTTACTTGTTAGTTATTACATGTATTTCAACTAGATATAATGGATGAAAGTTGAGGATGCACCTGACCCCCCCCCCCCCCCCCCCCCGCCACGGGTCACCGGGGCTCATCGACACAAAATATTCAGAATAAGCAAGCAGATGTGTCTCCTGCACCAGAAACGACATATTTAATGTGCTAATCCGTTCCCAGTGGTTAGTACTGGTTACACGAATATTTAGTCCTTGGAACGTCAGTAACGCTCATTGTTGTCGCCTAATTTCGTTTTAAAACACCCCCAAGATGAAATCCATGTTATCCAACGCACGGAAGAGAAAACTGGCCAACGATTTCACTCAGTATGTGAAAGAACATAACGTGTTCCAAACTATGGCATTTAAAACCAAAAATTCCAGCAATAAGCCAATTTCGAAACCGCCATCTTGGCTTTTAATCTATGCAAGGTCACAGGTCGCGAGGTATAAACATTCCAAGAAAACGCTTTGTTAGCAATGAAATCGCACTGTTTACACCTCGCGACCTGTGACCTTGCATAGATTAAAGTCCAAAGATGGCAGTTTCGAAATTGGCTTATTAAGTTCAATTTACGAAAAGATTTGTGGTAATTCGATTATCATAAATTGGTTCGAAAATGGTAAAATGGGTAGGTCCAACGATTTCCTTATCCATAAAATATAACATTCAGAATAATTTCCATTTTTTTATCACATGATTTGGGATACCGGTACTTTTCTGAATTGAAACAGCATAGAAAAGTTATTGGTGGAGAACATTTTCAAAACGAAATCGGATATGGTCTGAAAGTGGTTCGATATCGGTAAAATGACTGTACACAAATTATACATCAAAATGAAGGTTGGGATGTATAGAACACGAAACACCTATGTAATCAACTCATAGAGTCGACTGTAGGCACCACTGATTCCTGGAAGTCTGCTACCGTATTCCCACCAGAACTGATAACAAAATAATATTTCATCAGAACAACTTGTGACCAAATGTGCTTCATATATCCAAGAACAAAGCTAGGCATTCAAAACACTTTCGAATACAGTGATAGGACTGCATTTGGGAAAAGGACAACACTGTCTGCATTTTATTGAAGATGGTTTCCATGCTCGACAGACATGCGCAAATCACACAAATACCACAAATTTCCATCGAAAAACAAAATCGGAATTCTTAAGAAATTTCAACAGGTATCATGATATCTTGCGTTGAATATGGCAACTGTGCAATCTCTATCTAATAACAGTATATTGTATGAAGGCGATCTTTTTCATTATTTGATTTTACACGGCGTTGTTTTTACATGCTTTTTTCCTTCCGATGACGTCGACCGGAAATCGAAATTATATTCATTCGTAAACAAAAGCAAAGGCTTTGGAATTTACCGCCATGCAGCTCTGTCGCCGTGTTTTGAAGAATTTTGACCCCCTAGCTTTGTTCTTTGATATGTAAAGCACATTTGGCCACGAGTTGTTTTCGTGAAATATTATTAAATTATCAGTTCTGATACGAATACGGCAACAGACTTCCAGGAACCAGTGGTGCCTACAGTCGACTCGATGAATTAATTACACATGTGTTTCTTGTTCTATACATCTCAATCTTCATTTTGATGTATATTTTGTGTATATTTAATTTGAATTGAAGGAATATCAGAGGTGAGAATTTTCAAAATAAACAAAATTTCATCACTTATATAGGCCCTTAATTATTATATTTCACGAGAACAACTTGTACCCAAATGTGCTTCACATATCCAAGAACAAAGCTAGGGCATCAAAATCCTCCAAAACACAGCCACAGAGCTGCATGGGAGTAAATTCCAAAATTGGCTGCTTTGTTTACATAAAATTGTACTTTCAATTTCCGGTCAACGTCATCGGATGGAAAAAAAGATCGAAACACAACGCTGTCTAAAATTAAATAATGAGGATGATCGCATCAGTACAGCTAGTTCAGCGATCTGAAGAGGGGTAGCCACTACGTTCAGATCGCTGAACTATAGTACAGCATACTATTATTATATAGCGACTTGGTTCAGCGATCTGAACGTAGTGGCTTCCCCTCTACCCTCTATGTTCAAATTCCTCCCATTCAGATCTGTGGTAAAATTCCCCATCAAGTTTTAATGGGAACTCAAAACTCGAAAATAGGAATATGTATAAAGCTTTCGCCCTTATCACCAGCTGCATTCGATAGTTCATGTATTTCCTAACATTTGTGATGAGTAAATTGATCCAAACTTTATGTTATCCTTTATTTATCGAGATGTGAACACGTTTGAAGCATGAACAATCGCTTTGATGTCATCCATGCTCCTTTTGGCTTGTATCGGCTATAAAATAATAATCCGGAGCGGAGTTGCACCTAAACAAATATCGATGCAGAAATGGAAATACGATCGCATTCGTGCAGAGGAGGTTGATTATGATCATTGCGTGGGGGCATTTTATTAGGAGTTACCGTTTCCGCATCGATATTCGTTTCGGCAGCAACTCTGGGTGGTGCGAAAAACATTGTCGATCAAGACGTTGATCATTGATTAATCGATTAATCGGTTAACCGTTTCAGCTCTATTGCCGACGTCTCCTCAAAAACTGCAAGAACGGATTGAATCAAATTTTGTGTGCATGTTTCTTGCCGTATATATGTCAAAGCAAGTTTGTTTTAATAAAGTTAATTAGCTCACCTGACTGAAAGTCAGGGTGAGCTATTCTGATCACTTTTCGTCCGTCGTCCGGCGTCCGGCGTGAAGGTGGTGTTTGGGCTTTTTCTCCCAAACCACTGGCCGCATATTAATGAAATTTCATGTGAGAAGGGGTTATGTATGCGGAATTTGATTTTTTGTCAAATTAGATTTCGGCTCACATTGAGCAGAGGGATGGGGCAAAAATGCTCCAATTCTTAAAAAAATCTTCTCAAGCAGAGACTTGATATTTGGTATGCAGCTTCCTTTTGAGGTGTAGACTCAAGTTTGTTCAAGAGAAGTTGGAGGGGCTATATTTGACGATGTTAAAGGAGGGGCAAAAATTTTTGCCCTGCCCCAAATTTCTATTTTCCAAACCGCGAGGCCGATTTGAACCAAATTTTACATGAGTGCTTATTGGGTCATAAGTACCTAATTTATGCCGAATTTTTTTTCCCCATAGCCCCGTGGGAACCACAGGAGCTAAAAATAGAAAAAAATGAAAACGCCCATATCTCCAAAACTACACGGCACTGAGAATTCTTATTTGTTGTGAAGCTTCCTTTGGACCAACAGAATGGAATGATCGAAAAAAATTGCCATCGGTTTTATCATGGGGTACTTTTTGGGGGACTTTGAAAAAGTGCTGAGTCAGCATTTTTTAACACTGTGGGTAATGGGAAAAACATAAGACTACTTTTCTCCGAAACCACTGCTCCAAAAGCTATAAAATTTCACATTTAACATCTTTGGAAGATTGTTTCACATGTTTATTGAAATGAATTGCCTGGGTCGATATTTGGGCTCTCTATGGGATCCCAAATGTTTAAATTAGTGCAGTATGAGGAGTATTTTTGAAAAATCTTCTTCTTCAGATCTAGCAATAAGAATGTTTTGATATTTGGTATGCAGCATCCTTAGGGGGGTGAGATTCAAGTTTGTTGAAGCCAAATCCCTGGGTTCATATTAAGGCTGAAAATTTGGGGTCCCGTAGCGGACTTCGAAATTTTGGACCAATTTTTTTTTGTTTTTTCTGCGTTTCGGTCAATTTTAAGACAAAAAGAAATTATTTTTTTTCCCCCTGAAAATTTGGGGTGCGGGTGGGACTCGGAAAATTTTGGACCAAAATCTGAAAAAATTTTTTTTTGGTTTTTTCTGCGTTTCGGTCAATTTTAAGACAAAAAAAAAAAAATTTTTTTTTTTCCCCTGAAAATTTGGGGTCCGGGTGGGACTTAGAAAAATTTGAACCAAAATCCGAAAAAAATTTTTTTTTGTTCTTTATGCATTTCTGTCAATTTTAAGAGAAAATTTTTTTTTTTTTCCCCGAAAATTTGGGGTCCGGGTGGGACTTAGAAAATTTTGGACCAAAATCCGAAAAAAATTATTTTTGTTTTTCATGCATTTCTGTCAATTTTAAGACAAAATTTTTTTTTTTTTTCCCCTGAAAATTTGGGGTGCGGGTGGGACTTAGAAAATTTTGGACCAAAATCCGAAAAAATTTTTTTTTGGTTTTTTATGCATTTCTGTCAATTTTAAGACAAACAATTTTTTTTTATTTTTCCCCTGAAAATTTGGGGTGCGGGTGGGACTTAGAAAATTTTGGACCAAAATCGGAAAAAAAAAATTTGGGTTTTTTTCTGCGTTTCGGTCAATTTTAAGACAAAAAAAAAAAAATGTTTTTTTTTCCCCTGAAAATTTGGGGTCCGGGTGGGACTTCGAAAATTTTGGACCAAAATCCATAATTTTTTTGTTTTTTGTTTTTTATGCGTTTCTGCCAATTTTTAGACAAAAAAAACCCATTTTTTTTTTACACCGAAAATTTGGGGTCCAGGTGGGACTTAGAAAATTTTGGACCAAAATCCGGAAATTAGTTTTAGCGTTTTTTATGCGTTTTAAGAAGAAGAAAAAAAATTTAGGCTGAAAGTATTTTGTTTGGGAAAAAATCTGTTTTTTATGTGTTTATCTCAATTTTGGGACGTTAAAGTGCAGGAACTGAAAATAGAAGGAAAATCCTGTGTATTGGGTGGGCACAATCGCTTCATCTAGTTGGTATATGCTTTTCTTAGGAGGGGCGTATGCAGCTTATTCAAGTCAAGTCCCTGGTTTGATATTAAGACTACCATGTCAGGTGAGCGCCCTCAGGCCCCCCTGAGGCCTCTTGTTTGTTTAAAGTTTCCATACCCATGGATGTGGGTGTGGTGACATCACAAGGGGCATAACTATGATGCAGTTAGCACCAAGACATTCTTTAACATTTAAAAGAAAATCTTCTCCAGCATCTTCAGTCATAATCTTTTGATATTTGGCAGTCCCTGATTTCATATTTGGGCTCCACACGGTAGCCCAAATTTTAACTTCGTGCAATATGAGAGAAATTCGTTAAAAATCTTCTTCAGAATCTTTTGGTATTCTGCATCCTTATCCTTAGGGGGTTGGGTGTCAGAGTCAAGTTTGTTCAAAACAAGTTAGTGGGTTCTCATAAGGGCTCAAATTTTAACTTGAATGCAGTATGAGGAATATTTTTTAAATATCAGTTGATGATCCACCAGGCAGTGTACATGTAATTTGATATTTGTTACACTGCATTCCCAGTGGAACTTAAAAATTAAACTTTTGTTAACCCTTTACCTAACATGAAAAGCAGACAACACTTGCAAAAAAAATTCTTGAATAACAAAGTTTTTTCATTTTTTGTCTCAAAAACATAGGTTATGACCCCTCGTTGGAATGAGCTCAACAAGCTCGTTCCAAACGAGGGGTCATAACCTATGTTTTTCAGACCAAAAATGGAAAAATAATGAAAATTAATTGGTGATTTTTTAGGGGTGCTGGTCAAAATGAAAATGGCCCCTTACCAAAACGGCCCCTGGAATAGTTGGTCAAAACGGCCCCACTCATTGGTCAAATCGGCCCCACCCATTGGCCAAAACGGCTCCAAGTTGATAATATGATGTCACAGACCAGATTGGGGCCGTTTTGACCAATCCGTGGGGACGTTTTATCCTCTCGTGTTGGTCATAACGGCCCAAGTTTTGGTCAAAACGTCCCCACTAGTTGGTCAAACAGCCACATTCATTGGCCAAAGCGGCCCCAGTGATTGGTCAAAACGGCCCCAGTATTTGGTCAAATGCCCCATGTTGGTACTACGATATTATTGAACAGAGTGGAGACGTTTTGAGTCTTTTGATTAATCTGTGGGGACAGTCCTCTCGAGTTGGTCATAATGGCCCTTTAGCTGGTCAAAACGTCCCCACTAGTTGGTGAAAATGGCCACATTCATTGGTCAAAATGGCCCCTGACATTGATCAAAAGGGCCCAATATTGATACTATGATATTATTGTCCAGAGCGGGGACGTTTTGACTAATCTGTGGGGACGTTTTGTCCTCTCGAGTTGGTCTTAACGGCCCCCTCATCTGTTCAAAACGGCCCAATGCATTGTTCAAAACATCCCAATTAAATTTCCGCCAGTTTTACCAAAACATTTCTTGTTTGCACACTCCACGAATAAAGTTTCACCGGTTTCAGAAAGGTTCTTGCTTTTTACAGGCTCGGGGTGGTACGTCTACCCCCCCCCCCCGCCCCCACCCCACATACACACATGCACACCTATGTCAACAATGCCGACCCCCTCCCCGATCTCCCTATTTGAACAGCAGCAAATGTACTTAAAATAGCGTCGTCTTGTTATCTGATTGAATAAAATGGATGCTGGGAGGAGAGGATCTGAGGGGGAGGCGGTGGGTGCAGGGGAGGGGGTTCGTTCGTTCGTCGGTATCATCTACTTTGTTTTGTCATTGGTAACACACACGTTTTCGCCCACAAATCTACTATTCCGAGTGGCTGCGATTCAGGCCTTTTCACATTTGACAATTTTCCTTTTGTTGGACTTGCTGGTGATGTGCAGGGACCGCTGTCCTATTGGGGGTGGGCACATCGCAACGCGTCAAAGGGGTCAACACGAGAGGGGCCTCTCGTGTTATCCACATTCGGCGTCCTTCATTGTGAAGGAGCCCCACTACCCACCCCCTTCTAAACGCCCGACAACGAGAGGGGGTTATCTCTCATTGGTGGGAGTTCGGATGCCTTCGGGGAAGGAAAATTGAATGTTCAAGCTCATACATGTAAGTTGCAATTTACGTCATTATGAAGAAGAAAATGCTCCTCAAAAATTATTTCATACCGCTGGGCAGAGGGACGGCAAGAATCGTATACCAGGCGGCCAGAAGTTCCCGAGCTATAGGGAGGGGGTTACCCCCACTTCCCCCTTGGGTCCCATCCAATCCACATGGTCTACTTCTTTTCTTGGGGTTGAAGAAGCCATGGGCATTGACGAGGCAATAGACAGGCATTCTACAGCATTATATGCATTATCAGCATTATCCGACTGAGCACTCAACACTCCCGGATGAGAAACATCACAGTTTCTGAATGGGATCGTCATCTCCCCCGTGTCAGATATGTCGAGAAACACTGACTCGACGTCAATCGGGTGAATCGGCTTGTCTTCGCAGTCCATTATTCTGTTACCAAAAATGAATGTTAAATGTTTTAAATGTTGAGAATTCCACGTGCAACGTTTGGGTGACCCACCCATGGTGTGAGCAGTAAAGCCACCTCCCCGTTCTACAGACAGCCACATGCCCAAAACAGGCCTAGGTGAACTAGTGCCACGAATAATCTTCAAATGCACGCACTGAGTAATACCGGGTAAGACACAACTCTCGGTCAGGTTCATTATAACTTTTCCTTTTTGCGTCTACACATCAGTCCATGGGCTGGTAAGCCAGGAGGGAGGGGGGGGGGGGGCAGTCTCTGTTTTTTGCAAAGTATATGGTAATGGATTGCTAAGTACCGGTATACTTCAAATTAATGAATTTAAATTGACAAAATTCTCCAGTCTGTACTGGTACCGGGTAAGACACAACTCTCGGTCACGTTCATTATAACTTTTCCTTTTTGCGTCTACACATCAGTCCATGGGCTGCTAATCCAGGAGGGGGGGGGGGGGGGGGGGTCAGTCTCTATTTTTTGCAAAGTATATGGTAACGGATTGCTAAGTACCGGTATACTTCAAATTAATGAATTTAAATTGACAAAATTCTCCAGTCCATACTAGTTTGAATAAACAGAATAGCTTACTTTATCAAACCTACCTGATAGGTACATGTAGATCCATCTGAGGGCAGCCGGTGTCTGATAACCATTTGAACGCAGTGGCTTAAGCCAAGATTCTTAGTTAAGGCGAGGGGGGGGGGGGGGGGGCTGAGTGGAAATTGGGGGGGGGGCGGCATGTCACGCATACGGCGTGACAGCACGTACCGTATAGGTGGTTTCTGGTGCCACCCCTGGCCTGAAACGTGCTAAAAATTCACGGAGAAAATATGCATTCTTATATGCAGAAGTAGGATATAAATTCATGTCTGGGCGATCTTTAGGCGCGTCATCGACAAGACGAGTCGCAGTTATATGTTTTTTTTAATCATAACAATTCCTACCTCTGATAATCTTCTTTTGAGTCATCAGCCTGATTTGTAGCTGGCTTACGTGATAGTATACCATTTCTATGTCAAAAATTATGGGGACCATGTTATCAAGCTCGACTAGGTGGATTGGATGGCACCCAAGGGGGAAGTGGGGGAACCCCCTCCCCATAGCTCAGGAACTTCTGACCGCCTGGTATACGACTCTTGCCCTCCCTCTGCCCAGTGGTATCAAATACTTCCTGCGGAACATTTTCCCCTTCATAATGACGTAAATTGCAACCTATGAGCTTGAACATTCAATTTTCCTCCCCCGAAGCCGTCCGAACTCCCTTTAATGAGAGATAACCCCCTCTCGTTTTCGGGCGTTTAGAAGGGGGTGGGTAGTGGGGCTCCTTCACAATGACGGACGCCGAATGGGGATAACACGAGAGGACCCCTCTCGTGCTGTCCGCTTTGACGTGTTGCGATGAGCCCCCCTCCAATTGGGTCAGCGGTCCCTGCACATCACCAGCAAGTCCAACAAGAGGGAAATCGTCAAATGCAAAAAGGCCTGACTCGTAGCCACTCGGAATAATGGATTTGTGAGCGAAAACGTGTGTGTTGCCAGTGACAAAACAAAGTAGATGATACTGACGAACGAACCAACTAATGAAACTGAAGGTAAACGTATAATGACGTTTAAAGAAAACCTTTACTTAAAAATTTTCCTTTGGGTTAAGAAATGATGAACATCACAGCGTGGTTGCCATTAACATCACAGCGCCGTTGCCACTTTTCACAACTACAGTTAAAACTAAAAGTCCTGTCCTGAAATGCGCACAAATAGCACGTCGATATGCGCGTTAATCTACATGATATGACCATAGTGAGGCTATCAAATACTGTAAATATGGCCTGTCCACAAGCAATGTTTCAGCCAATGGACCTCCAGGTAACCCGGAGGTCCATTGGCAGAAACATTGCCCGTGTTTGCTATAAGTAATGAAGAGAACCTGCCGTGCTTTGGATGCCATTCGATATGACAATTGCGCACAATTAAGCCTAGATAAGCGCACATTTCGTGACAGGACTTCTAGTTTTAACTGTAGAAGGTTCACTTTGACGGGCTGTGTTGGGGTTATTCTGCATCCGGGATCTGTCGGGGTAAGTTTTTTAAATCGAAGGGATATTTTTTAGGCTACGATGGCCCTTTCCTGGCGTCAGAACAATGGGGCGTCACCTAGGTAGGTGATTTTGAGTCGAGTGGCGATGCACAGAAGTTGTACCCAGGCATTTTGTGAGCCCTATTATTCGAAGAGAGATAATATATGCTACGTGAAAGTAAGCTGGGTGGGATTGGGAAACATCAGTCTAACTGATAAAGTGAAAATCTGTGTTTCTTACCTCTCCATTTGAATGAAAATTGATAAAATCAGCCGCAGCGATGACTTTTCACATCAAAAACACGTCACTGCGCCAGAACAGAACATCACAGCGTCGAATTGCACGTCACAGCGTGAGACCGATTAGTAGGTGTGGTAAAGGTAAAATCGTTTTAATCTGCTAGAGAACACCCTGTGAAGTGGTAATAAATTTTGTTAACGGCCGCTTCTGATAGCGTGTGAGGTATTTGAAATTTATATAACTTAGAGGCTGTTTTACTGATCTCTTTGCAAACGCTCGAAAGACTGGTGTCCATGTGTATCTTCATTATGATGAAATAGAGCCAGCCATTAGCGTACACGTGGAATAAAGGGGTGGGGGGGGGGGGGGCGATGCGTTCTCGACATTACTTACATTTAGAGCTTTAAGCTGGATGTTTGTTTTAACTTTTTTGAAGTGGCTATACCCTCGGCAGTTGCTGGGGTGTTGACCACCGCAATTGGGGCATTTCAGAGTTGTAGCACTAGATGCCTTCGCGATGTGTTTGTCGTCGCATTTCACACATCGCTGCTCCCCGTTGCATTTGTGTGACAAGTGCCTAAATTTCTGACACTTGTGACACTGAACGGGTTGCGGAAGAACACGATATTCTTCGGTTTCGTATTTTTTTGTCGTTGATAATTACCCCTTTGCTTATCAGATTTAATTTCGTTGCTCTATTAGCCTTAGGGCATTTTACTTTAATCTTCCAAGTATGGTTGCCCGTGGCTTTGGAGATTAGTCTCTCCCACGAGTAACCTGGAAGGGCTTTATCAATCAAGTTTTTTCCATTTTGGGATGAACGCGTGTGATTACGACACAGGTGTTTTGGTTGCGGATGGCTCTGTGTCTTGTTGGTTTTATTGGTTACTTTAGGGGGTGTTTTGGCCTTTACTTTGTCGTCGTACGTCGTGCTATCGGTTGGGCTAGCTGTCGCATTCAGGATTTCCGGTGATGTAGGCTCTGTTGTGTTAACAGACCCCCCATTTCTTGGTGTGACCACCAAGTCCTTTTCAGTATCGGCGCTCAGTGAATTTTGCTTGATAGTTTTTGTCTTCTTGACATGCCGATCAGTAGTCGTACGGAAACCATTTTCGTCTTCGACGTCCACGGTTTCATCATTTTCATGGAACTCATTGGAGAGTTAATGATGAAGATCTCTAAATTTCCCCAGATATATACTATTTTGAACATTGTTGTCAAAACAAATGCCCAAAGTCTGCGCCAAAATTGTTTTTTGGCAACATCAACAAACCCACCAAGCGTGTTAAGTGCAAAGTAGCAGATGTTCCCTTTTGGCGCGGTCAAACGCTTCATTCATTTTTCAGTCGTGTTAAAACTTCAACAAAGACAAAAAAAGAGACAACAAACAAGGGTAATTTGTGTATATTTTAATTTTGAAAAAATATTTCGTAGAAATTACCCTTTTTAAAAATTTCCGTCGAAATTGAATTTCGTCGAATTGTCTTTTCGTCGAACTGTCCATTTCGTCTAAGTTGTCTTTCGTCGAATAGTCGAGGACCCAGCCAAAGATGCTGAAGGGCGATTCTTCCGTTACGTACATTACATTTGCAAACTTTTTTTCAGTATTTGAGGCGAAATAAAAATAAAACAGTAAGTTGATATGTAGTAAAGTATCAGGCCTGGCATTCTTTAGGAGTGCTGCACGCCTAGAACAAATTGAGGAGGGGAACTTTTTGCACCCCTTGATTTTCTGGATTGCCAGACCTGTTTGTTTGGGGCTGCCTTAAAATCTGTTATCATTTCATCTCCCGAGTTCCAGTGTGTTCTCTATGCCTACTGGCACAGAGAACACATTGGAACTCTGGGGACGATTTGTCAATATTTCATTGATTCGAAATGATTCATGATCCATTCTGTGTCACATTTCGATAGATTTTAAGCGTAGAAGACAGCCACATAAGAATTGAATGCAACATTTTGAATAATGAGAAGATGTGTGTGCCAATTTTTCACTGTGTAGCTGAATGTAGTACAATCTTTCAGTCACAATATTAATACCTTGAAGTGAATATAACCAAAATAGCATGCAAGTTTTTGCATTGAAAATTTCAGGAGCAATTGCACTCCCAAGCAATCTGAGGAGGGCAGCTGGGTTGCACCCCTTGATTTTCTAGATTGCCAGACCTGAAGTATGGTACAGTTTGAAAGCACTCACCTGGTGGTATCTTCCAGACTAAAGCCAATATACTTTCCCGTTTACGTCTGATTAATAGAGGCGGTTGAGTATATATAAAGAGAGAAGGCAAAAAATGTAACGTGCGTAACGTTTAGTACGTTACAGAAATTTACCCCATGTGCCATTCAACCACATTATAACAATGAGGCCCGATATCGCAGCCACATGATGTTGGCTTGAAATCCACTTATGGAAATCTAAAGATTTTTCTGTTAACAGCTTAGATGGCTGCAAATGAAAACAATATCAATGATTTCGTTACGTACGTTACACTAAAAATACCTTATTTGGTAAGCTTCAGCAAAAATTAATCCATTCGAAAATTATAATTTGTCTAACCTTTCCCACTTTGTCATTTTTGCTTCAGTAATCTAAAAGATTTTTTTAAAGTTCACTTTAAATTAACAGAATGAATTGTTTGTGGGGGAAATTATAAAAAAAAAAAAAAAAAAAAAAAACTGGTATAAAGGTCATATATTTTCCACCTTCTTCAAAACGCTGGGACAGAAACATGAATGTAAACATGCCTCCGGCTCCACTAAATATTGAAAATATAGGTTTGTAGCCTTTGTAGGTGAATGTTTTCATAAAAAGTTAGCACTGAAACAGAAGTTGATTTTTTACCTTCTTGGTTACAATTGCTGGACAATCGTCCAGAAAGTGACCATAAACACATGTAAATAAATAAATAAATAAATAAATAAATAAATACAAAAAATGAGTTTTGAAGAGTTTCCAGTAATTTATGGCCAAGAAAAAAATCCACCTCCTCCCACAAGGGTCAGCAGGTCAAGATCTGGCCCATTATTTCTAAAAATAGAATTTCAGTGTACGGTTTGTCTTCATACGTGAACAGCATTTTTTATGGAATTTTTATCTCAGCTTGACAAAGTCAAGCTGAGCTATTGCCATCACTTCTCGCCTGTCGGCGTATGTACGTTAGTACGGACGTCCACAATTTTCTTTGGCACACCTCACAGGTCGCATTTATGTTCAGATCACTTTGAAACTTGGTATGCTTGTTTGGGGTGCCCTCTAGATGAGAGCTATCGATTTTCTTCCATTTCCGTCAAAAAAGTTTGCCGCGGCCAACGTTCTTAGAACTTAGTTTAGTCAGGCCACAATATTTCCCTTTGTGCGCACTCTCAGGGCACATTTATGATTGGATTGCTTTGAAACCTGGTATGCTTGTTTAGGGTGACCTCTAAATGGGAGCTATCGATTTTCTTCCATTTCTGTCAAGAAATGTTGCCACGGCCAACGTTCTTAGAACTTAGTTTAGTCAGACCCTAATATTTCCCTTTGGCACACCCTACAGGGCACATTTATGATCGGATTGCTTTGAAACCTGGTATGCTTATTTGGGGAGACCTCTAGATGGGAGCTGTCGATTTTCTTCAATTTGCGTCAAAAAATGTTGCCGAGGCCAACGTTCTTAGAACTTAGTTTAGTCAGAAGACCTCAATATTTCCCTTTGGCACACCCTACAGGGCATATTTATGATCGGATTGCTTTGAAACCTGGCATGCTTGTTTGGGGTGACATCTAGATGAGAGCTATCGATTTTCTTCAATTTCAGTCAAAAAATGTTGCCATGGCCAACGTTCTTAGAACTCAGTTTAGTCAGACCACAATATTTCCCTTTGGCACACCCTACAGGGCACATTTATGATTGGATTGCTTTGGAACCTGGTATGCTTATTTGGGGTGACCTCTAGATGGGAGCTATCAATTTTTTTCCATTTCCGTCAAAAAATGTTGCCGCGGCCAACGTTCTTCGAACTTAGTTTAGTCAGAAGACCTCAATATTTCCCTTCGGCACGCCCTACAGGGCACATTAAGCACATTTATGATCGGATTGCTTTGAAACCTGGCATGGTTGTTTGGGCTGACCTCCAGATGGGAGCTATCGATTTTCTTCCATTTCCGTCAAAAAATGTTGCCACGGCCAACGTTCTCAGAACTTAGTTTAGTCAGACCTCAACATTTCCCTTGGCACACCCTACAGGGCACATTTATGATCGGATTGCTTTGAAACCTGGTATGCTTGTTTGGGGTGACCTCTAGATGGGAGCTGTCGATTTTCTTCAATTTCCGTCGAAGAATGTTGCCGCTGCCAACGTTCTTAGAACTAGTCAGACCTCAATATTTCCCTTTGGCACACCCTACAGGGCACATTTATGATCGGATTGCTTTGAAATCTTGCATGCTTGTTTGGGGTGACCTCTGAATGGGAGCTATCGATTTTCTTCAATTTCCGTCGAAGAATGTTGCCGCTTCCAACGTTCTTAGAACTTAGTTTAGTCAGATCTCAATATTTCCCTTTGGCACATTTATGATCGGATTGCTTTGAAACCTGGTTTTCCTTGTTTGGGGTGACCTCTAGGTGGGAGCTATTGATTTTCTTCAATTTCCGTCGAAGAATGTTGCCGCTACCAAGGTTCTTAGAACTTAGTTTAGTCAGACCTCAATATTTCCCTTTGGCACACCCTACAGGGCACATTTAAGATGGGATTGCTTTGAAACCTGGCATGGTTGTTTGGGCTGACCTCTAGATGGGAGCTATCGATTTTCTTCCATTTCCGTCAAAAATGTTGCCACGGCCAACGTTCTCAGAACTTAGTTTAGTCAGACCTCAATATCTCCCTTTGGCACACCCTACAGGGCACATTTATGATCGGATTGCTTTGAAACCTAGCATGTTTGTTGGGGGTTACCTCTAGATGGGAGCTATCGATTTTCTTCGATTTCCGTCAACAATGTTGCCACTGGCAATGACCTTCAATGAACTCAGTAAAACTCAATATTTCCCTTTGACACACACTACAGGGCACATTTATGATTGGATCACCTGTAGACCTGGTGAGCTTGTGTGGGGTGACATCTATATGGGAGCTGTCAATTTTCTTCCATTTATGTCAAAAAATGTTGCCGATGACCTTTGAAGTTAGTCAGACCTCAATATTTCCCTTTAACACGGCCTTCAGGGCACATTTATGATCAGATCACTTTGAAACTTGGTATGTGTGTTCCGTTTGACCTCTAGATGTGAGCTATTGCTTTTTTTCATTGCCATAAAAATTTATTGTCGTTATCAAAAACCTTTGAACTTACTGCATTTGTGCATCAACTTATCCCTTCTGCCCTCTCAGCAGGGTATATTTATGAATTTCCATAAAAAAACCCATTGCCACAAGCAATGACCTTCTACTTAGTGCATTTGTGCATTAACATCTTCCTTTGGCATGCCCCAGAGGACACATTCATTATCAGGTTGTTTTGAATCTTTGTATGCTTATGCTGGGTGATAAAGATAGGAGCTATTGATTTTCGTTTCATTTCCATCAAAAACTGTTGCTGTTAGCAACAATCTTTGAATTTATTGCATTTGTGCATCAACATTCTTCTTTGACATGGCCTACAGGCCATATTTATCATAGGATTGTTTTTGAACTTGGTGTACTCATTAGGCAAGAACTTTAGATAAGAGTTGTTGATAAGCATTCATTTCTGTGAAAAAAGTTGCCATTTTCAATAACCTCTGAACATACTGCATTTGTGTATCAACATTCTTCCTTTGGACAGTCTTACAGTTTACATTTAAAAATGCATGGATTACTCTGACGTTGTGCACACACAATGCTGTTATGTTGAAATTTCATCAAATAACATTGGTACCAATGATCTTCAATTTTGCCATTTCATTTATAACTTACCAAGTTCAAGTTTGTCAAGTTGAGCTACAGTGTCATTGACACTTTCATTTGTCAGTCATAGACACCTGACATCACTTTATTAGGGTTTTATTCCCTGGATAATTTTAGTTATCTCCGCCAACATGTATGGTATATGGAGATTTAATACCTGGATGTCGGTTTTTAAACACCGAGCCGCAGGCGAGGTGTTTGGATCCTGGACTTTTCGCCGAAAGTACATATTTTTATACTGTACCAATGACCCAGACATAGCTGGTGCTAACTCTTAAAATATAGGGCCAAACACAAATTTTGCCCCCCAATCCCCAAAATTTGCATCTAAAACCAAAGAAAACATGTCCTGAATGGCCCTCCACACTTCACCTCTACTGCGCATGCGCAGTGTCAAGGACGTTCCGAAATTGGCGCCATTAATCATTCTAAGTTTGGCCCTTCATCAGTTAACATCTGACTGATCATTGTGCTTGTAAATCTCAGTTTAAATGATGCCAGACACATAAATATTAGTGAAATGGTGATTCTAAGGAGGATAGAGAAGGAGGAGAGGAAAAATGTGTGACAGAATATTATCAGGGCTGTAACTTAAAATTTTTTAATGAAATTATGTTAAGTTACCTATTTTCGAGGCAGCAGCCATTTTGTTGTCATTCTGGTTATTTTGTTACACTGATTTTTCAGTGTTTTCCTCTCTCCCTTTCCTTTAAGTCCCTTCTTGCTATTCTCCCATGCTTTTGGCATAGTTTCTGTAATTATTATTACTAAAATTTCTTGGGAGTTTTAGCTGAATAACAGAATGAATTCTGTTCTTTTCCCCATGTTTACGTCTTCACCTACGGGTGGTTAGGCGTTGTGTTCTGCATCTACCATCTGATGTTCTGCAGTTTCTTCCCTGGAAGTCTCTGTTTTGCATCAGATAGTGTATTTTTGGTAACTGATTCCGGGCCTGGGTGCCTGGAGTCTTATTTTAGTGTTTTTATACTCATTGTTTACATTTACACCAGCCCTCTGTGTGAGGGGGGGATTTCTTGAAAATAATATCTTGATGTTATTTTAATCATAACTAGATACATTATTATTGTTCGTAAGTGTTGAATAAATTGTTTAAAATATTTTAAAAAATTTTTGTCCACACTTAGGCTTGGGATCCATTGGCGCTCAACGTTACTTTTCAGAAACTTGGGCTATTCTGAAAAAATATTTTTTCAAAATATTTTGATTTCAATTATTTTTTCTATATTAATGGATCATATTATTATTATGTATTTTGATTGCCAGGGGTTGGTGCGAGTACCAGGATTTTGTTTTCTTTTCACATTGAAAGGATTTTGATCAATTGTAATAAGAGGAAGTCTTCCTCTGACTTTTATAATCATTCTATATGTGGTCAGTGTACTCGCATTAACTCCTGTTCTGTATCGTATGATTTCGATGACAAACATGGGAAGCGTATGTCACGGTATGTTTGTGGGGAATTGGACACTCCAGTCCTTTCCCCGCAGGGTCACTCTACTTTATCAATTTCTATTTCAGACGATCAAGATTAAGGTGATGTATCTGTGATGTCTTCCAACAGTGTGCCTCCGTCGTCACAATTAATGAAGGGCTAGCGGAAAAGTGCTCATGTAAATACGCCAATTGCCTAAGAGGACCCTAGTAGGTTCGACGGCCTTTGACGTCCGCTAGCTCGCCCGGTGTAGCGTCCATTCATCGAATGGTTCGGCAGCCGGGTTCGTCCGTTGCGGTCTAGAAGGAGTTTTGGGGTGATGCGAGCACTATAAATCAACCAAATGCACACCCAGTGACGGCGGATTAGAGGGAGAACGGAGGAAGCCTTTTTATCCGGTTCATAGCTCGTTCTGGTCCATCCGGACGACGAGCGAGAGAGGCCCCTCTCTCGTACAACATCTGGCCCGAGATGTTGTGGTACAAAATATTTCGCATTCGGAGCATACGTCCGTCGCTCGGGACGCTCCGACATATAGGCAGTCCGGAGTAGACTGTCAATAAGGCTTCCTCATTCTCATGGTAGCGCACACGACCGCTCTTGGCTACGTGACCTCGGATATCCAGTCAGCTTCGCCAGTCAGAGAATCATCGGCGACCAGGTCACACCATCCGGTAGCCAGGGACACGAGGCCTGCAGACTCCGGACGTTCGCATAGGAAAGTGTGCGGGAGTCAACGTACACGGAGCTTCCGGCGGCAATGCATCGTAAGACCGCTATTGCACAGGCCTCGGGAACGGACGTGCTTTCCTAAATAGCACAGCTTATCGCAGCATCCCAGCATCAACTGAATCTGTCGCATATTTTTTATCCGACGATGCTGGGTCGGGACGCTCCGCGGAAGCGGGTACGGACGTCCGAAAATTTCATCCGGTCCGACGGGATACCGAAAGGGATTCAGAGGATTTCGAGCTTTCCCTTTCGGAACAACATATGCTGTTGTGTATGTCATCTGACTTGATCTTCTACAGCTTCTTTCGTCAGACCAGAATGCTGCGATGCCGGATAAGAAACTGATAGCGTCGGTGGACTTAGAAATTTTTGGTTCGGTTCTGGGACATCGTCCCTCAGTTCCGACATAGTCCAATAATGTCACACAAACTTTCGAATTATTGAACGACGCTATATATATATTATTATTATATGCTTGCTATTTCCAAGCATTTCGGGTTTCTTGTTCGCAAAGTTACGGAGATGTCTTTCAAAAGTGTGCCTCTGTCGTCATTGTTAATGAAGAGCTAGCGGCAATAAGTGCTCATGGAATATGTCTATCGCCTAAGAGGTCCCTTGTAGGATCGACGGAGTGACATTCGCTAGCTCACCCGGTGTAGCGTACATTCATTGAATGCTTCGGCTGCCGGGTTCGTCCGTTGCGGTCTAGGAAGGAGATTTGGGTGCTGCGAGCACTATAATTACTTTAGTACTCACCCAGTGACGGCGGATTGAGGACAGATCGGAGGAAGCCTGTTAGTCCAGTTCCTGGCTTGTCCAGGTCCGTCCGGGCTGTGAGCGAGAGAGGTCCCTCTCTCGTCCAACAACATAGGGGACCGCATGTTGTGGTTCAGATATTTTACATTCGGAGCATATGTCTGTCGGTCGGGACGCTCCGTTATATTGACAGTCCGAGAGACTGTCGATAATGCTTCCTCATCCTCACAGCAGGGCACACGACCGCACATTGGCTACGTGACCTCGAGTATCCGATCAGTTTCGTCATTCAGTGATTCCACGGCGAATAGGTCACGCCATCCGGTAGCCAAGGGACACGAGGCCTATACACTCCGTTCGCTCGCATATTAGTAGTATGCACGGGGTAACGATCACGGAGCTTCCTGCGGCAATGCATTGTAGGACCGCTTCTCCACAGGCCTCAGTGACGGACGTGCTATCCGAGTTAGCACAGTTTTTTCGCAGCATCCCAGCAATCGACAGTTTCTTAGTCGAATCAGGAATTATCTGACGGCGCTGGGTCAGTGCGGTCCGCGGTTGCACCAGGTACGGACGACCGAACGCTTTATAGGGTCCGACAGGATGGCGAAAGGGATTCGAAAGATTTCGAGTTTTCCCTTTCGTAGCATCGGAAGCTGCCATTCATATCTTCTGGCATTATCTTCCAGTGATTGTTATTTCGGACTACATTGCTGCGATGTTGGATAAGAGACTTATAGGGTCATTGGACACGGAATTTTGGATCGGTTCAGGGACATTGTCCCTGACTTACCGACACAGTCCAATAATGTCATTAGAACATGTGTATTATTTATCGACGCTATATATGCATATAAGCCTTCTACCAAGCATGATAGTTTAGTTTCTTGTCCGCAATGCTCATTTCTGCCTTTTTATCATTTATACGAATAATTTATTTTGGCAGAGCAGGGCATACCGAGAGTTCATATGCGTCTAGACGGCGTGGTTAAAGACTGGAAATATTCTTTTTCGCCGTCTATGTCTTTTCCAACCACAATGTTGGAAACGACAATGATGTCTAGTAGACTTAACTAAGACGCTTTATCATACGTAATCCACCTTACTGAGGCGTTATCATTACGTCTTCAAGAATAGAATTACGGGATATTATCCTCAATGTGATTTCTTTTGAGGGCAGTAGTTTGTTCACGTATAACTCCGCCCTTCAGTGGCTGATTGGAGTTGGTTAGACGTGACGCAGCCCTAGCTACATCCACGCGCGTGGATAGTAAGGTGAAGAACTCTCTCAGAGTCGCTTCGTTCTCGGAGAAGCTTCTCTTCGACGGCAACTTTTCAGCAATTCTTGAATTGCTCGATTTACACGTTCTCTTGTCTATCTAGTGTTGCAAGAGATTCAGACTGGGGCAAACATTCGGTGGTTGACTCAGAGAGTGCCACTGCAGTTGCCGGATCCGAGTGTTATAATTATGACGGTTGCCAGTCAAACAGGTTGGGATATAATATTGGTCCCAACGGATTCGAAGTGCCAGGGTCTTTGGGTTCCGCAGTCTCTAAGCAAGCACTTATCTTCCGCGGAATAATGTTTTTTAGGCTTGCTTTATGTCATTGGAAGAACATTATTCAGAAACGCATGTCCAAATCCCGTCCGTTAATTCGACAGTAGTGGCGTATCTCCGGAACCAGGGAGGCACTCATTCGTTTCCGTTATTCAATTTAATGGAAAGAATCCTTCTGTTTGTTATAGTACACCAAGTTCTGTTTCGGTCCGTCATATTCCGGGTTGTCTGATTGTTTTACCGGACTCCCGTTCACTTATGGGTCGCTTGTTGCCGTCAGAATGGACTCTCAACAAACAAGTATTCAATCAGATTTGCTATCAATGGGAGCGCCCAATGATAATTTATTTACGACACAGCTTGCTAATCAATTGCAGACGTATGTGTTTGCTTGTCCGGATCTCTGAGCTAATGTTGTTAACGCTCTATTGATCTAATAGGACGGAATGATAGGATATGCGTATCCTCCGGCGCTGTTGTTTCAGCAGGTATTGCTAAGATAAACAACCACAATACATTTCTGTTGATAGCATCTCTGTCTTCACAGAGACCGTGGGTAAATTTACTCTGATGTCTACTGTGGGACTTAACGCGAAATCTTCCTCAATGAGAGGATCTTTTTTCGCTGGGTAAAATCGTGTCATCTTTATCACAACCCGCAAGGTCGCAACCTTCACGTATTCCGTTGTGTGGTCCTTATTGCATTGTAAGCATTGTACTGGACGAGCTTTGGACGCGATTTCTTACAATAGGAGATCCTCTTCTTCGCTATTCTATGCGGCTAAAGTGGAGGCTCTTCCGTCGTTGGTGTAGGGATCACCATGTTCATATTGTTGATCCCTCCATACTACTCATTGCAACTTTTTAGTATACTTGTTTGACAAGATCTACTGCAGCCTGTTATTATTAAGGTTATAGGTTTATGTTACCTCATACCTATGCACTCTATGATAGTTTACAATTGAGTCTTATGTCTCTTTATCTAAGTCAGTTAGTAACTTTTCGATAAATAGACTTAGAATCATTAGATTAAATTCCTATATGGAATTTAACTTCGGTTCTTATTTAGCTAAGTAATCATTTGAGCCTCTGGAAACAGTAGTTTTCAAATTCTGACCTTTTAGACAGTAATCCTGTTGGCTTCTCTTTTACTGAAGAGTCAGTGAGTTTCATGCACTATCGGTGGATGATTTTCACTTTCGTAGTTTCGGAATCACTACTTCCTTTACTATTTAGGTTGGATTTTTGCATAAGAGTTAGGCTCCTAATATCCGGATCCTATTGTTATTAAGGTCCTTCCGTCTTCGTACGGGCATAGGCCTTTACTCTGTCCGTTTAGAGTTTATGTATTTATAAACAGATATCTGTTTATTACTACGGGCGTAAACTTCTAATGTCTTTGATGCCTATTAGAAGGACGTTACGCTCCATTCTATTGCTAATGGATTCAATTAACTATCGATACTGCTTATGGTATATCTTTGACTCAGCAGTTGTGTTTGAGATTTCGGCTCATGAAGTAAGAGTTCTTCTACATCTTGGGCTTACATTAATAGTGTCGCTATTATAGATTTTTGAAGGCTGCTCATTGCACTCAGCCATCCACATTCATGAATTTTTTATCTCAGAAATATTGAGTCCATTTCTGGAGGCCTCTATTGTTAGGTCTATTATCTACTGCTCAGAATGTCTTTCACTTAACAGTTGCTACTATAGCTAGGTAGGTTGTCTGTTTCGGCAGTGACTCCGTTCTGCTGCCCTCTTCGCTCTGGGCTATTTGACCCAGGGCAAGAAAAAGAGGGGGGGGGGGTGTTCCCTTGGGTCACCTGTTTTACTATGAAAACAAGGGGATACCTCCTCCGGAGTTAGTAATTCTGAGCTGTTATTGGGATGGTTGTTTAGTGAGAAGTTTGTTTTAAAAATTCATTCAAGTCTTAGTTTTTAAAGTATAGCTTTTGAATATAGCACGTGTCAACGGACATGGTTATGCAATCCTCAGATACTTTTAAGGAGTATAAAGAGTCTCTATTCTCTAGACTTACTTTATTTATTGGCTTACTTTAAAAATGATTAGTATAAGGATTATACTAGATATTAATAGAGTACATGGATGTATGATGCTCAATTTTGGAAGGTGTTGTATCTTTCTAATTTATCATAAATAAGAAAGATACATGTAAGGCCTAATACTTCTTTTTCCCTAGAGGGGATGACTCTATTTTATATTATTGAGCGTATTCCATCTTGCTCTATGTCCTTGGCCCTCCAGCCTTTTTACTATTCAGATATGTCTGGGTCATTGGTACAGTATAAAAATGTTAAAAAATTTATAGTAATTTATATATTTTTATACTTACCAATGACCCAGACGGGGATGGCCCTCCCAGGAGTTGGGAACTCTTACCTCCCCGCTGAGTACATAGCGCTTACCAGGCACTGGTTATTAGAATGATTAATGGCGCCAATTTCGGAACGTCCTTGACACTGCGCATGCGCAGTAGAGGTGAAGTGTGGAGGGCCATTCAGGACATGTTTTCTTTGGTTTTAGATGCAAATTTTGGGGATTGGGGGGGGCAAAATTTGTGTTTGGCCCTATATTTTAAGAGTTGGCACCAGCTATGTCTGGGTCATTGGTAAGTATAAAAAATATATAAAGTACTATAAATTTTTTAACTTTCGCCGGAATGGACGGGAGTTGGACAACTCATACTCCGAACGAATCGTACCTTGGACAATTTGTACCTTTTCCTGGACGATTCGTACCCCGATGTCTGGACAATTCGTACCTCATGCCTGGGCGATTCATACCTCGTGTCTGGACGATCCGTACCCCGATTTCTTATCAACCTACCTTACAATTGTTTACTACAGGCTTGCACTACAGTGGAAGACCCTAACTCGGATAAAATACTCTCTATTTTAATCTTTCCCAAGAGATGTGGGAAAGAAAAGTGGTGTAAAAAACACCACGAAAAAATAAGCCAAAACTGGGCCGAGCACCATCTGCGCACACCCAGTATGGGACGCTCTTCCCTTAGTACAAATCCACGACTTCCGTTAACCAATGCACAGTGCGTCATCAATTCATCATTCTTTTATCCGCACACGTGGAGGATGTGTGGCAATCTTGCTCTACGAAACAGTAATAATTCAACTCGTCGATAATGGTTTTCCTGTGACTGTCTAAAGATCGTATGATAACAGAAGTGCGTTTTATATATTCTCGTTAATATTTTCAACCACATTCTCATTTTATATTATTTATTATTCCGTTTTCGCGAATGTTTTTTCGACATCGTGTCAACGCGGTTCGACAATGAAATTTTTCGGTTGATAAATTTAAATTGTTATTGGAGTTACTGTAGGTGGCAATGAGGGACTGTCTGGACAGGATTTCTTCACTCTGTTGAGGGCTGAATTTCTGTTTTTTTCGGTCCTTGTCGGCCGTCTGGGTTCTGTCGTGTACCCACCGGTTTTTTTTTTCTGCCACCTTCTCTCGTAGTTGAGGGTGTTCTACTTTCTGTATCTGTTGAGTTCACCTTTCTCTTTTACTGTTCTCACCTCTGTTATTTCCAGTTCGGTTATGGGCAATTCCTTTTGCCCTCGCCTTGGTGCGTTCTCGTAGCTGTTTCTTCCGCACCCGCGGGTGGTGTGGGACGCTGTCGTTTCGGGGCCTCCCGACTCGACCACATCTGGTGTGAGTTATACCCCCTCCGTGGGGGGTGTACAGCTCCTCCCGCACCTGCCGTGGGGGGGGGGGGGGCGACGCTGTCGTTTCGGGGCCTCCCGACTCGACCACGTCTGGTGTGGGTTATACCCCCTCCATGGGGGATGTGCAGCTTCTCCCGCACCCGCGGGGTGGGGAACGTTGTCGTTTCGGGGCCTCCCGACTCGACCACGTCTAGTGAAAATTACTCCCCCTCCGTAGAGGAGGTGCAGCTCCTCCAGCACCAGCGGGGGGTGGGGAACGCTGTCATTTTGGGCCTCCCGACTGGACCACGTCTGGTGAGAGTTATTCCCCTTCCGTGGGGGATGTGCAGTTTTTTGGTTTTTTTTTTACCGTGGTGGATACTGCGGGAGCTGTTGGATTTCTGGTGAAGAGATGCCTGGTTCCGGGACTATGCGCCCTCTCCAGTCGACATCTGAGTCTGTCGCTAGGGTTGTGACTCCTCCTTTGGAGGCCGAGCTAGGTGGCTCTCTCCCCTTTTCCGCCAGTTCCAACAGCTCCCTTCGTATCTGCTGCTACTGCTGTTCCGTCTACAACGTCATCGGGCTCTGTTTTTAGCCGGCCTCGGCTTATCCCTGCAAGGGTCTGCAGGGATGTCTGTAGTGTGGACTTCAACTCGGCGAAGTCGGACGTGACGCCGACTGAACCCCCTGCTGTGTCTTCTCAGCCGTTGAGCACAGCAGTTTTATACCTGCAGTGGTCTGCAGCGGTGTCTGGTAGTGTAGACGCGGGGGTATCGGCCTCAGCCTTCCCTGACTTCAACTCGGCGAAGTT
Organism: Pictodentalium vernedei; assembly: GCA_031216915.1. Classification (NCBI taxonomy): domain Eukaryota; kingdom Metazoa; phylum Mollusca; class Scaphopoda; order Dentaliida; family Dentaliidae; genus Pictodentalium; species Pictodentalium vernedei. The sequence goes on from CM062296.1 coordinate 159,037,583, forward strand.
GCATGTGGCTGCCGGCCGGACCCTCTACTGTGGTCTCTGCGCCGTCGAGTACCACAGTTTTGTCATTGGCGTTTTCCGTCCACTCATTCTGGTGACACGGCCAGTTTTGCGGGACCAACGTCTTTTGTGCAGCCTGGACCTTCTGCCCCACAGAGGTCCGCGGCAACTCTCCTGAGTTCCCTCTATGTTGATCCTCGGGCGTGTCGTACCTCTATACACGTCTGCCCTCAGATGTTTCGGCTGCCGCCCGTCGCCCCGCTTCGGGTGTATTGGAGGATCGTGACCCTTCGCTGGTTAATATGGTCAGGTGTGAAGCCACTTTGCTGGTTCGTCCCCATGTCGAACCGGCTGGTACGGGCAGTGAGCTTAGGGAGGCCCTCTCCTTACTCACTAAGGTTCTGTCCAAGAGCCTTCCCGTTGCTTCCAGCGAGGCAGCGAGTGGCTTCCAGGTGCCCCCTATGGCGCCGCCTCCCGGGATTGGAACCAAGCCGCTTTCTGATCCCCCTGGTGCCTACACCATGGGAGGCGTCGGCTGGTTTGCCCACGATGGGCTATGTGTCTTCCGACTCCGGGGAGGAGTCAGACATCCTTGATGTCGAGGGCCTGCAGTCTTCTGACTTGGGGGCAGCTCTTGACTTTGTGTTTGGGTTCCTTCCGGATCTCCAATCATCAAACCAGTCGACAGTGTCAGCCAGGCCGCGATCATCGGTCGCGCGCCTACAGCCTGTGGAGCAACCTGCTTCTCGGCGTCTTCGACCGTGCCAGGTGGTTGAAGCATTTTCAGCCTTGGACTCTAAGTTTAGTTTCAAGGCAATGAAGGCTCCGTTCTTCACCAGGGTTGACACCTTTTTGCCTCCGGTGCGTTATCGTTACTACGATTTCGCCAATCAGCCAGTCTGCCAGACTTTGACGGTTTTGGATCTGGACTCTAATTCCCTTGGGCTTTCCAAGCCCAAGTCTGCCGTCATTCCTATGACGACTCTGGAGTCCATGTTGGGCTTATCGAAAGGAATGCTGGGTATGCTTTCTCTCTCCGATCATGTCTTCTCTGCCTTAGCTGCCCATCTGCCTCCAGATAGGTTTCACGATCTACAGGCCCCTTTGCGTGTGCTGTCCAAGGCGCTCATGCATCTTACTCACACGCATGCCTGTGACACGGCTATTTTGGAACTAGTTCGAAGGGACTCTGTGCTGGACACAGGCCGACCCCTTCCTGGGGGCATCGCGCTGCTCTTCGATCTGCTTCTTTGGCAGGTCCGCTACTGTTCCATGGGTTCCGTGTCAACGGTCCGGGATGACGTCCTACGTCATTCCAAAGATCAGCTGCTGCTTCGTCAGCTTGATCAGCATTCTAGGGGAGGCAGGGACCGTTCAAAGCCTAACAAGTGCTCTTCTGCTTCCTCTGCGAAGCAAAGGGCTGACCCTTCTGCCACCGCTTCTACTTCTTACTCACGGGGTAAGGGTAAGCGTCGGCAGGCTAGAGGGAAGTCTCAGGATTCTTCATTCAGTAGAGGAGGTGGTTTCTCCTCTCGTGGGCCACGTCGGGGCTCGAACTGAAGGTCCTCACCTCGATTCGTCCCAGGTTGGAGGAAGGATAGCAGAGTTCACGGACCGTTGGGCCACCATCACATCCGATCCTTGGGTGTTAGATGTTGTTCGGTTCGGGCTGCGAATATCCTTCCGAAGGCGCCCCACTCTGTGCAGAGTGCCTCTTCCAACCACAGTTCCTTCAGACGTTTTACGTCTGGAGCTTTTGTCCATGGAGATAGACAATCTCCTGGCCAAAGGGGCGTTCGAGGTCGTCAAGAACATTCAGTCAGTGGGGTTTTATTCCCGCCTGTTCTTGGTGCAGAAGAAGGACGGCCGACTCCGTCCGGTTATCGATCTGAGTATCCTGAACCAGTCTATCATTGCTCCCAGTTCAGCATGGAGACATTCAAGTCGGTCCGCCGTTCCATTCACCAGGGAGATTTCGCTTCCAGCATCGACCTGCGAGACGCTTACTTTCACGTTCCGATTCATCGGGTGTCGCGGAAGTTTCTCAGGTTCGCTTTTGTGGGGCGATTTTACCAGTTGAGGGTCATGCCTTTCGGCCTCAACCTGGCTCCTTGAACCTTCACCCGACTGATGTCGCATGTGATAGCCTTCCATCGCACACAGTCCAGGGTGACTACTTCGGCATATCTAGACGATATCCTCCAGAGGCATTCCAATGCTACCTTACTGGAGTTGGATGTCGACACTCTGTTGAGCTTGCTCACGTCGCTAGGATTCAGAGTCAACGAGGAGAAGTCGGATCTGGTCCCTTCTCCGTCGTTTTGTCATCTGGGGATGGCCTTCCGCACTCAGTTCAATACGGTGGTGGTTCCCCGGGCCACGGTTGTGATTCTCTCTGGTTTTGCTCTGACTCTGTCAGTGGATCACGCAGGGTGTCCCGTTGGACTTACCCACGTCCGATCGCGTTCTGACGGCAGATGCCAGCGATCTCCGTTTGGGTGCAACGTTGGATCCTCTAGGTCTTTCCCTTCATGGGATGTGGGACCAGGATCGGACATCCCTACACATCAACCAGAAGGAGCTTCTTGCTCTTCTTCTGAGTTTCAGGCAGTGGATCCCTCACCTGTCGAATCGTCAAGTCCTTCTGTTGTTCGACAATTCGACAGTGGTTGCTTCATTCAGAACCAGGGCGGCACGCATTCGGTTCCAATGTACGAATTGGCTTGGGATCTTCTACTGCTCGCTCAGGTTGTCAACGCCAGGGTGGCTGTTCGTCACATTTCCGGTCGTCTGAACGTCCTAGCTGACTCCCGACGGGGCAGGTTCTTTTCCACCGATTGGATGCTCCACATGGCGGTGTTCCATCAATGTCTTTCCGACTCGTTGGAACCATCAGGTGGACACTTTCGTGTCCCCCTGTCCAGATGCTCTGGCTTTCGCCGTGTACGCTCTGGCCCTCCTTTGGGACGGTCTTGTCGTCTACACCTTCCTTCCGGTTCCGATTCCGCCTCAGGTTCTAGCCCAGATATGAGCCTGCAGTCGTCGAATCCTTTCGATCACACCCCTGTCGCCTCGGTGGGTGTGGATCAATCTGCTCAGCTCTCTGTTAGCGGCGGTTCCGGCATGTCTCCCCCTGGTTCGCGACTTTCTTTGCCAAAGTCGCCCGAGGAGGTTTCAAGTTGGCCCGATTTCATTGTGCCTTCGCGCATGTCTTTATCGGGTCCTGTCTCCTCCGTAGTGGTTTTTAGAGACGAGCAGTGGAGTTGCTTTTCTTCTTCAAGGAGGCACTCACTCCACTGGTTTAGCCTCTGTGGCAAAGAAAAAAGGTTCTTCTGTCGATGGTGTGCGATCACTCTGTTGCTTCTGTCACTCCTTCGATCACACCGCTTACGGAGTTTCTGGTATATGTTTGTTTTTGGGGGTCTCCAGCAATGTGTACAAGTCCATGCTTCGGAGACCTTTTTCATATGTGGTACCGCATTGTTTCGACACTCATTCTTGCCTCTCCAAGCTTGTTCAGCTCTTTTCCTTGAAAAGGCCTAGGACTTTGCAGTTTACTCCAAGACGGACACTTTCTTGGACGCTGCTCTGCTTTGGGGGGGGGGGGGAGGGTGCGTTCGCGCCTTTATCCTGGATGGATATGCGTTTTCTCACATGCCAGATCTCTCATGCATCCATTTCTCGATGGATTTGTCTTTCTATTCGTGCAGCTTCCGCACGTCTAGCTACTGGTGATTGTATTACCAATCGTTTTTTCTGCCATGAGGTGCGTGCATTGTCTTCCTCTTTTACTAACTCCGTCATGTTGTCGGATGTTATACTGGCAGCCTACTGGAGAAATGCTACCTTCTCCTTTTATCTGCGACAGTTGCAGGAGCCGACAGAGGATCTTTGTCCTACGGGCCCTCTTTCTTCGGCTCAGGCTGTTGTCTATCCCAGTCATTCAGCCTTTTTTTTACAGGGTCAGTTCCTGCTCCGTGCTGTTACTGCCCTTTCTGTCTGCGCGTCGCACTTCACCATACGCCTCATCTTTCATTGTCTTTTACTAATGTTTGTGATGCTATGGTTTGATAGGCCAAGGGGTCTCTTCCTCTGTCCACGGTTCCAGTGCAATTGAGTTATGTGTGGGTTGGTTATGTGATTCCCTCCATCCTATTGTCTATTCAGCCTGTAGTAAACAGTTGTAAGGTAGATTGGTAAGAAATATAAATTTTATAGTAAATTTCCTTTCTTATTATACCTACCGCAATTGCTTACATGGAGGCCCTCCCGTCTTCTTATTCGGGTAAGAATCCTTCCTTCCCGCTGATCACATAACTCCTCTGTTGGCGGATGAATTGATGACGCACTGCGCATTGGTTAACGGAAGTCGTGGATTTGTACTAAGGGAAGAGCGTCCCATACTGGGCGTGCGCCGATGGCGCTCGGCCCAGTTTTGGCTTATTTTTTCGTGGTGTTTTTTACACCACTTTTCTTTCCCACATCTCTTGGGGAAGATTAAAATAGAGAGTATTTTATCTGAGTTAGGGTCTTCCGCTGTAGTGCAAGCCTGTAGTAAACAATTGCGGTAGGTATAATAAAAAAGGAAATTTACTATAACATTTATATATCTGTACAGTTTGTACCCTTCTCTGGATAATTCGTACCCTGCTTAATTAACCCATTTCCAGACAACTCAAACCCCTGGAGGAGATGGGTGTGGATGGGGGAGAAGAAGAAAGAAAGAATTTTATCTTCTTTCATTTTTGAATGACATAAAATAAGTAATCGTAATATGTATCAGAACAATATATACATTTTAATATGACAAGATGAATATGGCATGAAAACACATTACATACAAATCCCGATAGCACTACATGTGTTACATATCCAAACAATATCATTTTGACAGGGATCGACCCAGTAAGTAGCCTGAAATCTGATTTGGCTTGTCAATCTTAAAAAGAGGCTTCTGTGTTGGCTAGTGACCATAATAACCCATTCCCTCCATTGCTCACTTAGGCAGCTGCCAAGATTTGACCGAGAAGTATTGTGAAAATGAATTGTAACAAATTAAGACACATGAACAAATATTGTCAATCAACAACAAGAAGTAAATCTGGCTTCTACATGTAGATTTCAATGTAAGCTCAAATTTTTCAGGACAAAGCCTAAGAGCACTACTCGTATTTAACTTATGCTATAGTTCCCGATATTCTCAACTATATTGCTGAGGTATTTACAGCAGCAATGGAAATAAGCTATATGATAACCACTAGAGACGAAGTAATTTGTAGGTTAAGCACTCTTCATTTTCACTTTGTTGATAATTCCTTCCTTGACATCATTTCTTAGGAAACTCCTGAGGAAAGCTTCTTCATTTTTTTGGGATAAATATATTAGAAAATTGGATGTGTAGTTTCTTATGCACAGGTTCGACTTAACTTTTGCCTAAACGTGAGTAAATAACAATTAATAGATGGTTAATTCGCGAGACAGTCCGTTCACTTACATGACACAACACGTTCCTATAAAAGAGGCAATTCGTACCTTTTGTTGAGACAACTCTTACATCTTGCAGAGACAATTCGTACCTTTTGCCGAGATAATTCGTACCCCCCAATTGTGGTACGAATTTCCAAGGTACGAATCGTCTTGGGTAAGAGTTGTCCAAGATCCGAAAAGAAAGTTCACCGAAACCTAAAATTTTGAAAAAAGACACTTCGCCGAAGTTTTCTTCCTCTAACAAATGAGACATCCATGTATTAAATTCCCATATACCATACATGTTGACGAAGATAACGTTTTTGCCCCATTTGAAACACAATGCACACATAGTGGAGAAAAATTTTTGAACGCGTTTTTCACGCTCCGTAAAAGGTTGGACCAAATTCGTGAATAACTGTTCTGTTTTTGCAAACGCAGAAGACAACAGATAGAGTTACATTCCTTGAGTCGTTAAGGAAACGAGTAAACAGTATTTTGTTTACATATCGTTCACCGAGTTCCAATGTGTTCTATGTGCCTGCTGGCACATAGAACACATTGGAACTGAGTGGACGATAGTTGCTCGTATTTTATTTTTCTCAAATTGTGTCATTTCCTTAATATGGAGTCTGGAAGGGTAAAATTTCCTGTACTTTTAGACCTTAGTGCTGCTTTTAAGTTTTGACACCGTTTGTCATAAAACTCTGCTAGAGACAATGTATTCTGATTTTGGACTTAATGGTGTTGCTGCAAGCTGGCTTTCATCATACCTCAAGAATAGACAACAGCGTGTATCAATAAACGGTATTCTGTCAAAAGACTTCCATCTTGAATGTAGAGTCCCACCGGGCAGTTGCCTTGGCCCTGTTCCGTTTCTATTCTATATTTGAAAACTGTTCACCATTATTGAATCTCACCTGCCTGACGTCCGTGGTTATGCTGATGACACACAGGTCTATTTCTCTTTTCGACCATCAATCAAGGATCAAACTAAAGCTCTAGAAACTATTGAATCCTGTATTTCGGACATTCGCACATGGATGGTTTCAAACAAATTAATGATAAATGATGATAAGACTGAATTCCTAATAAATGGTTCACGACAACAACTATTTAAAGTTGACATCAATTCAGTGAAGGTAGGAGATTCCGTCATCAGTGCAAGTAACAGTGTACGTAATTTTGGTGCCTTCTTCGACTCTACCATGTCTGTGGATAGCAATGTTACAAATATGTTCAATAAGGCTTTCGGGGGTCTTTACAAAGTTAAACAGATAAGACAGTTCCTCACCAAAGACTCAACAAAACCCGAGTTCATGCCTTTGTAACTTCACATAAAATTTGGATTATTGTAATGTCCTATTGTTCAACCTTCCACAATATCAGTACTCTCGCCTGCAGATGGTACTAAATGCATCAGCCTGAGTGGTATGTAGGGTATCACGATCTCAACACATCACTCCTGTTCTGAGGGATATGCACTGGCTGTCAGTCAAGTGCAGAATAATTTTCAAAACTTTATTATTAGTTTTTAAGACACAAAACAACATGTCACCAGCCTACTTAGAAGAACTCCTTAATACCAAGAATGTGTCAATACAACCTGAGGTCCGATGGTAAAATGCAGCTACATGTTCCAAAACATAGGTGTAAGATATTTGGAGATAGGTCATTCTCATTTGCTGGTCCTCACTTGTGGAATAATTTACCAGAACACCTAAAAAAACTGTCAAATATCAACCTTTTCAAGAAAGATCTCAAAACATACCTGTTTCAGAAAGCCTATAAGTGATGTTCTGGACTGTAAGATATTGTATATATTCCGTTTGTATATTTGCACGAGCTCAGTAACATGTACAGCGCCTTAGAATATGGTTCTATATCTTCTGAACTATAATTTTGGCGCTATATAAATGTGTATATTATTTTTATTATTTAATTATTCGACTATTTAATTTATAACGGCAAAATGTGATCGAATTGTTGGAAATCTAATAATATTTGTGACTATTTTCAAGTTTTTTTTGGTTCGATTTTTATACCCATTACGTGTACAGTCCATTAAATACCCGGGTTCCATCACTCCTGATTTCTAGCGCTAAACTAGGGGTGACGAGTCCGGTTAGCGTTACTATCTATAGCACTGGGAAAATACCAAGTGCAACCAATTAATCACGCTATCAGTACGGCCTGACTCCCCGTGGGAACCCCGGGAAGTAAGCAGCACTTGTTTACTGTGGTAAACCAGTTCCGCTTTACTGGTAACATAGGACCCAGTCACCAATGCTTGGGGTGAAAGTCCTCTAAAATGGGCAACATGTTGATCAACGATTGACTATCCTTGCCTTCATCGCCATGTTGTGTCACGATTAGCCATTGTGCATAAATATGTGACGTTAACCACCAACAACAAAACAAACAAAGTACGGCCTGACAAAAAAATCACACCTCGCGAATTAAATGTCGAACAGGCAAGATTTGAATTAATCAGAAGAAAACTATATTGTTCGAAATGCATAACCATAAGAAAATTATTAAATTAACAGGCCTACGTGTCGAAAAAGTGTCAATAATAGGACATTTTAATCCGCGGAGTACTATTCTGTTTTCGACACACTGACATGACCGTAATCCTGCCCATTAATTTTTACCAAACAATGAGGCGCCGGTACAAATATGTGTGACCTCCCACCAATGCTCACTGCATACTGTGAGAAAAGAAATCGTAGAACATCTCAGCGCGGATCGACGGCGTGCCCTGAAAAAATGGCACAGGAAAAAATGGCACACTTTTTTGCCACCCTAGGAAAAAATAGCCCACCAAAAATGCTGTTTTTTTAAGGGGGCGGAAATAATGGCACAAGAAAAAATGGCACACTTTCCCAGTTACCTTGGAACAAAGGCACTGGAAAAATGGCACACTTTTTTGACTTTACTGGAAAAAATGGCGCACAAATTTTTTATCATTATTTATTTTGAATAATGGCACACTTTGTTTTGACATTACAGGAAAAAATGGCACTCAAAATTTTCATCATTATATATTTGCAATATTAGCATCAGCACAAAGACATATCTCAGCCTTGGGTCAACAAAGTATATCCATGTACATTTGATGAATCATTTCATAAATGCTTTCTGGGCTTCATTTGTTTGAATGTTTCATCAAATTCAGCCATGGCTGCTTGACACCGACCATGGCTGAATTTTATAAAAAAAAAATCAAAGACAATACTCAGCAGGTTAAGAGTTAAATGGCTTTTACCCTTTTTTCCTACCAATTGTGCCATTTTTCCATTTGATTATGGAAGTGTGCCATTTTTTCCTGTGCCACTTTTTCCTCCCCCCTGTGCCATTTTTTCCTAGGGTGTCAAAAAAGTGTGCCATTTTTTCCTGTGCCATTCTTTCCGACATTCATCGACGGTGGTTTGCATTCGCAGCACAAATGCGTACATTTAAAAACATTAATTGGTTTTGTTTCTGTTCAAATCCGTTCATTTAAATTCATCCACGCTTCTGTTTTTATTAAACCTGTGGAAAATATGCACGTGCGAACGGTAAACTTTATCGAGGGGTCCGCAGCATTCATTACAATTTAAGCCCACCAGGTGAAAATTTGATAAAAGTCGTTGTTAATGACAGTATTATCACACATTCACGCAAATAAATATGGGAATACTGGTACTCTAAGCGTATAACGACAAGCTAAAATTTAATAGAAATAAGTTTTAAAAAGATGATATCTGTTACTGGTAACATTATGGCCTACATCAACCGGGGAAGGTCCAAGAATAAACAGACTGGGCATATCTGTATTATTTACCGACTGTTGGCAACATCCACCCCGCCTCCGAAAAATTAGGTCTCTCCCATCAACCCTTAATACAGTCGTAAACACTACCTGTTTCCCCAAAGCGACCTAACACTTTCCGGAGAATCAACGAATTAAGGCTTGAATTTAATCACCCAGGTTTTGGACCCCTCATTATAATTTGTACGGATCTGTGCTTGTGATATATTGACATCCTGTTCGCTTTCATTAACTGGAATCGAATAATTACATTTTCAAACGATACCCCCCCCCCCCCACCCCCCCCCCCCCCAAAAAAAAAGACCACCAGCAATTTTAATTATTAATTCGCCATAATATTGTTGAATACGACAATTGTTTTAACTTAATTTAAGGGTGCGCGCGCGGTGGCTCAGTGGTAGACTGTTGGACTTCTGTGCTAGAGGTCCCGAGTTCAATCCCCGTCCAGGACGACCAGCGTTGTGTCCTTGAGCAAGGCACTTTATCCCGGTTGCCTACATGGAGCACGATGACGCCCGTGTACTAAGGCGTACTGCACGTCGATGGCGCACATGTCTTCAACCGCTGTAACCCTGCTTGAGCGGAGCTTGAACGGAGTTAGAATGTTGATGAGCTGATTGTGGGTTGCTCGTCGATGCTCGGTGGTTCTCTCCGGGTACTCCGGCTTCCTCCACCCGTAAAACTGTCACGGTCACTATTAGCCATTGTGCATAAGTATGTGTCCTAAAAGACCAATAAATAAATAATAAATAAATAACTTAATTTAAAGTCAAAACACAGCCTGCAAGATCAGCGTAGACCTCGCGTATCAAAGTCGTTGCTCAATCACGCGCATTTTAGTTTGTTTACCACTAAATCACAGTGCGTGTGTAGGGGGTGGGGTGGGGGGCAACAATTATTTATAAGTTTAATAAATTAGCAAAAGGGCTAGCCATCTTTCAATGGTTGTGGGTGGCTCCTAATATTTTATCCAAAATTTTAAGAATTAGTCGCCACAAATAGTGACCTGGAAACCCTTTTCATCGCCCCCTCCCCACCCCCATTATTCATTTTTTAAAAGTTTATCCCACGATTATAAACTGACAGTGAGAGGTCTAAAAACTATTTGTTTCTGTTAAATGAATGTAGAGTTAGGTTGTTCGCATTGCCAAGTGATCCAGTTCGACTATTAATATGAAGTTAACATGTTTTGGCTGCTGAGAGTTGGTGAACAAAAGAAGATTTAAAGTTTAAACAATAACAAGCAGTAGTTCGATTATGTTACTGGTCGCTAATACCACTGTCGTGACTGTCTCATTAAACAATTATTGCCACAGGTTTTAATTACTGAACAAACTATTGTAATCATCTTCACATGTGCAAGTTCAATAGACTTTGTGAGGTGTGATTTCTGTATCCACAGTCGATTTTTACTGGGAGTTTGTGACGAATTTGTTACATTATCGGTTTTCAGGACTCTATTGTAAGGTTAATATTTGTCTTCAATACGTTGAATGAGATGATGGACGGCTAAGGTTAATTACAACGCGTACACTCAGAGTAGAGTTTCCTCTCGCACAGTTTCTTATTTTAGTTCAGGAGTCTCGTTACTAACTTTTTTTTTTTAAATATATATTTTTCCCCAGTTTCACACTGAATTTGATTTATTATCTGGGTGGGTGGAATTTACACTCGATGCGTGTCTTCAAATCTGTCCAATATGGCATTGTACTCTGCAGAGTTTGCTCCACGCTACTGGACAGCCTCCGTCCAAAAATATGACGTTTGATTCGAATAAACAGAACTGGGAGGTCTGCATATAGGAGCGAGAAATATACTTGCGCTAAACAGCAAAATGTCTCGATCTCGTGCACGTGTTCGACCTGTCTGCGCGAAACACTTTCAGCTTTCGTACATGCCCTTGAAGGTGTTTGAAAGTGCTTGAATTAAAAAATCGAAATTCCAGGGCCTGGAAAGTGCTTGAAAATCATATCTCCAGTAGTAAAGTCCCGGAAAGTGCTTGAAGTGCTTGAAAAATATGTAATGTCAATAACCTACACTCTAAAATCGGTTGGGTTAAAAATCAACCCAAATCGACTGGGTTGAGTGAATATGAACCCAAATTGGGTTCATATTCACTCAACCCAGTCGATTTGGGTTGATTTTTAACCCAACCGATTTAGAGTGTAGCGTGTTATGGGAAAAATTGCTGTAATGCATAATTGCATAGATTGACAATGCATAAAGTCGGTGTTTTTTTTTTTTTATAAAAAAGACAGAGCGTGCCTCCTTAACCCTTTACTTAACACGAAAAGCAGACGACACTTGAAAACAAAATTCTTGAAAAACTATTTTTTTCATTTTAAGTCTCAAAAACATAGGTTATGGTCCCTCTTTGGAACGAGCTCGTCAACCTATGTTTTTGAGACACAAAATGGAGAAGGAAATCAATTGGCAATTTTTGTGAATAGCGCTTACCGTTTTTTGCCGTTACGTTGGGTAAAGGGTTAATCATGCACCAGGTATTATTATGTTATAAACCAGTACGCAAGTATGAAATAAGGTCGGCATTATTTTATCAGAAGGTCCTGGAACGGTCCTGGAATATGCTTGGAAAAAGTCCTTGAAAGTCCTGGAATTTTTATCTCTGAAGGGTGTACGAACCCTGACTTTTTCAATCGTGAAAAAATAAGGCTTCTCAATGTTATTGCTGAATAAAAAGTTGTAAATTTTTTTCCTTGTTTTTTTGTCCTACAGATATACGCCTTCCTTAAACTAACTATTTAGCCCAAAGTGTATGCGGTTATCAGAATGTCGAATAAACCCAAAAGACCGTCTTTCTGGTGATTGGACGCACAAACACAAATTGACTGATTGACTTTTGTCGGATTTTTGCATTAGGGATAACAAGCGTATTTTGTACATGCAGGCAAACAGTTAAACCCAGGAACCACACGACTGGTGGAAAAAGCTTCTTCAAAATTTATTTTTCTTCCTTAATTCTTGATTGATAACATCTCGACCACAGCAATGAAACCGAACACTGTACAAAGGTGTTGCCTCAATAGATGGATGAAAGAATATTTCCACGGACGCAATAATATTAGATTCCGAACACTAATTATAGGAATAATCATTAAAAATTTAATTAATGAAGCACCAGGTAAAACCCAGTGCTTCATTAATTAAAATGTTGCTGGTTATGACTTTTGTTACAGTATAGTCGCCGTGGATTGGTTGTAATCCACTCGTGGTCAGTGATGCGTTTACCAGGTAATAAAAATCATCAACAGCAAAATTTTAGTTAATGAAGCACTGGGTTGTAAATTTTTGATGATTTTTCATATTCCTACAATAACGATTTGGTATCTAATATTATTGCGTCTGTGGAAATATTGGGAGGGGTGGGGGGGGGGGGGCGTCGCGGTAACTGGTTCTCGTCAGATCACCGAAGTTAAGCATCCTCGAGTGCGGTTAGTAGTTGGATGGGTGACCATTTCAGCGACTGTTTCACGCTCCCGCGTTGTGTCCTTGGGCATGGCACATAACCACGATTGCCTACATGGTGGCACGATGACACTGTGTACTAAGGCGTACTGCACGTCGATGGTGCACCCTACTCAAACTCTACAAAGCCTTTGTGCGCCCAGTACTTGAATACGGTGCAATCATACTAACTGACCTCAACCAGACTAATATGGAAAAACTCCAGAGGGTCCAAAATCACGCGCTTAGAGTTGCCCTCCGCGCCCCATGGGACACACCCATAAAAACACTCCACGACAGGGCCGATATCCCCACCATTAAAGACCGCCTAGCCACCCTGGCCGCGAAAAATCATGACCGGTTAGCCGACAGCGAACTAATCTCCGAACTTGGAGTAATCTGCGAAAGCCGACAAAAGCCCCAAAACTGTAACCAAAGCTAAAGACCGCTCGAATAAATGACAAGGTGAACTGCGATCCCAGACGCCCCCGAATACCCCTAAACTAAATTAAAATAAATAAGTCCGCAACCAGCGAAGGGTACAACAGGAAAGAAACACCTTCGGGTGTGGTCTTGTGCGCTAAACCTGTTGCCCTCCCGCTGACAGCCTCGGAAGCTCAAACCGCTTTAAACGATCGCGATAGGGAACGATTGGGGTTCCAAGCACGAGAGGATGTTACTGCCCTTACGAATGTTAAAATTCGTGCATTTCATACTCTCCCCCATAGCGACAAGCACACACACAGCACAATACCACACGAGAGTATGTTACTGCCCTTACGAATGTAAAAATTCGTGCATTCCATACTCTCCACACACACACAGCAGACACCACAAGGACACGCAACTAAAGAGGTGCTACTCTTACTTTTATCTTTACAGTTTACATATTCTAATGAAAACCAATTCTACTTTCTCCTTTTAAGCAGGTACACAGAAGATGTTTTTTAGACCAGCACCCCAATAAACGCTACAGACAGTCTAACCGATACGGAAACAGTCACCCCACGATTCCAGAACATCCTCCGTTCCATCCCTAAAAGTGGTCAACCACTTTAAGGGAGGCGAGCGTTGGTCCTGCGTCCCGCCTCTGCCCCTTTTTGTAAGCGCATTGCGCATCTTTTTTGTCCCAACCCAATAAGACTACAATGCAGGCCTGCCCCCGAACCAGTGAAGTTCGGGTCTTCTTCTTGGCGGTCCCCGAAAGGGGTCGTTGTTGTTTTCCTTCAAAGAGTCCCACTATAACAGAGACAGCCTGAGGCAGATTATACTTGCCAGTGATGGCCATCACTCATTATCATCCTCGAAGCGGCAGACTATACTTGCCCGAAAATCCAGATCGACTGCACCCTTGGGGAGAGGTAGTACCTTTGTGAGAGGACCCAACCTCCCACACTGGTCCTCACCCGAGGGTCCAACCGACATCAGCCAGCGAGACCGCCTACCAACAACCGGAGACACCTGCTGAGTACCGGATCCTTTTCCTCCTTCGACACGCCTAGACATGTGACAACCATCATATACAGCTACCGGGGGTCGAAAGGGGCTTGTCCCCCATACCGCCCCTGCGCGCCTTCGGCGCGCGAAATCATTTCCTTTCGATGGTGCACATGTCTTCATCCAATCTAACTCTGCCTGTGCCGCGGTGCAGATTTCAGAATTACGATGTTGGAGAGCTGACAGCCGCTCGGTGGTTCTCTCCGGCTTCCTCACCGACATGATATGACCCTGGCTGTTAAAATGTCGTTAGACCCTAATAAATGAATAAATGTCGAAATATTGCCCACCCGTGGAAAGTGACCAGTCAACGGCATGCAACCGTACTGTACCTGAAAAGCGCGTGCATTGACATCACTACCAGTCCACGGCAGCTGTACTGTATACAAATGTGACGTTAGCTTTTTACTATGGAAATGTACATGTTGCACTCAAAGGAGTATAACCCTTTACCCAACGTAACGTTTAAAACCGGCCAGCGCTAATCACAAAAATCGCCATTCAATTTTCTTTTTTTTCTCAAAAATATAGCTTATGACCCCTCATTTGAACGAGCTCAACGAGCTCGTTCCAATGAGGAATCATAAGATATGTTTTTTATGCAAAAATGAAAATATTTAATTAATCAAGAATTTTGTTTGCAAGTGTCACCTGCTTTTCGTGTTCGGTAAAGGGATAACAGTACTCTCCAATTCTCTATTTTTTTCAAGCTGAAAATTGTTTCTCGCAACAGGAATTCTTAAAATCGAAACTGATTCTTGTGAATCGTGACAAATTTGAACTGTACATGACAGTCGCGGAGTCATGTCCACGAAAAATATTTGTGTATTTTTAATATTTTGAAGAATTATGAAACGAAAGTAAATCTTTAAAATAATAATACTAACCAAACATTTATAACAATTTGTTTATTATTGTTCAAAAGGGGGCGCGGTGGCTCAGTTGGTAGAGGTGCAGGCTGCAAGCCGAGAGGTCCTCGGTTCGAATCCCACCTGCGGCAACCGCGTTGTGTCCTTGGGCAAGACACTTCACCCCGATTGCCTACATGGGGGCACGATGACGCTGTGTACTGAGGTGTACTGCACGTCGATGGTGCGCATGTCTTCAACCACTCTAACCCTGCCTGTGCTGCGGTGCAGAGTTCAGAGTTACGATGTTGGAGAGCTGACAGCTGCTCGTCGTTGCTCGGTGGTTCTCTCCGGGTACTCCGGCTTCCTCCACCCGTAAAACTGTCACGGTCACGATTAGCCATTGTGCATAAGTATGTGACCTTAAACGCCAATAAATAATATAAATAAATAAATTGTTCAAAAGAACTATATTGAGTTAGGTTTCAATTTCGTACCGAACGTCAATGACTCAGGAGCATTGTAGGAAAATTTGTACTCTCACCCCATCAGGCCAGAGTGTGTGTGTGTGTGTTGGGGGGCGGGGGGGGGGGGGGGGGGGGTCTGGAAAGAATTTCTCTACCCAGGGCCGAAAATTTTTTTTCCCGCCCTGAAACCACCCACTACCCCATTTTTGGGATGAAAGTTTTTTTTCCTTTTTCATGTTGGGGACCCACCCCCTTCAACCCAGTTTAACCTCCAAACAATGACCCGCCAAAACAAACATGACTGTTTTTAGTCATATTACTGGCCCGTTTCTGCTGTTCCACTTCTTCCAACATAAAATGGGGGATAATTCACAAAAACATATAAAAATTAAGAGGAGATTTTGAGCAAAACCAGAGATAAAAAAGATAAATACTTCATGTCTCCAATAATTTAATGGTACCTAATTGTTCCAAATTATATCTTACATTGTTTTAGCATGTTATTGAGATGACAAGCTCAATTATATTCACTAGCTTGAGTAGATGTGTTGGATGTAGCTCCCTGACAGTGTCGTCAATGTGTTTTTTGGACACTCATACGATATACAACAATACAGTAATATTAAGTCATCCTTAGAACACTTTTTTCTCATTCGCACCTCTGACTTCAGAGTGTGAACACCTTGATTAGCCATCATGGAAACACCGGTATTACCAGCAAGACTCATTAAGACCATTTCAGCTCTGGACGTCTCTTGCCCTATCACCTGTACTATCCAGGAGATAGGCGAGAGCGTCCATCTGACCCTGGAATTTAAGGTTGAAGAAGACATCAAAACACCACCCTCTCTGGGAGAGGTAGTACCTTTGGTGGGAGGATCCCCTCTCACACTGGTTCTCACCCGAGGAGGTCAGGAGGCCCTGAAGAGAGTAAGAAGAAAAGAAAAGAGTTCATCAACCAAGCGGATGATTCCCGTCGCCTGCAGGGTTTCCTGGAGAAGAAGAAAGTGAAAGGCGAGGAAAGGAAAGGGCCTGAATTTATTATTTATTTATGTATTGGTGTTTAAGGTCACATATTTCTGCACAATGGCTAACCATGACCGTGACAGTTTTACGGGTGGAGAAAGCCGGAGTACCGGAGAGAACCACCGAGCAACGGCGAGCAACTGTCAGCTCCCCAACATACCAACTCCACGCAAGCAGGGTTAGCTTTGGTTGAAGACAGGTGCACCATAGACGTGCAGTACGCCTTAGTACACAACGTCACCGTGCTCCCACGTGGGCAGTGGGGGTGAAGTGTCTTGCCCAAGAACACAACGAGGTTGCCGCAGGTGGGATTCGAACCGAGGACCTCTCGAATTGCAGCCTGCACATCTACCAAATGAGCCACCCCCCCCCCCGAAAGAGCCTGAAACAGCCACCAATTGCACAACTACTCCCAAGACACACCCATCCTACCTCCAGTTCCACAGCCGGAGGTGTCGGATGTAGATAGTCCTGTGGAGACTGAGATAGAAATGGATAGCTGTCTTCTCGCCACTTCCCGATCCCCACTCACATCTCCCTTTAATACCAGAACACCAACTCAGACTCAAGAAAACGAGACAAAACAGCCATCCTTGGAAGACACCAGAAAAAGCGCAGCTGAAGCAATCGCAAGAGCAGATGAACTCATTCAGAAATTTGAAAGTCCAGAAGTCCAGCGGATCTTAGCAGAACTTGAAACAAAAGCAAACAACAGCCCCCCCCCCCCCCCCCCCCCACAACCGACTACACAAAAAACTGCTACAACTTTACCAACCACTCCAACTGTTACGACATCACCATCACATCCTCCTCCTTCCAAGAAGAGAAGCAAAAAACATAAGGGCCGCTAGCTTTCTTCCTTTTCCTTTCCTCCTTTAACACGCTCGGACATGGTTCAGAAAAGTAAAAAGCAGAAGTACTACTACTTTACAGTAAGAGAGGGTCGAAAGGGGTCCGCTCCTGCGCGTCTTCGGCACGCTAAAACCATTCAAATTCAACTTGGAGTGACCATGATCAGAATCGAACTTAGATTCAGTGGGATCTTGGAGGTGAGTTGAGATGGGTTGATGGGATAGAAAAAGGCAACATCATATCGGGCATACGTGTACACTGTGTTGATATTATCTTTCCAACCAAAGCAGCACAATGATTTTGTGGAGGAATTGACAAACCTACCATTATCATATACCCTGACTTAATTCCTTGCATGCTGCCGACGGATAATCCTGCCCAGGTCCGGATTTCTATTGCCACTGAACTAAGTATAATTTTGGTAAATTAAATCAACTTTTGTCCTTGTAAATTGAATGTGTTTTTTTACCAATGATTTCTTGAGTTAAACATAGACGAGTTGTTCATCAAATCAAGTCATGGCTGTTTTCCAGCAGCCATGACTAGATTTGATGTAGAATACCTTGAAAATATTCAGCGGGTTAAGAGTTAAACCATAACCAAATATCAAATTTATCGTGAATCATGGGTTACCGATACGGCATAACTGTGTGCAGCCGATGAACTGCTTAAATGTGTAGTGAAGCACCATCTAGTTACCGATGCCAGTACCTTTGTTTAGTGTAGTAGACCTGAGATTTTTTTCTCAACCTGGTCGGCCAGTCGGGGTAAACTCTAATGCAGTTATGAGCAAGTTTTAATCTCCTATCACACAGGACAGTGCTCTGCTGCGCATGGCCGTGATCGAGAGATAATCTCAAGCACTTCTTGAAGAAAATGGGCTATCCTGAGCTTGACTACCGGGTATATCCCTTCAAAATCCAGGAGTCCAGGACAGACAAGAATATATGTTATATTAGATGAGATTAATCGGGGAGGTGGGAATGTGATTATACATGTAGGAACCAAGATAGGCCTAATATGGATGACCCACATTCTGGGCCTATTAACATGTAGCTCTCATATCTGTAGAAAAACAGTGTTTTGAATAAAATATGTTTTGAATTCTTTTGTGTAACTCATTTGCTTCATGCATCTCTTCATCATATCACTTCCTCTGTTGGCCTCATTCCAGGGCTTATATTTCGTCTAAATTTGTGAGAATCCATTTGGATTCTCGTGAAAATGGTTGCGAGAATCCATACCAACTATGAGTGTCCCAGGATCCCATGACGCCACCATGGTTGAACCACTATTGTATACTGATAACACATGTTAACATTTTACCCAACACACCTTTTTAATTTTTAAAACTAAATTTGATATTTTTTAAACAATAAATAAATAATAAATAGATGGGAAAATTATTAAATGAACAATATTTACCAATAAAATCTTACAAATATGGCTGTCGTTGGAACCGGCTCAATGAGCCGGTTCCAATGGCAGCCATATTTGTAAGATTTTATTGACATTGTGTCAGGATATTTCAGGTCATGTTAGCCTTCTGCTGGTTAATTTGTTGCCGCTGTGTTAAATAAAGGGTTAATTTGACTCAATTCTTTTCACGCGAATCCTAGCAGATGTGCAACGAGAATCTACATGGATTCTCGCCGGTTTTATTGCGCGAATCTTTGTTCGAATCGATTCTCGGATTCTCGTCGAAATTTTAGCCCTACATTCAGACTTACCTATTCTAATTTTAAGTTTCCTTCCTGATTGTTCTCACTGTCTTACTACACACAATCCAGCTGCATGCATTCATTTTACAATACACCTTAATATGATTTTATGTTTAGTTTAACTTTCTACTGTTTTTTAGTTTTCTCTTTTCTGACAAGCCTTTGCTGCATTTGAATACTTGAACGCTGGAAAAGTTTGAGATCATAGCTTCGAGCCTTCAATTTCCTTTGAGAAGAAAAGTCCTGGATTGACTTTGATCAAAGATCACAGTCACAATGACCAGGGTCGGGTAATTCGGGACGCATCATGGTTAATTCTGTGACACTGATACGAATGCCGAAAGTTGTCCTCCCCCATCCACCCAAGAAAAATTTGAAATCAATTATTAAATGGAAACTTCGGGCGGCTTTAGGGATGAAAAATCACGTTACATTTTGGCCGTCAAAATGGTTTATAGCAGCAAGTTCATCAGTGAGTATTTTGTGACCAAGAATTATATCTTTTGACAACACAATTCTTGAAGTAATAACTCTATTACGTCAAGAATGATTGAATAAAGTTATCACTTCAGTAATCATGCAGTCCAAAATTACAACCGTTGGTCAAATGCAGAGCTCCATTCGCGATACAGCCCCATTCATAAGTGTTGGCACAGGAGTCAAAACTTTGGGAGCCCTGGCCTGACCCAAGAATCATGGACTCCTGGGCCAAACCCGGGTCCCCAAAGTTCCGGTGCTCCGGGCACCGGGGTTACTCCCCCGGACCCCCACTCTCTCCCCGGACCTGGTCGTGACTAAAATAGTCTACTTTTTAGGGCAATAACAGTCTTGACATTTCTTGACTTAGAAGAACATTGACTCGAAACACAGGCCACATCTAAACAGGGATGTTTGTTTGAATGTCTCTGATTTGTTGAGCAGGGAAGTATTGTGGATATGTTCACGGTGGGTCCTGCTCATTTTGTCTTCATTCTGCTTGGTAACTGATGCTACAAGATAGGCAACAACACTGGGCCACTGCTTCAACTGGTAGAGTTCTAAATTATATTTGGTTGTCAAACCTTTACCAAATGTCGTTGCCTTGTTTTAATTTATGGGAGAATGACTCGCGGCAGTGGCAATCTCCATAAATTATAACAAGCCAAAGCTACACAGATTCAAAAATTTCACTTCAAAATATACACACGCTTTGGAGTACTCAGAAGGGCAAAATCTCTAACTTGTCCGACAAAAATATACACAGATAAGAAAGTGCAGTAAATTCCCGACGCAACATATCAGTAAAATTCCACATCCAGGGAGAGAGTAACTAATAACAAATGATTTTTATGACCATGACAAGTTGAAAGCACTCAGTTGGCCGGGCACCTCCAATCTAGCTGGTATGTAGCTATTGACTGTTGTACGTTTAAAATACAGTATTTTATCAATGGGAAGTATATTCGCAGTGTATAAGTCTTTGATAAAAGCAATTAGGCATGTTCCAAATGGTTAGGCGATATGACTGATCCGTGGGGCACCGACGTCCACCCCCCCCCCCCCAAAAAAAAAAGAAAAGAAAAAGAAGTTTGTTAGTTTCGGCACTGATTATCGGTTCTTCTTTAGGTACAGTTGAATTGATTGAGGACTTCATAGTTTTGCGATGTCAAGCCAAAATCTTTTTTAAACTAAATTACGCATGACTTTTAATTACCTGCTTCCCGGTATACATGTATGATGCTGTCTACACAGAGTACACTTTACTGACGAATTTTGTGTTTTTTAAAATTGTTTATTTGTAGCATTGTTAGAATCCTCGCGTACAGCGTGGTCGTCGTGGAAAGGTCAAAATCCACGCGTGGGCAGTATTTCAAAGCATGTGTTAAAAGTGAATCTCCGAAATAAAACTGGAATCGTCCTCCCATTTTCATCGAATGAAACACAGGGTACGATCCAGTCTTTCTTTCATTGAATATTTGTTGAAAACTACTGATTATCAGGTCTGGCATTTTCAGGAGAGCGATTTTTTCGCTCGCCTACTGCTCGCCTTAAATAAAATTAAGGAGGGCGAAAAGTAGCCCTCCTGGCCTGAGAAATTGATGATTACCACAACGGCCTATTCCTAAAGCCCACACCTTTTCATCGGTGCTATATTAGTGGTCTCTGTAAGACGGTCACACTGCCCCTCCCACACCTCCGAGGCCCGGAGGTGTGGGAGGGGCGGTGTAGCTGTCTCACAGAGACTACCTTGTTAGCAACACTAAATAAAATGTAGAAAGCCCACAGGGCAGAATTAATTAATAGTAAAACTTCATTTTTCCACATTTAGCTTTTGAAAGCTTAAGGAGAGCTAATCGCTCCCCTAGGGGGTGATATTCTAGGGAGCGATATTTAGCCCTCCTGCATTTTTAAGAATACCAGGCCAGGATTATTGATTTGCAAAAGTGCCCGCAGGCAAAACTGCAAACGCGTGGATTTTGATCATTTCACGGCAGCTGTTCTGTCGACCATAAGCTATTTCAGTTATTTATCTTCTTTTGCAGGTATTGCTTGTGTCCAGTTATGAATGGCTGCATCATCAGTGGAACATCAATAGCCATTGATTTTTGGAATATCAGAAACATCCCTCAGGCAACTGTTTTCTTCCTTACTCACCTCCATGGGGACCATATATCAGGACTCACTTCTTCATGGAGATTTCCTATCTACTGTTCAGAGATTACCGGCAGCCTTCTGCATAGTCGATTGGGAGTGAACGAAGAACTCATAAAACCACTAGAATTATCTCGTAGTTACATCATTCCGTTGAACACCAATGGTGGCGAGGAGACCATTACAGTTACTATGCTGAATGCAGAACATTGCCCAGGTTCGGTAATGTTGTTCTTGGAAGGATCTTTTGGTAATATCTTCCATACTGGGGATTTTCGATGGTCTCAAGCAATGAAGTTTGACATTCAGAGTATACTGGGCAGCAGGGTTACTGAAGTTGATATTCTCTACCTTGACAACACATATTGTGATCCCAAATGTGATTTCCCTTCTCGGGAATCAACTTTGCATGACATTTTCGATGTAATACAAAGAAATCCAAATAAATCTGTTCTGATAGGTTGCCGAAATTTAGGAAAAGAAGACATGCTTATAAAAATTGCAAAAAAGTTTCAAGAGATAATTTGTGTCCCTGGATTAATGCACAAAACGTTAAAGCTTTTGAATGCTCCAAATGTTTTCTGCAGTGAAACCAGCCACAACGCAGGTGACTGCCGCATTAGAGTAACCAATTCCAGCATGATAAAGAAAACTTGTCTTGAGGCTAACCATCAGAACTCTCCAACTATTGCCATAATTCCAACTGCATTATATCACAATATTGGTGTCGAACCATACACGAATTATCCTGAAATATTTGTCATCCCCTATTCCGACCATAGCAGTTATCCCGAATTATTGAAGTTTGTGAGTTACATCAGACCCAAAACTATAATTCCAATTGTTAAGAACAAATCTAAAGGTCCTTTCGGGGTTGATATTTCAGGGAGAGCAGATATGAGTTGTTTTAAACAATATTTATGTAAAAACTCAAGATCGTCTCTTAACATTCCAAAAAGTTTAAAGTTCAAAAATGTACTCCTGCCTCGGCGTACTGATGAGTTGAATGTATTGATGAAAAGATCAAAGAAACCTAGTGCACCTTTAAAAAGAAGAAAAATTCTGAAAGGGGTGAATTTTCTGGAGCCCGATGATGATTGTTTATCTATGGACGAAAGAAAGCAACAGGCAGATCGTGTTTTAACTGCCAGTGATGATCATATTATGCGGGAAGAGGCCAGAGTATCAGTGAAAAATTCATCATCATCAGTTAATAATATAGAACCAGTTGTAGAAGACTGTCCTGGTTCAATGAGGATATTGTCGTCTAATAAAAATACAGTGCCCTATGAGAAATGTTTTCCAGGCTTGAATATGGAATTGTCATCAGTTAAGAATTCTGTTTCTTATGCAGAACATCCAAATTCAGTGATGCCATCCTCGTATGTTACAAATGCCCAGACTGATGCAGGACATTGTCCATGTTCAGTAGTGACGTCACCGTCTGTCGAATATGAAGGGCACGATATCAAATGTCCCGAATTATTTATGTCATCTTCATCAGTTAAAAATTCAGAGTTGGGCGTGGAACATTATTCAGTGGAAAATACAACGTCTACGGATTCAATTCTGGCATCACCATCAGTTGAAAATACTGGGGATGCCGCAGAAGACTCTTTAAGTTCAGTAGTGACTTCACTGGCTGACAACAGAACACAGCCAATTTGTGAGCATTCCGGCTCAGCGATGCCATCATTATCATCGGTTGAGAATTCAGGGAAAAATGCTGAACATTATCCACATCGTGCGGCATCATCACTTTATGTTGAAATCCCAGAGTCTGACGGAGAAGAGAATCGCGATTCAATTATTTCCTCACAAACGGATAAAACTGAACAGGCTGAAGTAGTTCTGAAATATTCAGTCCTATCCTCCTTCGTGAAGGAGGATGGGATTGAACATTTCACAGACGCTAAGCACCAAGCGGAAGAGAGTATTAGATTAAATGAAGCGCAGAAAAGCCAGCCTGTTCCACCAATCGCGTGTACCCCAGAATTTGTGGATGAGAAACCAAAGAATGTGTCCTATAATTACAAAACTACCTCTTCCGATAATACATGTGGATGTCACACTAAAAGCAAAAGCCCAAACATTGAGATAAATTTATGTGAGAACAGTGAAAATAGAGATACTGAACGGGTAAATATGAGTACATCCTTACCCCTAGTTCGAGTAAAACCGCTCAGTTTGAATTCGAACGATACCTTTATCAAAAACAAATCTGTAAGTTTGTACAGTGCATTACAGAAATTATTATAATATTTGTAATTGTTATTGTCTTCCATTCGATCCTCATTTCAAAGTTCATTTAGCTTTTCCAGTTATCGCACTGCCTGTCTCTCCCTGTTAGAATAAGCCTGATGCTTATTTTTATTTCATACACTCTACGTCAAAATAAGTTGTAGAGTTGGAGAGCTCCCAATTGAACTGAATATTTTTACTCAAAATTGATCTGTCTTTAAAAAAAAACATCGGGATATAAAATGGTACAGTCAGGGGCGGACTGGTCGTATGGTTCACCGAGAAAATTCCCAGTGAGCCCACTGTTGGGTTCCCCTGCGTCCCCAAAACTGATGCAACCCAACACCTGTTGGTACGAGGAATCTCGTGAAAATGGTCAAAAGGCGAAATGGAGCTGCTTGCATAGACTGCCGGTATATCGAAATGTTCTCTCTGCGGACAATGGCAGTCCACATAGAGGACATTTCGATATACCAGCAGTCTAGTCTGCCACTGATCGCCCAGATGCAAGGAAACGGCATTCTTTCAGTTCGAAAAATCAAAATGGTCTCTCATTGGTCGAACTGTGGTCGGCTCTATAAATCCCACACCCCCTGTCGCAACCATCTTTGCCGAATGAGCGACGCAAATGATACTAAAAGCAGTATTCATTCAGTTTGAAAAATCAAATTTTTTCTCCGGGTCTGCCATCTCTGGTGCATTTCCCGGTAACATTTCTTCGACCCAGTCCGCTCACATGGGTCAATATTTAAATAGGTTATACTGTTTCAATAACGATGCAGTATGTCAATGCCGGATTCAATGTTTGGGGGCGTCCCGTTTCAATCATTGATCATAACGCGAAACATCATTCGACGTCGGAAGGTTGGGGCGGGCACGAGTGGGATACGCCCCTCTCATTGGCTGGTTCTGTGCCGGAAGTTCGCTGTAATCACATCCCCAGTTTCAATAGCGATATGTTTTATCCGTGCCGGATCTCCTGTCTAAAGTATCTCTAAAAGTCGGGACTTCATATGAAATTTGTATTTGTGTATCAAGTTCATCTAAAACGATCTGAGCTGAGGTTTTCCTAGTCTTTGTAAGACTGTGACCAGGGGCCCTCCTGGCCCTCACAGTCTTTGAGCAACCCGTTCAAATTTCATCTGACTAAAACTGAAAGAAACTGGCCGCATTTGGGTCGACTCAGTTCACGCTCCATATCGAAGACAAAAATCACATATCAACATTCTACTTGTCGTACTCACCCAAATGTAATTTAATTACGTGTCTGCATCATTATTTAACGCAAACACAGCATCAAATTCAAGAAATGTTGAAAAATATCCGACTTCACCACGTTAAAAAACATCATGTTTCAAAGATAAATAAATTGTACTACGCATGCGCACAGATACTTTGCGCATGTGTAGTACAATTTGTTTATCTTTGAAATGAAAAATAAGAGATGATTAATTCAATTCTACTTCTGAAACCAACTCACAACGTTACGACGTCAACGTTGACATCTTACGTCATTCCCGTATTTGACTTGCTGTGAACGATATTTCCGCGATGAGCTGTTTGATGGTGATTATGTGATAAATAGAGATTATTACCATTATGTGGATGTACAAAATATGTATCCGAGTCTCACTCCGGGCTCTAAGGCAGATCACGACGAGTCGAAGACGAGTCGTGATCTACCCTTAGAACCTGGAGCGATACGCGGATATACAAAATATGTATCCGAGTCTCGCTCCGGGCTCTAAGGGCAGATCACGATGAGTCGAAGACGAGTCGTGATCTACCCTTAGAACCCGGAGCGAGACTTTGATACATATTTTGTACATCCACATAATGGTAATAATCATTTTATCTTACAATATATTGGGGATAAGTTAAGAATGTAGACGAATATATAACGAACTATTTATTCGTACGGATGAACAAAAAGAAAAAAAATGCAACTCACGCGAAAGGAACGTGCTTGTATCCGACCCCCTGATACAAACATCTGTATCAGGGTGTCGGATACACGACAGTTGCGGAGGTAATACATACAAAATACATGTTGATTGTAAGATAAATATAAGTATTTTATCACACATCCATTCAACTTTAAACCCTTGTATTTGACGGAATGGCCGCTATGACATAAATGATTCTGTATTGAATGGGTGATGTACAAGCCGGAACTTTTTTTCCTAGCACCGTTCATACTAGTCTAGTTCCTTTCCCATCAAGTCATTAGTTACGCTTCGAAAAGTTTCCGAATTTCGTAACACAATTATCGACAGTCTGTCGCATATTGTGAAAATGAAAACGTCCAAAGCAAAATAAAGTCGGTTCACAAAAATTAGTTAACCAAAAATGAGATGATATTTAAAAAAAAAAACAATCATTTCCAACCAGAACATTAACCCAGTCCCGTGGCCGTCTCGTTTTGTGGATCCGTTATATCTAAATTGGTCAGCTTTATTTCGGTAAATCTTCGAACACCTTGACATGCTTCGAACTTCCTTTAAAACTGTTTCTCCCAGATGTTTTGCAAATCTGCACAAATTTGTACTTATATTTTCACTAACAGCAATAGCCACCAAATGGTTAGGCGTGAATGGGCACCAACCGAAGAGAAACAGCAATACGAATTTCCACAAACACTGGTCCCGAAAAGGTTGTTTTGACTTTTTATCGATCCATTTGAACAGTACAGCTTCAAAACATTTTGCAAAGATATGATACAACGTTATCCAAATAAATCTGTTCTCATAGGTTGCCGAAATTTAGGAAAAGAAGATATGCTTGAAGAATTTGCAAAAGAGTTTCAAGAGATAATCAGTGTTCCTGGATTAATGGACAAAACGTTAGAGCTTTTGAATGCTTTAGATGTTTTCTGCATTGAAACCTGCAACAATGCAGGTGACTTGCATTAGAGTAACTAATTCCAGTGTGATAAAGAAAACTTGTCTTAAAGCTAACCATCAGAACTCTCCAACTATTGCCATAATTCCAACTGCATTATACCACAATAGTACTGAAATGGTTAATCGGATAACCGGTTACCTACCTAACCGATTAAAAAAAACGTCAACCGGTTATCCGAAATATCGATAGTGATCGTCATTCCACGGTTAAAACGTAGTAAATCTGCCGCTTCACCTTTGGGACAGATTACACCTCGAAGCAGCGCGGTATATATTAAGAAATAATAGACTTTGGCGTTCAAGACTTCGTTAATGATCGGCAATTTCCGTGAGTTCTGAGTAACCGCAGAAACTATTCCGTAGTATGTATACAAACGAACGTTGTCGAGTACTCGACAACGTTCGTTTGTATACACACTACGGAATAGTTTCTGAGAATACTGCTTTCCAATTCCTATAGTTTTGATCCCAGATTCGGTAAAATAATGGCAACGGTTAACTGGATATTATCCGGTTATAGCTCTCGGTTAGTCGGTTGTGAAAATGAGCCAACCGCTTCAGCCCTATACCACAATGTTGGTGTCAACCCATACACTAATTATCCTGAAATATTTGTCATCCCCTATTCCGACCATAGCAGTTATCCCGAATTATTGAAGTTTGTGAGTTACATCAGGCCCAAAGCTACAATTCCAATTGTTAATAACAAATCTAAAGGCCCTTTCGGGACTGGCAGTTCAGGAAGAGTAAATAAGAGTTGTTTTAGACAATATTTATGCAAAACCTCAAGATCGTCTGCCAACATTCCAAAAAGATTAAAGTCCAAAAATGTATCCCTGCCTTGGCGTACTGATGAGACACGAAGGTATTGAGAAAAAGATCAAAGAATTCCCTCGTCAGGCCACCACGCCAAATACCACCACGTCGGAAAGCTCCGATAATATTATCGCAAACTCACTCACAAAAAGCAGCCTGAACTCTCCAATTAATAACTGATTTCAAAATTGTCTTGGGGTACCCCCCCCTACCCCCCCCCCCCCCCCCCCCCAAATCCCCATACGGTGCTTCGGCACTAGTGGCACTCTATATCGGTATCCGGACACTTTCGAGAGAGAGAGGGGAGGGGGCGTCACAGAATTAACCATACGGCCCGATCTTTCTTTCCCCGGCTCGGCCTTATTTTACAATTTAATATTCCCCTGGGCAGTATGCACGTAGGTTTTCATATAACGTGAGATTCTACTTTCAAGGTTTCATGTCATAAGGACACAATACTACTGATTTCTCTTTCAATTTAGTGATTTTTGCTTACATTTGTGGGCCTGGTTATCAGTCTTTTCCGAATGATATAAATGACTTGAAAACAGGGTGTCAGTGAGTTAGTTTAAACAATAATTATTGACAATATCTGTATACATGCATACATCATTTTATACAAAACAAAAATAAAACAACATAATTGTAGATACATAGAACTTGGTGGGCATTGTACAGTGAATACGATAAGCCCTATAGTGAAGGGATTCGACAGAAAGCATAGTGCTAATTTTGGTCGTCTCCCTTATGTCTCCAAATTACATGAGAAAGATGCTATTTCTGTTAGTAAACGAATACTAGATATTGCTCAAAACTGTATGTTGAGAGGAATAAGGCATATAGAAAGGAAGTAGAAAAGAAGTGAAAGAGGAAACAGAATAATAATAAAGATACGAAGCATGAGAAGGACAAGGGAAGAAGAAGAGAAGAATTGGAAGGAAGAAAAGAGAAGAGAAGAGTTTGTGAGTTAAGATCTCCTTCACCCTTCACTCCAAAGTAGCCACATGTGACCCAACAACACATTCCTCAAAACGTCTGTCAAATTTGGCAAATAGTCTGATTCGTTTTTATTTGCATATAGATCAATAGTTATTCTATACGGAAGCCCATTACTGCCACGGAAAAAAGATGTTTGCGAATATTCGCAAAGGTTTGCAAATATTCGCAAAATTGTTTACGAATATTCGCAAACATCTTTGGGAATATTCGCAAAGATATTTTTTTCCCGTGACACTAATGGGCTTCCGTAATTCTAAACTGATCTTTGATGGTATCTCTTCAAGTTCACAGAACATTTATAATCCAAACCTACATTTTCTGATACGCTCATACCAGGATACAACCGGCTTGGAGACTTCGTGTGACCCCTCGTTGGATATTTCTCCTTCCTCATCGTTCGAGACATTACCAGGTTGCCCCACCAAGGAGAAGTTGCCGGGTTCGTCCTTGTAGACGCCAACCCTAGACTATTCGCTGTATTCAGATTTTGGTCGATTTGGGGATAGTTGAGGCTGTGTTAAGCTTGAAAGCTCTGTTATAAAGTATCACTAGAATAAAATAAAACCACCTACGGTTACATCATCGCCCCTGATAGCAGACAGAGATTACGCGAACATTCACAACAGGAATGCATGTCTAGTTTGGATCCCGTCCGCTATCATCATACACGGCCACCGATGTAAAACGGTGTTTAATGTTAAAGGATATTTTTCCGACCTGCCCATTGGACACGTCCCGACAGATTTAGCTAGGGCTTCAGGACCATTTTAGATTCCGGGGGCCACATTTTTGCTGAACCTATTGGTGATCCCACGCCGAGTTTCCCTCCTTGACCAGCACCACATGAAAAGGGTGGCGGTGTTGTTTTACCGTGCAACTGTATTCTTTACCATCCAAACAGGGCCTACCTCCGTCCACTCTTACGTGAAACGTTAAGAAATATGCCCGAAGGAGAGTGGATGCACCTTGTTCATCAACACTAAATTTAAAGAGATAGAATGGATATACAAAAACCTGGGTACAAAGTTCAAACCCTGATGGACTGTGTATTTGGGGAAAGCATCTAGCCCAGTGCATTAACTATTGTCTTACTAGTGATGCCAATAGTCGTCGTGCTTCATGACCAATTGTCTGGGTTACACCAAACTTTTCCAAACTAAAGAATTTATGAAAACAACGGAGTGGGCAATTTTAAATTCTAAATCAACTGCCTATAACAGCAGTTGACATGAATTTTATATTTCTCAACCATTTGCTTCCACGAATGACATGACTTTCCTTCTATGTGCAACATTACATAGTTTGACTAATCCAATCAATCAGTTTCTATGGTGGGAAAAGAAGAGTTGTGCTCATATGTTTCCAAGCACATATTCCATAATATCCCATTTTCCACCCCGAGTACCAGTCATAATGCATCACCAACCTTCAACGTCACCCAGGAATATTGGGCTTGTACCTAAGGTGGCACCCTCCAAAAGTTTTGTTTCCCAAGAAATTAAAACTTACACATATAACCGAGATACGGATACGTTTTGTTTAAACACGTTTCATTCATTATAATCCAGTTATTTTGTGATCGTTTCTAATAAATTACAAATTTCAGCAAGTTATAGTATTAGTTGTAGTATGATCTTTATTTTTGTGACATGTGCATACACAGTTTATAGAGTTATTACATGGTAACATACTTGCACCCGGCCCTATGGACCTATATGTCACAATATCCCATTTTTCCTTCTGTGTTGTGCACAAAAACTCAGCGTCTTTATTAAAGTTAAATTTTATACCCCCAGCTTTGGACACTCCCATTCAAATAAATGTCCCCCCCCCCCCGCCCACCATTATCCCGTGGTGCGCACGTTCACCCCTCCACATGTACAAATACCACAGGTTCATGTATAAACGTTCACATCCCCACCATTCACCTCCCCCCTACCTCCACCATTCCCCAGGCACCTATCAACCACAACCTTACCACTTTCACGTATTTACCAACCAAATTTTGTATCAATATTTAGTGGACAACGTTAACCATGATAAACGGCCTTATCCCCGCCCCCTACCTATTCCCCTCCTCCATCCCATCAAAGTGCCCATGGTCAAGGCAAAGTATTCATTCCATACAGGTTCAATAGACTGACGGCTTCCATCATTAACAAACAAGTCATAATTTTCCACATAAATGACCAATCAAGTTATAACAAATTGACAATGGTTCCGCGACCTTGTGGTCCAACACCCCTACCTTCCCACCACCTCGCCTCATCTCGCCTCCGCCATGCCACCCTTTGATGTATTACTCAACGAAGAAACCTGAATCCCATCACCCTCCAGAACAAGTACTCAACCACGCAACCCAAACCCAATCGCTCGACTCGACCTCTTCACCGACCGGTCCGCCTCGGAGACAAGACTAGGGAGCCTGATCCCCATACTCCCTTTAACCCTAGTGGTATCTTCCATATCAGCTCAGTGGCAGCAACGGGAAGTGTTCATATTCTTTACTTGCGGCTGCACGTTGAAAATATTGATTGATATACACCACACCTTCACTCAAAAGTCAGCCTATTTAATGAAATTATGAAGTATCATGTTACTTGGCTGGAAAAAGGGGCCTTTGGGGTACAAAGGGCTAAACTGGTTATATCGGGTGGTTGGCTTGGGCTGTAATTCTATTGGAGTAGTACGTCGGGTTTTGGGTGAAGAATGTAGGGGTGATGGGTAATCAGAATGGGCATCGTGATTGGATTGAATGTTTGGTAAAATAGGTTAGGGCTAAGTCTCCTGTGAAATGAATCACAAGGTCACAAATGGAATGTGTGCTAGCGCCGGACCCCCTGGGCGGGTTTCAAAGACCGATCTCTGGGTGAAGGGTAGGGTTGAATCGAAGGGTATCGTCGGGTCTTCGGTAAAGTAGTTGGTCGAATATGTGCGTGAGATCGGTATCCTTTGTCAGAGCACACGTGGGAAGTGGTAGCGTAAAGACGTGATATTTATTTATTGGTGTTTAAGGTCACATACTTATGCACAATGGCTAATCATGACCGTGACAGTTTTACGGGTGGAGGAAGCCGGAGAGACCCACCGAGCATCGACGAGCAACTGTCGGCTCCTCAACATTCTAACTCTGTTCAAGGTCCGCTCAAGAAGGGTTACAGTGGTTGAAGACATGTGCACCAGCAATACGCCTTAGTACACAGCATCATCGTGCCCCCAGGTAGGCAACCGGGATAAAGTGCCTTGTTCAGGTACACAACACGGGTCGTCCCGGACGGGGATCGAACTCTGGACCTCTAGTGTAGAAGTCCAACAGTCTACCACTGAGCTACCGTGCTCCCAAAGACTTGATTAGGTGGTAGCAAGGTCGGAGTATTGGGAAATTGGGTGTGGGAATATTGAGTGCATGTAAACTTGCTAAGTCATTAAACGGTGTATTCTCACTTTGCCAGCAGGTGTTGTTCTCATAAAATGGTGTTAATAACTCAGCTAATAGAGATTTAAAGTATAGTCTTTACTGTAGTTCTGGGTATTTCAGCTGATTTATTATAAAACCTATGAACTAATACAGCTTTGAAAATATCTTTTATTGATTATTATTGTCTGTGATAATTTAAAAATAAATTATAAATATTAACTGATCTACATCTCAGACATTAATAAGCGTGTTTACGGCAATATTATTTTTACATACATTTTCTGCGCTTGTATACATTTATATTGCAGTTGACACCGTCATGTTACCAAGACCAAGACTCAATACAATAATACAATAAATTGTAGTATTTTTCCGTCGACTATAGAATTAAAATGGGTGATAAATTTCATCCCACGACGGTTCTGGAACTTCACTGAAGGCCACTACTAATGCCTTTATAAATGAATACAAGCATTCGACCGATGCCGATAAACAGTTACTGACGATTGTCCCGGCCCTACTCACCCCGCTGGCCATGTGCATCCACGTATTCTGACCTGGTCTCTCTTTGTTCGCCTTCGGCTCGGTAAGATGTTGAGGCCTCTTAAAATTCTAGCCCATCAGTACTATCTCTTTTACCTCTTCTAACTTCTTCACTCTGTTCAACTTAAAAACCAAAGTAGTAATATTTGTTTCCAACATGACTGCATTCTGATATCATTTTGAGTAGAACACACTTGACATTGCAGAAGCTATGTATGGTACATGTTTGGGTTATTGAAGTCATTTAGTTTAAACAATATTTATTTCAATGAAAAAGAACCATGTTATATGTGCACATCACGTTCGAAAAGAAAGATGAAACAAAGCAAAATCAAAGATAATCGTACATGTCATAAGTAAGAGATTCGACAGCAAGCACGGAGCTTTTGAGGGTCGTCTCCCTAGTAAGATAATAATTACACAAATTAATTAATTAAACAGATGCTTTACACTATTTAGTATATTATTGTAAATTGCTTAAACTGATGGAAAGAAAGAGAAAAGTGGAGACGGTGTGGGACGTAAGATACAAACCACGCCTAATAAGGATACAGGAAGATACACGATGCTATGTTAATTACCTCCAAGATGACCGGGAATTCATGAAGTGAGGTGAGGCTAGGGGTGGTACTCGATTTTCCTGTATGGACTTTCATTATGCCATAACCGGCATTCAGAATTTCTTGCAAGATTACTAGACAACTCTATGAGTGTTCGTGACAAATCTTTGTGTGTCACGTTTGATAAATATTGCGGATTGTCCTACGTCTCGAGAGAGAATAGATCAAAGAGTAAAGGTTGAACAGTTAGCGGATAAGAAACGAAGGGAAGGGGGATAATAAGCCAACTCGAAGACAGAATATAAGTTCACAACGATGCTGAGCTGGACAGAAATTAGTGCGTGCATGATACAGGAAAAAGAACAATACCGGCTTACTAAGGTATTTGAACATGTTTAAGAGTGTGTTGGTTCTAATGAGATGAATCAGAGGAGGTTTAGAGAGGGTTGCTCACCCAAAGCGTCCATTTACCATCATGAAAGTTTGTACAACTTCAAAAATAAGAAGATTCTCGACATTGTTCAACAATTCAGAGCCAAACAGTAACGTTGAGAGATCTGGAGTAAAAGGCAGATCATTGATTGTATTACTGCGGAAATTCGCATAGACTGGGCAGTAAAGGAGGAAATGCTCAGGTGTTTCGACCAGTCCGCAGCGGCACAAGGGAGAAGGTGATATATGGTTTTCATAAAGGTGGTCATTCAGGTTACTGCAACGCAATCGCAACCTACAATGGTGTACCTGGGCTAGACGAGATTTATTGCTGCTATAAAATAGCAGCGGACGAAAGTTGCCATTGTTGAGGAAATGTTTGAAATTACTTAGAGAAGAATTCTCTCGGATAGACAAGGGTAAGCTATTCCATTGGTTGGTGACGTTAGGAATGAATGGGCACTGGTACAAATTGGTGCGACAGAACGGAACTCGATGGTTGTCATTTAATTAACATCTCGTGCCATCACATTTGTAAATGTACCTTTAGTGGAAACGACCTTTATAAGCTTCTAGCTTACTGTCGAATCTACACACATTTGATTGTTGTATATCTTTTTCTCTGATAATTGGAAATAAATACTAATTAATATATACATGAATTCATATATATCATCTCTTGAGTACAACAATGCGCCATCTGCAATGCTAAGGCATTGCAGTTGGCGCCTTGTTGCACTCAGGGGACGATATATATTGTTGAATTAATTATAGCCTTTATATCGGGGGGGGGGGGGGGGGGAGTGGGGTCTGGAAAACATTTGCAGACACAGGGTCTAAAAAAAAAATTTCCGCCTGCTGGGGACCCACCACCCCAAACCTGTAAATTTGTTTCACCCCTCCCGAGGGGACCCACCCCCATCTTGCATTCCGGAGCTCAAAACACTGCTGAAACCTGGCCAATTATCAATGGTCCGTTTTCTATGCTATTGTGCATTCCCAAATTTTAGTTTGTTCTGCATAAACTAATACCCTCAATGCTATATAAACTGTTTGAGATATGCGATTGTTTCATTTTTGTTGCTTTTGAAGAGATTCAGTTTATTTTTCCATGTTTTATTTTATATTCAAGGTTTTATTTTATCACAACATTTTCGATTTGCAAATATCTTAATTTTTTCATAGACTTAACTTAAACAAACCAGTGACAGTACTGCATCAGTATCATATCTCAAGTAGGCCTATGTATATTTGCACTTGATACAGCAGCATACATATGGACCAAGTAAAATTGTCGGAAAAATTCTTTTACAAAGGAAAATTTATAATGACCAGCATCCAGTTCCTGTTGAGAGGTTTTAATTTGAAAGAGAGTATACGATTCCATTAGGAACAGGTTGCAGGGTAACTGCAAGAAATATCTGGGGTTTTTTTACTACACTGACAACTTCAGATCTTGACAGAGGCCTATACAAAATAGAATTTTAGTCACAAAAAACAAATGAATGAGTGGAGTGGTTCTGATATGCATAATATTCTCAGCGTACAATACTGGAGTTTATTATATGCTAGCCTGTGAATTATCGCAAATCTGAAAGATATTTCTCGATATCTATTAAACTCGACAGATATCGAGAAATATTCCTCATCAGCCTCCTAAATTATGTTACGCTTCTCCGCATCACGTCGCCTTGAAGGAACGATCAGCTGATCTTTGTTATTATTTTGAAACGTACGCATTTTCCGTCGAATTGGGCTGAATATTGTGCAACAAAATGTCTCGTAGCATATTATAAAAAAGAAAATCTACTCTATTTTAGTCAGTGTCGGGAATTATGCCATGAGTGTGGACCTGGAAGTTTTATTTTTCGCGAGCACTTGCGCGAATGAAAAATAATACTTTCAGGTCCACATGATCAATTTTTTCATTAGCTTCCTAAATGACGTAACGTTTCGGCGCATGACGTTACCTTGAACTTCGCCTTGAGGGAACAATCAGCAGTTTTTTGTTATTGTCTTGAAACTGTTTGCAGTCGAATTGGGCTGATTATTGCACAGTAAATGTTACGTAGCATATAATAAAAAGAAAATCTACTCTATTTTAGTGAATATCGGGAATTACCGCATTCGTGTGGACCTAAAAGTAAAAATAAAGACTTTCAGGTCCGCACTCATGAGATAATTCCCGATATTCACTAACACAGCGTAGATATCCTCTATTTATTTGACGAATTTTACTCAGTGATCCGATGTACTTTCCTGTAATGCTCTGTTGAAAAGGGCTCAGTCAACACTTTCATATTTTCAACAGTGATTAACATGAAAGTATTTGTTAACAATATCAAAATGCACAAAGCGAAGTCTTTAAAAATAGCTTAAATTCATCCAACCTTATTATTTATTTATTTATTTTTTTATTTATTTGTGTTTAAGATCACATATTTTTGTACAATTGCTAATTATGACCGTAAAATAGAGATTACTGCCCATTTTAGAGGACTTCCGCCCCGCTCATTAGGGACTGGGTCCTATTTTAACAGTAAAACAGAGCTTGTTTACCACAGTAAACAATCACCGTTTCACTTCCTGTAGCTTCCACGGGTGACACCGAACCGTAAATGTGTCCATCGTGATATGACCTAGGTAAGTGATAAACCCCAAATGAACAAATAAATAGACATAAAAATGTACAAATTTACCTAAGGATGTACCGGTACAAATATGTAGACTGGAGGAGTGTCAGATCCACAGCAATTTTGAGTGGTATTTTAGTCGTCCAAAGAGATGGAATGAATATTCTTCTTCTGATGAACAACACTAGAAATTTTTGCTGAGAAAAGAGTTTTGCTGAGAGATGTTTTAAGAACTCGCAAATTTCGTATGGACAAACCTGAGACATTTAGAGCAATATACCAAGCCTCTGTAAGACCCCTACGCCTTTTTCCAGGTGCCTCTGTACCTGAATATGCGGACAAGGCACAGGAGTTTCACAGAGACTATCACCAGCCCATATACATTTAAAACAACAAACCGAAAATAAAATTAAGACGCCCCTTAACATTTTCTTTTGGTTTGAATCCCAATATTGACATCAACGCCTTTTAACACTTAAAACTCACACATACATTTCGAAGCCATCGTGCTCGTGTTGTGATATCTTGAACGCAGCATTCAAAACCTCATGGGAGTAAGTTTTGTATCCTATTTGGTTACATTTTACCAGCATGTACTGTGATTTTTAGCTCAACTTGACGAAGGACTTAGTTTAATTGGGTATCAATATTTCCCCTTGGCACACTCTGCAGGGCACATTTATGGTCGGATCGCTTTGAAACACGGTATGCTTGTTTGGGGGATGTCAAGGTGGGAGCTATCGATTTGCTTTCATTTCCTTCAAAAAGTTGCAGTTGGTAACGACTTTTGATGCACTTAGTGCAGTTATGCATCAATATATTCCTCTGGCGCGGCCCACAGGGAACCTTTATAATCGGATTGCTTTGAAACTTGGTTTGCTTGTTTGGAATGACCTCTAGATGGGAGCTATCGATTTTCTTCCATATCCGTCAAAACAAGTTGCCGTTGGCAACGATCTTTGTTGAACTTAGTTTAGTTAGGCATCACTATTTCCCTTTGGCACACCCTACAGGGCACATTTATGATCCGATCGCTTTGAAACCTGATTTACTTATTTGGGGTGATGTCTTAATGGGAGCTATCTGTTTTCTTCCATTTCTATGAAAAAGTGTTGCCGTTGGCAATGACCTTTGAATCTGGTTTAGTCAGACGTCAGTATATTCATTTGGCACACCCTGCTGCACATTTGTGATTGGATCGCTTTGAAACTTGCTATACCTGTTTGGCGTGACCTCCAGATGCGAGCTATATATTTTATGCTATTTGTGTTAAAAAACTTTGCCGTAACAACGACCTTTGAACTTGGTGTAGTTGCGCATCAATATATTTCTTTGCCACGCTGTGCAGGACACATTTATGATCGGATAGTTTTGATACTTGGTATGCTTGTTTGGGATGACCTCTATGTGGGGGCTATCGATTTAATTCCATTTTCGTTTTTCGTCAAAAACCTTTCCGTTACTATCGACCTTTGAACTTAGTGCACTTGTGCATCGATATATTCCTTTGGCACACCGCACAGGTCGCATATGATCGTGTTGCTTTAAAATTTGGTATGATTATTTGGGGTGACATCTAAATGGGAACTGTCCAGTTTCTTTTCATTTCCATCAAAAACTGTTGCTGTTAGCAACGGCGTTTGGATTTAGAGCATTTGTGCCTCATCATCCTTCTTTTACCTGGCCTACAGGGCGCATTTATCATATGATTATTTTTAGCTCACCTGACTGAAAGTCAGGGGGAACTTAAGTGATCACTTTTTGTCTGTCGTCCGTCATCCGTCCGGCGTGAACTTTACATTATCGACTTCTCCTCCTAAACCCATGGGCTGAATTGAACCAAATTTGATATGCATGGTCCTTACCATATGTCAATTGAAGTTTTTCAAATAAAGTTGCAACGTTCCATAGGGAGGGGGTGAGGGAAGCGCTCCAAATTGCTAAAAAATCTTCTTCTCATGAACCAGTGGATGCAATGACTTAATATTTGGTATGGAGCTTCCTTTTGAGGTGTAGAATCATGTTTGTTCAGACAAAGTCCACAGAGCAATATTTGCTTTCAAAATGGGAAGGGCAAGATTTCTGGCCCCGCTCAAAATTTCAATTTTCTGAACTGATGGTTCGATTTGAACAAATTTGGTATGTGGTATTATTGTGTCATAAGTACTTGATTCATGCAAAAAATTATTCATATGTTCCCATTGGAAACCCAGGAGCTAAAAATGGAAATATTTCCAAACACCAATATTTCCCAAACCACACGAACAGATAACTGTTATTTGGTATGAAGGATCCCGAGTACCAGTGGAATGGAATGGTAAAAAAATGCCATTGGTTGTGTCAGGGTGTTCTGAAGGAGGGTATCGAAAAAATGCTGAGTCAGCATATTTGCAAATATTAAAAAAAAAATCTTTTTCAGAACCACTAATCAGAATTTTTGATATTTGGTTTTCAGCATCCATAGGGGGTCAGATACAAGTGTGTTCAAATTTAGCATCTTGGGTCATATTTGGACTGCAGGAGCCCAAATCTTAACTTAGGATAATATATGAAATAAGCGTTAAAACTCTTCTTCTTCTGAACTACTGGTCAGAATCTTTTAATATTTGGTATATATCATTGTTACAAGGATCAAGTTCACGTTTGTTCGGATCAAGCCTCTCAATTAATATTTGGGCTTCCTATGGGGATCCGAATTTTAACTTAGGTCAACAAAATGTGGAATAATCTTTAAAAATCTTCTTCTACAGACCCATCAGACAGAATCCTTTGATATTTTGTATACAACATGTCTGGGGTGGGGGCAGATTCAGTTTTGTTCCAACGCTGCTGAGTCCAGAGAACACGCTGACGTACCCATTCCATTCTGACGGTTCGATGACGTTGGGTAAGGATTGGTCCGTGGTATGGACGCCTACTTCTGATGCCATGTTCAGCGAGTCAGATTCATTTTTGTTCAAATTGAGTCCCTGGGTTAATATTGGGGCTCTCTATGGGGGGGGGGGGGGGGGCGAACTTCACCATAGTGCAATATGAGGAAATTATTTTTTAAATGTTCTTCTTCAGATCCATGAGTCAGAATCCTTTCATATTTGGCATACAGCATCTCTACGGGGGTCAGATTCAAGTTTGTTCAAATCGAGTTCCTGGGTTTATATTTGGGTTCGCTATGGGAGCCCCAGTGTTACTTTAGTGCAATATGGGGAAATTTCTTTAACAATCTTCTTCAGATCCACCAGTCAGACCGCTTTCATATTTGCTATACCACATCTCTAGGAGGGGCACAATACAGTTTGTTCAAATCGGGTCCCTGTGTTAATATTTGGGCTTTCTATTGGAGCCCAAAGTTTAACTTAGTGCAAAATGAGGGAATTTTTTTTAAAAATCTTCTTCCTCAGAACCATCAATTAGAGTCTTTCGATATGTGGTATACAACATCTCTAGAGGAGGGAGCAGATTCAAGTTTGTTCAAATCGAGTCCCTTGGTTAACATTTGGGCTCGCTACGGGAGCCAGGAATTTACTTTAGTACAATATGAGGAAAATTCTTGATAAATCTTCTTCAGATTCACCAGTCAGAATTTTTTAAATATTTTGTATACAATATCTCTGGGGGACTGAGATTCAAATTTCTTCAAATGGGGCCCCTGGGTTAAAAAATGGGTTCTCTATTGGAGCCCAAAATTTAACTTAGTGTAATATGACATTTCTGCAATCCGACGTTAGCGTTGAACAACTGGACAACAACAGCGTTCGGAATTTCGTCCCTGTGTCGCTGTCCATTCAGAATACCATTGATGAAGATCAACTGTGTCCGATGGTGCAAGGAAACTCCTGTCCAAACCATTACACTACCCCCGCTGAAACGGTCGCATTCCGGCACGCAAGCATCAGAAAACCGTTCTCCTCGTCGGCGATACACTCTTGTCCTGCCATCAGCACGCCGTAGACAAGATCGTGATTCATCACTAAAAAGAACTGTGCTCCAACGCTGCCGAGTCCAGCGAACACGCTGACGTACCCATTCCATTCTGACGGTACGATGACGTTGGGTAAGGATTGGTCCGTGGTATGGACGCCTACTTCGGATGTCGTGTTCAGTGAGTCTATTGTGGAAATTTTGTGCACTGATTCTATTGTTAGTTCTAACAGGAGTAATTGCTGCTGTCCTCGTTGCCAGAAGGAAGCAATCCCGCAAGTGAAACTTCCTGATGTGTCGGTCTTGTGCAGGGGTCGTAACTCTTGGTCGACCTGCGTGCGGTCGGTCGGCATTAGATCTAGTGGTTCTATACCTTCCAATGAGACGGGGTAAATAGTGGCCACAGTGACTCCGAACTCAGCAGCGAGCTCATCTGGTGGTGCCCCAGCCTCATGCATACCAATGACACTCAACCTCTGATTTTCGGTTTACCTTGGCATTTTTTAAAATGTCGGAAGACAAAAATTAGCGTGTTTTGTCAATAACCCAAGCTATCTAGCACAACATAACACAAAGAAAATCTTCGGTTACCCATTCAATTTGACATTCTCGGGTAGCACGTACTATTTTGAAATCCGTAGCAAAACTGTACACGGTTGGGTGAACACCAGCAACATGTAATTAAACTCTTTGCACGACTTCCTGTCTACAAACATGCCACATTAGAACTATTATATTTCAACCTTTATGCTATTTTTAACATTTGTTCCTATTATACTTTCTTTTTTGACTCAGTATATATATGGTGATTGGAAATAAACGGTATTATTTTTGGTATTTTACATTCTGCTGGAGGAAGCACTTGGTGCGACCTGCAGCATGTGTAAAATGCCATAAACGTAAGCAGCGTGTCTATGTGTAGGTTTTGCGTTCGTTTGGAACCCGTATTATGCGACTTACAATAGATTTAGATGTCAGAAACTTAAGTTGTTATTTAGTATTTGTTTACTTTGTATTGGAATGAGCACCGGGTGATCCTTCCAACAAGATGTAAACAAAACTCACAGGGTTATTTTGCGCATCGCAGGTAATTATTGATGTTTTATTCGAAGCATATATAAAGGTTCTGAGACATTTTGTAAATATTTATATCGAGAAAATGTTACTTTAAAATGGGTTCTATTTGTGTTATTATTGGTTCTATCGTGTAACGTCACGCGTCCTTTCCTATTGTGAAATATTTCGGGGTATTCGACGTTTGATGGAATGCACACTAAGTGTACATTCCATCAAATGTTGAATAGCGCGAAATATAGTGTTGGATTGTCATTCTATTCTGTGTACTTGTCCAAGTGTGAATCGATGGAATGAGCTTGAAGCTGTTGACAATTCAAGTATTAAATGAGCCATTAATTTTAGAGTACGAAATCATAGCGGGTTAGCTGACATTGGATTATGTTGTTATATTTTAGCTTAGGACCACTTTGTGTGTCATATTATTTTACGAGTTGTTGGAATTAGCTCACCAAGGTGATTCCGTTGTTAGTAAAATAATATGAAACTCGAAGTAAGTAAACTATATTCCGCAGGTGCACTTCTCAACACGTCGGTGAATCCAGTGTCTATATTTAATTTGATATTGGTTAAGTTAGGGTTAACAGGTCATATTCTGTTCGATGTTTATATCTTCACAGCAACCGTCTTGAGTGTTACCCTTAGGAATTGTGCTCACGGTTGTTAGTCGGTTGATCGCGACAACTGACGTGTGCAAGTTTTTTTCTCGAGAGGATTGTGTCCCAAATACGCAGGTACAGTAAATGCGAAACGAGTTCAATGAAGTCTTGTAGCATTCAATTTATACTTTCTGGAAAAGAATGTATTATTAAGTACTAGTTAAATATATATGTACTGAATATCTCAACTGTTAATATCATGTTAATATACTTATTTTCGAATCCCACCTGCGGCAACTGCGTTGTGTCCTTGGGCAAGACACTTCACCCCCATTGCCCACGTGGGGGCACGGTGACGTTGTGTACTAAGGCGTACTGCACGTCGATGGTGTACCTGTCTTCAACCAATGCTAACCCTGCTTGTGTGGAGTTGGTATGTTGGGGAGCTGACAGTTGCTCGGTGGTTCTCTCCGGGTACTCCGGCTTCCTCCACCCGTAAA
The DNA here is from genome assembly GCA_031216915.1 of Pictodentalium vernedei. NCBI lineage: Eukaryota > Metazoa > Mollusca > Scaphopoda > Dentaliida > Dentaliidae > Pictodentalium > Pictodentalium vernedei. The sequence continues at coordinate 159,080,003 of CM062296.1, forward strand.
ACTGTCACGGTCATGGTTAGCCATTGTGCAGAAATATGTGACCTTTTAAACACAAATAAATAAATAAATAAATAAATAAATAAATAAATAAATAAATAAATAAATAAATAAATAAATAAATAATATACTTATTATTCTAACTGTAAAAGTGTAAACTTCAGCCATGTGAGAATAAATATTAATTCGTGTATTCCCTTCTTCAGATTCCCGTAAAGGTAAAGTTACGACTATTCACCAGCTATTGACATAATTCGAAAAACTTCCAACTTATATCAATTGCTCATTGACGGGTGGGAGAAACATTTGGGTATATCGCTCTTTTTGTGGGTTATAATGGCGGGATGGGGAAGGAAACTGAAGTTTAGGAACGTCTTCACGCGCTGTTTGGACTTTTATTGCAACGTGATTTAACGGTATTTGTCAATAACGTGCGTTGTTAGGTACTTACCGTTAGGTAACGGATGACAATGTCCATGCACAAAATTGAGCATTTGTATAGGTGAGGTATATTCTTATCATTCGGAAAACAATATTCAACTTGGAGTGGTCATTAAGGAATGAAAAGGAGGCCTACTCCAAGCTGGCAGAAATGTCAAGGTTCGGTGAGAGGGAGAGGAGAGGTGGGGGGGGGGGGGGGGGGGTATTAGTATAGAGCGAGTTTGTTAGAAATCATGAGTCGGTGTATTGTCGTGCATTCTAATGCATTGGACAATTATTTTATTCGTCTTGGGGATAATAATGCTTTGTGGTGGTGGTGGCGATGGGGATGGGGGGGGGGGGGGGGAGGGTGGTGGTTGTCTCACCTACATTCAGTTCTGGCTAAGACAGGTATAGGGTAGGTATAGCCAGATAATTTTGGTTGTTGCAGCAGAGTTTCGGTCATTTTGACTGACAAAGCTGCATGCTGACCATCACTTGGGTTGGTGGCATCAATACTCCTCCATAGTTTATTTACAGTGGCGTCCAACATTTTAATGAAACTAACGCTAGAATGGTATGTCCCAGGCCTCAAGGGTGGGGAGAGGGGGTGCGTCCCATGACCCTGTCCGGGTCGGAATTTTTAAAGTTGTCTGTCGGAAAATTTGTTGGCCGCACGCACGACAACGAGGCCACAATTTTGATCGTGCAACATTACATTTAGGTTTCATACATCCTTTGTGTATAAACGCTTGTTCGTTTATTATTATTTTGAAGAATTACTTTTTTGAAAGCTTAATTTTTTATTGCGGTTTAATGTCATTTACGGTCAGCCAGGCTCACTTCCTGTCGGACAGTTTTACGGTTGGTGGAAGCCGGAGAAAACCACTGAGCAGCGGCGGCAACTGTCAGACTCCACAACATACTAACTCTGCACAGAGTTAGCATTGGTTGAAGGCAAGTGCGCCATGGACGTACAGTGCGCCTTCGTACCCAGCGATACCCTGACACACCGTTCCACCACGTGGGCAATCGGGATTAAGTGCTTTACCCGAGGGCACAATACCGTTACCACTCTTCATGATCAAACCGCGAACCTCTCGGTTTGAAGTTCAAAGCTCCAACCACTGGCAAGCTTGAATGGACTGCTCGGTTCATCTATAAGACGGCGCTTATCAGGGCCATCGAAATGTTTGAAAAGAACACCTGTTCAATTAACACATTACCATGAACATTAACGCCCTCTCTCCCCAACCCTGCACATTAAATCTAGAAATAAAGTTATTTCCACTCGATACGAGTAAAAGTCCATTTGCCGAGATTCATAAGTGTGCCTTCAATTTCAGTGAGTAAAAAAATCCATTATCCTAACCCCTTACAACATGTAATATAACAGGCTATTCCGACGCAATCCTCTCCCCCGATGGGGAGAGCAGTGGCGAAGTGTTTAGAGCATTGGACGTTAAACCGAAAGATCGACAGATCGATCCTAATCAGCGATAACTGCGTTGGGTAAGGACACTTAATTCCGTCATGTTGAGGCACGGAGACGTTGTGTACAAAGGCGTGCACGTCGACGATTCACTTGCTTTCAACCGCAGGGCAGTTGGAGAGTCTGACAGTTGCTCGCCACTGCACAATTGTTCTCTCCGGTCCCCTCACACCGTTAAATTGCCCAACACTATGTCACCCTGGATGTTGAAAATGTGGTTAAAAACAAACAGACAAACTTCTCCAGAAAACAAATATCGATATTCAACCGGATAAGCCCCACTCAGAGAGAAAACTGTAACTTCCTTACTAATATCTACATACGTAAACCCTTCCATGCATGTAAATTGTTGGCTATATACCTTCCCTACACCTGTCTTATCCAGAAATGAATACATTGCCCCCCCCCCCCCCAACACACACACACAACACAGCCCCTATCACAATGTGTTGATAACCCTAAGACGAGTAGAACAACCCTCCTGTGTATGCATTAAAGTGTATCGATTTTCTGATTTCTAACAATTTCTCATCCTATCGAATGGACACGAATGCCACTCCCCCCCCCCCCACCCCGCACCTTCCTTGAGATTTCTAACTGAGTTTAGGGCGGTCATTGCCTCCTTCCTTTTAGATCATTCATGATCCCCCCCCCCCCCTGTCTGTTGGAAGTGTCGTTAAACCATAGTACAAAAATAAAAAAATCATGGCTCTCCACGCGGTATATTGGTTGTTTACAACATACCACGCCCATAAAATGTCCAGTTTTAACCATCGAATTTGCCAATCTATTCGCTAACGGTAAATACAAATGTAATGCACCCGACTACATAGCTTCCTAAAGTTTACGGCGAAATACACCCAAATGATCTCAGTGCGCATATGCTTCCCCCACCCTCGGAAAGTGCTGCCCAATAAATATAACTTTTACCCAGGGCGCTACTTAAAACTTACAATATGAACTTCTGGCAGTCCACCCTTATTATTTACCTTGTTGTTGGTGGTGGTCGGGGTGGGGGGTCGGAGGGGGAGGCGTATTTGCAGTTTATCCACACAATGACGCTTCACTTAGCATGGGTGGCATGTGTCTCGTTTTGATTATTTTATTTTACTTCTGTAATATTTCCGCAGTGTTCTGGGTAAAAAGTGACAACTGTTCGTAAGGGAAAATACCGCAGTGATATTTACTGGACAGCATCTCTTCGTAAGGGTATACTACTCCCGTGATTTACCGTGGAGTAGTATTTAGTGCTTATTTACTGTTGTAAACAAACTCTGTTTTACTATTAAAATATAGGAGGCATTCATCAATGCTTGGGGTGGAAGTTCTCAAGAATGGGTATAAACGATTGACTAAACTGGACTTTATCTCCATGTTGCGGTCACGATTACCCATTGTGTAGAATATGTGACCTTAAACACCAATAAATAAATAAATAAATACTCCAGTGATATTTACTGGGTAGCACTTTCCAGAATTGGGGAAGGGGTGCTGATGCAGCATTAATTACCAGAGGGTGGAAGATGCATGTGTGCATTGATATTATTTGTGTGTATCGCTCTTTTTGTGATCTATAATGCCGGGATGGGAAGACATCCAAGGGCATGTCATGTTGTTGTCTTCGGTGAACCTCTGTAGTCTATAATGGCGCGATAGAGAAGATTTTCAAGGGCATGTGGGGAGTCTTCAATTAACCTCAAGTATTGGTTCTATTTAAAAGTGAGTTAACGGTACTCTCAAGGGTCGGGGTTGGGGTGGGCAGCATTTGTGTCCTGTCGGTTGGGTGAGAATTTGTTAGAAATCAGAGCCTGGTGTAACAACTTTTTTACTTAAAAATATTCAAAGAAACCTACACAGAAAAATTAAATTATTTGTTCACGTGTCTTCAAAACACATCGCATTAACATAATAACACATTCTACTTTTGTAGTCATAACCCCCGCCCCCCCCCCCCCCCCCATCCCACCCCACAGACACAAATACAAAGGAAAACATCCTCATATAACTGATCATATCGTTTATAGTGTTTCAAGAATCATTATTTAAGTACATGTTTCAAAACTTTGCATTTCACTGAAAGACATGAACCTGACAATACTGACGTATGTTTATGAACATTAGAAGTCATTTATAAATTTTCAATTTAACCCTTTCGCTGCTATAGGTCCGACTGAGCACGGACCCTAATTTTGATGTCCAGGGGCCCGTTTCATGAAGCAATGTCATAAGATCATCTTAAGATGGTCTTAAAGTTAATAGATAAGACCAATCTAAGCTATGACTGTTCCGTTTCACGAAACAAACTTAAGATCATCTTAAGCATAAGGTTAAGATTGAGTTTTGTCTGGACTGGGTTCCGATCTTTCGTTACAGCTGCGAACGAAAAAATGTGTTTATTGAGTACAGAGTTACATCCCTTGGTGTGCATGATACATTATCAGATCTCAAAAGTTTTAGTGCAGTGGCGTATACCCCAGTCTATGAATTCGTCTTGGCTCAATACGACTGACATTGACGGATACTGAGTCGTGAGTAAATCAGATTTGAACCACTCTTGTGATGTTGATTTTATCTACTCGGCAGACCCTGGAAGTCAACACCAACATCCCACTCGTTGTTTAAATTTGATTTACCCACCCATGCATGCATTCAATTATTCTGAATGAAATAATTTAGAAGACTTCTTTCATTAAATGGTTCGAATGATCAATTAGTAAGGTTTTCTTCGATCTCCTTTTCCAGCGCTGGCATTAGGCGTTCAAATCAAGGTAACTCCACTGATCATCCATACGCGCTGTTAAACTCAAATCACTAGTCAGACTCATGATGGGAAGATACTCATGATATCATTCCCCCGAGGCGCTGAATGCCCTCCCTCCTATATGGGTGCAGAACTAATCTAACTCATGATATCTTTAAGAAAGCGATTCAAAGCTTCCAATAGTTCTGTGTATACAGGACAAAGTCAGCGTCCGTCGAAAGCAGTTATTTCGATTTTATACGATTTCTCAAATGTCATATCTGACACAGCGCTTTTTTTCCACCTGACAAACTCAATGCGTTAATATTTCCCATTTCTCCGATTGAAACAAGTAGCTTTTTATAAATTCTGGTGTAAAGAAGCCGAGGTTAGATGAACAGTTGTTCGAATGTGATTGCTTAGAGTTTTATGCAATTGATGCGTGAAGATGACCCGATAGGTGTTTTTTTAACCTAATGGTATCAAGTGTCTCTTCCAACCAATGCAGCGTTAAGTAGCTAATTACCCATTTTGGGCCTGTAATATGTTACATGGCCCTATTCGAAAAACATACAATGTTTTCACTCAATCAAAGAATCAACAGTGAAGGATTTACTTGCTTACCAACCTTCTAGCCACTCAAGGGGAGAAAGAAAATTAGCTTGGAAATTCACAATTTTATTCCAATAAATTCATGTTACTAATTACTGGAACCGTCCCGCACAAGTGGAGTTCCCCAGTTCAATCCCCGTGGCATGGTCCACTTCTCCATTATAAGTAATAGTCATATCATCGTTTGCAGGCATTTTTTTGTTTGGCGTTGACAATCGTCTATCGATACACATATTGTGGAGAACCCATACAGCTAAGGTTATCTTACAGACACGCGTTAGGGAGAACAACAGTGCTCCGCCGGAGTTGTCAATGCTCCGAAAACGCATTTTCAGAACCCCAAATGCACGCTCTATAGCGCTCCGAGTTTTCGTGAACCTTCGCTCTGCAGCAGTTATCCTATTGTTTATGAACGTCATCTGTCCGGGGCGCAATGGGTATCCACTGTCTCCTACCAACCAACTGACTGGTATGTCCCCATTCTCGAACGGTTGACAAAGTCCTGGCGTTGTGTAAATGAAAGCGTCGTGTGCTGAACCCGGCCATTTCGCCACAACATTTCTGACCCGTAGATTGGGGTCACACACTCCCTGCACGTTAATAGAATGGTAACGTTTCTATTCAGGTATGCAGCTTCATCATCAGAAGGAGCTGTAATCCTGATATGGATGCAGTCAATGGCCCCATCAACGTTCGGAAACCCAGCGATATCATGAAAGCCAAACATTATCGCTCACAGTGTGGGCTCGTTTCTTGGAAATGAAATGAAATGATTAGCCCTCTCTCACAACGCAGATGCCACTCAATTGATCACACGTGATATCGTTGACTTGCGTACCCCGTGAATGTGTCCGGTGATATCCTGACAACTCCCATTTGAATAAAATCGTAGCGCAATCAACACTTGCATCGACACAGACAGAGAATTCGACCTTCTTGTCGAGTGCGCAATTGAGTCTTCCAGCAATCCACAAACATCAGAAATCATCGTTCGGTCCGAACGGAAATTATTTCCTCGTCACACATATAATCTAGGGGGTTGTTCCTACCTCTGAAGACCCTTTGTCGTCTCAAATTTCTTCGAGCTTGGTACTGCATGTAAACAGCAGCCATGTTCTTCACGCGAAGCACCAATTCGCCATGCAATAACCTTTTTGCACATAAATCATCCAATCGCAATGCAATGACCCTTCACTCATAAATTATTATGAGTTCAAAGATTGTCATAATTTTAAGATCTACTTGAGATCGAATTAAGATCATCTTATGACATATACCGACCATTCTTAAATTTTCGTCTCAGTTGAGATCAATCTTAGCTGAGAATTTGTTCATGAAACGCAGTTTTCAGCTTAAGTCGATCTTAGGACCATCTTAGATCTACTTATGTCTTTAGTTGGTTTCATGAAACGGGCCCCAGACAACCAAAACCACCAAATAAAATCGAAGATGGATACCATGGTGACCATATTGGATATAGCAGAATTAGACCTGAAACGGTTAACTGATTAATCGATTAACCAATGATCAACGTCTTGATCGACCAAAAAAGTAATTGATCGATTAACCGGTACTTTTGAACTATTGTATTATATAGGTTACCAAAGGAACAAACTTGCTCCAAAACAGGCCCACGGTGTCACACTGAACCACATCAGTTATATGAGACAGAGTAAAGCATGCAAGTTACGTGCGGACATACTTGTTTACGTGCATGTATCAGTAGCTGGAAATGGCCATTCTTATCCCTTTACCCAATGCGGTTGAAAGACGATACTTGCAAAATAAATTCTTAAATTACTAAAAATTTTCAATTTTAGTCTCACAAAACATAGCTTATGACCTCTCATTTCGACGAGCTCAACGAAGCAATGAGATGTCATAAGCTATGTTTTTGAGACAAAAATTGAAAACATAATAAAATTTGAATGGAGACTTTTGTATACAGCGCTGGCCGTTTTTTTTCCCGTTATGTTGGGTAAAGAGTTAATATGCTGTAAATCATCAACGGTACGGCAATTATTCAGCTACCTGATAGGGTAAGTGATTAATCGGTTAACCAAGGTTAATCCATGTGATTAATCGATCACGAAAACCCTTTAACCGTTTCAGCTCTTAGGAGAATGCTCGTTATCAAAAGGAACTTTCCTGTAGTCGATGGTAATACACTAGAAATAAGAGGATCCAAGGGGCTGAATATCTTACCCGACAAAGACTCGGAGATTTTTGACAAAGAAACTTGGAAGATTTTTGAAAATACTTTACCGAATAAAAAATAACAAACTCCTGGAGTTTGGGGGATTTTAAAATGTTTCTCCTCAGTGTCAACAATGTTAGAATGGTGTGTTATTGGGGCGTTGGGCTGGGGAATTGGAGATGGGGCGGGACCCTCAAATGTCCCGAGTGACAAGTTGTAAATGACCATTGTTTAGATGTACAATACCAAACATGAAATTATATAGGTCGTTGTATTGGCAGTTTTAATAAAAGAACAGTTTTAAGGTTTCACATATTAATAAGTGTTACAATGTCTGCCCCACCCAACCCCGATAAGATCACCAAACATGACACCATGGGCCTGATTCGGTGTAGAGATGTTCAAAGACTATGGTTTTGATATTATTCCCCTGTTACCCACGGTGTTAAAATCTGAGGGCTCATGACACCTAATAATATTACCCCCAGAGACAAGGCTAACAGATTCGTAAATCAACCTTTCAAAGCTGTTAAATATCAACGGAGGAAACATTTGGATGAGTTGTTGGACAATTTTAAAATGATTTTGCCCTTCCTCACAGTGTTAAAATTTGAGGCCCTATGACACGGCTAACAATAAATCCAGAAGCTTGACTTGAACAAACTTGTAAACCAGCCTTACAAATATGCTACATACCAAAAAGTAAATCATCTGGGTCAGTAATGTGGTAAAAGAACGCTTCTAAAATGTTTTTACGTTACCCCAGACGCTCGAATGAAACAAGCTTGGAAAACATCTTTACAAAAATCTTATATATCAAACATGGAAGCGTTTGTGAGAAGAATGTTTTTATATTGCTTTCCTCATTATCCACACTGTTAAAATCTGAGGGCCCCGTAGTACACCTAATTATGGCCACAGGGTGCTTGGTTTGAAACAAATTGCAAATCGTCATTACAGAGTTATTGTATTTCAAATATGTAAGTATTTGTACTGTTTTGGAAGGAGCGGACGAACATCACTTTCATGACAGACTACACACAACGTATGAAGAGTGCTCACTGTATGCCACCAACTTTCATTCGGGACACCTAAACAACCGGTTCAATTGTTCATTTGCTTTTCAAGTTATTGCTCGGGCAGGAAACAATTTAAAAAATCCATGGCGACCATGATGGTGTTCCAGGAAACTGGTTATAGAAAGGAACCTTCCTCAAGTCGGATCCAATCCACTAAAAATAGGATCTGTTGGAGTTCTAGTTTTTCAAGTTATTACACAGACAGGCAAAATTCAGACAACCAATTTTTGACTATGAAGAATATATTTCATTTTGATGGTCGGCATTTTGTCTTCATGCATTATGCCGAATGAATAACAAACCAAACAATTTTTCAGAATTTTGAAAGAAGAATCAGACAATACACAACATAACATTGTGCTCTCAATCAGGAAAAAAAAAACCCTTGTTCTTTCGCACCCTCGCTCTATTTTTAAATACATACTAAAATAAACACTATTTCCCACCATCAATTTTGCATAAAAATACGACATGTGCGTTTCAAATTTAAGACATTCACAGAAAAAAGTAAAGAACAAAGGTCTGAATTTAGTGCGCGCGTTATATTTTATTTAATTTTCTCAAACAGATTAGTTTTCGAAATTCTGAATATTATATTGTTTTGTGGACATAATGGCATGGATTTAAAAAAACACTATTCCTGTACGAAATTCGAATTAAAAAAAAAATCAAAATTATACCTACTATTTTAACTGGTAGAGTGCTAGAAGCCACTATCAGGGCTTTAAATTAATATGAAGAGCAGGTACCCGGCTCAAAGGTGTCATATTCTGTGGATGTGCTTCATATTATCTTAGAAGTGAAATTAATTAGTCTTCATGCATTTGCCTTGTTACAATTTATGGGAGAGTGCCTGTTTGTAACAAGGCAAAGACACGTGAACAAATTTCGATGACCAAAAATAACTTAGCACTCTACCAGTTAAATCGCAATATCACATTCATGAAAATCATTAACACAACAGAAAACCATACAAACAGTTTTATAACAATTTCAGTGTTGTTGTCTATTTTAGGATAACAACAAAAACTTGTACAGCTTTGCCCTACATGATAAACAGCTACAAGATGATAAACTGAGGGAAGGGGGTCTTTGGAGCCCTTTTCCTTAGTTTATCATACAACAACAAAACCTGAGGTTCATAAAAATACAGGTGCGTAGCCAGGGTTCTATAATAGGGGATGTCCTAGCCAGTTTTCGGGGAAAGATGGTATTTGAGAGGCCGTTGTGTGTGGTGTCAGGGACTCCCCCGAGTCCTAACTAGGACTGTCCGGTTGTAGCCTCTCCTCTCACTTCCACGAAGGTAGGTGTGAGGAACGGTTACGACCAGAGGGTTCTAGTTAGGACTAGCCACCCCCCCCCCTCCCACACCCCGAGAATATTTGCAAAATGTAGTGCTGTAAGGGCGAATCTGAGGCATTTGCCGCGTATATTGAAAATCATTTTGGGACTCAAACCTGAATTCAACACAATTTGGTTTGTTTACGTTATATATTAATTTGTTGGCGTTCAGGGTAACTTTTGGCATTTATGCCGGCTACATCATGACTGCAACGGAGTTTTTTTTATTCCGTCCCATGTCCTGTGCCTGAGAATAGTACCGCCCTGATATTATATAACAAACATGGAAGAATTTGGAGCAGTGGTTCTGAGAACATTTTATTCTGTTTCTTTCCATTATCCCAGTGTTACATTCTGGATTCTTTGACAACATCGCACTTAAAACAACCTCCAAAATCTTCACTTGAACAAAGATTTTCAGATAGGGGAGGGGGTGGGGGGCAGGCAGGGCAATACCTCTGACAATTTTTATCGGATAGCGATGGTCACCAAACGTGAGGTAGACGTTGTTCCCAAAGAGATGTTTACCGTAAAAAATTGATATTTGGTTACTAATGTATAAGTTATTCCATAAACAAGCATAACACACTAGTTATTAACAAAGGACAATAACTCCCATAATTTTACGACTGGTCATAGCAATGGACGTAGACATGGTTGCTATAGAGACATAGACCAAACAAACTCCCTTAACAATCACTCTTGTAAAAATCACAGCCGACCATGCCCCAATTCGAACTTACCCTTCATTTAGTTTGGTTCTGATCTATGAATACAAAATCAACTTATCATCCGGAAACAAAGAATGTTGATGGTAATGAGAAACGTCTAATTCGAAAAGGCCCATAACTCGTGTAAAATAATTGGACGGAACCCATATTTGAACTTGGCCCGTATTACTAGCTGGGGTATACACATACCAATTTTGGTTAAAAACAAATCAAAGAAAAACTGGAGTTATCGGTCGGAAACCAATTGTTACGGACAGACAGACGAACATACAGACCAGACGGACGGACGGACCTAACCCTTAATATAAACCCCGAAAAATCGCTATTTGCCTCATAAGTCTCCTATCTTAGTAATTAAGCTAATAATATATCAAATAAGCTCATATTTCGGTATGCTCATAATGCCTGTCCGGACGAAAAAAAAACAACAACTCGTAACACCCGTATTATAGCGTGGACAGACGGACGAACGGCAAGACGGACGGATGGACCATTTGCATAGAACAACCGTGTTTTTCAAACGGGCGTATAAAAATGACAGACTGACTCACGACTTGAGGGGACACGTAACAGCTATTCACGGGATCCAGCAACAGACATCGTAAGGAAATATATTGTCATTACATTATTGTTGCAACTGCAAAATCTCAAGCAATTGTTCAGCCGCAAAACGCATGCGTGTGTTACAATTGTTTGTGCGAGGCAGAACTTGTAAATCTAGCTAGCTAAGCGTTGCCGTGAGACCGACATTGCACAGGCGCAAGATTAAAATCGGCGAATTCTGTAAAGATCGCAAGTTACAATTTACAGACTTCTAATTACCGGCGTGTTTGACTTGGGACTTGTGTACAGATATGAACTTTTTATATCATTGGGCCCAGGAGCCAATACTCGAAAACTTTTACAATTGTATTTTCTACCTATTAATATAATTGACTAAAATAAATCATTGGGATTTAAAAAAAAATATGGCAGTTTGCCAACTGGCTGAATACAGTTAATTGCAAAGTTCGTCGTGTTATTATAGAACTTTATATTTCAATATTACTCCATCATATTCGAAGACATGGTTAGCATATATTTTTCTCTCCAACTGTTTCAGCTTTCCGTCTCGTTCTAGCTCGGCAACAACTCCATCAAAGTGATCCCTATAGTCCGAGACGGTGTCCATGTGTTGTGCCCGAGTCACAATGACTATATATCCACCTGAAATGCAGAGATGTAAAAAAATTACATTGCTGCCATCACATTCGTCAGAAGGGACACCAGAGTGTCGGGGGCTAAAGGGTGGAGCACTGTTCAGCTGCCATCAAGGGGAAAGGGGGTATGACGAGAGTTTCCCTCCCTACCGATAATGTTTGTCATACTAAGCCCGATAGTCTGGAAATTGTCGAAGGAATTTCTTGTAATACCAGCGGCATAGTCTGACCACTTGTCTGATCAAAACATCGGGGCAAGTAGGTAAGGTACGGAACTCCATTAAGCTTACGGATGAGATGTTTAACATGGTAAGTGTTAAAGTGTATTAGATTATCCAAGACTCTACCTACATGCATGCCAATGATGATTACCAATGGGCCGTAAGGGTACCTTGTTCTCTTGAAAAAGTGTATCGCTATTTCAGTTTGCCCTCGTGACATTCTTTGTAGGGCTGCAGGGTACACCGGTAATTACCGGTATTGATGATGATACCGGATGAATACCGGTATTGTTTTAAAAGTACCGGTATATCGTATGAAACGGTATTGGATCAAATTATCGAAGTTGAAGTCGATATATTATAAGGGAAAAACTGACAACTCCTGTGATAAAGTACATGTCAATCAATTTTCATTCGACCAGTGAAAACACAGTTTGTAGCGCACTTGAGCTGCGTAAGTTACAAGAAAGTATGTATCAGCAATTTGAAACTGAAACTGAAAGTTGAATATTTCGGGAGTGCGTCGAATTCAGGGAATGAATACTTTGACATATTTGTGTATGTATTCTCACGCTGCCGTACGTTTCCCCGTGTGGATAATAAAATTACTCACAAAATCATTATAGGGAGTGTTTGTTTTATTTATTCTATTCCTCTCAATATTGAAATTTGCATACCGTGCAGCCCTATTTGTTTGCCCATTATTCTTGTTATCTTCCGGCGTCCCTGTCTATCAGAAAAACCGAAATGGTTGCCAAAGTGACCATTGTCCTTCATCTCACAAATTGGCAAACGATAGTCGAGTTTGGCGTTTATGGTAGTAGGTATGTAACCCGGCTTTCAATATTTCAAGAGTTTTTCCTGTCTGAAGGAGTACATTAATGAAATCAAATACGTTTGGCACAAACAAAGCCATATAAGTATTTTGTATAAGTACATTCAGTGGCGGTTGAGGGGTATTGGGGGTACCTGGGTGGGGTTTATGACCCCCACCACTCCCGGTCGGCCATGATTCGGTTCCGGTGTGACCACAAATTTTGATTTTCAGGTATGAAACTCGCCAAATCCACGACTGTAGACCTTTTGGAAGACTTCTATCTAGCACCCAAATGGGGCGTAGCTGGGATTTCCTATTGGAAATATCATTTCTTTAGGGGGTGCAAGGTCGATATATGCCACAGGCATATCCAAAGGGCGTAGGCCTGAGTTGGAGGTAGGCATGGCCCTCTCATTGGTGAGTGTTCGGGGGGGGGGGGGCTCCCACGAACCCCATCCAATTGGAGGGCCATACCCACCCCCATCCCAGTCCTGCGGAATCCCCCCCCCCCCCCCCCGTTTGTGGGGTTCTGGAGGCTCCTGCGAGAAAATATTGAAATTTCAATACCCTGAGAGTGAATCTGGGACCCTTGTGTGCTTTACGTTTCTCATTTTGAGGGCGGGGGGGGGGGGCACTGTGTTTTTTTGAGGAGGGGGTATGCCCCCTCTAGGCCTCTCTTGGCTACTCCACTGACCCAAATCTGTCTCTTTTACGTTAATATTGGGCATTAATATTCAATTGGCTGTTTGTATTCAGCCCCTACCCTCACCGTGCGTTCGGAGTTGAGCACAAAAACCAGTACAGGAAATACGGGACATATTTTGTATGTCACTAGAGGGAGTGGATGGAGTATTGTGAAAAACAATGCTCGGATATCATTTGAAACTTACCCGGACTCCAGGGGTCCCTAAAAATTTTAGAAAAAAAGTTCAATTTTTTTCAGTAAAATAAATTTTCTTCAGTGACTTATTCCACTATCTCTCTGTAAGTGAGGCGCCACTGTATTCCACTGTTCTCCAATACTGTTTAAGACTGTTTAAGACTCCAATGTATATGAGGAAGTAACAAAAGTTAACCCTCTACCTAAGGTAACGATCATTTCTGATCAACTTTATTTCCAAAATACACCTGTCAGATGTTATTATTTTTTTTCAAATTTTGGCTGCAGACCACAGCTTATAACTCCTCATTTTAGAGATAAAATACAAATATTTAGTTATTCAAGTATCGTATGTTAGTCAGTGGTTAAATGTACCGTGTATCGAGAGCGTATGTATTACTGATGAAACATTCAGAGAATCAAGTTTCTACCCATGCGGGTTTGTCCTGTGCTAACGTATAAGCAAAGAAATGTTTCATCCATTGGACGCCCAAGTTGAACCCAGGGGTTCACTGGGTGAAACACTGCCTATGCTTTCTCAAAGAATTTGAAAAACAAATGATTCACGTTTTAGTAATGATCCACTTTCAAGGACTCGAGAGGTCGCCTAGTGGTATGTCACGTACCCGGACAGGCATAGATAGGTTGGGTGAGGGAATGGGGAGAAAGAAGTGACATCATAATCACGTGACCCAGTTACGTCATCTTGGATTGTCACGGTAGCCCGCGCCCGTGAGCGGCAATTTTTTGACGGAATGTTTCCGTCGTCCATATTGTATATTGGAGGTCGCCTTCTTGATTTCTATGGTAGCACATGGTTTCTATGTGACCTAAAACCCCGTATTAAGACCAAAGTGTGTTCGGAGGGTGAGTTCGATTGAATAGGAGTAAATCTAAGTACCGAAATAGACCCGTCAATTTCCCCAAATTACCAAAAACCACCCCAAACTACCAATACGGACTTATATTTCCCCAGTCTGTCAGTCTCCAAATCCAATTCCAAATGCATTTGCAATTTATTAAGGCGACCAGCTAAATCGGACTACAATTACAAATTAAATTTAAATCGTCGAAATTAATTCCATAAATTTGATACCAGACAATTTTACTTACACTCACTGATACTGAATTCATTTTCTATCAGATCCTTTTTACAGGACGTTTAACAATCCAGTGGCGGTGCCACTGGAGGGGGATAACTGTCCCTCCCACTCCCCCCCCCCAAATCAAACTTCAAATTTCTATCTGACCGTGGTTTTCCCACCCAATTTCACACCGCAAACGACACACAACAATACACGTCATGTCGGGTGTTGTAGAAATGTTCAGATATCGCTCCCACTCCCAGGGCCTCCAAATATAGAAATCTTTCATGGGGAGAACTCAATAATATCCCCACACACGCGAGGGGGAGATCCCGTTCTCTCCGCCAGCTATAAGGCCTGCGGCATTTGGGAGTTTCCTTCGGCATCTTGACCTTGGACCCCCACCCCCATAGCTTACCTAAGCCCCCCCCCCCCCCAAAAAAAAAAAAAAAAAAAAAATATTGAAATCTTGGCGCCGTCACCGTACATAGCGATCAGTCAGTATCAGAAAAACTTGTGATGGAATGACAATGTGTTGATCAAATTTGCAGAAAGGGCAACATAAAATTAAGCTACATAATGTTCTAACCGACTTGCAAGTTAAAAATACAACAGCAGATTTGGGTTCGATGGGGGGTGATTGATGCCCCCCCCCCCCAAAAAAGACCCATTCCAACGTACTTAGAACCTGAAGTGTTGAGGTTGAATGGGTGAGTGTATTTGTTGCACCCCTTCCCCCCCCCCCCCACCCCACCTTTCAGAAAATTTCAACCTGCTAAAACTACATGTACTTGAAAATACAAGAAGTGATATGGTGGCAGAGTGCGGGTATTTTAATTAATGCCTCCACCCAAATCCCTTCACAGATTGTCCCTGAGTTATGAAATTTGAAAGTGATAAAAAGTCAGAAATCTTCGCAAAAACATAGGGAAAACAATCTTTTCTTGCTGCTAAGAATTCATCATAAGTAGGAAATTTTCAAACACAAAAAGAAAAGATGCAATCAGAAATTCACGCTTTCAAGACCATGAAGAAATATTTGAAAGGGGTAACAGCATGCACGTAGAATTCATCAAATTGTTAATTGTACTTTCTAAGGGTACTGCTAGAAAACCTCTGTGTGGATGGTGGGGGCAGGGCATAGAGAATAAACTAGAATTTCACAACAAGACCATAAAAATATACAGAGTCGTGGCAAGAAACTAGATTTTTTGGTGAATAGTAATTACTGTGAACACTAGTTAGAACATATTGGCTGTGGTGACGTGTGGGTGGGTGGGGGGGGGGGGGGGGGGTTGTAATTTTGAAGGACCATAACAAATTTATTTGAAAGGAATGTTATGATGGGCAACAAAACTTTTGCCAAATTGTATTTATTGATGTCGGAAGTAGAAAATCACAGGGCTGTGATGATGCTCGATTATTTTCTTATGACTTCGGTCTAAATCCTCCTAAGAAAGTCCCTGGGTGAAATCACAGCATACCACTCTGAATTTATTAATTTTTTTGCAGGATACTATTTTTTTAGAAACTACTGTATAATTATTTATTTATTGTTGCTTAAGGTCACATACTTATGCACAATGGATAATCATGACCGTGACAGTTTTACGGGTGGAGGGAGCCGGAGTACCCGGAGAGAACCACCGAGCAACGACGAGCAGCTGCCAGCTCCCCAACATCGTAACTCCGCAACGCAGCACAGGCAGAGTTAAATTGGTTGAAGACATGCGCACCATCGACGTGCAGTACGCCTTAGTACACGGCGTCATCGTGCCCCCAACTGGACAATCGGGGTTAAGTGCCTTCCCAAGGACACAACGCGGGAGTCCGAATCGATCGCCCAGACGGTCACCCATCTGAGGACAAACCGGGCTCGACGTTGCTTAACTTCGGTGATCTTGACGAAAACCGGTTACTGCAACGCCACCGCTCCCCCAACTACTGTATAAGAACCTGTAAATGTTCAACTCATAGACGAATTGCACCCCAGGGATTTGTGTTGTAACTTTTATTGTTTTGTGAGTTCTGTTCTCAAAAAAGTGTGCACAATAATTGTTTGTGATTCAATGGTGTTCTGCTCTCTCCAGGATGTATCTCTTCTCCAACTCCATGCTTCTCCAATTCCCTCCTCAGTAAAGTCTCTTAAACAAGCCTTCAGCCTGGACAGACTTTTCGGTCTGATTCTGTAGGGTCTTGCTCACCGTAAAGGTGTTGAGGAATTCTATTAGCATCAAACTGTAGTTCTTCTTTTCATTGCATGGGTGGGTCACGGTGAAATTGGTGTTGTGTTGGCAGTATGGTTGTGGGTGGAGAGCTGGGGGTTGTTGAGAAATGTGGTGGCCGGTGAGAGCGATCTGTATTCCATATTCTAATTCTATATGCATATTCATTCATTGACCAATGTCCTCATGTTTCTTGTGTCAACTTTATTGGGAATATGAGAGGGGTGTATACTCCTGTGACTGTCATCCATATAATAGTATGGTGATGACTAATAGTACAGTGTGGAATATTATACTGAAGTTACAAACTGACTTCATAATATTTCAAAGTGCCATATCTTGGATAAATAACCCCAAAATTCCAACATAACTCCAACTATCTACAGCTATGGAAGATGTTAAGAATTTAGTCCAAAACAGTGCATTATGAGAATTAGACTGCAGAGGAATAAAGTACTTTCCCGACTGGTGCGCCATTTCATTCTTCTGTTGTCTTTTTCACTCAAGGATTTATTGTCAATCCCAGTCAGCAGCCTCTTTCGGATTTTGCACTGCTTCTCAAAGCTATCAAACTTTCTCATGCAATGGGTGTTACATGTTCCAAGCAGCACAGTGAGCACACTGCTCTGGTACACATGGACAGCCCAGCCAGCTGAAAGAAAGGTGGCCAGTTTTGAGAGAGTGGCCTTTTGAAAGTATCAGTCACAAGTATTTAACATTATTTTCCCCACTGTGCAGCCTGAGTTGTGCATGATATTACAAAACAAATATTTGTTAGTTTGAACAATGAATAATAGTACAAAATGAAACCTGAATGAATGAATGTGCATATTTATTAAATAAAAAATTTAATTGAATTATATTTTGTCACCTCATGAAATAGGAGACCCATTAGTTCAATATGAAAGAGTTTAGATTTTATTTTCCCGCTCTGACCGACTTAGACCCCGTAAAACTGTCACGGTCACGATTACCTATTGTGCATAAGTATGTGACATTAAAAACCCAAAAATAAATAATTAATTCTAAAGGTGGTGAATTCATTAATTAATGCTATGTTGTGATCGGTTTTGATTATAAATGTTAAATTTAATACCTATTTTTTTCAAATTATACCCCTGGCAAATAAACTGCTATGAGTATTCCCATGGACATTCTATTATTAGTTTTTGGGCACAAATGTACTTTTTTCTAAAGTGTTAAAAATGGTTTTGGGTACGAAATCACTTGGGCACGAAATGATTTTGGTGATGGGTACGGAATTACACACACCCAATGACATCCTCTGTATATTTTTTATTCAAATTTACAAAATACAGTACGTGGAGAGTGGATTGTAACAAAATGACCAGTGGGGTGGCATTATCACCCAAAGTATTACTTTCAAATTCTGCACACATGGGCAAAACACGCAAGCAATGCTTCAGCCAATGGCCCTCCGAGTGTAACCCAGGGATTCATTGGCTGGAACTTTGCTTGTGCTTGTTATGCTTTGCAACAAATTTGCAATTATTGCTTGGGTGGAATCTCCACACTGCGGGTGATTTAGTGATAATACACTCTATACGTACTGTAAGTTGTAACTACGTTCGGACTTTAGGTAGCACCTATTTCATATTAATTTTTATAAATTCCTACCCTAACAGGCCGCCCCCCTAAGTCATTTATAGAGCGGAACTAAATTTTTATGAATTTCTATTTTTAAAACTTCCTACGCTCAGTGATCTATTTTTAGTAACTACCCTAACTGACCCCCTACTGTCGCTACTGGTCATAAGAACTTCTTTAACTGCCCCCCCCCCCCCCCCCCAATTACATGTTTTTAAATAACAGATCTAATAGGATCAAAATGTTTCAGGCCTAACCAATCAGAAAACTGAATTATGGATCAATCATTTTTTCCCCTCTCGTAGTAAACAATAGAAAAGTAAATCGTGTTTTTACCATACTCTTCTATGTTAATTTTCTAAATTTCCTACTTTAACCCGTAATCCTATGGGAAACACAATCGTCCACCCAGAATACAAAAGTCCATGAAAAAACGTTGTGACGTCACATACACGTAAATGCAAGAGAAATGTAACGTTGTGTCATTCTTCGAACCTTCGAAATGAACACTTCGCTTTAGAGTTTTCTATAGCAATTTTACCTTCGTAAATATTTTACGAAGATGGGGTCTGATGCTGCTAATACTGTCGTATCCGATACCAGAACTGATGTTTATGCCCGTGAAGAGTGTGGAAAGACCTTCGACAGGAAAGACAATCTCAACCGCCATATGCGTACAGTGCATTTGAAAGAGAAGAGTTATGGATGCCCCAATTGTTTCAAGAGGAACGCCAGGAAAGAGAAGATAGACCCCCACTTAAAGAAATGCATAGAGATTTATACCCGCATGGAAAGCGGCCAGGTTTTTGAGTAACTTCTCCATTTTACCGACACCAGAGCGTCGCCCACCGACCTATTCCTGTACCTGCTAAAATAAAGACCGATGAATCGAAGAGAGGACCACCTAAATAACCACAGAACAACAGGACGACCACCCGTTATGATGTTGATCCGATCGATTTGATTTTGATCGGAATGTATGTCAGAAGAAGAGGCCAATGAGATGATGACCATATACCAAGACATCTGGAGTTCTATTAGAATTCGCCATATGATGAATAGTATAACTACCGAATCAACGATGTGGACCTGACGACGATGAATGATGAATTGATGACCACCGTATTTCTGCCACAACAGCTGAGATTTAAGATTAATCTTAGTTTGGGTTTCGTCCTGAGGCACACTGAAACTAATGAACTGAAGTATTATCATCCATCACAGAACAATGCCAGGAAGCTTCATGTTCCTTAACTCGTATGCTGCCAAGAAGACTTTGAAAATTTCAAGACGATGTCATAAAAGACGATATCCTGGACTGGGCCAAGATGAAACGACCAAACACCAAATGGCTAGTGGACAGTGTTACCAATGTTACCTTCTGTGAGAGTAAGCCGAAAGGACACCCGATATGAATGGTAGAATATCTTCCAGACTACATCCTTCAGAACAAAGCAGTAAATCTTTGAAGAAAGATAAACTTCGCCAGTTTTATTATGATGAACATATGCATCTTCCGATGCTTAGCTTTATGAGGACGTTCGATAGCACACAGCCTCAACTATACCACACATGCCATGTACACCAAATATATCAAGAAGACAAACCATAAATTCCGTGGAGAAATACCTGACTTGGAGAAATGTTTTGAAGTAAACATTCAAGTGTACGAGCTTGTAAAAATTGATGACGACCAAGTTGTTGCCAAACTTGTCCAGAGATCTCACAGAATGTATATGAACATCTACAAGAACCATTTCAGCTACATCATCGATATAGAGGGGTACTGCAAATCATATGAATGATGCAAATGAGGTAAATTATGGCACACTGAAGAAATTAAACAGAAACGAGAAGACAGGTACATATGAAGTATCTTACCAGTATGGTGGCGGTGTACCATCCATCCCTGTCAGTATCTTAGCTGCTGGAAGATGAATGTATAGAAATGCTCGAGAAGAAGTTATACCCATACCGTACGGCATTGGACTTTGAATGTTAGTTACTTTGACAAGTCTAACCTACCTGCTGGTAGTGATAAACTGATGTGGGAAGCAGAGCACCGACCATTGAGTGTGAGCGTATGTAGTAAAATTCCAGAATACCAGGAACCAAAGTGCTTCAGTACCAACGGAAATGCCAGATTTTCCTTATAGATATTTCTTCTCATTGCTATTTCTTGATACAAAGCTACCATTCATTGGCCTTATTTAAAATCAGATTGAAAAATGAAGAAACGCTGGAGGCGGAAGCCAGAGCAACGGTAGAAGATGCATCCACGTTGCACCCACGGCAGAAGTTCGAGAAGAAATTCAAAAACTACCTACAAGAGATGCCCGTCATCGGATTCAACTCTGGAAAATGCGACATGAATATTATGAAGCATGAACTGATGTTATACCTTAAGAGACAGAACCCACTCAAGGTTGCTGTCAGGAAATTCAACAACAACATGTGCGTCCCTACAGAATATTTCAAGTTTGTTGACATCTGTAATTACCTTGCTACAGGATCCTGGCTCCATGATTCAGATATGATGGGTTTCTGAAGGCCTTCAGATGTTCGGTGACGAAGGGAGTTTTACCTTCCGAATGGATCGACAGCTTAGCCAAATTGGACCAAGACTACCTACCGCAGTCCATGGAACCTTCTACAGTTCTCTCAAGAAAGAAAACATCCCACCTCAAGAATAACAGTGTTGTAGGCAGATATGGAACGCCCAGAAGATAACCACTTTCCGCGTTTTTTCAATCTGGCATAACAACAGAGATGTGAAGCCATCCTTCTTGGCTTTCTACCAAGAACGCTGCATCGACATGTTTAAAGATGATATCAGTGCTCTAGGCCTCATGTTGAAATAGCTGTTCAAGACCATGAATGATGGCACCTACTTCACGTTATTCAACCAGAATAATAGATTTGCACCATTTAACGAAAGACAATGTCGTCGGTGAACCATCGATTATCTTCAACCGATACCACAAGAAGGATGTCATCCGAATCAGAGAAGCGAAATATGACGAAGAAGCAAAACCACGTGGAAGTGTTGTAGGTTTTGATGCGAGTAGTGCTTGATGCAAGGGATGTCAACGGGGTGGAGCACTAGGCGACGTACAGGAGACCAGTTTAAACCAAAACATCCCCTGAAGTATGAAAAGCTGACACAACAGTGGTTAGAGTTTTTGTCCATGAGAGATGACATCCACATCAGACACTAGTTTAACCGAGCCGAAAAGATGATTAGGCGACGGCAGTTGCCCGTTGACGAGTGGTGCAAAGAGACACAGACCATATACCTATTCCATAAGATAATATTGGACTTCTTATCCCCCACAATGAGGTCAGAGATAAACCCATGAAAGAACTGTTACAAGGCACCCTAGAATGTGTGGGAGTGTAGATGGAGAGAGATGAAGAAGGCCGATGCGAAACTAAACGCCTTGCTGAAAGAGAAATACTCAGACAAAATAGATGGAACAATGACAGAAGATGTGTTGAAGAAAGTGAAGACCGATGAATTGTTCGGTTTGTTTGAGTATGATTTACACGAACCATATCACATTTAGGAGTACTTTGAAGAGATCACACCTATTTTCCATAGATGACATTGGTGAACACACGAAGTCCTTTGCCAAGAAGAATGGAACGATGAAGAAACCCCGTAGAAGTTTGATCGAAAGCTACGCCGCAGAAAAAAAAATGTTTGTAACCCCACTCCTGCAGTGGTTCCTCGAACATGGTACTGAAGTCATCCACGTCTTCCAGGTTATCCAATACAAACCAAGATGATGCTATGAGAAGTTTGGAAATGAAGTTTCCGATGCTAGAAGACAAGGAGGTGTTGACCCTGGCAAGTCGGTCGTTACCGACACCATGAAGCTGTTGGGAAAGTCTGGATATGGCAAAACCATTATCATCAAAGAGAAGCGTACACCTGTGTGCTAGTGCGGCGATGAAGTCACCAGAGCTGTAAATGACATGTCCTCCAGAACCTTGAATCCATTGGATGAAACCCTGTATGAAGTCGAAATCAACAAGGAGACCATCAAGTTAGATCTGCCACTTCACATCGGATGTTTTACGTACAAGTATGCGAAATTTCGGAGGCTTCAGTTCTACAATGATACCAACGGTACCTTTGTCAACCTCCAAGATTTCGAATATGCTGAAATGGGCACAGATTCTGGTTACCTATGTACCTCGTCACCATCCATAGATGAGATAATGAAACACATTTTACAAAGAGAACCACAAGTAGTTTCCACCTGAGTCTTGTGATTTCCACAGAGATGATTATGTGAAGACCAAACTAGAAGGCAAAGAATGGCTGGCTACTGAAGCGTGTTGTCAAGAAAGAAAGCCGTATGACAGGAGGACTCCAGGCCTGTTCAAGGGGGATTGCAAGGGACCAGCATTGTTGGATTGTGTAGCAAAATGGATTATTGCTTCGATGCCACCAATAAATTCAGCTGCGAAGGGATCGACAAACGCCATAATTATTTGATGAAAGAGAAAAATTTGCAAGTTTTGAAAAACCAACAAAAAATGGATCCGGAAATTTACCGAGATCAATGACAACTCCATGTACGCCTATACACAAATATTAGATGGACTATCGTATTTCTACCCGAAATGAACAATTTTAGAAGATGGAACCAGTACCACCCCACTAGAGTTTTAACAATAAACGAAGAATGGAGGATACTTTTAAAAAACAATGAAGAATACAGTCCAGAAAAAAAATCAATGGGTGACATGTTACCGTATTTTGAACTGTACAACCAATTTCTGAAGAAAACAGCCAACCACTAAACTGAAAAACAAAAAAAATCCAGCTTTTGCCCCAAAAAGCCCTGTTTGACCCAAAATTCCTAAATCCATAATAGATTTTAGGCGATCTACCCTGAACAAGTCCTATATGGCAGTCTCTGAAGTCCTTTATGGCAGTCTATTTCTCTGATAAAAAGTCCAAAATGGAATTTCTCAAAAAGGACTTTATGTCAGTCTCTAAAGTCCTATGAGGCATTCCCCAAAAAGCCCTTTATGGCAATTCCTTAGAAAGGTTCTGTATGGCAGTCCTCAAAAAGTCCTATACGGCAATTCTCCCCAAAAGTCCTTTATGACAGTGCCGCAGTCTCTCTTTTGTGTCCTATATGACAGTCTCTCTGAAGTTCTTAGTGGCAATTCCTCAAAAAGTCATATATGGCAGTCTGTTTCTCTCACAAACTCCTATACAGCAATTTCTCATAAAAAAGTCTTATATGACAATTCCTCATGAAAAGAAATTCTCGAAACAAAATGGATTGAACCAAATAAATGTTCCTAATTTGTTTGTTTCTCAGAAAATTTTTGTACTTTAATATAAAATACATAATATTTTTACTCCAATATAGACAGTTGTCATCATCATCATCATCATCATCAACATTATCATCATCATGTTGTAATTTTCTGGTATACTTTAGGCTACCCCTATTAGAAGGGGAGAAAACCTATTTTTTATTTCCATTTTCCTTCCATTGAAACTTTTTATTTAAAAAAGTTGATTCATGGTATGTTTTCGGTTACCCCTATTGGAACCAGATGATAGATTCGGTTATTCTTCAGTTCGTTCAATTCATTTCCACTGTCGTTTTGTTTAAGAAGAAGATGATTCGTGGTATTTTTTAGGTTATCCCTATTGGAACCACATCTTTATTTTTGTTTCCATGTTTGTTTTGTTTAAAAAAGTTGATTCATGGTATTTTTTAGGTTACCCCTAAAAGTAGATTCCTCGTGTCTTTTAGGTCACCCATATTGTACAACCAGAGAATTAAATCATCACAAGCATTGTCACATCACTAGAAAATTATCCGTTGTAAATATTTGTTTAATATATATTAATATGAAATGAACAGGGTATGATTTTCTTTCTTCAGGAAACTGAATTGCTAAATTGGCGGTGACTTGTTTTTCGAAAGACCTAAGTTATTTTCTTGATACAAATTTTTCTTTCTCCTAAAAATAATTTCCCCCCAAAAGGGTCATGCTAGTAAGTACAAACAGAAGGGGTGGGAAATTCCCAACTTTAACCCATAACCTTATGGGAAACAAGTACAAACCCCAACCAAGAATCGAAGAGTCGATCAAAATATACGATACAAAAAAGTAGGAGATATCCAAACTGATGTTGATATTTTCGGAAAATGGTATTGGATACGCTTGATTGGACACATCAATATGTTACCAAGTTTAGTGTGGGTCATGAATGTCACCGGTCCACGAAAATTTCGTGCAGGTTTTTCGCACGAGCACCGCGTTAATATCTCTGGGGTACGTTTTGAAAATTTCATTTGTACTGGACGGGCTTTTTCGGAGGTCTCATCGTTGTTTTCTTGGTATAAACTCTTTCATCAATAGCTTCTGGTCGAAACGTAGCTTTTGAGGTATGGGAAGACTGACACGTGACGAACGTTTACGTGCAGTTGGCAAGTTGGAAGCTGGCAACAGTCAGACTGCAGTGGCTCAAATTCTCAGCGTTACTCAATCAGTGATTAGCAGGTTGTGGTCACGCTACCGTCAGACAGGCAATGTTGATGACAGGTTAGGTCATCCAAGGGCGACAACTGCCAACCTGGGTCGTTTCATCCGAACCACAGCATGACGTACCCGCCATCAAAATGCCTCAGAAGTTCGACAGCAGCTGCACCGAGAGACGGATGTGCGAGTTAGTGGTCCGACGATCCGAAATCGCCTACACAGCTGGAAATTGTACGCCCGACGACCTCGCATAATTCCACGTTTGACTGAACGTCCCATCGCGGCAAGGCGTAATTGGTGTGGAGCATGACAGCGCTGGGACATTCGTCGATGCAGCAACGTCATTTTTCCGATGAATCGAGGTTCACTCTCGACTTCCACGACAAGCAAAACAGAGTGGGGCGGCGGCGGAATGAACGATACCATGACGTAACCGTTAGGCAGCACGATCGTCTTGGTCGCGGATCGGTTATGGTGTGGGGAGGCATAACCATGACAAGCAGAACAGCATTACATGTCATCCAAGGACGTGTCACAGGGCAGTACTCCGTGACAACATGTTAGCAGCTCATGTGGTGCCATTTGCGCGAAGTCACGGCCGTCGATTCATTTTCCAAGATCACAATGCAAGAGCACACAGGGCCCGTGTCGCTACAGGGTTCCCCAGGAGCAGAACATCACTACACTGCCTTGGCCTGCACTAAGGCCAGACCTTTCACCAAACCAGCACGTCTGGGATATGCTTGGCAGGCGCCTACGGCAACGCCAACAGCCCCCTACCAATGTCCAGGAACTCGCCGCTGCACTGCAGGAAGAATGGAATAACATCAGTCAAGCTGATATTTGACGTGTGACTCGCGAACCGAGGAGAATTTACGAGGTATTGAGGTCTTGTACTGAATGTTGTAAATTCTCTGACTGACCGTCCATGTCTTGTACAGCTCGGTGCGTAGAATGTGTGGTTGTCAGACCCCCAACTGTCACTGAAATCATTCACCAACTGTCTTTTTGGCGAAAATATAAATATATTTCTTCACATATCTCACTTTTATCAAATATCCACCACTTTTTTTTAATAGTATATGTTGAATTGGGATGGTGTTTTCAAACACGTCCGTCAGAGATACATAAGATTAGGTGAAGCATGGACTTGTTCGAACGTGATTCGAACCGTGATTGTTCCCAATTATTATTAAACGTACCAGGGAGACGGAGCACTCAGCAACACTAATTGATCACATTCACACGAATTCAAAACTAAATTTTGATTCTGGGATTATAATTATTTTGCAACATCCTATGTAGAACAATCTCAAAAAGATTAACAGTCCCAACGATACCAGGAGAATCATTCAAATAACTGATGATAGAAATATTACGAAGTTTAAGAAAACTTTGAAATTTTTTTTTTGTTTGACGCAGTGTTCAGATGTCTCTCCGCAGATCAAATGTATGGTAAATTCTTAGATGAGTATAAAAAGCATTTGAACAGACTTTCCGGCACATATACCCTACACAAACAACGAAATATATCAAAAGATATCCCTGGATGACAAGTGGCTTACTTAATTCACCAATGACTAATAATGCACCCCTAGCTAAAAACCTATCGCATCCAACAATCCCCAATGTAGATAAATGTAAAGTATTTATTTATTTATTTATTTATTTATTTATTGGTGTTTAAGGTCAAATACCTAAGCACAATGGCTAACCATGACCGTGACAATTTTACGGGTGGAGGAAGCCGGAGTACCCGGAAATGTAAAGCTTATTGTACAATATTCAATCAAATAAAGAGGAAAAGCACAAATATTTACTGCAAAACAATTCTTGCATAAAAATAATATGAAGCATACGTAGGCTGTTCTGCCGGATACACTAAATATGCCAAGAACTTCACAAAATGTACCCGAGATGATGAGGTATTAAAAATAATACATTATCCGATCCAGGTAAAATTGCAAAGCAATTTAACAATTTCTTTTCCGAAATAGGCTCAAACACTGCAAACGGGTTAAAATCAGTTGCGGGCATACAGCCACTTGGTTACACAGAAGAGCTGAATCAGAAAACGTTGTTGTCTTAGCAGAAACATCCAAACCAGAGATATCATCCATTTACACAAAACATTCAAACAAAAATTGCGTCGAATTTTCTAATACATCCATGAAACTAATGAAGACAATTATCCTTCAAACAGGTTATTGTACCAAGAAATTGAAAATATCCAGAGTTGTACCCATTTACAAAACCGGAGCCCAAGCAAACATTGAAAACTAAAGGCCAATAAGTATTCTACCATCATTCACAAAAATTATAGAAAAATTATGTATAAATGACTGTCATCATTTCTAACTAGGTTCGACACCCTTCATAAAAATCAATTTAGCTTCAGAAAAAAATCACTCTACAACACACCCTTTAGTGCATCTATTAGATCACATTGCTAAAAATAACGATACAAAGACACGGGATTCTAGTATAGGCATATTTATTGACCTATCTAAAGCATTCAGCAGTATAAGTTACGACATACTCCTTCACAAACTTGATCACTATGGCATTTGGGGAATAACCAACGAATGATTCAAAAATTGCTTAACAGAAAGGCAGCAATATACCGAAATTGAGAGCAAGAAATCAAGCTTGTGTAATATCAATTGTGGCGTTCCTCAGGCCCGATGCTCTTTCGCGTTTACGTGAATGATATGCCTAAGTCTACAGCCTTAAACTTACTTTCATTTTGAAATGATACAACCCTTCATACAGCAGGTCATAAGATGAAGGAAGTTGAGGAAAAGGTGAATTCTGAGCTGACGAACATTTATCACTGGTGTGGTAGCAACAAACTGGCAATAAATATAATAAAAAGTAAATATATGTTACTGTATCCAAAAAAACCCAAAACAATGGCCCCAAGTGGAATAATCTCAAAGTATCATTAGATGATTAGGCAGCGGTATGTTAAAAAATCCCTAAAGTTTCTAGGTATTGTTATAGATGAACTTCTCACATTCAAATATCACACATGAATGATATGTCAAAAATTGTTCAACACCATATATATGGTCAATAAGGTGAAAAGAATACTACCAAAAAATTGCCTAAGAACGCTATATTTCTCTCTGTTTCGCATCATCTATCCTATGGGCTGCTAGTTGGGGTGGGTGGGGGGGGGGGGGGGGGGGTCATGCCGACCATGGCAACGCTATTTTTAAAAAACAGAAACAGATCATAAAAATTATGCCAAACAAAATCTACAGGAGTCACTCAGAACGCATCTTCCAAAATGAGAAGATACTGAAATTTCAGGACCAGTATCGACTGCGAGTGGGGTCATTCATCTTTGACTGGGAGAGAGGAAACCTACCCGAGTCATTTAATACAATCTTTGACGACACACCTGCAGGCTGGCTGGAAACCTAAACATTTCTACACCAAGAACGGACTTTTCCTCTGTTCTTCCAAAACACACTTTTCCAACCATCTGTAATTCATTAGATCAGATAATCAAAAATCCTAAATTTAAAAATTGCTTTAAAAAAAATTAATCAAAAGTTACTTATCAAAATATTGGGATGTCGTAAAATATTAAAACCAATTCTATCCAGATTGTTGACCAGTTGAAAAACCTGTATAATATGATAGTTGTTTCAAGTCACTTCATTTGGTGTTATAAGAATGGTAACCACTATACAATACTTTACCCAAGTAGAATTCGTAGTGGGTCTCCCTCAAGAATTGAAATCTGATAGTCATATTGGATGATCTGATGCTGGATGCAGGTGTTCGAGTCTCTAGATTCTTTACTAAAG
Organism: Pictodentalium vernedei; assembly: GCA_031216915.1. Lineage (NCBI taxonomy): Eukaryota > Metazoa > Mollusca > Scaphopoda > Dentaliida > Dentaliidae > Pictodentalium > Pictodentalium vernedei. The sequence continues at coordinate 159,108,984 of CM062296.1, forward strand.
GTAGTCACCACCGTAAGATTAGTGTGATGTACATTGGACTGTAGCTCTCAATAGTCATTACATGATCTTGTTAAAAAATTCTAGGGATCGTCCCCAGATCACACACCTGGCAACACAGGTGTATCCTGGTCATTCCAGGTTTCCGAGAGAAGTTTTCGAAGATGCCACCTCGACTCCATATGGTTACCTTTTAATCGATCTCAGACAAGACACTCCCGAACACATGAGATTGAGAAGTTAAATTTTTCCGGGGAAAACCCGTGTACCTCTGAAAGGTATAAGGGGTGGGGGGGGGGGGGGGGGAGTCAAGTCTGCCCCCAAGTCAGACGAACTGTCCGGCCGTTTCAAGTGTGACATCGCGATTCTCAAGCTTCTTTTCAAATCGAAACCCACTCTCATCTAATGCATACTGAAATATGCAGACAAAGATTTGATTACTTGTTTGTGTGACTGTACCTCGAATATTTTGAAGGGGGGCAGTACCTGTGAGCAAAGTTCAGAGAACGAAACTTGGTCGTCAGACACAACTAGTGATGACAGAGGGAGAGAAGCGTACCTCTGACAAAAGGAAAAGGCAGATCTTGCAACGAGGAGGATTCTTAAGTGTATTCCTACCTCCAGTGTTATTAGGTGTTGCAAGCATTTTTAGATATTGGAAAATGCAAAGATTGCTTTGGTAGAACAAGGTTATCGAAACGTCTATAAGAGTACTCCAATGATCAAACAACCGAAGGAAATAGCTGTTTCATCTTTGGATCGAGAAATGCGAGATATTCTCGTTGCCCCGTTTGTCAAATCCGACGAAAAGATGACTCGATGTAATCAAGTCTTACAAAGGTACTCGACACAAAAGTTTTGTTCACTTGTATGGATGTGTTCTGTGCTGTGAATATGCTTGGATCATGCCTCTCAAAAAAAGCGTTTACCAAACTTTTCAAACATGGCAGTAAGCCATTAAAATTACAAACTAATCAAGGCAAAGAATTTCTAAATAGAAAATTTCAGAATTTTCTCAAAAGCTATGGTGTGGGTTTTTTTTCACTTCACAAAATGTGGAAACGCAATGTTCCATAGTAGAAAGATTCAATAGAGCTTTGAAAATTGAGATGTGGAAATATTTTACCAAGGGCGAAACACTAACTTTTCCACTTAAAAACATGGCGACATCTTATAATTATACTCATCATCGCAGTATCGGTATGACCCCCGTTGCCGTGAGCTTTAAAATCAAGAAGCGTTTTGGCAGAAGCTTCATGGCAAACCCATAAAACGCAAGGCCCCAAAGTTCAAAGAGGGAGACAGAGTGAGAATCAGTAAAGTCAGGAAAACCTTTTTGAGAAAGGTTATTTACCCATTTGGACCGAAGATATATTTACAGTGATAGCCATCAGGAGAGGTCATCCAGTTACATATGTCTTAGAAGTGAGAAAGTATTGAAAGGGTCATTCCACACTGAAGAGCTTCAGCGGGTGGCACACAAAAACATTTACAAAATCGAACACGTACTCAAGAAACGTGATCGTGGTAAGAACAGAGAACTGCTCGTGAAGTGGTTTGGATATCCTGCTTCGTTTAACACGTGGATCAGGCAGTCATCTCGCCTATAAGACGAAGTGAAACTGTTGGCTGTCCCCAAAATGGAAGAAGGATCGAACGGATCTTGGCCTCTCTTTGGAAAGAGGGGACGCAAGAGCGAAATTACTTACTTTTCACAAATAATCAGTTTGAGTTTGTACATCGTCATCATAACCAGTGTCGTTAATCTCACTCTCGAGAACACAGACAGCAAGTTGTGGACTGCTCTCTTGAATAGTAGCATAGGATATTTGTTGCCAAATCCAACCATTAAGAAAACGTAATGTTTTATTTGACTCTGCCAAGTAACAGTTCCATGAACGTGTTTTCTGAGAACACGTTGACTGCATCCAACACTTGGTTCAATATTCGTTGTGAGGAAATTTTCGTCACAATGTTCTGGTTTTCGAAAAAGAATTATCGACTTACTCTAAAAGAAGGTCGTTATACAGATCCTGCTGATGTGACACGCGGTATCAATGGTATTAAAAAATTACTCGTTTCGATAAGGCAGATTTTGAATCAGATGAAGAGACTGGAAAAGTTCGTGTCACGGAACGAGATGGAGTCGTGGTTACGTTGAGTCCTCCTCTTCAAAAAATTTTTGCATTTTTTTTAAGTCGGGTACTTACAGTTCATCCCGAGTCGCCGATGTCAACCAAGGATTTTACTCGCTCAACGTTTACTGTGAATTGGCTCGTGACCAAGTCATGGGAGATACAAGAATGTCGCTTATTCATATCATACCCGTACGTGGAAAATATGGGAACACCATCCCCCAAACTTTGAGTATGTGTATTTAGTACCAGTGGAACGAAAAACCCCAGGACCGCCCGGCTGTTTATAAGAAACGACTCAGGAGCTATATTTCCATTCGAGTTGGGGAAGGTTATGGTGACACATCATTTCCGAAATCGTAGATCTCTTCATTTCACATAAGTTTGACTTATTGTCGTAATGCCAACTTGTACGAAGAGTATGACACGAAACAAGCTGGAAACGGTCTGACAGCCTTTTCTGGTGCTCAGAAACAGAAAGGTTTTGGTTTTTGGTAGTATAATGGGAGGATTGAAAAACATCGTGCTACCATTATTGAAAACTACAGCCAGGACAGTTGGAAAACAGCTCGTGTAAAAAGCGTGGCCTTTTCCGGAGATGTCATCAAAGGGGAAAATGTTAAAAATGCAGCAATCAAGAGATTCTCGGTGAATCTCTCGAGTGTGTCAACAGCGAACTCGACTTGTTTTCTATAGCACCAACACAGACTAGTGTGGAACATTGGCATTGGATGGAGCACAGGCCTTTGGTGACCATAAGAAACAATGGACCAATGGAATTCTACATTGCGGGGTTGGGCGATGATTATTTGAATTTGGCACAGACATACCTGTATGTTAAGGCAACAGCATATTGGATGAATACAATACAGACTGATCATTGGACAGATGATAGTGACCGTGGACAAGTAGTGGCCTTGGAGCTATGATGGTGATGGATGGTCTAGTAGAAGCTGTTAGGAGATAGGAGCCATAACTATCTTCAGATAGATATCATACAAAGGGTATCCTAAACAGGTATCCACAAAACGGTATCCACAAATATATCCTCAAATAGTACAATAACATGTTATACGTATCCTCAAATACCGAGATGGGTCGTAGAGCAGTATTTGGAGTCACTCTTTGGTGGAAATGCTCTGTAGTTCATTTGCTCGATAAGATTCGAGTCGTTCGAGCATTTGTTCGTGGAGCATTTGCTCTATAGCTTATTAGTTCGATGGAATTCGAGTCGTTCGAGTAATATTTGTTCTCGCTCAATTGACTCTTAGCCGTAGGAATCATATTGGACTTCGTTATACACAGGGGAGATAATTAGGTGTGGGTGTGTACAGATTATGGGAAATTAAGCAGTCTGACTGGTGATTGTAAGACTTGGACGACAGCAGAGGTCATAAAAAGATGTAGTCAAGAGTAGATAAGGCAAGATCAACTGCTAATGTTAGAGTAGCTGGAATAGCGTCTCTGTTAGGCAAAAAATGTGATTCTGGAAAAATCCGAACCAGTACTCTCATAAAAAGGAACGCCTCTTATAGCAGCACTACGTTCTACTTTTATAAGCCAAAAATGGGGCTACACAAAGTACATTTCGGTAATTGTGGGAGGTTTTTGGTGATATGGGACACTTGTCTCTTTTATTTGGGTATTTAGATTGGCTCTTATACAAAAGAACGCGTCTTATAGCACTACATGCTACTCTTATATACACTAGAGGGTGGCCTCCAGTATACAAAATGGACGACGGAAACACGTAACAACATGTATCACTATGGGAATGACGCCACAAAAGGGCCGCTTAAGCGGGCTACCATTACTGCCAAACATGACGTAGATTCCAGTGGGTCATCACTTGCCAATGTGGGCTCAGTCAGTTTGTGGATGCATTCCTCATTCAATCAAATCGAACGAAACAATAGTATCTCCTTCCAATAACACTTATCACCACAGAGCTTTTATAGAAACTTACTTATGGACCAGATGCCAAGAAGTCACAAATGACTAGCATTGTGATACAAGGACACGGTCGGACACCCTCGAAACAAATTTAGATAGAAAAGTAAAATCCTGGACATGACTGGAATGTTACATTTGGACATGTTTTTCCAAACTCGTTTCTTTCAGAATGAGTTAGCGTTGATGTGAAAATGAACAGAGCTAAAGATGCTTTCACATTGAAAGCCGATGCCGAAACGTACAAGCTTAAAATTCTAGACATACCCACGTTTGTGCGCAAAGAGAGACTTCACTCATTCGTGAGAATGGCTCACGAGAAAGCATAACAAAACCAACGGTAAAATATCCCATCGACTGTGTGAAAACCAAGGTGTTTTCAGTGGCGAATAGAAAGCTTAGCTTTACACAAGAACATTTATTTTTAGTCCAAGTACCTAAACGCGTAGTGGTGGGATGTGTAGACAACGACGCTTTCAATGGAATCGTTTCAAAGAATCCATACATTTTCAAAAACTACAACACAAATTACTTGGCTTTGTACGTGATGGACAGCATATTCCTTCCAAACCATTACAACCTGGATTCGACCAACAAGAAGTGGCAGGATGTTATGCGACCCTGATCCAAGGACCAGTGGTTTTGGTAGCCAACACGGATCAAGATCACAGAAAAGGAGAACATTGGGTGGCTCTCTTTGGAGTACTTTGATTCCCATGGACTACCACCACAACACAGACCGTTCAAGAGTTTCATGAAGAAGAATTCTAGATACTGGAAGTTTAATACGAAACGCCTTCAAGGACCTGTGGACAATACTGCCTGTTGTACTTGAAACATTGCTGTCACGATGTACCGATGGAAACCATAGTCAACATGTTTACGAACGATCTAATGGATAATGATGTGTTGGTTGAGGGCGTCATAGAAGACCCCCCCCCCCCCCCGCTAGATGTCGCCACATTGAAGAAAATCTATAAATAGGTGCACTTGGCTTTCAGCCCATTTGTGTGTCGACTTCCACAGAAGAAGGATTTCTACAATTGTGACCGTCTTCAAAATCAATAACGAATTACAGATTCAACTGTTGAGGAACGACGTTGGTTTCCAGTTTACAACGAGAGATTGGAAACAAGTGGCCAAAGCAGTGTATATTGCAAAGAAGATGAACCTTGAAATAGGAAAAGCCGAGCCTTGAAATAGGAGAAGCCAAACCAAAGAGAGGAAGAAACCCAAAGAAGAATGAAGGCCAAAAAGATCAAAAGAATGTTTGATCTGGGTGGCGCTGATTGATTATCAATCACGAAATTAAGAATCAAGAGACTTTATAGAGAGAATGGGCGTTTCATTCGAAGCGCATTTGCGTGATGTATCACCACCTGTATAGGAGCAGATGTTACGTGGAGATGGAGCTCGTTTAAAAAGAAAGAAGCCAGACCCACCACAGAGACCACCAAAGCACATCAAGCATGCATTGGAGGAAACTCGTCTCAAGGCATTCGGAGTATTGTCACCAAATAAAAGTGTGAAACCCCGAATGAACTGGCAAGAACTGGATTCTTTTATTTGGGTGGTTTTCGGGGATTTGGAATTAGATTTACTCCCATTCAGTCGAACAAATCCTCTAAATATAACCATGTCCTACTAGAGGGTTTAGGGTCACATTGCAACAAAGTGCTACCATAGAAACCAAGATGGCGGCCTCCAGTATACAAAATAGACGACGGAAACACGTATCACCCTAACAACACGCGATGAGCATGCGCACTAAGACCACGTGTCACTATGGTAATTACGCCACAAAACGCGGCTTACTATGGCAACCTAACATGAAGTAACTGGGTCGCGTGACTATGACACCACTTCCGCATCCCCAACCTATACCTGTCCCGGTAAATGACATACTACATCCCCACCCATCATTCATCAAATAAACAATAGCAGGGAATTCGAAGCCCTAAAAAATCGGAAGCAATTTTAGTCAGGGCGCTAGTGGGATTTTTCTAAATTTTTCAACAAATTTTTCGAAAACCTTTTTTAGATTTTTCCAAATTTGTCAATTCACGGAATCCCATTTCACGGACTCGGACAAGAATCCCATTTATGGAATCCTTTTATAAAATCCCCTTTTGGAAAACGACTGTGGTTATGGAATCCCTTTTCCTCCGAGATGAGTCGCATGTGGAGTCACTCTTTCGAGCAATTGCTCATTTGCTCGATAATCGATTCTGGTCTGGTCATTCGAGCATTTGCTCATGGAGCAATTGCTCTAAAGCTTATTTGTTCCACAAAATTAGAGCCGTTAAGTATACGAACGTTAGTAGCTATGGAAGACAAATATGATAGTGGTACGAACTGAGATCAATAAGGGTAGTAGTGTAGTGAAAGGTAATGAGAGTTGTGGTGCAACAAGTCAATAGTAATGGAAAAGGCTGCAAGAGTAAAAATAAAAATTGGACGCCAATCACAGGAGAGGCAGCTGATGTCGTGATAGAAGACGATGATAAGGCTACCTGTATAGGAATTGTATAAGAGCTTGGGCACCCATTGATGGAATCCCACTTATGGAATCCCTTTTGTGGAGTCCCTATAGAATCCCTTTTTGATAAAAAAACATCTGTGGTTATAGAATCCCCTTTTTGCCGAGATGAGTATAAGAGTCGTAAGAGAAATCACTCTTTCGAGCAATTGCTCTATGGCTCATTTGCGCGATGAGATTCGAGTCCCAAGAGCATTTGCTCATGGAGCCATTGCTCCTTAGCTTATTTGCTCCATGTGATTCGAGTCGTTCGTTTTCAATAACTGCTCGAGAGCTTATTAGGGAGAACTGGAATATGTATGAACAAGTTGTTCAAGCAAGCAGTAGTGGAATTCTAGTGATACTAACTGAGGCCCTTAGCGGCATTAATGTACTAAGATCTGTAGTAATGCCCACAAGTTAGTAATGGTTGAGACACAGGACAGAATGGTGGTAGCCAATAGTAATGATACAAGGCCTTAATGGTACAAGACTGTTATGTTGGTAGAATACTATAGTATTGGATGAATACAATACAGACTGATCATTGGACAGATGATAGTGACCGTGGACAAGTAGTGGCCTTGGAGCTATGATGGTGATGGATGGTCTAGTAGAAGCTGTTAGGAGATAGGAGCCATAACTATCTTCAGATAGATATCATACAAAGGGTATCCTAAACAGGTATCCACAAAACGGTATCCACAAATATATCCTCAAATAGTACAATAACATGTTATACGTATCCTCAAATACCGAGATGGGTCGTAGAGCAGTATTTGGAGTCACTCTTTGGTGGAAATGCTCTGTAGTTCATTTGCTCGATAAGATTCGAGTCGTTCGAGCATTTGTTCGTGGAGCATTTGCTCTATAGCTTATTAGTTCGATGGAATTCGAGTCGTTCGAGTAATATTTGTTCTCGCTCAATTGACTCTTAGCCGTAGGAATCATATTGGACTTCGTTATACACAGGGGAGATAATTAGGTGTGGGTGTGTACAGATTATGGGAAATTAAGCAGTCTGACTGGTGATTGTAAGACTTGGACGACAGCAGAGGTCATAAAAAGAAGTAGTCAAGAGTAGATAAGGCAAGATCAACTGCTAATGTTAGAGTAGCTGGAATAGCGTCTCTGTTAGGCAAAAAATGTGATTCTGGAAAAATCCGAACCAGTACTCTCATAAAAAGGAACGCCTCTTATAGCAGCACTACGTTCTACTTTTATAAGCCAAAAATGGGGCTACACAAAGTACATTTCGGTAATTGTGGGAGGTTTTTGGTGATATGGGACACTTGTCTCTTTTATTTGGGTATTTAGATTGGCTCTTATACAAAAGAACGCGTCTTATAGCACTACATGCTACTCTTATATACACTAGAGGGTGGCCTCCAGTATACAAAATGGACGACGGAAACACGTAACAACATGTATCACTATGGGAATGACGCCACAAAAGGGCCGCTTAAGCGGGCTACCATTACTGCCAAACATGACGTAACGAGGTCACATGATTATGACGTCACTTCCGAGGTCCACCGCGAGGTCCATCTAAAGTGGGACAGTCCACCCCTCTCCTACTGCTGGTAAATATGTATAGTGAATATCTTAGCTGTCAGCGTACATCACACATATGACATTTAATTGCAAAAGAGGAAGAAAAAAAAAGAATTTTGAAACTCTACCTGGTTTTGTTAATCTAACCATTTCATTCATTGCCTTACTTGGGATATGTCCTTCTCCAAATCCAGAGCTACATGTGAGTAAATCATAGGTCCCTGGAATAAACAAAACGTTATCATCAGTTTGTGTAATTTGCAGGGTCGGGGAGAGGAAATTCGGGCCCAAGGGTTAATTCAATGAGGGCCACATTTAAAAAGTGTCGGGACACTAATGCTTATGCCGAAGTTTGAAATCAGTTATTAACCCTTTACCTAACCTGAAAAGCAGACGACACTTGCAAAAATAATTCTTGAATAACTAATTTTTTTCATTTTTTTCTCAAAAAAATAGGTTATGACCCCTCGTTGGAACGAGCTCGACGAGCTCGTTCCAACGAGGGGCCATAACCTATGTTTTTGAGACAAAAAATGAAAAAAATAATGAAAATTGATTGGCGATTTTTGAGAATAGCGCTGGCCGGTTTTGGCCGTTACGTTAGGTAAAGAGTTAAATGGAGACTTCTAGCAGGTTGGGATAAAAGAAATCACGTTATTTTTTAGCCGTTAAAATGATGTTTTTTAGCAGCATGTTTCAAATTTCCAAGTTCATCAGTGAGTATCCTGTGACCAAGAGGTATAGCGTTTGACTGCTTGCAGTGACAATTATATTCCGTCAAATTGATTTAATAAATAAAGTTTTTTCTTAAAGAATCGTGCGGTTCAATATTACAACCGTTGGCCAAGTGCAGAGCTTCATTCACGATACAACACTCTTCTTAACTGTTGGCACAGGAGGCAGAACCTTGGGGTTGGTGGCTACTCCAAACATGACCTGAAAGCCCGTATTTTAATATTTTGGTTTGATACGTACTTTGAAAGGACGTACCAAATCAAAAATTAAATACAGTCTTTCGGGTCATATTTGGACTGGGGGAGGGGGGAGGCTAACTCAAGAATCCCGGACTCCTGGACCAAACTCGGGCCCCCAAAGTTCCGATCCCGGAGTTACTAACCCTGGTCCCCACCATGTCCCCGGCTCTGGTAATTTGTTCATGTCTTCACTTTTAGTATTATTGCGTTAGCCGTTTATTTCTAATTCATTTTCTTTTAACTTTTCAGTGGATTTTCCAACTGGGGACGATATGTTCTCCACTGAGTTCAACAATGCACCAGCTGAAATGCTAAACTCTAGAAGTCTTATGTTTCTACCACAAAGAAGAGGGTGCATTTGGATGATTTCTTCAGTAGTTTGAAATTCACATGTCGCAGTTGGAAACTTCTGACTCAGGGTGTGGGGAGGGGATGCCAATGAATTTCTTAAACGTAGGATGTTCGGCAGTCGGTTGGGGAGGGGGTAGAGTTGGAGATTCAGCGGCGGCACATAGCCCGAACCAAGACCCTCTAGTTACGTCCTTTAATTTGGGAGTTTTGATTTAGGGTACAGAACGTTAGAAAATGGCCTAAAATTTGAGAATATTATTAGAACTGAATCAACAGTGTGCGCCTCATTCCATATACTACAGTCATTGTCCCCTCGGATGAGATACAGTTCAGTCACCGTGAACTGGTCATAACACAAGCGTAGGCAGTGATGTCCACGCATGCATTTATCAGTTAATGAAAATCATCATCAGCAAAATTTTAATTAATGAAGCACCGGGTTACACCCTTAATTCAGTTCTTGATGATTTTTTCAATAATTAGTTTTTGGACTATAAATGCGTCTGTGGATAGTTTACCCACCCGTGGAAAGTGACCAGTCGCCGGCGGTCGTACTGTAAAATCAAAGTATACAAAGTGACCTCTTTCATGACGCCCACCACCCTGTATAATTTAAATATATAACCATTGTAGTGTGCACAAATCAATTAACAAAAAACACCAGACTTTCACCCACAAGACTCCTGAGTGGGGAGTATATTGGGGACACAATCTTTTGTTTAGTATGGATATGGCAATACTTCACCCTAGTGAAGGTCATACTATAAAACTTACAATTGTATTTTCTAGAATTGTATTTTCTATAGTTATGACTTTATATGGGTTAAAATGAATCATTAGCATTTTCAAAGATTTGGCGATTTGCCAGTTGGCAAACTGCCATATCTTTTAAAATACTAATGATTCGTTTTAGTCAGTCATAGTAATAGGAAGAAAATACAATTCTAGAAAATACAACTGTAAAAGTTTTATAGTATTGTCTCTAGGATGTGTTTGTGTGCGGCACGTATGTTACTGTTAAGGCCTTTACAGACGGACGCGCGTTGTGAGAACTGAAATGAAAAAGCGAATTTCGACTTTTCTTCTCTGTCTGTAATCGCGAATAATGTGGTACTTCTGGATTGAGCCAACACGTAAAACAAAGACAGTAGTTAAAGTGAGGCCACAATGTCATCTGTAAACCGAGATCATAAATAATATTTTGAAACTATATGCAAATATTCGGCATGCTTCTAGTTTCATGGATGGGAGAAAATCTTCGAAAAATGCACCCGTTCTCCTACCACGCACCCCCTTATGTGGTTCGATGGTGATTTGAAATATTTGTCGTGGATTAGACAATACATAACAATAACGGGTACGGTAAAAACCTACCAATACTGGGAACTCTCCAGTCCCATCCGGCGATGAATTTTACCAGAAAGGGGAAAATTCGAAACTAAAGATGTGTATATAGGAGGGAGAAATGATGTTAAATACTTTGACCATTTCCAGTTAAATCCCGATATGACTTTCAACTCTTAACTGGTAGAGTGCTGCAGGTCAGTGTCTGAGCTTTATTCTACAATGCAGGCAACACAACCTAAAGACTTCATATTCTTTGGATGTGGTTTATATTATCTTTGAAGTGAAATCGTTTTGTCTGCGTCAGTATGCGTTATTGGAAGTTGTGAAAAGGCATTGTGCACAAATGTTTCCAACTAAAAATAATTTAGCACTCTAACAATCGATGCATTCAGGCGCCAGTGTACAGTTAAAACTAGAAGTCATGTCACGAACTGTGCGCTTATCTGGGCTTAATTGCGCGTAGGAATTGCGCGCAATTGTCGTATCGAATGGCACCCAAAGCATGGCAGGTTCTCCTTGTTACCCATAGCAAACACAAGCAATGTTCCTGCCAATGGACCTCCGGGTTACCCGGAGGTCCATTGGCTGAAACTTTGCTTGTGCACAGGCCGTATGTGCAGAATTTGATAGCCTTACCATCGTCATAACGCGTAGATTAACGCGCAAATAGACGTGCTATTTGTGCGCATTTCAGGACAGGATTTCTAGTTTTAACCGTAAGTCTCGCTTATAACAGGCATCCTCCACAACCCATTTTACAGGAAATCTTGGTGTCGCTTTAGCCCCCCCCCCCCCCAGCCCCACCCATCACATAATCCACAGCACTTTTGACTGAAATCTTCCGCTTTTCTTGGTACTTGAGATTGTCGGCTCAGCTTATATTTATATTTGTGAATCGCAAATCCTCCAAAAAGATAGCTAAGAAATATTTATATTTAATTTCAAGGAAACGAATTGCACTAAACCAGTCGAATGAAAGCCAAGAAAATAAGTGTAAGAAGCCATATTCTTCAGTAATGAGGGCTGTCCTATCTAGTTTGTTTACCTGATAAATGCCCATATCGTTCGCACAGACAATCTATAATGACGCGGTATTCTGTGCCAAACAATAATAATTCCAGCTTCTCTCCAACGCCACCAAATGTTTTAGCTGAGACGGATCATTTTCTTGCAAGTAGGTCTATTATTGTCCAAACAAAACACATTTCATATCTGCAGCAGATAGCGGCAAAGAAAGCTCAATGACAGTGAAAAGGGGAAGGAAGCAGAGATGCCAAAAACGCATCGATGTGTTTTCGTGGATAATATATACCATGCCCCGTGGTGTCCGTGCTTGTAAAAAAAGAGTTTCAAAAATAGGATGGTGGGTTTTGGTTTCAGTATATGCCAGATGCGCCCCCGCCTGGATCCTTCACTTATTACTATGGGGCAGATAAGCGTGGTCTGAATGTATTAGTCAGTTCTTACCATTTTCAATGTCTTGCCTCTGTTCATTAATAAACGCACAGATAAGTTTGTTGTATACGTTCGTCTTTCTTGCTTCACTCAACATGCCTTCCGATGGATCCAAACCATCAATATCTTTGAAACCCATCTTATTTAGCTGAAAAAAGCAAGAAATGTAATCATTTAGTTAATCGTTAATGCAGGGCGTCTCAGGCCTGGCAATCTAGAAAATCAAGGAGTGCAAAACAGTTGCCCTCCTCAGATTGCTTGGGAGTGCAGTTGCACCTGAAATTTTCAATGCAAAAACTTGTACGCTATTTTGGTTATATTCACTTCAAGGTATTAATATTGTGACTGAAAAATTGAACAGCATTCAGCTACATAGCGGAAAAAATTGGCACACACATCTTATTATTCACAATGTTGCATTCAATTCTTGTGTGACTGTCTTCTACACTCAACATCTATCGAAATGCGACACAGAATGGGTCATGAATTATTGCGAATCAATGCAACATTGACTAATCGTTCCCTGAGTTCCAATATGCTCTCTGTGCCGGTAGGCACAGAGAACACATTGGAACACAGGGAACGAAATGATAATAGATTTTAAAGGCAGTCCCAAACAGGTCTGGCATTCCAAAAAATCAAGGGGGGCAACAAATCGTCCTCCTCAATTTTGTCAAGGCGTGCAGTAGGCGTGCAGCACTCCTGCACTCTTAAATAATGCCAGGCCTGGCGTCTATCTTATCTTCTGGTACGTCTTTTTCGAAAACCTCACCGTTTTCGTATTTATGTACCAAGTTAAATCCGATTGACGGTCAGTGACGGTCAGTCGTGAGGGTTCCGCAGTTGCTATTCAGCGTATGCAACTAATTATATAAACAACGGCTGATAGCCAAGAGATCTGTTCGACTGAAGTGGTGTACCACGATAGGGATTAATACAACAATTCCTACACAATCTGCCTTATTTTAACTTCGGTGACGTCCTTTATGAATGTCAACAATGCATTTCACCGCGGAAAAAACGACAGTGCCGTGGAGAGGAAATTCGGGCCCAAGTGTTCATTCTGAACTAATTGTGACACAAAGGTGTGGTTAGTGGTACAATGACGGGGGTCGGCCGTAGTTTACGATACACTTTGTTGGGATGCTATGCTGTGCTAAAAAATAAATATTTGAGATAAAAACATGAATAATCGACTTGACTCTCGGACATTAAAACGCATCGAATGCTGTTGTTTGGCGGTGACATACATTCATTTTTGTTCAAGTCGATTCACACAATCTCTCGTAAAAAGATTGAGACAGAAATGGGCGGGATCTGGGCATCGTAACACAATTTCTAAGCCCTGTCGAGAAACGTCTTTATTCTACACTATCATAAATATATAATGGGCGCCGCAGTCTGTGTTGAAAGTCCACCCTGCAGGTGTTTTAGTGACAATCCACTCTCCAGATACATTTATGTTCAGCTAAGTGCATTTATCAACTTTGCTGATATGTCATAAATACTATTTAGCTTTAGCTTTTCATAAATGGGTATTTATACTTTTGGGAGTTGTTACATTCATTTTAATGGAATCGGTAAATGTCGGGTTGGCATTTTAATACTTGTTCCTTGCATGTATGTCTGAATAACTGGGGCGCGGTGGCTAAGTAGGTAGAGGTGCAGGCTGCAAGCCGAGAGGTCCTCGGTTCGAATCCCACCTGCGGCAACCGCGTCGTGTCCTTGGGCAAGACACTTCACCCCCATTGTCCATGTGGGGGCACGGTGACGCTGTGCACTAAGGCGTACTGCACGTCGATGGTGCACCTGTTTTCAACCAATGCTAACCCTGCTTGTGTGGAGTTAGTATGTTGGGGAGCTGACAGTTGCGCGCCGTTGCTCGGTGGTTCTCTCCGGGTACTCTGGCTTCCTCCACCCGTAAAGCTGTTGTGGCCATGGTTAGCCATTGTGCAGAAATATGTGGCCTTAAATGCCAATAAATAAATAAATAAATAAATAAATAATAATCTGAATAACTTGAAACATATTATATTACTGAACATTTTAATTTCTACTTGAGTACATGCCATTTCAACTTGAAAGAAAAATAGGAAGCAAGCAGGTTTTTGTAAACTTCAACTTTCAGGTGTGTGTGCAATGGGTTGGGTGGGGAGGTGGAGGGGGGGGGGGGTACCTGCAACTTTTACAATACGTTTAATCAATGGGTACAGTTGATAACATCATGATTACCAAGGACCGTATTTTCGGATTCATCATGTGAGCACGTGATATCACACCTGGAATTTAGAAATAAACATTTCAAAATCCTGTTACCTGTACTTGGAAATTAGACCGAGATTTTCAATCATCTATGTCGATATGAATAACCTTTTTATTTGAAAGTGAGAAATTGTGTTCTTTCGCCGTACCTTAACAACATTTTTTGATAGCCCCCCCCCCCCCCCCCCCCCCCACCCTTTGGCACTCAACGTGATGTCATAGCCGTAATATATAATTATAATGGGGCCACCCGTATTGCCATGGTAACCCACCTAATCGACCATGTTGTGTCGTCAATTTCAATGTCTTTTTACAGTTGAATTGTTAACACTTGGTAATGAATTTTAACCCTTTCAACCCTGACATTCTGAATGGTATCATCTTGCCCACTACACTCTAAAATTAGTTGGGTTAAAAATTGACCCAAATCAACTGTGTTGAGTGAATATGAACCCAATTGGGTTCATATTCACTCAACCCAGCCGACTAGTGTTGATTCTTAACCCACCTGAGTTTAGAGTATACTGTTGACCTAGAAGTTACATTTTTGTTTGTTGGGAGAAACAGTAATAATTTAATCCTTCAGCCATACAGGGTTGAATGATTAAAATATTAGTGATTCCTTCTTCTTAATTTCGTATTTAGTTTATCACATGCTCGTCGCTGATTTCTACACAGATGGATTGCTGGAATGCTCATAAACAAAATTACCTCAACCACTCCCATCTTAGACGGTACGGATGTTACTATAAATAAACAACGGTCAACCATATAAGTCTTCGCCTTTCGCTGATTTGTCGTGGTCCTCTAACGAGGAGGCCCACATTAGCCCAGTTCCCCGTCGGGCTATTCCTCCACTACTCTCCCTCTTAATTGTTTTATAATTATATGCATCGGCGCTTTCTCGATCTCCCTAACTTTTAAAACGACCCTTTTCCTCGTGTTATTCCCCATCCACTTATCTTCAGGTTTTCATCCCATTTTTCCGTTTGTATTCTAAGGAGTTTTGTTCTACTAGGCAAATATTTGGGGCATTCTAGAGTGAAATGTTCCAAAGTCACCGTTACTCCTAAGTTACACATTTGGCACACTCTTTCCTGTCCTTTCCCATTTCCTCCATCAACTCCAGTGACTTCGATCTCACTTTAAACAACCAAGTTCCCCCATCCACCCCGCCCCATAAGATCCATCTAGGTACTCCTCAAAGGATGGTGTATCTTTTTTTGTACAAACGTTTTACACCATCTTCTATTTGGGAGGCTTGCCAGATAATCCAGATAGCATAATTTCCCCATATCTATTCTATCTTTAAGCGGTACCACCCAAGTTCCTCTCTGAACGTTTCCAGAGCAGCTGTGGTTATCCACCGACCCGCATCATTTTGGAAGACATTTCGAAGGTTTTCAATTTATCGACAAATCGTAATCGCGCAAACTGAATTGCGACGATTTTTGCTGACATTTCAGCGACCCAGTTGTAAAGAGATCAATGCTGCTCAAAGACAGTAAACTTTTTAATTACTGAAAAATTCGTACGTAACCTTTTCTAAGAGTTAACAATATTCAAGAAGTCTAGAACTTAAATTAATTAAAACCAATTTTAACTATTTTAAAACAAAAATTCAACAAACATGTCAAGGCCGTTGAAACGTCATGAAAGACGTGGAATTCTAACGTACGTTAGAAAAGTTAACGCAGTTTAACAATTTTATTACCAAATATTCAAAGGATTTTTAAAACACTTTGCATTAAATTCGGCGTTTTATTTTTCTTTCGTAACTCATTTCAACGTTCCTACGTTTTTATCAGTTTGTATAGAACAATGTTACACAGTCCTACAGTTCAGAACAACCTGTCAAAAGTGTTACCAATATAGGAACGTCACAGCATCGTCATTTGCGCGGGGGGTCTATGCCAACAGAAATATTGCATATAATGCCGTTTTGCCTGGCAAATAACTGGAATAGAAATGATATGCTACAAGACAAGGAGCAAATTATAAACAAAACAGCGGAGATCTGACCAACTGAGGTGGGACCTCGATTTGATAGGAATGGTGTAAGCCCGACTTGCCTCGATTGTGATGCTCAAGTACTGACAGATAAAATATCATCATCAATCCATGCCTGTAGTTGGGATATTTAATAGCCTAGTACACGGAAACTCTTTTGTGTACGCACGGGATTCCCGACTTCTTAATGCACACCGTGATCCAAATTGGCCATACTGTGACCAGAAGAGCCCGAATCGGATACCCCAAACCCACATTTGTATGATGGAATGTGTGTCCAAGGATCAATTCTATAGTCTCATAAGGAAGTACATGATTACAAGCAAACACGGGTCGATAGCTATCACTACTGTAATGTTCTTGTGATAGAATAAGTCACAAACCGTATTTTAATACTATCCAGGTTTATTTAGATTTGTGACAATCATCACAAGTAAACAACAACAGGAGAAACAACGCAAGGGAAGCAATCGGTATATCACATGGATTGGAAGAACTGAGAGAAGTCAAAGATTCTGAAATATTAGTACCGTAAACCCTTAACTAAATGTTGATACCCCCCTCCCCCCCCCCCCCCCCCTCTAACTGGAAGTATACAGACAAAAGTACCAAAGTTCTTGTTCAAATACTATTACAAAAGAGAAAAATAAAATTTACTATTTCTGTGGGACACCAATTTGCTATAATATTAAACAACATGTGCGTTTTTCTTTACTCTAAATTTATGAATTAAATCAGCTTTGCTGTTACTAACAGTTACGTGTATCAAACAAAACTAGTTTACATGAACTCAATAAGTCATTTAGGCTTTTTGCGAGTTCGATTGGGTAATGATCTAGTTGTGACCTCCTTACTGCCACCTTTGGAGTTTGGACTCTGTGGTGATATTGTGGGTGGTAACCGGTTCTCGTCAGATCACCGAAGTTAAGCAACGTCGAGCCCGTTTGGCCTTTGGATGGGTGACCGTCTGAGCGATCGATTCAGACTCCCACATTGTGTCCTTGGGCAAGGCACTTCATCCCGATTGTCCACATGGGAGCATGACGACGCCGTGTACTAAAGCGAACTACACGTCGATAGTGCGCATGTCTTCAACCAATCTAACACTGCCTGTGCTGCAGTGCGGAGTTACGATGTTGGAGAGCTGGCAGCTGCTCGCCTTTGTTCGGTGGTTCTCTCCGGGTACTCTGGCTTCCTCCACCCGTAAAACTGTCATCGACACGATATGACTTGACTGTTAAAGTGTCGTTAAACCATAATAAATAAATAAATAAATAATAAATAAATAAATAAATAAATTGATACTGTGGGTCCTGGTATTGGTACAGCTGCCCTTGAAGGATTATTTGCACTCATATTGTTGTTTCATAACAGTTGTTTCCACAAATTGCTTAGTGAATTCTATATCTGACTCGGGGCATTGCGCATCCGTTGCAGATAAGCCCTGGGTCGCCAGATTAGGGTCATACTCACAAATTTGCTCCACATATCTTTTCCAGGTCATTTTACCAACTTGTATTCGATAGATAACTAGCACTAACTGCCATAACACAACACCCTGCACCCATTTGTTCCCAGATTCCCTGTAATCTCGAACTAAAACTTGTTCACTCACTTGAAAATATATAGTAAGCTTTGGTTTGGAGGAAACACGTTTTTCAACACTGTTTTGCAAGTTTGGATGCAACAAATCTATTCTAGTTCTAATACGTCGTCCTAGAAAGAGTTCAGCCGCGGTTGTCTTTGTTGTACAGGGTGGCGTAGATCTATATGACAATCGAAAAGATGCAGGTTTCTGGTTCAAAATCCCAGATTACGTTTTCACTGTTTTCATGGCACCTTTGAAAGTTCTAACAACACGCCCAGCTTCTCCATTCGAACTGGGGTGGTATGGTGCGGATTTGATGTGTTTAATTCCATTATTTTTTAGAAATATTGGGTAATTATCAGCAGTGAATTGAGGTCCATTATCAGAGGCTATTTCTTCTGGAATTCCATAAGTGGAAAATAGAAAACGTAAAGCGTTAATTGTACTCTCAGCTGAGTAGATGACATTCGAATGACCTCTAACCATTTAGATTTTACCAGTCCATTTTTAAAAGAAATGTTTTTGATAGTTGTAGATGCTAGACCTGAATGGATTCTCTGCCATGGTCTGGTAGGCCAACTCCAAGGGTATGCTTGAGCTTTTGGCAATTCGTCGCCAGAGTGCTAGAATGTTCTATGTCCCATAGGGGACATAGAACATTCTAGCACTCAGGCGACGAATTATGGTCTTTGTTTTTGACACGTTCACACGAATGTACTTTCTGCTCAATATCTGAGTCTAAATTTGGCCACCACACATGAAGACGTGCCAACGACTTCATATCCACATACCTGGATGGTTGCAATTCAGTCAGTATTTCGGATTTAAACTGCTGTGGTATAATCACTCTTATTCCTTGAAGAAGACACTGCGGCAACCACTTTTGTTACAACAACCACTTTTGTTACATCTCACCACTTTTGGTACAACATTTGCCCACTTTTGTTACAGCTCTCCACTTTTGTTACAAAATAAACCACTTTTTGTTACAAAATTACCTCACCTCTTTTGTTACAAACATCGCCCATTTTTGTAACAAAAAAACCTCGCTCACCACATTTGTTACAACAATCGCCCATTTTTGTTACAATTTTTGTCAGTGTGGAAAATGAAGTAATCTGCAAGTACTTGGACGTGACGTTCAGTCATTATTATCAAGACCGAAACCTGTTGCGAATGTCCGGTACCAACATTATATACACATGTGTGCAGGAGTTCTAAAGTTGACTATCTTCGGCAAATTCTAACTTTTAGGGCAATGGGACTGCTGTTTCTTTCCAGAGCTTTTGGACACAGTTTTCTTGGATGAGGTGTCTTTTTCTTTATACAGTAATCTCCTGACTGTCTCGCCATTTCTCTTCCTTCTTATCGAAAGAAATGACTTAGTAAGTTGAGTAGGGCCTTTCATGGATACTCTTTAACCCGTCACCACAGTATTTTAGAAGGGCGCGGTGGCCCATTGGATAGCGTGTCGGCCTTGTGATCGAGAGGTCGGAATCACGGTGGCACAGTGTTCTAAGGCTTATAACACGTCGATGGTACACACGCCTTCTGTCGGGTTAGTAAGTTGGAGAGTCTCACAGTTACTCGCCGTTGATTGGTGGTTCTCTCCGTGGACTCCGGCTTCCTCCACCAGTAAAACTGCCTGACACGAGATAACCCTGGCTGTCTAAAGTGTCGTAAAACACCAATAAATAAACAAATAAATAAATAACAGGTTTTTTTAGAAATGAAGTAAACGTTTGAAAGATCTATATAGAAATCATTAACATGACAATAAAACTATGAATGTCATTGGAATGAGATCACTGAGCCTGCTCCAATGCAACTCAGACGTGTATTGTTATTTTGATAACTTGTAACGTTTGTTTTTACGGTATTAGTCTTATTGTGGGTAATTATTTGACTTTTCTGGCCTCTATGTTAGATACATGTTTACGGATAAAGATCTAGTAGGCCAATATCGAGTGAGAAAACGTACGGTGGTAGTGTGTGGTCAGCGCGGGAGTGGGGTTGGAGAGACACGGATTATACTCCGGTACAATGCAACGATTTTCTTTAATCCCTTCATACATAATGGTTTTCTGTTTAAAAAAATCCTATGTTGGAGTAAGTCTCACTTTCCTTCAAATATAATAACAAAATTATGGAAGTCATTGAAACCCTTCCATGGAGCAGGTTACAATGACAATCATATTTGTGTGGTTTTGTATAAGAAGTTCAAATCTATTTCAGGTAGTGCTGGATTTATTTTTATTAATAATATTTGGTTATCTTCTGGTTACTCTACCCGGTGATACTCTCTTTCAGGGGAGGGGTCATCTTAAGGGTTTACTTTACGGGCGAAACTCTCGAAGAGGGGGAGTACTCGGGTAAAGTTTCAAGACATCCGGCGACCAGTAATACATCTATATGACTGCATTCTTTTGTAGTGTAACATGCCTTTGTAGTAACGGTCCTTCGGAGTTACGGGCCTTCAGAGTAATGAGCTTTCGGAGTTATTAGCCGTCGGAAACCCGAACCTTCGGAGTAATGGACGGTCGGAAAAACGGACTTTCGGAGTAATGGGCCTTCGGAATATAGCTACGTCTCGGTTTGTATAATGTCGTTGCGGGGTTGTTTCTAAGGGGTGTGGTGTAACGTAGTAACAAGAATAGTGTTAAATAGGGATTATAGTAGAAAATTGCTTAATTCGCCGGTTTCCTGAAGAGAAAAAGCGGAAAAATGGCTTCAAATTCAGAGAGATCACGCCATTGGGTAAAAGATACCTCTTCAAAGAATAAGTGGTGACGTAATAAAAATAAAATGCTGGGGCCAAGGTCAGTAGTATGTAATGTTGACTTATTGCACTTTTAGCAGGTTCTAATGCAGGTTCTCAAATGACGTCATCAGTCACGTGACCGGAAGGGGCGGAGAGAGGTTGCCATAGTAGCCCGTGTGAGTGGCCATCTTGTAACGTCATTCACATGGTGACACGTGGTCCCAATACGCAGGCGCAGCGCTTGTTTCTAAGGTGACGCACTCTTCCGACAGCCATTTTGTCTATGGGCGCCGCCATCTTGGTTGTTAGGGTAGCACATGGTTGCTAGGGAGTCCAATGGCCTTGTTGTTGGTAGGGCCGTGTTCTGGTGGTGTGTTCGAGTCTGTGGGAGTACCCCCTTGAAATTCTGGGATACCTCTAGCAGAGCAGAATACCCCGATTTGAAGGCTTTTTCGGGGCTTCCAGCCCATTTCCTTATACCGTATGGTAGGACGTGGTTACTGAGGAACGGAATACCTTCTTGTTGGACAGGAGCGTGTTCTGAGGGTGTGTTCAATTCAGCGGACCACAACAAACAACCCAACAATGACCTAAACCTACCCCAACATACCTTTTATTTGACCGAATCCCTCACCTCACAAACCTCTTACCTTCATCTCACTTCAAGTGATCACTAGTGATTACCTGTCGGGATCATTAGTGATCATTCCCCGCATATGAGCATAAGAGGGGTGTGAGGTGAGGCCTCTGTTATGAAGTAGAGGCAGTAGAAGCAGCGGGTGGCTCCCAGGGGATGTATAGTTTCAGGGGTCTCGTAGGGAGGCACACTAAAGCCTGCTGGGGGGGGGGGGTGCAGGAGGGTAGCTGGTTGACCAAGGTAAAAAGAAACGAGACGAGATACCTGAAACGTTACATCACTGGGGCCAGCGGCTGCTACTACTACCAATACCTCATAACAGAGGCCTCATCTCACACCCCTCTCAATATGATAATGATCACACCACAGGAGATCACTAGTGAGGGGATCCAAGAGGACGAGCGAGAGCGACACAGTTGCCATTCTTACAGAAGCCCTTGCCTTCCACATTTGACTCAACATCTCACCAACCCTTCCATGGAAGACCTGCCCTGGGACACTACTCCCTCATCCCGACCACGGGGGACACAGTTCCCCGGTGACCCAAACCCGGCGGAGAAACTTCGACCAGAAGACTTCCCCACGTGACCCACCATCCCATCCATGTGTGACCCGGTGACCCACCCCAGTGATCCTATGCCTAGCTTCCCCTGTCATTCATGGGGACCTGTCCCCGGGACCATTCCAAATGACCCTGCACCCGACACCCTGGCTCAGAACGACCCAGTCGACCCCCTCCTTCCAGAAGCCCCATCCTCCTCCACCCAGTGACCTGGGCATCACCTCACTCCCCTCTTATCTTCATACGGGGAGATGATCACTAGTAATTACAACAGGCGATCACTAATGATTACCATAGGTGATCACTAATAATCACTCGAACCAAGATGAGGATGAGGGGTGTGAGGTGAGGCCTTAGAGAGGCTTCACCTCATAGGCCTCTTATCATACGGGAGATGTTCACTAGATGGTTATGAGGGCAAGATGAGGCCACGAGGTGGGGGCTATGAGTAAGGGAAAGGCTATGAGGTGGGGGTTAAGCGGGCTGCGGAGGCCATGAGAGCTGTGCGTTAGGACCTCATCGACGCCTCCTCCCATATGCATTTTAAGATGACCTCGTGTGGGGCGAAGCTCACAAAGGTCCGTTTCGGTAAGTTTCGGCGGGATTTCCGTCCAATAAAAGGTCCGTTGGGGCTGGTTTGAGTTGTTGTTAGGTTGTTTGTGGTGATTCAATGCACTCACGCTGAATCGAACAAACCCTCAGAACACGTCCTTGTCCAACAAGAATGCCATTGGGCTACATAGCCAGCACATGCTACCCCTAACAACCAAGATGGCAGCGCCCATATTCAAACTGGCTGGCGGAAGAGTGCGTCAGCGTAGAAACGCGCTGCGCATGCGCAGTGGAATCAAGTGTCACAATGGGAATGACGACATAAGATGGCCGCTGATGTGTGCTACCATGGCAACCTCACACCACCCCTTCTGGTCACGTGACTGATGACGTCAGATGAGCACCTGCATCAGAACATGCTAAAAGGGCAAGAAGTCAACATCATACACTACTAAGGTCCAAGGATCAAGGAGTTGAAATCTCCTATAATTGGCACCGATAGGCACGTGCCATATCAGATATACACGTGCGCATGCGCACGATACACTACATATCACTACAACAATGATTTCGTAAGGTAGAAGGTTACTGTACCACCCAATAATAAGGGTGTGGCATTATCATTGAACATGCGCCACAATAGTTTGGTTTAATAATTTTTGGGGGATTATTGGTGTTTTATGACATTTTAATAGCTCAGGTCATATTGTGTTGAAGATAGTTTTACGTGTGGAGGAAGCTGGAGTACCCGTAGAGTACCACCGAGCAGCGGCGAGTGACTGTCGACTCTCAAACGTCCTACTCCCACAAGCACAGGGTCTGCATTGGTTGTAGGCATGTGTGCTTGCTATCAACGTGCGATACTCCCCTTGCACATGGGGCAACCGTGCTCCCAAAGGGCAATTGGGGTTAAATGCCTTACCCTAGAACACAATGCAAGCTACCCCGACAAGGCAATAAACTCACAACCTTCCGATCTCAAATCAACGCTCTAACCACTGAGCAACTGCGCTCCCGATAATCATGACTGAACGTCACGTCTCGCATTACTTGCAGATTACTACTTCATTTTTCACACTGACAAAAATTGTAATAATAATGGGCGATTGTTGTAACAAATGTAGTGAGCGAGATTTTTTTGTTATTGTTATTAAAATGGGCGATGTTTGTAACAAAAGTAGTGAGCTCATTTTGTAACAAAAGTGGTTGATTTTGTAACAAAAGTGATGAGCTGTAACAAAAGTGGGCAAGTGTTGTAACAAAAGTGATGAGCTGTAACAAAAATGGTTGTTGCAACAAAAGTGGTTGCTACATCATTGTTTTTCAAATCTAGGCGTGATAATACATCTGCATTTCCATTTTTCGCTGAGCCACGGCATTTGATTTCAAAATTGTATGCAGACAGTTGGATTGCCCAGCGCGGAAGACGCGAAGCTGCAAATACCGGAATAGCTTTCTTCGGTCCAAGTAACAATGCCAGAGACGTGGCGAGAGAGAGAGGGGGACAAATTTTCATATAGTTGGGAAATCGGAGGGCAAGTCATGAGTCATCAGTCTGAATTGTAGAGGTTCTTTGGTGATGCTGATGTCTCCTTTACTTACCCACATTCCAACTCGGTTTTAAATCGGCAAAAATTCTAACTGTTACTATTTTCAACTGAAGTGTACGCGATGTCGAGCTTCATAAGTATGCATGAATCGGCCACAGTTTTCAGAGTTTTTATGTCGTATTTCCATTCTGTCAGCAATTGAAAATATGGGAAGCTTTTGTTGTTTAAATTTAGTTTTTATTAATCTCAACTGATTTGGTAATTAGTGACGACAGTGCGATAACATTGCCATTATTTGTGTAACTGTAACAGGAGTGTTCAATAAGTTCAAATTAGTTTTAAACAAACAGCATCAGGCTCACCTACAAACTACAATGATAGTTTCATCTTTCGATTTCCGTGGTAATATTGCTGTTGCTACGGGTAGGTTGGCAGAATATTCTCGTTCAGGAAAGGAAAGCCTAGCCCCCCCCCCCCACCCTCACTGCCTTTATCTCTGTCTCTCCCTCTGTCTCCCCCCTTCTCTCTCTCTCTCTCTCTCTCTCTCTCTCTCTCTCCCCCCCTCTCTCTCTCTCTCTGTGTCTTTAATGCGTCCCTGTCTTATAATACGTGATGTTGGAAGTCTTTGAGTTGGGCCTTCTGTTTGCTGAAGTTCACATTGAATTCAGTTGTTTGGTTATTGCGGTTTTACGAGGCAGTTTTAATAGCCAGTGCCATATCGTTTCAGGTAGTTCTACGGATGGGTGAAGGCGGAGAGAACCACGCACCGGGCAAAGGCGAGTAACTACCGAACTCAACGTACTAACCAGGGTTAGCATGCGGTTGAAGGTCTGTGTACCATCGACGTGCCACACACCTTTTTGCGTTTCTTGGTGATTAAACATGTCATCACACGGATAATTGTGTTGTTGGCATGGATATTAATACTGAACATGAATCACAAGCCGATAAATTTATACTCTGTTGAACATGAATCACAAGCCGATAAATTTATGTCCTGTTCAGGGGCGGACTGGCCGTATGGTCGGCCAGGAGAATTTCCGGTGGCCTCCTATTGGGTCTCCCCCTGGGGCCCCCAAAATGATGCAGACCAACTCCTGTTGGTGCAGAAAATTTCGTAAAAATGACCAAAAGTCGAAATGGGTGTGATTGCTCTCTATGTGGACTGACATTGGCAGTCCACATAGACGACATTTCGATATACCAGCAGCCTAGTCTATCACTGATTGCTCAGATGGAATGAAACAGCATTTCTTCAAATTCAAAAATCGAAATATTTTTCTTTTTGGCCAAACTACGGTCTTCTCTTGTCCTTAACGCCTCCCTCCCCCCACCCCCGTAGAACCATATTTGCCGAATGATCCATGAAGCTGATACAAAAATGCCATCGAAATGTAGTGTAGAAAGCATGTGTTTTTCTGAACTGGCATTGATCGCTCAGATGCAAGGAAGCCGAGTTCGTTCAGTTCGAGAAACAAAATCTCTTCTCAGGGCCTGGGCCCCCTTGTGAATTTCCCAGTAACTTTTTTTCTTAGCCCAGTCTGCCTCTGGTTCTGTTTTTTTTCTGAGGGGGGGGGGGGGGGGGGGTGTACTCCTCAGTGCTCAGACATTCCACCGGTCTTCAGACGGCTGTTCAAAGCATCAGCGCCAACTCTGCAGCCCCCAATTTCCACCATTGTCCTGAGTCACAATAAGCTGGATCAATAATTGTGATTTCTTAAAATGTAGGTGGGAAGGAAAAAGCTTCCAAGGCCCAGGTATCTCCTCAGCCGTCAGGGCCCCGCTTTTGCCTGCAGGAAATTTTTGTCAGTCAGCACATGTTTGTGACCATTTCACGAGTAGAACACGTGCAGCCAAAATATTTCAGTCATTCCAGGGAAAAGGGGTGGGGGGGGGGATTAAACAGGGTACACCCACTTGAAGGGAAGAAGCAAGTCGGCGGTGCACACTCGGTTTTTCCTCCGGGTTTTCCGTAAAACTGTCCGACACTGGCTGTCGAAAGTGTCGGTAAATAAATAAATAAAATAAATAAATAAATAAATAAATAAAAAAAAAAAAAAAAAAAAAAAAAAAAAATAAATAAATAAATAAATAAATAAATGTCGCTCCCTGGCTGCAAAAAAAAGACGATTGAAGGAACCTAAAGTGTACCGGTCGCCCACGATTGGCTTATCAATTCGATTCGACGCGACGGTCATAAGTCTGTATATCAAAACTTCTCATGTCGCGTCAGCGACGGATTTAATACAATTAGATTCGACGCGTCAAAAATCCGTCGACTGTTCCAGGCCATAGGCTGAGAGTCTGTCATTTTCAGCTTAACTTGACAAAGTCAAGATAAACTATTGCTCCCATGTCTGTCAGTCTGTGTTTGCATTTTATCGGGACTGATCAGCACAGTACCCGAGGTCAGCCCTGAGAGTGCTTCTGTTGGGGCTGCTTTTCCATCCCCAACAAAAATTTAAAACAAAACTGAACTATTAAAGCATGTTAAAAAATCAGCCCCAAGTAGGCCCCGGCCCTAAAATCTCGTGGACTTATTTCAGGCCCGTCCAGTTTTCAAAACGCCTGGTCAGTCTGTTCACATTTTCTTTAGCACAGGCGACACCCCGTAGTTCTAGTCCGATCATCACGAAATTTCATATGAAGGTTCTAGGTCATTTCATATGCAGGTTCGAGGTCATGTCTAAATATGAACGCCCCGTTTTGGTCGTGATCGGTCAACCGTAACGGCTGCCCGAGCCTGAAACCCGAAAACCTGTAGCATAGGCTTCATGTGGTATTTATGAAAGGTTTTCACTCCATCTTGGTAGAATGACTCCGTATAGTGTCTGGATGAGAATGTCTCCTTTTCGTCGCGATCGGTCAGCCATGACGGCTACGCGCGCCTGAAGCCCGAAAACATTTAGCAGTCTACTGGACGTATTTATGAAGGGAATTTAATGTAACTTCGTAGGATGGCTCTGTATAATGTCAAGATAAGAACGTATTTTTTGGTCTGGTTCAGTCAACCGTGACGGCTGCACAGACACGTGGCCTGGATTCCTTTAGCACAGTCTACAGATTGCATTTATGAAGGGATTTCATTGCACATTTGTAGGATGACTCAGTATAATGTCTAGATGACAACGTTGTATTTTTGTCGTGATCGTTCAACCGTGATGACCGCACAGACACGTGGCCTAGATTTGTTTAGCACAGTCTACAATTTGTATTTAAGAAGCTATTTGATTGTAACTTGGATCGATAAATTCTCAGTATGAGTCAAGATCAGACTATCCTATGGTCACGATCGGTCAGCCGTTACCACCGCCTGATCACGTGACCTAGATTCCTTTAGCACTGTCTACAGGTTGTTTTTGCGAAGGGATTTCATTGTAACTTGGTAGGATAACTTGGTGTGCTATCTAGATGAGGCTCTCCTATTTTGGTCATGTTCGGTCAATCGTGACCTAGATTCCTTTAGCAAAGTCTACAAGTTATATTTATGAAGGGATTTCTTTGTAACTTGGTAGGATGACTCGTTTGGAATAATTTTACTGTAACTTGGTAACTTTAGTGACAGACATTAAACAGTGAAGGCCACATTAACACGGCCTTAATTCCTTATTACAATCTATACCACAAATTATTCTTATTGAAGACATAGCATACAGGGAACAGAAATTGACATATTCTCAATTATCACAATTCTTGTCGTATTTCATAATCCTTTCATAAACATTGAACATTATCCTTTTCATCAAACACCACACACAGGCAAGTTAAGCTACAGTGTCATTGACACTTTCATTTATTCAGCATTGTCTACAGCCTTTAATTCATTCTTGTCCTCACAAAATTTTGTCTGTAAGTGAAAAGGTCATATCTAGATGAGAAACTCCTTTGTTGGGATTGGTCAGTTGTTTTAGATGCAGGGTTCTAATCCCAAAATTGTTCAATTTAGTGTATAGTTGGAGGAAATCCATCGCAGCTTAATAAAATTGCTTGTTGTGATGTTCAGATGTTAAACATTCTTCTTTGGCCAAGATCGATTTGTCGTGAAGGTTGCGAGGTTAGAACCTTAGTCTCCGGACAGTTTCATATTGGTTTCTTTCATGATAGTAGTATAACTAATGGTAATATAGTATAAGTAATACTATAGATTCTACAAGCAAATCAAGCAAAACCGGACTATGATCAAGCATTAGCGGATGAATTCAATCAATGCACATGATCGTAGATGAATTCCACATATTTTGCTCATTATGAATGCCAATGCCGTACGCAGCTTTGGGAACAATTAGCTAGTTGAAATACCTAAAAAAAATATTCTTGATTCTATTTTTGGTACTTCAATTTTGTTTTTTATTTCTGATGATTGAAAAAAGTATTTGTGATTCATAAGTTCAGTTTTGCACTTTTTCATTGAAATTTCCGCTTGATATTGAGTTTTTTGATCAACAGAACCTCACATTTGTTGTGTGATACACATAGTGGCAATCAGGTTTTATGCTCCAATTTTCACAGAACCTCAAATCCCTATATAAATCAGTTGACAATCTTTAGCTAGTACAGGTTCAGTACCAGTAACAGTTACACAAATGCACGTGTATTCCTCAATGAGTGCACTCCTCTAAATTAGTTCAAACAAGTAATTGTTATGCAATATTATTCCATCATTACCTGATAGTCCCACTGTGTGAATTGCTCAAAGTTCTCAGCTTGATCATTTGTTTAGCACATATTCAATTCCCAGAATAATACCAAATAGTAATAACTTGATAATTCTATCATAAATGTGTTAGCATTTCAGTTACTAGAAATAATTTTATGCCATCTTTCAGGCTTCATTTTCAAAAAAACATTTTCTCCCTCCCTCCGGGGGGGGGGGGGGGGGGGAGGTCACCCCTTCATGTTCCTTCCCCCAGTTGGAAAGGAAAATCACTACTGTACCTCCCCCCCCCCCCCATCCAACCAATCTGAAACCTCTACCCACGTCCCTGAACAATGATGCTAACGGTTTGTTGGTAGTAACAAGCGTAAACTACCTGCCCTACAAATACTGACGAAATTTAGTAATTTGAATATTATTCCAAGTGTCTCTCTTTCAGTTCGGGAGTAATTCATTTCTGCGGATGTGAGAGTACGTGAAACATATTCTATAGGTCTTTCGCTATCGCCTTCCAATTTATGCAAAATAACTGCGTCCAGTCCATATTGTGATGCTTCAACTGTTAATTAATACGGCTGATAATGGACTAATAGATTTGTTGACACCAGTAATTATTTTCTCAAAACTGAGTTGACATGTTTCAGACCAATTCCAATCAACATTTTTGCCTAAGTTAGTGGTCTGACAATAGTGAACATATCAGGAATAAATTTACGATAGTAATTTACAATTCCTAGCCAAGTTTGCAACTCTTTCTTATTCTCTGGTTCGGGATATTTAGTATGGCTTCAATTTTCCTTGGAGATGGTTCAATGCCATCTTTATCAACAACAAAGGCAAAATATGCCACTTCAGCTTTCATAAGGTCACACTTTGATTTCTTTAGCTAAAAAAAAATTTGTTTAAGCTTCCAAATTTTCAATGTGTTCAACCTCATTCTGACCAGTCACAATTTTTTCATCCAAAATATCACTGTCTAGTCCCTCAAGAACTCTGTCAATCATTTCTTGAAATACGGCCGGAGATGCAGAGACCCCGAATGGTAATCGAAGGTAACAATAGAGTCCCAATAAATGTGTATTGATTGTAACATACTTTCGGGGTTCTTCATCTAACAAAACCTGCTGATATGCATGAGAAAGATCGAGCTAAGAGAATTTTTTTGCACCGTTTAATTTTGCAAATATCTCCTCATTTGAGGTAGTGGATACTCTGGTACATTTAATACTGGATTGATAGTAATTACCACAGATACGTATTGTAATGTCAGGCTTGAGAATTGGCACAATTGGTGTAGCCCAGTCATAATACTCAACTTTTTTGATAATCCCCTCCTGCTCAAAACGTTTTAATTCAACAGCAATTTTGTCCTTTGGCGCATAGGGTACTGGCCTATGTTAGAAAAACTTTGGTGTACTACCAGGTTTAACCTTCAGTGAGCCTTCAATCGTTTACAAGTTCCAAGGTTCCCATCAAATAGTGAGTATTTACTTCCAAAATAATCTGTGTTCTTTCCAACAGTGGTTAGCTTAACATGTTGCCAATCAAAATTCAGCTTAGCAAGCCAGTCTCTTCCAAACAAAGACGGTCCACCCCTCTTACTACAATCAATGATAAGGATTCTTTTGGGGATTTGTATTCTACCTCAACAATCATCTCCGCAAGAACAGGAACAATATCATTTGTAAATGATTTTAAGACTACAGTTGACTGTTTTAACGGATTGGACTTCTCAGATATCAGTGATACAGACACACCTGTAATCAGCTCCAATTCAGAAGGAATCCCATTTATTTTAAAAGCTATTTT
The DNA here is from genome assembly GCA_031216915.1 of Pictodentalium vernedei. Lineage (NCBI taxonomy): Eukaryota > Metazoa > Mollusca > Scaphopoda > Dentaliida > Dentaliidae > Pictodentalium > Pictodentalium vernedei. The sequence goes on from CM062296.1 coordinate 159,139,650, forward strand.
AATTTAATTCTTTTCTCTGTTATTAACATTTTACCTAACATGAAAAGCAGACGACACTTGCATAGAAAATTCTTGAATAACTAATTTTGTTCATTTTTTGTCTCAAAAACATAGGTTATGACCCCTCGTTGGAACGAGCTCGATGAGCTCGTTCCAACGAGGGGTCATAACCTATGTTTTTGAGACAAAATATGAAAAAAATAATGAAAATTAATTTGGCGACTTTTGTGAATAGTGCTGGCCGGTTTTGACCGTTACGTTGGGTAAAGAGTGAATACTGAAAATTGGCCAAGAAGCGTTAGAAGAATCAATACATGTATCTTCACATTTGTTGTCCACAAAATTTAATTTGGAAGTTTTCTTTTTAAATTTGTTTTTGTTTGCTTAACTTTTCTTCTTTCCCTGCCACTCAAGAGTATTCAACCCTATCAGTACTTTCACGAGTTTTAACCCTTTACCTAACATGAAAAGCAGACGACACTTGCAAAAATAATTCTTGAATAACTAATTTTTTTCATTTTTTGTCTCAAAAACAAAGGTTATGACCCCTCGTTGGAACGAGCTCGACGAGCTCGTTCCAACGAGGGGTCATAACCTATGTTTTTGAGACAAAAAATGAAAAAAATAATGAAAATTAATTGGCGATTTTTGAGAATAGCGCTGGCCGGTTTTGGCCGTTACGTTAGATAAAGGGTTAAAGGCGTTATTCTTGCCCATTCTACTCGAGTGTCCCGTACGTTTGCAGTTATGACAAGTACTGTTTTATGAACACATGCCGATGCACTGTGAGTGTTTTTTCCACGATAACATTCTTTAGTAATTTTATTTGACTTCTCAGGCGTAGAACATTGACTTGTAGCACAAGATTCTTTGAATTTATTTGCTTCCGAGTCAGCGGTTTCCATACTCACCGCGATATCTAGAGACCTTTTCAATGTCACTTCCGAGGCCGATAATTTCTTTTGAATGTGTTTAGAAGAAAGACCCCACACAACCCAGTCATGTTGTGTTTCATTCAAAACATGCAGAGTGTCAGCTGCCGAATGAGGTCTCCAGAGGGTGAATTTAGTGATGCTACCCTATAAATTGGCTCAATGTATGGGATAGCATCATCCACTTCACCTTCTGAGGACCTCATTCTGCAAATATCACCTGGCTTATCTGTGGATGACAAATTCTGAATCAGTGAATACATTTTCGAACCACACACTGCCAGCTTCCCAACATCGGAACTACGCACTGCAACACAGGCAGGGTTAGACTGTTTGGAGACATGCGCACCATTGACGTGCAGTACACCTTAGTACACGGCGTTATCGTGTCCCCGTGACATAGACTTTCCTGACTAAGTCTGAAGACTGAATTTGTTTGTTATCATCGCCATGTTGCACTTAAAATTAAAATGACTGCAATTCACGGTAAAATCGAGGAATTCGAGGAATATATCGATCAAGACAGGAACGAGTACATTGAGAGGTTGGGACATTATTATTTCCGAGGACGCTAACTAAAAAAATGTTCGAGGGGCAGGCTTGGCACAGGAGTCAGAACTTCGGGGTGGGCAGGCTTGTCCAAACATGGCCTGAAAGACTGTATTTTACTTTTCGGGGTTTGGTACGTACTTTAAATGACGTACCAAACTAAAATATTAAAATACAGGTCTTTCAGGTCATGTTTAGACTAGGCCAGGTCTTTCTCAAGAATCGCTGGGACAAGTCCGCCCCCACCCCCAAGTTCCAGGCCGCGGGGTTCTATCCTAGACCCTTTCCGGTCATGGTAGTTATTATGTATAAACTACTTTATCCCGGTTGCCTACATGGGGGCACGATTACGCCGTGTACTAAGGCGTACTGCACGTCGATGGTGCACATGTCTTCAACCGCTGTAACCCTGCTGGAGCGGAGCTAGAACAGAGTTAGTATGTTGAGGAGCTGACAGTTGCTCGTCGATGCTCGGTGGTTCTCTCCGGGCACTCCGGCTTCCTCCACCCATAAAACTGCCATGGTCACGGTTAGCTACTGTGCATAAGTATGTGACCTTAAAAACCAATACATAAATAATAAATTATGTATAAACTTATAGTTAAGGGTTTATGGTACTAACATTCCAGACTCAATGGCGGCACTCAGTTCTTCCAATCCATGTGCTATGCCAATTGCTTCCCTTGCATTGTTTCTCCTGTTGTTTTGTACTTGTAATGGTTGTCACAAATCAAAAAAGTACTTATTCTATCACAAGGACATTACAAAACTGGAGACGATATGATTTGTAAGTTGTATTGTATTTGGTGACTGCATCATTCGAAATTTCCACTCGCCTGACTTATTTTTTTATTTATTTATCAGGGTTTATCGACACTTTAACAACCAAGGTCATATCGTGTCAGTGACAGTTTTGCAGGTGTAGGAAGCCGCAATACCCGGAGAGAACAACCGAGCAACGACGAGCAGCTGCCGGCTCCCCAACATCGTAACTCCTCACTCCAGAAAGGCAGGGTTAGATTGGTTGAAGACACGCGCACCATCGACGTGCATTACGCCTTAGTACACGGCGTCATCGTGCCCCCATGTGGAGAATCGGGGTTAAGTGCATTGGCCAAGGCACAACGCGGGAGTCCGAATCGATTGCTCAGACGGTCAGCCATCCAAGGACTAACCGGGCTCGACGTTGCTTAACTTCGGTGATCGAATGAGAACCGGTTACCGCGACGCTCTCGTGGTTTAAATCTGATTACCGGCCCTAGTACCTATTCATTCTATATAATAATTAAACGACAATTAGTACCTTATATACATGTTCACAGCAGCAGATAACTTATAGTGTTCACAGCATTTCTACTCATTGCACAGGAGTAGTATAGCGTGTACCCTATCGACCCTTATTACCCGGAGCTTTGGTGGAACAGCTAGTGTTAAATTCCCATAGGAACTGGTGGAGCAACTTTTTTCTGTGCAAAACTTCGGCGCCATCCACCAAGATCCGGCAAGTTGTGTATGTACTGCACATACAGTATGCAATGGTATGTGTAGTGATATATGTGCACACGGGGATTTGGGTATATAGTATGGGTGTGTGAAGGAAAATTAATGGGAAAGGTGAGACTTTGCTTGGGTCTCGTTTCCTATTAAAGTGAAGTGTTAAATGACTAACCCAGACTTGTTTGGGACCTGACAATTTGCAGTTTACAAATGGGACAATTTTTGTGTAAATTAGCTTTGAGAAAGCCTTCTGAAAAAATGAATAAGAAACCCATATGTTTTTTATTTGTCAGAATGATCATGTTATGCTGTAAAATCCTCAGTGGAGGAACGAGGAATTCCTATAACACAGTCTTATCACTATCGATGCACGAAAATTGGAGATTTATCCCCAAAATGAGAAAATTTTGACCATTTGAGCCATTTTTTTAGCCATCAACTGTGTCATTCGGCTGAGTGTATTTGAGTGATATTGTAAGATGTTTGTTGTGTACAGTTGTCTCCAGAAAGGGCCGTATTCAGAGCTTCCAGAAACTATATACATTGTGAGTATTGTGAATAGGGGAGGTAATGTAAATGCGAAATATCCTCGGCCATGTTAATCAGAAGCTGAACATTTCTTGAAAAGCCGACATTTTCACCTGAAAAATTGTAACGAGACCTTAAGTAAAAAACAGTGTTTGCTTTCAGTGCAATTTCTGGCCTCCAATCTCCATAGCCACCAACTGTATTAGTGGGAATATGTTGTAGGACAACTAAAAGAAATACGAAAACATATTTTTCTTTTTTCAGTGGTACCCTGTACAGATATAATTTCCTGCAAAGTTCTCCCTCTTGAGGTATTTTAAGACCAGTAATGGTGTTATTAAGAGAATTATGTAGGTTTTTTAATACAATTTTATTTGAAAATGCTGTTTACTGGTACAGTCATATGGAGACCTCTTTCTAAGAACTTTCCAGGGAATTATCAGAGTGTGGTCTGATTAGTAGAGATAATTTGGGACTGAATATTCTTAATCGCTACATTTACACAGCTCTTTTCAAATAGCATATACTTCAAAAGTCAGTCTTTTGAATCAGGTCAGAAACTGAAATGGGTCTATTTTTTAACCCTTTAGCAAACACATTGTATGCTATGCAGGAAAATGTGGTTACAAGGAATTTATTGAAATTTTTTCTTTTATGATTACATTATATTATAACCGATAGAATCCGTGAATGATGCTTAGCCAAATGAGGAAAGTGAGTTGAGAATGATGTGGAAAAGAGTGGGTGGGTGGGGACTGAAATATGCATTTTGAGGGAGGATGCAGTTTACAAATGAATGTAATTTCTGTTTTTTTTTTAATTTTATCAGTTAATGTGTGATCCTGATGTAGATTTTGGTGCTGGAAGTGACTGTGCACATCAAAAATAAATAATCCATCACCATTGGTTTAGTCTAAACATTGGCCAATACACCAACACAGCTGCCATGATAGCTATTGTCCATAGTGATACAGCTGTGCATCCATCTAAATTGAAATCTAACTTCCTTCTCTCAGGTTAACGCATACTGCCTTGGTAGAATAGGGGAACCACTGGTGTTACATGCTTTCATCTAATGCACAGTCTACTCTACAGAACTTTTATCAGAGTCGGAAATGTGAAAGAACAGGCCTTCTCTCACTGAACATTACTGCGTAAAGAAACGTAAAGAAACTGACTGTCAGAGTGCTCGGTCTGCCGCTATCCATGGGGCTTAAGGGGACTAAGTTAACAATTGTTTCATATGTGAAAAACACCATGTTTCTCAGAATTAAATACAGATGCACATTTACTGTTTCTGAGAGTGTGAAGATTTTTTTATTTTTCATTTAAGGTCTCGTTTCCTCTTAAAAGGTCATTTCCGAGGTTATTGGATATGGCCAAATGGCTATTTTGAGCTATAGTTTTAGTTTATGGTGGTGTGGATTTAGTAAATGATACTCATTAATGATGATATGGCCAAAATAATCTGTTGATGGTCTTGACTCAAACTGTGTATTGTCAAGTGCAGTTTCAGTTGGGGATCAAGGTCACATGGAAGTGTTAAATGACTAACACAGACCTGTTTGGGACCTGACAATTTGCAGTTTACAAATGGGACAATTTTTGTGTAAATTTGCTTTGAGAAAGCCTTCTGAAAAATGAATAAGAAACCCATATGTTTTTTATTTGTCAGAATGATCATGTTATGCAGTAAAATCCTCAGTGGAGGAACGAGGAATTCCTATAACACAGTTTTATCACTATCGATTCACGAAAATTGGAGATTTATCCCCAAAATGAGAAAATTTTGACCGTTTTGAGCCATTTTTTAGCCATCAACTGTGTCATTCGGCTGAGTGTATTTGAGTGATATTGTAAGATTTTTGTTGTGTACAGTTGTCTCCAGAAAGGGCCATATTCAGAGCTTCCAGAAACTATATACGTTGTGAGTATTGTGAATAGGGGAGGTACTTTAAATGCGAAATATTCTCGGCCGTGTTAATCAGAAGGTGAACATTTCTTGAAAAGCCGACATTTTCACCTGAATAACGAGACCTTGAAAGTTTTCTCCGCGAAACAGTTGACGTTGCTATTGACGTCGTGACGTCATGATGCGCACGCGACGTCATAGAGATGTTGACAACTGTTGTTGTCCACCATACAATCTGACATAATGTTATTCGGGTCAGGGGGTCTCGGACCTCTCGTGGGGGGGGGGGGGGGGGGCTGATCTGGTACCAGTATCTGGTAGTATTGGTATATATCCATGTTGGTATACTATTAGCCCTTGTGCCTACATATTATCCTATGTAGCGGTACAAGCGGTATTGTTGGGATGGGGGTGGGGGGGGGGGGGGGGCATGTATGGTCGCCCAGCGCGGTATTGCGAGATAGTCCTTGGTGGTTTAGGTTGGCAATATATGATGAGTGGTCTGTTGGTCTATTACCCCCTTAGTACTATTAACGTCCGAATCCTTTGTATTATCTTATGGCTGGTATTGGTAGTTCGTAATGCTAGGCCAGGCAGTATTATAATCGTTTGTTTAGAACGGGGGCATAGGATACAAGGTATATACCCCTGTAGGTCCCCTGGTAGTCCTCGGTATTTGTCAGGGCAAAACCAGTCTAAGAGGGGATGGCCCCTTCCCCCTACTTTCAAGTTCAGATCATCAATCATTCAGTCGCTTGGCGCTGCAATGGTTGATCGCGTAGTAGCCTGTTTTAGTACCAGAGTGCTGTGAATATCGACCAAAGGTCGACAGTGACAATTCGCGCAAGCTCAACGGCTAAGTTTAGATGCCATTAGCGAGGATCGACTCGCACCTGACTCAAAGTGAAGGCTGTTGTATTGTGGCATTAACACTTGGGAACGCAGAGGTTGATCGCGTAGTAGCCTGTTTTAGTACCAGAGTGCTGTGAATATCGACCAAAGGTCGACAGTGACAATTCGCGCAAGCTCAAAAGCGCATATTGAAGTTGTGAGTTCTGCATGGACTGTGTGTATTTCAAAGGACAGGAACATTCAAGGAAAGTTCTATCAAAGGACACTTGAATAAGGTATGTGACGTAGATTTGCTAAACTAGCAGACAGAGTGGATAAACTGAGTCCAAATCAGAACTATGTGGCCACAAGGTAATTAACATTGCTAGCCGGGATCCCTCGGCAGTCAGAGCTGCAGACGCGCACAGACGCAAAAGGTTAAGACTTGGTGTTTTAAGCTCCTGTTGCGAGCCCGCGACGGTGACATTTTGAAAGTGTGTACTATAGCGCCAGTATAGGGCTACAGGTAGACTGAATTAATGAAAAACTATTTAACCCCTGTGATAAGTCTTTGATTTGTGTTGATCAAATTGTTAAATGTGTTGAATATGGAATGAGTTTATTTTAAATGTAAATAAAAGAATCGTTGTTACTTTCATCATTGTTTCCTTTCCGCAGCCTGAAGTGATCAGGGAGACAAATTTGTATGGATATGTTTAAATTGCGGGGAATGAAGCAATATGATTGGTTAATCAGTTTCCATAAAGTGAACCGATTGAATGATCTGGATAAACGAAACAAGTGAACTTGGAATGGGGTACGAACTACTGACATTACGTACCACCCTACCAGTAATAGGCTGATACAGAGTATTCGTGAGGTTAATACTATCAACGGTTAAGAGGGGTCCTACAGGGGCATATAACAACCATACTCTGCTGCCGTTCTGTACTACAAGGCATTAGCCCCACCCCACAATACCACTTGATAATATGAAGCATCTGGTGGATTAGTAGTACCAAGGGCTAACAAGAGACATACATGGGTATATACAGCGTATGCTATACTACCGTTGTAAACTATCAAGCATTACCCCAGCCCGGTACAACCCGGTGCTTCATTAATTAAATTTTTGCTGCTGCTGATTGTTATTATCGGGTAAACGCATGCGTGGGCACCGCTGCTCATGCGTGGATTACGACCACTCTACGGCGACTGTACTGTACGGTATCAACATTTATTATTTTAATTTTTGTGTTTTTCTCATTTTAAAAAAAAAAATCAACAAAACCAGACATATGACATCGCATTGTGACGAACTTTTATTTGACTGCTTAGTTTGTAAATTATGCCGTAGGATGCGACCGATTCGATTCGTTTGCCTAACTTTGTATATTTCCTTACCAGACAAGTAGGCCCTAAATGTCATAATGCCAGATTTTATTGGTACGCTTTAAAAGAAAAACATTTGTGAATTGGATTGTTTTTCATAGATATGCATTACATTAAGAAAATTAGACCAAACGCTGGGATGAATCACAAAAAACGGATTTTTAGTGTTGAAAAAACTTAGTCGAAAAGAGTGGTAAATTTTTATTGGTCTCCAAATTTGTTCACATGTCTTTGCATTGTCAAAATGTATACATATTGTAACAAGGCAAATCCATACAGATGAAATAGATAATGTGAACGCAGCCAGGATTCTAAAATAGGGGTGTCCTAGCAATTTTTTTTTTTTTTGGGGGGGGGGGGGGGGAGGGGTTTTTGAAACGCGGTTTTGTGGGATTCCATTGGTCCTTCCCTAGTCTTAACTAGGATACTCGAAAGAAAGTGGGAGGATGGGGCGACGACCGGAGAGTCTAAGTTCGGACTAGCTCCCTAACACAGAGACAATTTGGCACAATTGTGTGCTCTAAGTGCGAATCTGAGCATTTATAGCGTGTTTGTCCCCAATATTCGAGACCATTTTGGGGTTTTATGTTGTGTGAAACTTGCATTGGGCCAATGTTCTTCGGAGACAGCGAATAGTTGTGATACATGCCCTTACAAATCGAGCTCAAAAGAGGACTTATCTCAACCATCCAGTTCAGTAGATGTGTTTTGTATTGTGCAATATGTTCTTATCCTTCTACAAAACTACTCATACAGCTTTCAGCAAATACTGTTGTAAACGAAATTACTCACTTCGACGCCGCATAGACCTGTTCCCGCAGCAACATCAAGGACTTTCACTCTGCCTCTCACGGTTACATCAAAACATTCTGCACTAGAAGCGGCGGTCACCATTGGCGAAGAGTACAAATAAGAAGGATGCTCCTAGAACAGAAAAGTATTTGATTCAAAATTCTAAAAGAATATGTTACAAACTTGACAACAGAAACACAGAGTTATTTATGTCTTTTATGTTTTTTGGCGTTTAACACTCTACATATTGGTGCCAAAACTTTAAAATGTCACGCCACACCACAATGCAACTTGGAATCAATCCTGAAAATAAGCAGACTGTCATCTGCAGAATGATGTTCCCAGAGGGCGAATTTGGTGGTGATACCCTGCACAGCAGGATAGCATCGCTGAATTTATCCTCTGTGAACCTCAGTATGAATCACAGTCTTAGCCCTAAAGAGAAAGAGATACCCAAAGGATAAATTGACCCACTGTTTGGGAAAGCATCAATAAATTCACCCTCTAGGGACCTCATTCTGCAAATGACAACTTGCTTATTTCCAGGCATGCTTGGAATTTAAAGAATTCAATTTTGTTTGACAAAGCCCATTGTTGCTCAGTAAAAAAAAAGAACTGTTGAACTCATACACTGCAGTTGCAACATGGGAAAAATTGCTGCTTGAAAATTCTGTATTTTGGCATCAGTGTGCAGAAGGTTAAGACCATTTTTAACCTCCATGATCATATCGTGATCGCAGCGCAGGTATAAAGTCTGGTCGTTTATACATTTATTATTTTAGTGGGGTTTAACGACACTTTCAACAGCAAGGATCTCTTTGTGTCGGACAGGTTTCCGGGTAGAGGAAGCGGGGGTACCCAGAGAGAACCATCGAGTAGCGGCAATCAACTGTCAGTATCCACATCGCACTACCTTCGCACAGGAAGGGTTAGGATTGGTTTAAGGCAAGTGCACCATAAACGGGCATCACGCTTTAGTACACACCACCACCGGGCCTCCCACGAGGGCAATCGGGATTAACCCTTTACCCAACGTAACGGCCAAAACCGGCCAGCGCTATTCTCAAAAATCGCCAATTAATTTTCAAAATAGTTTCATTTTTTGTCTCAAAAACATAGGTTATGACCCCTCGTTGGAACGAGCTCGTCGAGCTCGTTCCAACGAGGGGTCATAACCTATGTTTTTGAGACAAAAAATGAAAAAAATTAGTTATTCAAGAATTTTTTTTGCAAGTGTCGTCTGCTTTTCATGTTAGGTAAAGGGTTAAATGCCTTGGGCAAGGAAACAACTCTGTTATCGCTGATGAAGATCGAACCGTTGACCTTTCGTTTTTTATGTTCTAAATTATGAGACACCGCGCTCAGCTACAACACATATCAAAGAACTCCTGACTTCTGTGGTAGACAAATTATGCATTACGAGTTTAACATGACTCGGTAATCAATTCATGTGGCCAAGCCTGGAAATAAGCAGACTGTCATCTGCAGAATGAGGTATCCAGGGGGAGAATTTGGTGATGCTACCCTACACAACAGGGTAGCATTACCAAATTTACCTCCGTGAACCTCAATCTGAATCAAGGTATCCGATTCAAACAGAAAGAGGTACCCAGCGGATAAATTGAGAGATGCTAGGCCACTACATGGCATAGCATCAGCCCCTCAGCCCCCAGGGAACCTCAATCTGCAAATGACAGACTGCTTATTTCCAGGCTTGGCCACATATGTTGATTACCGAGTCATGTTAAACTCGTAAAGCATAATTTGTCTAACACAGGAGTCAGGCCTATTATACGGGGAACAGTGCTTTGGTTCCAAACAGTTCTTCAGTTACACCATGAATATCTAATTAAACCTTAACGATATGAGGGATAAAGTGACCCTCTGGTGGCTTTTTGTTACATATTGTACATCGAGTGGAACAAGACGTCATCTGCAATGCTTTAGCATTTCAGATGACGCCTTGTTCCACTCAAGGGACGATTTTGCACAGCGATTTTAAGTGAAGAATTTTCCATATTTTTTCGGGCGCATTACAATGTGGGGAAAGTGGTGGAAAATTGTTAAAGTTCACCTTTGTTGTTCAGAATCCGAACTCAACACAAAACAGTTTCAGATCGGACTCCATGTGTGGGAGATTGAGCGCTCTGATGTTTTCAATGACCCCCATCTCAGACCAAACTCGAGGCCATGTACTGCAGATATCACACCCAGTGGCTCTTCATTGCACGTTTCAACTTTTAAGGGGCTCTATGTAAGACTCGATAGGTCCAGAATGGACGATAACAACGATTCCGGGGTCCCACAAACGTTTCTAGTAACAATAGAACTAACTTTGATCAAATGGGACGATTCGGGTACAAATGAGGCACATTGAGTGTGCAATGAGGGCCGCTACATTTCCGTTCGGTCTGTAACATGTAACAATATATGCACTTCTTCGATGTATTTTGGCGATATTTCCCTCACATTTTTGTGCAGAACACCTGCAGCTCGAGGCCTGAAAGCCTCGCTTACTTCAGCCTAAAGGCTTAACCCCCATTGGTCACATGGTCAGATAGGAGGAGAGGGTGACGGTGTGTTTCTTTTATCATGTAAGTAGATCAAACAAAGCAAGATCACCAAGTGCTTACACCCGTACTAAATAGCATGTAGCTCGTTCCAAGCACGCGTTGAGCTCGTTTCAATGAGGGGTCATAAGCTATGTTTTCGACGCGCAAAATGAAAAAAAATAGATATTCAATAATTTTGTTTGCATGTGTCGTCTACTTTTCATGTTAAGTAAAGGGTTACCAGATTGAGCATCTCCACGAGGCATCCCCCATTCTCTCTTTACATGAGAGGCAACTTGTATTACAATACGACGGGCAATTTATCTCATTGATTCTCGCTCGGGGATCAGGGGCCCAGGCTTGAGACAGCAGTCAGAACTTTGGGGGACCAAGGCCTGACCCAAGAATCCCGGACTCCTGGGCCAACCATTCTCCCACCAAAGTACCGGGTCTCGGTAGATCCCTGGCCCCACCCTCTTACCGGCCCAGCTGATTACCGGTAATTATCTCCCTTTGTTTCAATTTCATTTATATCTACAGAGACTGTACACTTAACCATTTGTCTAACACGAATAGAAGACGATACGAAAAAAAAAATAAATGAATAAAATAAATCCTAAATAACTTAATTTAACATTTTTCTTATCAAGAGTAACTTATGATATCTCCTTGGAACGTGTTCAAAAGGTGCGTTAGAATGGGGGGGGGGGGGGGGGGTCTATACTTTTTCTACTTCTAATGTTTCAGACAAAAATTAAAAAAATAGTGAAATCCAAATAGCGATTTTTGTAAACAGAATTGATATGCCGCAAGGCAATGAGGAGAAAGAACGCTATAAAGGTTTGGGCCTGTTACGTTAAGTAAAGAGTGACACAACATTTCGACGAATCTGAAAATGTTCGATGGAAATCATTATGCATGTGTGCGAGTGTGGAAAAAAATAGAATGTTGGTTTCTGATCCCCTGCCGGGAGTCGAGCCCTCGGCATCCCCGCCTAGAAACCAGGAGACCAACACCTAAACCACTAAACCATTGCACACCGTCAAAACACAATGGCTGGAATCTACCTTTTTAGATGAAGTTCTCGTGATTATTTGGTTCATCTTCCTTTCGGTAGTAGCATGAAAGTGTGGAACGCGCTGGCTACAGTACGACGAAATTGCTGTGGTTGGACTCAGACGAAGACTGGCATGGGCCTGTGCGTGTTTTTCGAATGACCCAATCATGTTCTAGAGCAATTTAGAATGTTGGCTTCTTATTCCCTGTCGGGAGTTGAACCCTCGGAAACCCAGCCTGGCAATCAGTAGCCCAACACCTAATCCACTAGACAATGGCACACCGTCAAAAGAGACGATGGCTGGAATCTTGCTTTTTAGATGAAGGTCTCATGATTACTTGGTTCATCCTTCCTTCAGCATGACATTGTGGAATGCGCTGGCAATAGTACGACGAAAGTGTTGTGGTTGGCCTCAGATGAATACGGACCTGTGTGTATTCTTCGAATGATTCAATCAAGTCTTAGAGAAATTTAGAATCTTGGTTTATGATCTGCTGGGAGTCGAACTCTCAGCAACCCCGCCTGACAATCAGGAGTCCAACACCTAATCACTGGACCAATGCCCACCATCCAAAATGATTGCTGAAATCTAGCATTTTAGATGAAGTTCTCGTGATTACTTGGTTCATCCTCCATTCGGCGGCAGCATGGAAGTGTGGAACGCGTTGGGTACAGTATGACGAAAGTGCTGTGATTGGTCTCAAACGAAGACTGGCACGGACCTGTTTGTGTTTTTCGAATGACACAATCATGTTTTAGAGAAACTTAGAATGTTGGCCTATGATCCGCTGCCTGGAGTCGAAGCCACCGCTACCCCGCCTGACAATCTGGAGTCCAACGCCTAAACCACTAGACTATTGCACACCGTCAAAAACGATGGCTGGAATCTAGCTTTTTAGATTAAGTTCTCATGATTTCTTGGTTCAACTTCCAATCGGCAGTATCATGAATGTGTGGAACGCGCCGGCTACAGTTGTCCTCAGACGGAGACTGGCGAAGGCCTGTGTGTGTTTTTCGAATGACATAGTCGTGTTTCAGAGGATTTAGAATGCAAGTTTCTGATCCCCTGCCGGGTGTCGAACCCTCTGCAACTCCGCCAGGCAATCAGAAGTCCAATACCTAAACCACTAGACCATTGCACACCGTCCAGAAAAACGATGGCCGGAATCTAGCCCAGTCGTCTAAATTTGTCCACATGTTTTTCTATTCTTACAGTTTATGAGAGAGTACTCTCCCAGAAAATGTAAAAAGGCAAAACCGCACAGGGTAAATAACTTCAAGCCAAAGATGGTATGAAGCGCATCCATAGAATGTGAAGCCTTTAAGATGTGTTACCTGTACCCTAAAATAAAGCCCAAATATGGGCTGTCAGCACTCAACCAGTTAAGATGCAGAATTCCGTAGTAATGGGGTGAGTGGTTGGGTGTGAGACACCCTTCCTCTGTGGCAATGTCCCTGGTGGTAATACAGTTCAAGGTGAAATGTTACGTAAGTGTAAAGTTACCACCTCGAAGACAAACCTCTATAGTCTTATGCTCCTACTAACAAACATTTTTCTATTTAGCATTTGATTCTGGTATCATTTAATTTGACGTCTTCCCTAGTCTTGGAATGCAAGAATAAAGGGAAACATCTAAATGACACTTTAGACTGGTCTTATTGGGAACATCACAGACTCCCGAGTCAGTTCGTGGTTCAGACTCATTGAGTAAAATGTTTGTAAAACTGACTGTAGAGCTGAAACGGTTAACCGGTTAATCAATGATCAACATCTTGGTCGATCCAAAAAGTAATTGATCGATTAAACGTTACGTTTCAACTACTGTATTATATGGGTTAACAAAGGAACAAACTTGCTCCAAAACAGGCAAACATTGTCACACTGACTCACATCAATTATATCAGACAGATTAAAGCATGCAAGTTACTTGCTGACATACTTGTTTACTTGCATGATCATCATACTGTATCAGTAGCTGAAAATGGTCATTCTTAACCCTTTACCCATTACGGGTAGCAGACGATACTTGCAAAATATTCATGAATTACTAAAAAATTTTAATTTTTGTCTCAAAACATATAGCTTATGACCCCCATTGGAACGAGCTCAGCGAGCTCGTTCCAATGAGGGGTCATAAGCTATGTTTTTGAGACAAAAATTGAAAAACATAATAAATTTGAAAGGAGATTTTATTTTTGTATATAGTCCTAGTCGGGTTTGTTTGTTACGTTGGATAAAGGGTTCATGCTACATTATAAGTTAAATTATTAGTAAAGATCTTGGTAGTACCTTCTACGCAAGTCTTTGCTACCTGTATTGACAGCCAATACTAGTCTGGAAACAGCTGTAAAGGCACAGGATGCAAATTGTAAATATGCTGAAACATGTGTAAAAATCGCCATTCCATTAAGGGATAAACCACGTCCTTAGAAATTGGACTAGAAAAGAAAAACAAGAATAAAAGAAAAAAATGACCCCTCCTCTCCCCCCCAAAGAAACAAAATCCGAAACAAAATTATCTGTAAATGCCCTCCAACGTGGAAACATTCCTGCAATTTGAGGACATCGGTGACAGTTGTGAATTTAATTACAATTAATGGCTTGCTAAAAAGCTTGCTCAGCCTGGTTCAACTGTTAATTTTAAAGTAGCAATTTACTTGCCTTCGTGTACCCTCCGTTTTCTGCCCATTTGCTGTAGAATTCGGCCACCTGCTCGGGTTCCACTCCTGTTTTCTGCACAACTGCAAGTTTACTGACTACCGTCTCTCTTTCCTCGTGTGTCCACTGCTTTTCTCCATCAGATTGATTAAGCATTGTGCCTGAACCGATCGCAAAGCTAAACCTGCAGACAAAGACACGAATAGAAACTAGTTGAAATAGTTATTGATTCTCAGAGATTTTTTTCTTCAAATCAGTGAAGGAGGGAGGATTTTATTTTCATATTTTATTATCGCCGGGACTATGAATTATAAGAACATAGCAATGGTGATCCTGAACTAATGTTATACAGTGATAGTCCAGGCATATTAGACATAAAAATGAGAAAGTAAGGAAAAAATTCGGAGAAAGCTGATTTTTTTATATGTTTCCGGGACATACATTGCGGATAAAGTGTGAAAAGTCCCCGCGAATCCGAGTTGAGCTTTTTTAGTTATAGCGTTTTTTTGATGAAAAAAATTTTTTTTTAAAAAATTCGACCCAGCTCCATATTTCTCATTCTTATTCGCCTTAGTAGGGTGAGAATCATAAATATCGTGCTGAATTATATTGAGAATACATATCTCCAACAGAAAATGCCAACTTTGTACCAATCCTCAAACTCAATGGTGAAATATTCACGAAAATGTACAAAATTACGAAAAAAAATGTATTGTTTTCATACACACAACGGTACACAACGTCCATTAAATCAAATCTACGACTACTTTGGGAGTTAAATTATATATCAAAAATTGCAGAAAAGCAGTGGCTTTATAATGATATATAACAATAGTCATTTATTCCATAATGAACTGGTGAGACGTGTGAAATATTAACCATACCCCCTAAACTCAAATTCAAACGGCATCGATTTTTCTCATTCAAATACCGTATTATAGCATCATTGTTTCAATTTCCATGTTCGATTAAATCACATAATGTGGTGTTCGCCTACACTCAAGATGCATTGGCATGTAATGTGTGCACGCCCTTGGACGTAGGACGCACAGGAAAGCTTTGGGTACAATACTACGAGCAAATAGGTCTTCTCCAGTTGTTCTTGAGAGCAGAGCGCACAGGCGACTGGGAACTCCACACATATTGTGTTCGCAATATGATTCCAGTATTTCACGCAGGTGGTCATTTTGCATACGCAAAAAGTTCTCATCTCTATTTGCAGCAGATGAATGAGCTAACAGAAATAATGCAACAGGAAGATTTGAAGTTGTTCACTGAGAAAGGTTACTTTACCATAAGGCGCTCAGATAAATTCTGGGACGGGATATATTCTGATCAGACCATAGAGCAGTGTTTAATGAGAATGTTCAAGCTCCCTGGTGGTCTCACACATGGCAGGGGAATAACCGATAGCACTGTTGCGAAATGGGTACATGGACTACCTCTTTGCCTTCCGATATGTAATGCTCTCGAAAATTTTGTTCATGTTCACACTGGTCATGGCGAACAACATCGGGATCTCCGTCAAAGTTCACAATTGACTGATGCCAATGATATCACCAAATTATTGAACTGGCTCAGAGTGCATTCCCCCTTTCAGAATAGAGATCCACTACAATTAGTCTCTATGGCGACCGGGCTTGTGGCCGACGAAACTGTGAACTGTGACCAAGTTCGCAAAATTGGTGAATGTTGCGTATCGAATGTTGTAAGCAAAACGTTCAACAGCATCAAACTACGACGTGTTGACACTGTGAAGTCTTTCGCATCGATGGCAAATAGCATCAAAGTCCGTGGAAGTAAGGTAGTGATTGACCCCACAATTCTGTTCAACCGCATCACATGTGTTATTCAGTCACAAGCAGAGATGGAAGAGTATCTCAAATATATCTCGCCCCGAAACCACCAGCATTGTTTGATTCTGCTGGAATGAGGAAGACACAGAAAAGCACGCTCGGTAAGATCCTCAAAACATACGGTTCCGAGCAAACTAAAATCCCAGAACATTCTCTGTTTGTTGTAGATGGTGGATTTTTATTGAGGGCAGTTGTATGGCCTAAACAGTCGTCATATAAGGACATATGTACATCATATTCCAATTATCTAGTGAGACATTTTGGGGCGAACGTCGTGGTTGTTTTTGATGGTTATGCTTGTACTATGTCGACAAAGGGCATGGAACAAGCCCGTAGATCTAAAGACAGGTATTCCATTGATATCAATATCTCACCCGAGTTACCAGCCACCACACCCCAATCCGATTTCCTTGCAAATGCGAAGAACAAAACCCAACTAATCGATCTTCTAATGCAGGAGCTATCTGCTATCAATATTCAGTCCAAGCAGGCCGAGGCTGATGCTGATGTACTGATAGCCAAAACTGCACTTGACATCGCTCAACAATGTTGTCGTTGTGGGAACAGACACAGACTTGTTAGTCATTCTTACCTCTCGAGTTCAATCAACCGGGATGTAATATTCACATGATGTATTCCATTACCCCAAACTTACTAGTTTCAGTTAGTGAAATAGCAACCAAAATGGGTGACCATAGAAGCAACCTCCTTGTAGCACATTCTATAAGTGGTTGTGACACTACTTCTGCACTCTTTCGAGTTGGTAAGAAGAAAGTATTCAGTACAATTGTCTCCGATGTTACTAGCGACTCACAAGAGTATGTCAACACAATTTTGGCGGATGACAGTACACCAAGTGCAGTAGCCGCTGCCGGGGAACAACTTTTCCTGATCTTATACGGGAGTAAAACTGTTTCCTCTCTCGACCAATATAGATATGTCACTTACAAGCGTTATGTAGCAAAATCTAAACTGAATAAACCCATCGACCTAGCCTCACTCCCACCAAGCAGCGATGTTGCACAACAACATGTCTACAGATGTTATCTCCAGGTCCAACAATGGCTGGGCACTTCGCTTCCTCCGACGGATTGGGGGTGGTCGCTAGACAATGGACTTCTTGTACCGACTGCAGCCACAAAGCCATGTGCCCCCGATAACCTACTGAATCTGATCAGTTGTGGTTGCAAGAGTGCTTGTACAAAAAGGTGTGGGTGTAAGAAGGCAGGACTCTCTTGCTCAGGTTTGTGTAATTGCAGTTCGGATTCTTGTAACAACCACAGAAACACTGTCCTGTCGGAAATTTCTGAGTTCGATGAATAATATGTATATAGGTTATGTCATTTCTGTATATAGCGTTGATAATAGTCAATGTAACTTAATCCATGTTGATTGATTTGTACATTCTGTAAATATTATTTATTGATTTTTGTACATTCTGTAAATATTATTTATTGATCTAATGCTGCCAGACACAGACGTGTCTGTTCGGTCCCAAGCCCGAAAATAGTTGAGTTCTCATGCTGACGAATTTTATGCCAAAAGGGGAACTCGGCCAGAAGCAGAGGGGGTCTTCCATAATGTCTATTTTGTAAGCAATGATAAAAGTCTTCAGATGGTGGTGGATTTTTTATCGTCTGTCCAACTAACATCCCGTTCTGTACTACGACCCTTTGGGCAAATCCGTTAGGAAAATCGTCATTTTTTGCGTAAATCCGATACTTTTTTGTGAATTTTCAATAATTTTTCGCAGAAATTGTCACAGAATGCACATTTTCCTCTAGGTAAATGTATATTAGACATTATGTAGCTCGAAATACGCGTAAACAAAAAATACAGTTGGATCAATTCGAGGTTACAAAGTTCGTGCGATTTTTTAATATTTTTTTCAAACGCGTTTTCGAAAAAAGGCTGTAGAAAAAAAAGCTCAACTGGGATTTTAGGGGACTTTTGTCTAATCGTTCAGTGACATGTACTCGACATTCCCTGAAAAAATCAGCTTTCTCCGATTTTTTTCCCTAGTGAAACCTAATGTTCTTGGGCTATGATGCATTTTTCTATTTTTCGATGTTAAAGTGCAAAGCAGGAGACGTACAGAGTACCATACACACGTTGAGCTAACTACTGATGCGTCGTGGCACCAGTTGAGGCACGTGCAAAATAGTAACTTTCAGGTGCAAGATAGCTAACTTGCACGTGCAAGATAATAACTTGCACGTGCAAGGTTGCACGTGCAAGATATAAATATAACTCAACTGGTGTCTCAATGCTTCCGCAGCTAACCGACAAAATCTCTCGAATCTCTTCAATGCATGAAAACTCAGTTGTGTATCTTTGTTAAGAAGGACCGTTCTGATATGGCAGCTTATCAATAAAGAAAAAGGTGGGAGGTCACTTCAAAGCGTAAATTCAATGCTTTTCACCTATATTGTTGGCCCTTTATTATCCTTTTTGATGAGAAAATAATTTATCTTTATCGTACATCGCTTCATCTCCGATGACACAGGGGCAGACTGGGCAAAGAAAAGTTACCGGGAAATGAAGCAAGGCCGACCTCGGAACCGCAGAAAATTGTTATTTTTCCAGCTGACCGAACGCTGCCTTCTTGCGTCTGAGTGATCAATGGCAGTTTTCACAGAGGACATTTCTATATCATTTTTGTATCATCTTCATCATTCATTCGGCAAGAGTGGTATCAACGGGATGGGGGTGCGCGGGCCCATCGGGCCGACCATAGTTCCGCCCAATGGGAGAAAAGTTTGATTTTTGAAACTGAAAGAACACTGTTTCCTTGAATCTTAGCGACCAGTGACAGACTGGATTGCTGGTATATTGAAATGTTCTCTATGTGGTCTGCCATTCAATATACCGGCATTCTATACAATCAGATCTATTTCGCCTGTTGGTCGTTGTCACAAATTTCAGACACCAACAGGTGCTGGACTGCATCAATTTTGGGGGCCCCAGGGGCCACCAATAGCCTGCCCACCGGGAATTTTCACGGTAGACCATATGGACAGTCCGCCTCTGCAGTGACATACTTGAAACCTCTTGAAAATAGCGCATGAAAACTGGGGAAAACAGACTTGAAACCTCTTGAAAATAACGTATGAAAACTGGGGAAAACGATTGAATGTTCGACTTTCAAATCGAAGGGGAACCCGTATCAGTCAACTGTTTATATCTAACTTATTTGAGCATTGTCAAAACGTTTATGACGTTGAATGTACACTATCGTAGATGGGCGCCGGATGCACTTCAGGGCATGGGGGGGGGGGGGGGGGGGGCAAAAGGACTAGTAGCCCTACAAGAATAGTAAGGGAGGACCATATGGTGTAAAATTTTTAACACTGAAATTCCCACAGACGACCCTGAAGGCCAAATGACGTAAAAAAATCTTATGGCATAAATTGTTCAACACTGAATTTCCCATTGACCTGGGGGCATGCATGTCTCGAGGGCCTAAGGCCCGAGATGGGAGGGGGCTTTGAGGGGAGGGGTGTTACGCCCCTCCCGATGATAGGGTCCTGGGACCTCGCCAGAAAAATGTTTGAATTTTGAAGCTCCCAGAACGAATTTCGAGTGTATTTTATTTTTTTAGAGAAGAAATCACTGAGACAAATTGGGTGACGAACCTGGGGAAGTCTTTGCCTACCCATTCTCGCCCCGTGGTCCGAGGGCTAAGGCAGCTGCCCCCGTGTCGTGTTTCCAGCGCCCGTACACTATCGTGTCCCTTATGATAGGGAATGAGCAGATTCCATACAAAATCAGAATATTGCCAGAAAACTGGAAAGAAGAAATCGCGTGTATTTAGGAACAGTCTCGCTCAATTTAAGGACGGGCCTCGTGAACGGGTTAAGAGGTCGTCAAACATAACTTTGGACATTTTTTTGAAAATTTCCAAAATGCCCTGAAGCGAATTAAAGCGGTGAATAGCGACGTATTATATACCAAAATAATTACAAAAGTACACAAAACCCGAATTTATCCACCTTTTCAAAAATTAACTTCTATTGTTTTGGCTTTTGATGACAAAGAAATTGCTAGCCGCATAGGTAACCGACAAGAATAACAAGGAATAGATCGGTAATTCGAATGTCTAAGTTGTAAATAAAAGACTCCACACTCCATACTCGGAAAAAGCATATTCACCATTTCATCACCGACGTGATGAAAACGTTCAGAGTAAAATGAACGACCACTAAATATAGATTATGTTGGGACGACATGATTGTTATGACTCGAGATTCTTCCATTGGTCAAGTTGGGAAACGATTTGATTTCCTAAGATTTGAAATCTGCAAGCATTTCATTGCTGTTTTCGAATCTGCAAGGCGATGTAATGTATAGCACACGATACTGTATTCAAAGGAAAATATTCAAATGACAATGTGATCATTGCGAGATACAGTCCTTAGTAGCGCTGTTGAAATCAGAAACTGTGCAATGTGACGCAAGTTTCAGCAAGGGATTAATACGCCTAGAAGCGACCAGGGGTGTGCTTGGGTGGATGAGGATCAAGGACAGGATAGACCTATTGAAACTCGGTTATCTTAATTATTTGGTAAATCTCCCCGATAGCCGGTGGTGTAAAGTAATGTTCCTGAGAACTTTCAACTCAAATATCAAGACGGGGTGGATGGTCCAAGTGAGGGAGCTAGTAGAAAACTACTCATTGGAGATCTCGGACCTTGACGTTGGGGCAAACCAGGGCAAAAGGATCGTCAGAGAAAGGGTCATGGAGGATTGTAACCGTAATTGGCGAGAAGGGGTCAAATCAAAGAGATCTTTGGGTGGCCTGCGTGATAAAGAGAAGCCTGATTTTGAAGAGTATCTTGATGGCACCTTTTGGGGGGGGGGGGGGGGTCGCTGTTGTTCAAGCTGAGGTCACGGTCCCTGGAGCTGAGGGGAAAAATTGGGAAAAACAGTGAAAAGGAGTGCCAGATGTGTAACTTGGGCGTGGTGGAGACCCTGGAACACTTTCTTATAGAATGCCCAAAATATCAATCCAAAAGAACAAGATTCACGGGGAGTATAATGGGAAAGTGGGATGGGAGAATGAAGGACATGTGGTTAGGGGGCGACTCAAAGGAGCGGGTTAATATACTAATCGAAGAGATTGGGAAGAATGGGGCAAGGGATGCCATCAAGCAGTTCGTCTCCGAGTGTTGGGAGGAGAAAAGAAGCGCGGGAATAGGGAGGCAGTTGGTAGAACATGGGTAACCAAGGCCTTCTCATACGAGAACCGCGACAAATCAGCGGCCGGCCGAAGTGTTATTATTATTATTATTACGCCACCGATTCAATCTACTATTATTTGGTTGTTGTCGATGAGCAAAACATAAAACTGGAAAATTATATTTGAAAACAAAAATATATTCACATCAACATGCATTGCAGTCCTCACAAGTGTATATTTACGAAAAAATAATTTGACTAGCCGAACTATATTTTTGATGTAAAGAAAGCTTGGTGAAGTCTGCTAATCGAAAAAGAAGACCAATGTTAAGGAGAATTTCAGAAACGTTTTTTTCCTGTTCACCAAATAAAGCGAAGTTTAGTACCATCGTAAATTTAAATTTCTTCCTCGCACAACCGCATTGTTTGTAAGATGGATCAATGTCGATTTCAATCTCAACTGGCACCAAAAGGTTGCAACACTCTATGTGTATTGACAATCTGTTGACAGAATAGCATGAGCCACCTGGTGGGCACAAGTCACACGAATTACCGAAATGAGACTATCACGTCTCGTAAGGTTTTCGATAAATGAATTTAATAACCAACATAATTGCGATATTGTTCAGGCCGGTAATTTACTCCCTATAAAGTTAGTATTGGTAAGCAGATCAATTATTAATGTTCTTAAATCTGACGAGTAACCAAGTCAAGCCTCCTCAAACAGCAACTACGGAAGAACGATAGTTTCCAAACAAATGGAGATTACCAAACCATTGTACACAGATGAATTAGAAGCCATGCTTTCTAACTTAATGACGCCGATTGATGTAAGTATTCTGCATGCAGGGCAGGGCATTTTTTGTTATTTTGGACATACTTGAGCATTCAAATGGCATTCTTGGCAGCTGTCCTTGTTCATGCACCCCCAGAAATGGACACAGATAATACCAAATGAGGAAGTTTGGCAGTTGTCCTTTTTTGATATATAAGTCTCAGCTTTTTTAACAATTTGACACAGATCTTGTGCAAAATGGCAAAGAATTGTTGGGGTACGATCACAGCAGACTGGAAAAAGCCACATTGGACATTCTTCATTTTACATTGATGCACTCTCTCATGACTCCATACTTGTTTTTGTAAACTGTGTGGATTTGATCCTTGGTCAACTTCATAAAAGGTAAACAAACACAAGGCAAATGGCAGCTCTTATGGAATTTAGACATCCTAACTTACAATTAGTCTTATTGTCCGTTCCTTGCAAGATTGAGAAAAAGATTTCTCCGTATCTGCACCAGAAGGATTGAAGAATTTAACTATTCAGTAAATTTAAGGTATTTTATTGTAAAAAACCTGGTCGCTAACTTATGCCATAGTAGACTTTCACGTAGTGCTTTCTGCAACGTGGTAACGGTACCATCGCACATATTAGTTTCCACAAAATCTATGTTGCATTCCATGATACACCATTGATATAAAATTTATTGGGGTTATTCCTTTCTGGCCTTTTCTGGACTTTTGAGAAAATTGCCGGAAATTTGACAATAGTTAGGTTGGACGTCCCCTTCAGGACAGGTCTTGTGAAATTCTGTTAAGGGCGGGTCATATTTCGCGCTGTTTTGGTTTTGTTCGGCAGAGAAATGAGACAATAGAATAAACGCCATTTGTTTGTTTTGTTGCCTTATACGTGTGAGGGCAAACTATGCGACTTAATTTTGAGGTTGAGTAACTCAATGTCTTTCCAAAACACGCACCATTCAACAACAACACATGCATTCATTTCCTGTAAAAAAAGCGTTCCCTTTTGAAGCAAACTATGGCATATTCTGAAGCCATCGGCTGTGATTGTTTTCTTGGAACTAAAATTTTCCTTGTAGTTTTTCTAACAATTTTCTTTGGATCTAAAGGCGAGTATTCTGTATTTTCAACATAGTTTTAGCAAATATGGTCATGAAAGGAATATCTGCCAGCAGCATGCAAGAAGTTAAATCTAACTTGAGTATATCAAGTTCCAAGTATTAACACTTTACCTAACGTAGCGGCCAAACCGGCCAGAGCTATTCTCAAAAATCGACAATCAATTTTCATTATTTTTTAATTTTTTGTTTCTAAAACATAAGTTATGGCCCCTCATTGGAACGAGCTCGTCGAGCTCGTTCCAATGAGGGGTCACAACCTATGTTTTTGAGACAAAAAATGAAAAAAAAAAATATTCAAAAATTTTGTTTGCAAGTGTCGTCTTCTTTTCATGTTAGGTAAAGGGTTAAACAGTGATGAGCAAGAGAAGAATTCTGGGGATATTATCTATGATAGTGCATCTTCACTGCAAAATTATATTTTTAAACTTATCAAAGTGGGAGGAGCGAACAATGATCGGAGAATCATAATTAGGTTTAGTCACCCTCCCCACATCCCCCGAGAAGATTTTGCAAAATTTAGGGTTCCAAGAGGGTATTTGAGACATTTGTAGAGTGTGTAGCCATATATTGGAGACCATTTTTGGGCTTTATTTTGTGTGGAGCTTGCATTTGGCCAAAGGTTTGCGGTATTGAACATTTTATGGAGAAAGGTCCCCAGAACCCCGCCCCAACACACACACCGCCCACCCCTTCTCCCGCCCACTACGCCACTGCTAACGAGACTTAGTTTACAACCTTACAGTAGATTGCAAATCAAGTGTCACTTTCTTCAGTTGTTCAACTGTAGTTTTAAACGATAGTTTTAAACGATACGAAGAATACGTAGCGCTCAGAAGAGCCATTATTAAGGAAAAGTATTTTATGTGATGTGAGAATGCCTGTTTCCTATTTCCTCCACTTTGCCCGGACCTCGTGGGGGGTCACACCCTCCCCAATAACTGTCAGAATTGTCTGTTGTCCATCGGAAAAAATGTGTCTGCTTGAATGCCATCCGCCTTTTTGTGGCGAAACAACAGTGTAGTCTGTATCGGGGATACGGCTACAGCAAAACCCCACTGTAAACCCTCAAGACCCTTAAATGTAAAGAGTGAAGAAACATAGTGTGGTCGACAAGGTTAACAACTCAAAGCATTCCAGATCAGGTGATTCTGTACTTGGTGTTATTGGTTAAGTAATCGTTTAATGAGACGCTTAATGCATAACTGTTCAAACTACCATTAGCCGAGTAAATGATTAATAGTTACCAAAAGCAGTGAGTTGTTTAATGTTCAAATGGTTTAAACTGCTGACTGGTAAATGATCGCTAGGGATAATAGAAAAATATGATATTGGTTTTGTGTCCAGCTGCTAGAATCTCTCTCAACTCCGAGCCTGAAACGCTTGATTAATATATCGAGAGCCAATAGTATATAACGTATACAATTATATTCTCTAGAATTGTATTTTCTACCTATTAATATAACTGACTAAAATGAATCATTAGCATTTTAATAGATATGGCACTTTGCCAACTGCCAAATTGCCAGATTTTTGAAAATGCTAATGATTCATTTTAACCCATTTAAAGTCATAACCAGAAAATACAATTCTAGAAAATACAATTGTAATAAAAGTTTTATAGTATTGGCCCCTAGCTTTGTTTACAGAGTGGTAACATCTGTACAACTGTCACAGTTTCGTGGCAAACATCCGATCTCGGCAGGTGCAGAGGTTAATTTGGCAAATGAGGAGTTCATAACAACACAGAGAAAAACATATCAATCACACAATTTCACGTACAACAGACTCGACTATCGTTAAAATGCTGCCCCGCACCGGGTTTTACATGGTATTTGCCCGATGCAGGTTTTACAGGATTACCAACGTGATGACGGAACCCGACATGTTTCCGCCTTTCCCATCCTCAATTGGAATAGTCAACAAAACGGTAACCTATCAGATGTGCCTTAAACAATGCGAAAAAACTTTTGCTTACATTTGTGGACTTTTTTGCGGGACTCACCTATAGCTTTGTCAGCAATACAAGCTGTGCCCATTTAACAACGACAGGAGAGTGTAAAGGAGAGTTCTGACTCACCTACTTTTGTCCCCAGCAAAAGAAAGTTAGATTTTTTCTTAAGTTAGAAAATGTCTGTGGAACTTTCAATGTTAATTCTCACACATTAACCCTTTACCCAACGAATCGGCCGATTCCGTCCGCGTAATGTGCAAATTCGGCAGTTGAAAAAATATTATTTTTCAAAAAAATTCAACAAAACCACATCATGTGACCCCTCGTTGGAACGAGCTCGTTCCAACGAGGGGTCACATGATATGGTTTTGTTAAAAAATTTTGGAAAATTTAACAAAAATTATATTTAAAATAATAAATTTTGATATCGTCTGCGTTGGGTAAAGGGTTAAAGTTTCGTGTCCATTTTATAACCCGGCAAGCCAGTGGCCAACCCCAAAAATTCTGAAAACTTGTAATTCCTTATGCAAAATATCGTTTTAATGTCCAAATACCCTAAAAGGAGAATGTAGTATGGGACTTTTCAGTGTTAATTTTTACATGTTTGTGTTATTCGCGTGCTCACCCATTACTATGGAAATCCCAGACATTTTATGGATCGCCTAAAAATACAAGTCTGGAAACATTTTGAACATGTTTGTTTACACAGAAATCTCCATAGGGAATTACAACATTTGTTAAAGAAACATGTATTTTTTAGCGTCTGCGGCAAATTTTGTTTTTGAAGGTAATTAGAATTTGTGCGCATCCGTGTCCATCCTTTACCAACGGAATCCCATAGACATTTTCTAGATCACCAAAAATACAAGTTTGAGAACGGTTTTGAACAGGTTTGGAAATTAACACTGAAATTTTCATAGAGAATTACAACATTTTATAAAATCTGTGTTTTGTGCATCCACATTCAGTTTTGTTTTTGTGTGGAAATCGAATGTTTTATCAAAAATTGGCTCAAAAGTCAGTTGGAAAGAATGCGTGACATTTTGAAGTTTTATTTCGTTATTTTATTTGGAAAAAAATAATAAAAAATACACACAATAAAAATATAGAATAGAGAAAAAATTGAAAAATACATATTTCGTAAATAGAAAAAAAAAACCAAAAATGCATATTTCGGAAAAATGTTTCCGAATCAACGTTTTGTCGAGAAATAGACGATACATATTTTGAAAAATAGAAAATGTTTATATTTTGAAAAATATTGAAAAAAAATATTTTTTTCTGAAATATTTCAAACTTATTTCTTTCAAATACTCATAACAACTAATAACAAGAGGCATCAGGGGGCCTGCGGGCGCTCACCTGACATGGTAGCCTAAATATCAACCCAGAGAATTGATTTCAACAAGTTGCATCTGCTCCTCCTAAGAAAAGCTTATACCAAATATCCAAAGATTCTGACCAATGGATCTAAAAAAAAAAGATTTTTAAAGAATATTCCTCATATTGAACTAAGTTATAATTCGGGCCCCCACAGGGAGCCCATATATGAACCCAGGGACTTGGCTTTAACAAACTTGAATCTCACCCCCCTAAGGATGGTGCACACCAAATATCAAAACATTTCGACTGCTGGATCTGAAGAAGAAGATTTTTAAAGAGAATTCCTCATTTTGAATTAAGTTACAATTCGAGCTCCCACAGTGAGTCCAAATATGGACCTAGGGACATGGCTTGAAAAAACTTGAATCGCACCCCCCTAAGGATGCTGCATAACAAATATCAAAACATTCCGACTGCTGGATCTGAAGAAGAAGATTTTTAAAGAAAATTCCTCATTTTGAATTAAGTTTTCATTCGGGCTCCCACAGTGATCCCAAATATGGACGTAGAGACATGGCTTGAACAAACTTGAATCTCACCCCCTAAGGATGCTGCATACCAAATATCAAAACATTCCGACTGCTGGATCTGAAAAAGATTTTTAAAGAAAATTCCTCATTTTGAACTAAGTTATAATTCGGGCTACCACAGTGAGCCCAAATATGAACCCATGGACTTGGCTTGAACAAACTTGAATCGCAGCCCCCTAAGCATGGTGCATACCCAATATCAAAAGATTCTGCCTGCTGGATCTTGAGAAGAAGATTTTCAAAGAAATTTGCCTGAAATGCACGAAGTTCAAATCTGGGCTGATATACTGAGCCCAAATATAAACCCAGAGGGCCGATTTGAACCAACTTGAGTCAGATCCACCAAATATCAAAAGATTCTGCCTGCTGGATCTGGAGAAGAAGATTTTTGAAGAAATTTGCCTGAAATGCACTAAGTTTGAATTCGAGCTTCTATAGTGAGCCCAAATATGAATCTAGGGAGCAGATTTCAACAAACTTGAATCAGACCCACCCCACAATGTTGCATACCAAATATCAAAAGATTCTGCCCGCTGGATCTGGAGAAGAAGATTTTTAAGAAATTTGCCTGAAATGCACCAAGGTCGAAATCGGGCTCCTATCCTGAGCCCAAATATGAACCCAGGGGGCTGATTTGAACAAACTTGAATCATATCCACACTACAATGTTGCATACCAAATATCAAATGATTCTGCCTGCTGGATCTGGAGAAGAAGAGTTTTTAATGTTTTTCCCATTGCGTACAGTGTTAAAAAGTGCTGACTCAGCACTTTTTTCAAAGTCCTGAAAAAAGTACCTTGTGATCAAACTGATAGAGATTTTTTAACTATTCTATTCTACTGGATAAAAGTAAGCTTTATACAAAATGAGAATTCTCTGTGCCGTGAAGTTTTGGAGATATGGCAGTTTTAAGGTTTTTCCTATTTTTAGCTCTCAATGTTCCCACGGTCAACCCAACATAATGTAACTGGGTCACGTGACTATGACGTCAATTCTTCCCTAACTAGGTGTAGGTTGGCCACGACATACAACTCATCGGTGATCAATAGTGATAACTGACATGCTCTGTCATGATCGTTGAAGAACGGAAGACTCGGGTGCGCAAAAATGTCGTATTGCGGTTGAAAACATGACCAAGACCAAACAAAGACCCGGTAAACGACCAAATAAGACTGTTCTGTAGTCTTTTTGGTCGACCAAATAAGGAAAGTGTGACCAATTACGTCACAATGACGTTCTACCCACTCCCACTACCCACTCTAGCAATGTCTGCTCGCGAAAAGTGATCAAAAAAGAAATATTACTCTGGAACTTATGTGTGAACGCTATACAAGTTGCGAACAACAAACAATAATGACATGGGTGTTTTAAGTGGAAAACGTCGTCGTAGTGGAGTCATACTGCGGTTAAAAACAAGACTAAAACAGAAGAATAATGATGGTTCGGAAACAGTTAGATTTGATAAATTATCACAAAAAATGAACACACGATTTTAAACTGATTATTTTCACACATAAAAATATGTGAAATTATTTGATTTTAGAATGAACAATTGCTTTTGACTGCACACTCGAAATTGTTGTACTCGAAATAGAATAACTCGAAATGACTCCGCCGACGATGCGCCTAAATTTTGCTAACAAATATTTTACAAATAGTAACAAGGTATGTTTTGTTCTAAACCGATATATACCGGTATTCAAACCAGTAATGATTGAATACCGGTGTAATTGCAAAAATATTGGTTTATCATCATTATTTATTTAACCACAATTTAATTTTCAATCCGTCTTGGGTTTTTAACTGTAGTCCCAAACGAATAATATCCCTGCATCCGACCGGGTAATACACAAATTCAGCAGCTGAACAAATATTATTTTTCCAAAGAAATCATCAAAATCATATTATATGACCCCCATTAGGACGAGGTAGACAAACTCGTTCCAATGAGGGGTCACTCGATGTGATGTCGAAATTTCTTGAAAATTTCGATAAACTAATATTTAAAAACATAAAATTTGATATCGTCTGCGTTGGGTAACGTGTTATTGGAACTATATTATCAAAGAGTGCCGATTTGTTCCGATTGTGATGGCACAAGTCCGGATTATGGTACGTATGCTCAGATATCTGAACAGTCTTTCGATATACCGGTATACCACGTTGATGCAACGTCTATAACAACAGGGATCTAATTTAAATCGGGAATTAGATTCGCCTGGCTCTCCAGAAGATTCATCTGAAGTTTGTCTACTTGCATTAATTTGTTATGTATGTCGCATCACTGCCAATTCAAATTCAGTTATTTGAATTCAACGCGTCGGTTTGCAATGTATATAACAGGCCTTATGGCTCAATAATATCACATACTGAATTTGGTTCAAATCGGACCGTCGGTTCAGAAAACAGAAATTTTGGGGGAGGCCAAAAATTTAGCCCCCCCCCCCCCCCCAATTACAAAGGCAAATATTGCCCTCTCTTAAAGTTATCAAGTTACAGTAAAATCATCCCAAAACGAGTCATTCTACCAAGTTACAATGAAATCCCTTAATAAATATAACTCGGTCACGGTTGATCGATCCTGACCAAAATAGGAGAATCTTGTCTAGATATCATGTTAAGTTATCCTACCAAGTTACAATGGAATCCCTTCATAAAAACAACCCAAAAGCAGTGCTAATGGAATCTAGGTCCAGTGGACAGGCAAGGGTAAAGGCTGACCAAAATACGTCAGTCTCATCTAGTCATCATACCAAGTTATCCTTCCAAGTTACAATGATATTGCTTCATAAATATGAACTGTAGACTATGCTAAACACATCTAGGTCACGTGCCTGTGCGGCTGTCACGGTTGACCGATCATGGCCAAAATAGGACGTTCTCATCTCGACATTATTCAGAGACACCCTACCAAGTTACAATAAAACCCCTTCATAAATACGCCCTATAGACTATGCTAAAGGTTTTCGGGCTTCGGGCCCGCATAGCCGTAACGGTTGACCTATCGTGACCAGTAGGGGACATTCTCATCTAGACACTATACAGAGTCATCCTACCAGATTACAATGGAACTCCTTTATAAATACGACCTATAGACTGTGCTAAAGTTTTTCGATCTCTCGCAGCCGTCACAGTTGATCGATCGCGACCAAAATGGAACGATCTCATCTAGACATGACCTTGAACCTACATATGAAATTTCGTAATGATCGGACAAGAACTACAGAGTGCGGACTGTGCCAAAGAAAACATGAACAGACGGACAGTCTTACAGACTCACAGATTTCCGCACGCGTGGTGGCAACAACCTATCTTGACTCTGTCAAGTTGAGCTAAATATTAATGGTTTACATGTAGAAGGCATGAAACTCATTCCCAGTTTAGCAATAATCGCTGAAAACGAATACAGTTTTTGTGTTTATCACCACTGGTTTCAAAAACAAGTGCGTGGTATGTTCTGAATACATTTATAAACCATTAATGAATCACTGATGGCTTTAATGTGTACAGAACATACCATGTAATCATACCTTAACCAAGGATGTTATAAACACACTCAATACGCAATGTGCATATCAAAAGGATGAACCGAAATGTAAATAACATTATATTCCATTAAAAACAACATTACTGAATGAAAGAATTTTTCTAAAAAATATTGGTACAGGCAGAAAAATAATAAAGGTTTGTCAGAAAATTCCAACAATGTTCTGATTTCAACTTACAGATTTTTACCCTACTGTCTCAAAAAATATGAGCAAAATGTTTGAAAAATAGCACCAAAACCCAGGTAAATCAATTTATTGTTGGATGTTGTGACGTCATCCCCATAGTGATGCGTGGTGTTAGTGTGCATGCGCAGCGCGTGTTGGTAGGGTGATACGTGATTCCGTCGGCCATTTTGTATACTGGAGGCCACCATCTTGGTTTCTATGGTAGCACGTGGTTGCTATGTTACCCAAAGGCTTCTAATAGGAGAGGGACATGTTCGGAGGGTATGTTCCTTTGTACAAGAATAATCTCTCGATTCGTAGAATTACCCAAATGAACCCAACAATCCCTCCAAATCACCAAAAATGACTTTTGTTTGACATGAAACTCCAGATTTGGCTTTTTTCTCAATAATTAGAGCACCTTTGAATAAAAATAGCACGTAGTGCTATAGGACAAATTCCTTTGTTTAAGAATAGCACGTAGTGCTATAGAACAAATTCCTTTGTATGAGAGTCATTACCCAGAATCCTGTGGTTTTGCTAACCATTATTCGAAATATAAAAGTAAGGCCCATATGTGTACATGAAGGCCATGGAGAAAATCTCAAGTCCCACCATATACTCGTGTGAGGTTCTACCCATATGTTAAGCTAACTAACCCTTTTTGTCGTATGACGTCAAATGTACCATCCCTCTTAGCCTTATTTCGGTATTTGAGGATACCTATGACGTGACAATGTATTATTTGAGGATACCTTTTGACGACACCGTTTAAAAGATACAATTTGATGATACCTCTGGTATTGTACTACTGGACTCATTGATAACAACACAATTTTTACATTTTAATTTCTTCTATTCAACAACAACAAAAATACAACTTTTCATGGAAACAGTTTCTTCTATGGTCTGTAGATTGTCAAATATTCATAAACAGTCTTTCTGCAGATTGGACAGCTTCTCAGTGGTCTACAACAGTCTTTGCACAGGCACAAATGGTTACATGGTCGTTGAGCAACATTGGCTTCAGCTAATAAACACACACTACATTTTGTCCTCCGTGAATCTTCTTGAACTGATGTGTCCATTTCTTCTTTCTCGCCCATTTCTTCTTCTTGAAATTTTTCATTGTCCACGAATGGTAAATTATGAATGTAATAACAGTCTGCAGAATATTGTCGGTGTTCTTTTATAACATCATCTTCTGTTTCCCAGAAACGAACAATAATACCACTGTGAAAACATTGAGTTCTGTCACCTGTCCTCAAATAAAAGAATCCAGCTTTTGTCGGTTCATTCGGGGTTTTCACACTTTCACTTGGTAACATGAAATCGAAAGGCTTGAGACGATTTTCCTCCAATGCTACTTGATGTGTTTTGGTGGTCTCTGTTCTGGTGTCTTTCTTATTTTAGCTTCATTTTCTCCGCGCATTACCTGCTCCAGTACTAGTGGTGGAACATCACGAAAATACGTTTCGAATGAAACGCTCATTCTCTCTACAAAGTCTCTTGGATTTCTTGTTTCTTCGTTTCTTGATTGATAATCATTCAGCGCCATCTGTATCAAAAACGGAATAGTGAACATTCTTCGATTCTTTTTATCTTCATTCTTCTTTGGTTTTCAATCTCTCTTTGGTTTGGGTCCTCCTATTTCAAGGCTCCTCTTCTTTGCAATATCCACTGCTT
This sequence comes from Pictodentalium vernedei, assembly GCA_031216915.1. Lineage (NCBI taxonomy): Eukaryota > Metazoa > Mollusca > Scaphopoda > Dentaliida > Dentaliidae > Pictodentalium > Pictodentalium vernedei. Next base: position 159,172,568 of record CM062296.1, read on the forward strand.
TGGTCACTTGTTCCCAATCTCTCGTGGTAAACTGGAACCCAGAGTCGTTTTTGAACAGTTGAATCTGTAAATTGTTGTTGAGTTTGAAGACGGTTACATTTGTCGACATCCTTCTTCTTTGGCTGTCGAAACACAAATGAGCTGGAATCCAAGTGCGCCCTTTTTATAGTTTTTTCTTCAATACAGCGACATAAGGTGGCAGGTTTCTTCTATGACGTCATTAACCAACACATCATTATCTATTAGATCAGTGGTAAACATGTCGGATATGGTTTCCATCGGCAAACCGCGAGAGCGATGTTTCAAGTAAAACAGGCTGTATTGTCCACTCGCTGGTAGATGGTCCTTGAAGGCGTTTTGTATTATATTTCTAATATCTGGAATTCTTCTTCAAGAAATTCTCGAATGGTCTGTGTTGTGGTGGTAATCCATAGGAACCAAAGTACTCTGTGTTGTGGTGACTAACAAAGTGAGACATCCAATGTTCTCCTTTTGGTGGTCTGGATTCGTGTTGGCAATCAAAGCCACTGGTATGTGATCTGGTAATCTTCTTAGTAATCTGTTTCTCACAAATACACCCAAACATATTCTCTTCAAACAACAATCTGATCGAAGGGCGTTCTCTAACTGCAACGTGTTCATGTCGAGTAATCAAAGATTACTTGTCTATTCTTTTCCACTTCTATGATGTTCTGGAATTCTGCATACATCAGTACGTTGATTGGGGTTGGTAATTGGCTTCCGAAATGGACTTCAAGTCCCAAAGTTCCTCTCTTCACCAGATCGAAGTGTTGTCCATGTGATAAGTCTGGAGTCAAGTCGAATGCGAATAGGGTGTATCCATTTATGTACTCTTCTCGGCTGATGTGGTTTCCTTCATTCTCGTACACTTGTCCAGTCCCTTGGAACAGGGTCGTATAACAGTTGGTCACTTCTTGTTGTTCGTCGAGGTTGTAATGGTTTGGCTGGAATCGGCTGTCCATACACGTGCAAAGCTAAGTAATTGATGTTGTAGTTCTTGAAATTATATGGGTTTTTTGCAAAGTTTTTTCAAAGTTTTCATTGAATGCATCGTTGTCTATACATCCCATGACGATGCGTTTCGGTAGTTGGTCTAAAAATAAATTGTCTTGTGTAATGCTCAGATTTTCATTCGGCACTGAAAACACCTTGGTTTCTACACGGTCGATGGGATATTTTGCAGTTGCTTTTGTTAGTGCTTTCTCGTGAGCCATTCTCACGAACGATTGAAGTTTCTCTTTGCGGACAAACATGGATACATCTGGAATTTTGATCTCTTATGTTTCGATATCGGCCATCAGTGCCAAAGCATCTTTGGCTCTGTTCATTTTAACATGAACGTTAACTTCATTGAGCAAGTAACGAGTTTGGAAAAACATATCCAAATGTAATCTCCCAGTCATGTCCACGATTTTACTTTTCTCTATAAATTTCTTTCGAAGAATATGTCAAATTTTCTGTCAAATCTTCCACGTGTCCGGCCATACCCTTGTAGCATAAACACTTCTTTGCAGCTGGTCCATAACTCAACAAAGTTTCTATGAAAGCTCTGTAGTGAAAAGAGTTGTCGGAAGGAGATACCAGTTTTTCATTCAAGCTGATATCGATTTGATTAAATATGGAATGCATCCATAAATTGACTGGGATCACATTGGCATCGAGCGCAGTTGTTGGAATCTACAACCTTTGCTTTAGCATACAAGTGTGTATGTGCCAAATTCAAATAATCATTTCCTAATCCTGAAATATGGAATTCTATTGGGCCACTGTTTCCTGTGGTCGCCAAAGGCCTGTGTTCTACCCATTGCCCATGTTCCACACTAGTCTGCATTGACGGTATGGTAAACAATTAGAGTTCGCTGTTGACACACGAGCTGTCATCCCAGGGTCCTGGCTATAGTTTTCAATAAAGGTAACACTACGTTCTTCAGTCCTCCCAGTATACTTCCCAAACAATAACCTCTCTGTATTTGAGTTCTAGAAAAAAGCTGGTAGAGAATTCCCAGCTTGTTTCGTGTAATATTCTTTGTATAATTTGGGCTTACAACAGTAAGTCATGTTTATGTGAAATGAAGAGATCTTCAATTTCTGAAATGAAGTGTCACTGTCACGTTCCCGAACTCGAATGGTTCTATGGCTGCTGTGTCGTCCCTTATACATACCCGGACGGTACTGCAATTTTTTCGTTCCACTGGTACATAATACACATTCTCAAAGGTTTTGGAGATGATGTTCCCATATTTTCCACGTACAGGTTCGATACGAAGAAGGGATATTCTCATATCTCCCTCGACTTGGTCACGAACCAAGTCACGGTATACATAGAGTGAATAAACGCCTTGGCTGACATCAGCAACCCTAGAAGAATTGAAAGTTCCGGAGTTAAAAACACCTTCATTAAATCCCAAAATATTTTGAAGAGTAAGTCGATTTTTCTTTGGATGATCAGTAACGAAAGCTTCCTCCCCACGGTTATTGGAACAAGTATTTGGATGCTGGATCTCTGCCAGACCTACTTCCCATTCCGCCGTGAGATTCACTGGTTGTGATAACTGAGTGATATACGTTGTGCGTGTGTGTTTCATGGAACACGTTCATATAAATGTTACTTGGCAGAGTCAAATAAAACATCACTTTTTCTTAATGGTTGGATTAGGCAACGAATATTCTATGCTACTACACAAGAGAGCAGTCCACAACTTGCTGCCTGTGTTCTCGAGAGTGAGATTAACGGCACTGGTAATGAAGATGATGTACAAAATGATTATTTGTGAAAAGTAAGTGATCTCGCTCCTTGTAATTCTTTTTTCCAAACAGAGGCCAAGATCCGTACGATCCTTCTTCCATTTTGGAGAAACCTAACAGGTCCACTTCCTTTTATAGGCGAGCTGACTCTGCTTGATCCACGAATTGAACGAAGAGGGATATCCCAACCACTTCACGAATAATTCTTTCTTTTACCACGGCCACGTTTCTGGAGTACGTGTTCGATTTTGTAAATAGTTTTATGTGCGACTCGCTGAAGCTCTTCAGTGTAGAACGAGCCTTTCGGTACTTCCCCATCATCATATTGTAAGATATATGTGACTGGGTGACCTTTCTTAATGGCTACCACTGTGAATAGCTCTTCGGTCCAATTGGGCAAATACCCCTTTTCAAAAGTTTTCTTAACTTTTCTGATTCTGACTCTGTCTCCCACGTCCTGTGTTTTATGGGTTTGCCATAACTTTTCTTGCCAAACCTCTACTTGATTTTCAAAGTTCACGGCAATGGAGGCCATAGCGATACTACGATGATGAGAATGATTATAAGATTTCACTAAGTTTTGAAGTGGAAAAGTTAGTGTATCGTCCTGGGTAAAATACTTCCACATTTTGGGTTTCAATGTTCTATTGAATCTTTCTGCTATGGAACACTTGTTTCCACATTTTGTGTAGTGAAAAATTCTACTCCGTGTTGTTTGAGAAAATTCTGAAATTTTCCGTTTAGGAATTCTTTGCCTTGATCAGTTTGTAATTTTAATGGTTTACGACGTTGTTTGAAAATTTTAGTAAAAGCTTTAATGATGGAATCACAAAGTTTGTTTTTGAGAGGTATGACCCAAGCATATTTACTAAACACATCTTTTCACGTCAACAAAAATGTTGTGACTTTTTACTGACATTTGCTAAATCTACCAAGTCAGCTTGCCATTGTGCATCGATACCATTAACGATCACTTTCCTTCTAGGAAATGTACGACGAACAGGTTTGTGAAGAGTGTATGTATCTTGAGTCTCAAACCATTTCACAACTCATTTGGTCTTTTTCTTGGACGCTCTTCGAAGAGCGTCTATACCACCAAAGGAGCTGCAGAATCATCGTTCAATGCTTCCATGACTACCCTTTTTCAAGTGTCAACTCTAATTATACCCTTCCTCAGCCCACTTTGGCGTTTCTGTTTTCTTTTGTTGTTTACGTTTTGCTTCCGACTTTATCTCTGACTTTGTCGGTGCCTGTTTCATAAAATCCTTACGTTCTTTATGACCAATCAATTCTTGGGGTGTGTTACGCTCTCTCAAGGCTTCGGCCAACACTTCCCATCGTTTAGGTTGGAACGATTTTCGCTTTCTAAGTAAATCGTTTTGAAGATCTGTTGCATTCGACCCTAACACTGTTTGATCTTTGTGGACTAGTTCGCCCTTCTCATTCCAAGATATATTTGGGTAATTTCTAATACGATTCAACAACAACTTTGCTTTTCTCTTCATAGTCATAGGTACAGAATCGAGAATGTCTCAGTCTTTATTATCTTTCTCAAGTTCGACTTTAATGGGACGAGAAGTCACTGCTTTTTTGTTGAAATGTCAAGTATCTTTGTAAGACTTGATTATAGTGTATCATCTTCTCATCAGCTGAGAAAAAAGGGGCATCGAGAATATCTCTCATTTCTAGAGCCAATGATGAAACAGCCATTTCATTCGGTTGTCTTGGGGTCTCTTGTATACATGACAATAACCTTGGTTCTACTGAAGCCATCTTCGTTGCATATTCCATCATCCAAAAATACCTTTAACAGCACTCAGTAGTACAGGAGGTAGTAATTCACCCAAGAATCCCCCTTTCTGTAAGATCTGTCTCTTTCTTTTGGTAGAGGTAGCTTTATTTGCCACTGCCCTCATAGTTGTTTCTGACGAACGAGTTTGGTTCTCTGAGCTTTGGTCAGAGGTTCCGCGCCCTTCAAGATATTCGAGGCACAGTCAGACAAACAAGTGATCAATTCTTTGTCTGCAAGTTTTAGTACGGATTTAACGAGTGTGTGTTTCGATTTATTAAGAAGCTTGAGAATAACGATGTTTTGCTTGAAACGGCCAGGCATACATCTGACTTGAACCGGACTTGCTGCCCCCACCCCACTTTATACCTTTCGGAAGTACACGTTCTGTGTTTCCCCTGGAAAAAATTTGACTTCTCAATCTCATGTGTTCAGGAGTATCTTGTTTGAGATCGATAAAATGGTAACCAAATGGGGTCGAAGTGGCATCTTCAAAAACTTTTCTCAGAAACTTGGAATGACCATGATACATCTGTGCTGCCAAGTGTGAGATCTGAGAACGACCCCTAGGATTTTTAAACAAGATCATGTAATGACTATTGAGAGCTACAGTCCTCTGAACTTTATTTTTGTCGAATACATTTTGAACAACGGACATCACACTAATCTTACGGTGATGACTACCTTTAGTCAATAATCTACACACTCGAACATCTGCATCGAGCATCAGATCATCCAAAATGACTAAACTATCAGATTTTAATTCTTGAGGGAGACCCTCTACAAATTCTACTTGGGATAAAGTGTTGTATAATAGTTGCCATTCACTATAACACCAAATAATGTGACTTGGAACAGGTGAAATAATATCTTGAAAGTTTTGAATAACCCGATTTACAAAGGATGATTTACCACTACCCTTGAGACCACACAATAAACAAGTAAATGGATGCTTCCAACGAGGATCCATCTTTGTCGTTCTGTGTTGGTACTGCTCCCCTTTTATACCTTTTGTGGAGGTGGCCATAATGGCCACTGAATGTTGGTACTGCTCCCCTTTTATACCTTTTGGGAAGGCGATCTCTTTGACTGCCTTCCAACATTATACACAGTATTGGTAGCCCTCTGACTTACTGTCTGGGGACAGGTGAAGTTTGTTTGATATTTGTCCAGTACATACACATCAAATAACTTAAGCATCATTACCACTTTTTTTTCTTTTTTCTTCTTTGTATACAGTTTTATGGTGCCACAGTAGATAGACGTCATTCTTGTTAACTCTTTCAAGTGCTTCACTAAAACATGTTATAGTCTTCTCTTCTTGAGACATCATGAGGCATACATTATGCTGAATCTGGCTTGAGTGATCGACTGTACATCCATAGTATTTTTCTTCAACGACAGCGTCAATGTTCTCTTCCACATAATGAGCATGTGCCAAAGAAAGTTAATGTTGCAAGCGAACTTACCTGAGTTCACTATCAATTTCATCAACGATCAATGGTTGTGGTTTGGGTATTCTCACTGTGATCTTCTTCTTCTTCAAAGGAGGTTCCCTTGTTTTTTTAAGTCATCATGGTTAGCAGGTCCTGGTGTATTTTCTTCAGGTTTAGTATCTTCAGTTAAAGCTGTTTGTTGGGTGTTGATGGCTGTATCTCTTTCTTCTATTTGAGATTTCAGGGCATTCCATTCTTCTAAAGATAGTGCAATCCCAGTCTTCGTAGGATAAGGTTTCTGGTCTTTACCCTCAAAGTATATGTGAACATGTATCCTCAGTTCACCCTGGTACTGGGTGACATTATCATAAATCTGCTTACTGCCAAGTCGGAACATCTTCTCTGGTCAATGGTTAGAACGTGAATGATGCCAAGTCCATTCGTCGTCTAATCTTATATATTTTTGACGGACGTGTTTGAAAACATTGCCCTAGTTCAACATATTCCGATCTACTTTTTTATTCTTGGTTGGGGATTGTGTTTGTTTCCTATAGGATTATAGGTTAAAGTTGGAAAATTTAGAAAATTAGTATAGAAAGTAATGGAAAAGAAACACAATGGGAATATACTAATTTGTTTTGTTGATCAAACTGCAATCTTGAACTGCAGGATATGGCCCTCTGCATTTTATACTGACTTGGGACAGGTCAAGCTACAAACTTCTGTCCAATGGAGTTAAATCAAATAACTTGAGTGCATTCCCACACCCTACATTTCGAACTATTTTCAATTTTAATCTGATATCCTATAAGAAGTATCCCTCTACATTTCGTACTGACCTTGGGACAGGTCAAGTTTACTGATCATTGGCCAGATGGTAATGGTCAAATAACTTGAGAGCATTACCACCCCCAACAGGAGTTGTTTTTTTTTATAGTTGTTTACTTTTTTATTTTATTTTTTTAAAAATTTTATATAAAAATGTAGAAGGATATTTATTCTTTGTTCAACAGAGAATGATGATGATGATGACGATGATGACGACGATGATGATGATGATGATGATGAATTGACAACATGAATTACTCCATTGGTAGGGTTAACCTAAACATTTTGTTAACTAAAAAAAATAATTGGGTATCATCCAGTTCCAATAGGAGTAACCTAAGGGATACCAGGAATCAACATTATAAACTAAACATAAATTTTTGAGTATTGTGAACATAAATATAATTGGATATCATCCAGCTCCAATAGGGGTGACCTAAGGGATACCAGGAATCAATATTGTAAACTAAACATAATTTTTTGAGTATTGTGAAATAAATATAACTGGGTATCATCCGGTTCCAATAGTGGTAACCTAAGGGATACCAGGAATCAACATTGTGAACTAAACATAATTTTTGAGGATTGGTAATACTTAGCCTACACCAGGAGTGTACAACCAAGTCTGGAAACAAGCAGACTGTCGGCTGCAGAATGAGGTCCACAGAAGGTGAATTTGGTGATGCTACCCTGCACAGCAGGATACCATTACTAAATTTACCACCTTTGAACCTCAACTGCATCAAGGTCTCAATCTAAACAGAAAGAGGTACCCAAAGAATAAATTGGGGGTTTCTAGCAGCATACTGTATGTAACATCATCAGCAAATCCACACTCGGGGAACCTCATTCTGAAGATGACAGACTGGCTATTTCCAGGCTTGGTACAACATGAACTATATTTGTTAAAGAACAAATTTTCTTCCATAAATTATTTACAATTGTGTACAAATAATTACTTTCACCCATCCCATGAGAAAAAAAAAGCAAGAAAAGTTTCATCTTGAATAACCTTCTCTGTAAGTATAAAAATAATATTGATTAGAATAATCTGAATATAGAAATTATGCTTACCTCTGGAATTTCTGTAAAGAATGTGGAGCAATATTCACTGGTTGTAGAGAAATGAATTGAATTGTCAATGGTAAAGTTGATACACCGCCATTTTGCACTAGTCGTTTTGGATAAAAGTAAGATAAGCCGTCTTCCGTCTGTACGTAAGTGAACATGTCGTTTCCATTAAGTCTAAAGCCTTTGTTTTTTCTGTTCCTGTCTGTTTGTCTTTGATATGTTTCCTTTGTAAAATCATTTTGTCTTTTATTTATTCCTTTACAACTCAGTTTGTTGGTGGGTCGAAACAATAGTAAGTTTTGCTACACAATTCAATAACCCCCTCTCCTTCCCATTCATTTTTTTTTAAAAAAAAGAGGTTCTTTTATCAAAAGCTTTCCTGTTCCTGCAGCATTGAGACGGTATCCAGCTATCTTCCCTTAATTTAGTTTTTACATAATCTGCCATATAGGTGTCACAGGCTTCTGATGGCAACCGTTTATGGGCTTCACGATAGAATGATTCTTTTTTCTCCGGGCTGACTAATTCCTCAAGGGAGGATCCAGAATGGGCTATGTATAAGCTGTCCGTTTCCAATTCACAAAGTTCAAAATCCCTCTGGTAAACAAAAACATCCAAAAACCCATGGTAAAACTGGAGCATACGTAACTCAGCATACTGATACTCGAAAAAACCAATGTGGTGGGGCAAGTCAAGTTTGCTTCTGCTTTTATTCATTTCAATTTCATAAAGTTCTTCAGTGAGGGTGTTCCGTTTCTGAAAGTCCAGATTCTTGCTGAGGTTGGACACATTATCTTCACCACAATACACCACATTCCCCTGTTTTGCCTTGTTAGTGACTGTCTTTCCATGGCCAGAATTACCTAATAGTTTCATCGTGTCAGCTACGATGGATTTACTTGGGTCAGAGTCCCCTTCCAGTCGGGCCTGTGATACTTGATCACCAAATGTTTGGAAGCATGCGTTGGGCTGGTACTGGATGACTTTATACAGCCGGTTGACTACCAGTCCATGCTCCAAATACCATTGCAATAATGGTTCAGCCAGCTAGATATTTTCGCCTAAGTATCTACCAATGAGACTACGGCGAGGTCGGTGCATAATATTGTTGGCTTCAGCGTAAGCCTTCATATGTGGCCCGATATCTTTCCGAGAAATATTTATGTTTTTAAAGATTGGTCTCATTTTTTCAAAATAGGACTTAAGTTTGTCAGGTGTAGAAATGTCGCACTCCACTAGACCAAAGATGCTGCTTGTGAGGATCTTCTCGATAGGTTCGCTGGATGTCATCGAACCATCCACCGAAGTCCCAAAGTTTTCCAGAAGAAAGGTCCTTAGGGCTGGATCGGTCTTCTTCTGCTGATGCCACTCAAATTTCCAGATTTCTATTACATCATACTCAAGGCTCTGCAGGTACTAGGTGGTTCCCTTGGTGTTTTTCCTAAGCTCAGACATGGACTTCCCCGGACTGAATTATGAGTGGGTAATGTACCGTCCTTCATATTCAGATAAAATTCATGACCGTGCCAGAAACATCCGTGAAACTGATAAACAGTTTTGATGTCTTTACACCAACCATTTACGGGTACTTGACTTCTACCAATCTTTTTTTCCGTATCATTGTATTCGTGTCGGATGTGGACACCGTCCCTAGTAGACATAAATTCCAGCCACTGATGGGCCATCCTACCGTACTTATGAGAATACTCTGGTTTGAAGCCCGTCTCTTCCTTGCATCTAATGTAGCAACCTGTTGGTATTTCCTGCATTAATGACCATAAGTACAAGGCGTCAGCATCATAGCCTACAAAACCCCCATATCCCCTTGCTGCTGCGCCGTACTTAAATCCTCTTATACTGGTAATATTCGTCTCGTGATAACAATTGAATATGATAGAAGGCCCCCTCTACAACATTGTCCTTAAAGAGATGATGAAGATCCTTGCTCTTCTAGTTGAATGTCTCGAAGGATATACCTACGTCGACGGAACTAAACAAATATTTTAGCGTCAGTCCTGGAACGCTAATGCCATCCTTAAACATATCGATCCCACTTTCCAAGTAAAATTGTGATTGTTTCTCAATAGCTTCTAGGAATGGCTGGACATCTCTATTATTGTACCAAGTTAGGAAGTCACTAAACGTCCTCATTCTATTTTTCCCCAAACGTGCTAGCAGTAAACATATTCTTCTTCAGTAATGTTTTCCTTTTTGAAAGAGCTATAAAAGAAAACATGGGAAGGTAATTCGGTGGTGTCGAATTTATCAATGCAGTCAATACATTCATAGGGAAAAAATCCTTTAGCAACTGAACACCCAAAAAGCCAGGAGAAATTTATCATAACTAAATCCCGGGGCTAAATAAGTGCAAATATCTAAAAAAAATCAAATGATCTGTTTTCAAAACCATACAGTTGTTACTCGTTTTTACTACAATAGACAGTGGGTCGTGTTTTTGACATACATGGTATACTCATAATTTCTATTAGACCTATGTACAATTTTAGCCAAAATTTCATCAGCTTCCAATAAGAGTTCAAATATTGCAATATTCACTTCAAATACTTTTTCAACTTTGGAGAGTTCATCTAATTTCACAACGGCAAAGTTATCTTTTGGTACTTCTGTGTATTTACTATACAGGGTCTGAGCTGTAGTATTCAAAGTATAGCGCTCACTTCCGCTCCAGGAGGCTAAACATCGGAATAAACAGAGATTGTCGTTATAAACAAAATGGTGAGCTTCATCACTGACAAGGGTATCAACAGAACGATGTTCCAACATATATTTGGGAATGTTTTCAGGGACCCCACCGATTGGATGATTTTTAATCTTGTTTACATAAAAAGTACCATTGGTCAATTGATGAACAATCCAAATAGAGTTGGGTCTTTGCTGCCTAGCCCATTCCAAAATGTCTTCGTGTTCAAGGTCTTCAAGGAAATTCTAAAAATCTACATTTTCAAAAAGGGGTGGCTATCTAGAACCCGGGCATTATTTTGTGAAAGATGACAAAATCTTTGTTCTTCTGTTTCATTGTTACGTAAAATGAAGCCGTAGCTTAAATTAATTTTAAATTTATTTTTCTGTGAATCAAAGATTGTTTTTCTTAATTCATAGTTCATGGTAGATAAAGCTGTAGTGTCTAGTCTATAATTAAAAATGTCCTGTATTTTCCTATTTGTTATGTGGTGGGTCCAAATGGTGTTCCTATTCCTACGAAACATTTCCGAAATTTCATCATTTGTTTCTGCCAAAAGGTCCTATCAAAATCAATGGGGTCAATGTCCAAAACAGTATGGGTTTTTCTCGGGGTCGTTGCCGGTCGTTCAGAATTTCGTTTCTTGGGGAGGATAACAGGGAGATGGGCGGTGTTTTATGCCTATTAAAATGTGAAATTTGATTAAATTCCTGACCACATTCCAAACATGTCTATAAATTTAAGCAAGTTTTTTTTATGGTTATCTAATTTATCTTTTCTAGAAATGTTTTATAGCAGTTGTTACAGTTAAATGTCTCACCTTGTTCGCGAGCTGTCCTTTGATGTCCATTTCTGTTCTATTTCTGTTCCGTCGATCCGTGAATATTTTCCCACAATCCTCGCATGAAAATCCAGAAGTCTCCATAATCCTTTGAATAATGAATCCACAAAAATAGCACACACACAAAACAATTGAATAATCTGAGTACACAGAGATGGTCCTTTTCGGTCAAGAGATGAAAATGGAATGAAGCCGACGCCACAACGTCACCGAATTTATTTATACGTGACGGACGTTTTTGAAAACGCCATGACGTCGCAGCGTTTTTTATCGATATTTTCATTCTTGGTTGGAGTTTGTGTTTGTTTCCTGTAGGATTATAGGTTAAAGTTGGGAAAATTAGTATAGAAAGTAATGGAAAAGAAACACAATAGGAATACATTATTCTGATTGGTCGACAATTCTGTTATTTCATTGGTCAATTTGGCGATCCAAAAGGAATGTTGATCCTCACATTAAATAATCAAGTTAATGAACTTATTAAAATACTGATGGGGTCATTTAAGGTTATTACCCAGAATAGATCACTGCACGTAGGAATTTATAAAAATATAGTTCTACCTTAAAAATTTAGTTTTTTATGGAAAAGAAATTAAAAAATTAGGGACTAATTTAATAAATAGTGAGGGAGCATTTAAGGATGTTACTAAATATAGGAATTTATAAAATATAGAGGATTTAGTTGGAAATACGCGCCAAATAAAAATACAATAGAACACTATAGAGGATTCTGGGTAATGACTCTTATACAAAAGAATCTGTCCTATAGCACTACATGCTACTCTTATACAAAGGGACTCTCTAATTATTGAAACAAGTAGGCTTCGTGGGGAAATCCGTGACAAATAAACACTTATCGAGGTTGTTTGTGGTAATTCTACGAAGTATCCTTGTGTTTGGGGAAAATCCGAGCCCGAAAATTACTTTTGCACAATACAACACCCCTGTTATTGAGGAAATAAGCCCAATCTGGAGTTTCATATCGAATAAAAGTTGTTTTGGGTGATTGGGAGGGATTGTCTGGCCTATTTGGGTAATTCTACGCAGTGTCCAAGCCAGAAAATTACTTTAGTTCAATAGGACTCACCCCGGGGCCCCTCGATACTATAGCGCTACATGCCAAGCCGATAAAATGGGGAATCCGTATCAAATAAAGTCGTTTTTTGGTGATTTCGAGGGATTGTCGGGTTTATTTGGGTAATTCTACGAATCGGGAAATTACTCTTGTACAAAGGAACATACCCTCTAAACATACCCCCTGCCCTATTAGAAGCTTTTGGGTAACATAGCAACCACGTGCTACCATAGAAACGAAGATGGCGGCCTCCAGTATACAAAACGGCCGACGGAAACACGTATCACCATAACAAAACGCGCTGCGCATGCGCACTAACACCACGTATCACTATGGGGATGACGTCACAAGATGGCTGCTCACGTGGGCTACCCTGACAACCAAACATGACGTAACTAGGTCACGTGACTGATGTCACTTCCGGGGCCCTCAGTATGGGTCTATCCATCCTTCTACTACTAGAGTTATTACATTCTGCTAAGCAGTTTTTGAACATTGTACAGTGGTTAGATGAATCAACGTCATCATGACCACAGCTCACTTGTCCCTTATGGCTGGGCCAGCTAGTAAGAACAGCCTTGGGCAAACATATATACTTCAAGTACATAATTCTCACTAACCTCTGTAACATCAATATTCTTTAGACCAGCCTTCAGCTTAGAAACGGGGAGAGAAATAAAATAAGTTATAAAATAACTAAAAACATTCAGAACTGATTCAAGACATTGTTTAAATTTGTACGTTATTTTCAAGTTGTGAAGACCGATTTTTAATGATAGGCTTCTGTGGTCCTGAACAATTTTATCGACTTGCTTATTTGAAACATTCATGTTTCAGTTCCTCAAGCCTCAGCGAGATAACCCTTCAAATGAGGTATTTTTCCAGAACAAACTACAGCTGGGTATTAACAACATGGGGCTACAAGGGGCCTTAAGCGTTCGCCTGAAAAAGTGGTTCAATGAAGTATTTTGATTCACATTCAGGTAGTCATGGTTCAACATTATAGAGTGATGTAGTAACGATATTATTCATAACTCTGGTGTCTATGTCAGATGATCATTATCACAGGGAGTGCTTTTTTGTATTCGAATATTCGCGGACTATATTCGATTCGTATTCGAATATTCTATAAAATAATATCACAACCTATTATGACCATTAAGTATGAAAGGGACGACCCGTGTTGTGTCCTTGAGCAAGGCACTTTATCCCGGTTGCCGACATGGAGGGCACGATGACGCCGTGTACTAAGGCGTACTGTACGCCGATGGTGCACTTGTCTTCAACCGCTGTAACCCTGCTTTAGCGGAGCTTGAACAGAGTTAGAATGTTGAGGAGCTGACAGTTGCCCGTCGATGCTCGGTGGTACTCTCCGGGTACTACGGCCTCCTACACCCGTAAAACTGTCAAGGTCACGATAAGCCATTGTGCATAAGTGTGTGACCTTAAACACCAATAAATAAATAAAATGTATGAAAGAAAAACGACGGTAGCAGTACTGATCACACTGCAAGCCTTTCCGTTTAAAAACACTGGTGCTTGGTATGACGTGAATTTGAAACAAAATTCGCGTGTGCGATTTGTTCCCACGGGCCGAAGTGGGGGCCGATTTATTTACATTAGTCAAAAATTCTCCACTGGGTTTCTAATTAGGCGTATTTAAATGAAAAGAGCCTCTTACCTTGAGTGGCTTGAGTTTGATATGATCAAGTGATGATAATGTACTCCTAAATTTCTATTCACTGCTGAGATAAATGTCGCAAACAGTTCGATGTTTACCTATTCCACGCAACAGGGATTTCTCGTGGAAGTACGTTTCAAGTCATGAGAAGAGTGTGGTAAAAAAATATTATATGCACCATTGACCAACAACCCTTCGTTGATAGTCACCCAAAATTAGATTTTAAAATAAATTTTTTTATGACATATGTTCAAAGTGTTAAGTAGTTTAATAAAACCAGAACATGCTTTATTGGTTTTCATTCAAAACATTTGGTGAAGTGCCATTAATAGTCCTTTTTCTGGAAGCAGCTTTACTCACACTGGGGGATTGTTTCAGCGTTATAATCTGCAACTAAATTCACTTCATCGAGAAAGTAACACCTGACAGACACGAATTCAATGCTGCTAACACAGCGGAAAAACACCAGCTCTCGACTGTTGGCACTTGGATACAAACTTAGTTACACAAGTTTGATTTGTGTGATATTGTGATTCAATGCATTGGTTTATAATTAAACGACACGTATCAGGAACAGTTGTATGGGTGGAGGAAGCCGGAGTATCCGGGGGAATCACCAAGGAGCGGCGAGCAACTGTCAGTTGCCCAACATACTAACTCCACAAAAGCAGGGTTAGCATTGGTTGAAGACAAGTACACCATCGGCGTGCAGTTCGCCCTAGTACACAACGCAACCGCGCCCCCGTGTGGGCAATGGGAGTAAAGGGTCTTGCGCAAAGGCACAACGCGATTGCCTCACCTGGGATTCGAAGCGAGGACCTCTTGGCTTGCAGTCTGCACCTCTCCCTACTGAGCCGCCGTGCCTCCAATTAATTCTCTTAAGTGCTGTGTATAAACCCAAAAAAGTTACAAAGTACATGTACATTACCACTCAAAGAGTCAAGATAGGTTGTAACATAACTACAATAAACTAAGAATCCTGCCTGCTGCTTCTACACTGATAATACAAGAATCTTACATCATTTTCTGGGAAGCTCGCTGTTAGAGATTCACTAAAAGGATGTCCGATTCCTGTGTTATTAGTACAGAAAACATTAAATCTATAGTTTAGGCCGGTAGTGGTTATTCTTCATCTCATTTTGATATGTACTGTGTAAGGACAAAATATGATTTAGACACGCGACACTGCCACTAGCAGACGATTTTCACCTATTAGGGACCACGCCCCCTCCCCAACCTCCTCCAGCTAGAACATCTGTGTGTTATGCTTGAAAATATTTGTATTGATTGGTTGTTTAGATACTCAGAGTTTGAATTGTCATTCTCGCAGTCATCTTTGTGTCGTTTCACTGATCTGTCTGCCGTTTTGTCACTCATCAACAAAAAAAAATAACATGATGTCGAATCTGCCTTCGCGTGTGTGAAGGGCTTCATTGCAGTTTTCACTTTACGAAAAAAAATCAATGTTATTCTGTTCAGTCCATTCAATGGAGTGCGGAAAGTATGTTATGTTTTCCATCTTTATCAGTATTAAATCGAAAACGCACATTTTCACGTTTCAAGCGAAACATATTGTTTGTTTCTATCGCATGTATGACACAGTCTTGGCAGATAATCTGATCGAAACGTTCACTCGAAGCGACCTCTGACCTTGCATATCATTAACGTCAAAGAATGGCAAACCGGCAATGGGCTTATTGATCTGTGTGAAGAGCCATTATTATGAGTTACCCTAACTATGAGTGATGTTTGGGTGGAGGGTAGTGGTAATGCTGTGAGCTGTGACAAACCGGTCCCGAACTCATTTTAAAAGGCATGATGTGCATTATTCGGTATTATAATGTGTGTTGAATTGTACTTGTGTGAGGCAGTTAGATAAGTAATGAGAGAAAAAACGAGGAAATTGAAAGCAAAGAGAGAGATAAATAATCTATGATACATTTGTAACATCAATGAAAGTGTCATTGACACTGTAGCTCAACTTGTTAAGACATGTACATGTATAGTATGTGACACAGCAATGACAAACATCTAGGTAATGACCTGATAACAAAGGTACGTATAAAGTATTGTAACGGTCTGTACATAAATACTGACTGTAGCCTGTAACAAATGTATAGGTAAAGTATTGTAAAGGTGGGCGACAGTCAGATGCCAAACTAGAAAAGAAATCTTTGAGTCCCAGAGTGGGTCTGACTGAACCCCAAAATATTTGTTCTCATAGCACAGTGATAATAAAGGCACCCCAAAACACTCGTTCCTGTCCCAAGGTGATAACAAAGGTACCCAAGAAGTTTCGTGAAAATCAGTTAGCCGTATAGTAGTTGTGACAAAAAACTGATTGGACCTAATTTCGGTACAAAATGGCCACTGGCAGCCATCCTGAATTTTGGACCGCACCCAGAAACACTCGTTCTCGTACCAAGGTGATAACAAAGGTACCCAAGAAGTTTCGAGAAGATCGGTTCATAAATACAGCCTCTAGCCTGAGCCGTATTGACATGTCCACTTACTGTGTATAAGTAGCACTGAATAAATCAAAGTTCATCTAATTTGCATAATTTCTGCACGAGAAAAAAACCCGTACTATATGTGATGTATTCCATGTTACTAAACATTCATACAAAAATGTATTAAAATCAGAACTTTCATTCCGAAGTTCTGTACAAAAAAAACTGATTGCACTAATAATATTTTGGTACAAAATGGCTGCTGGTGGCCATCTTGAATTTCGGACCACATCCTAAAACACTCGTTCTCATCCCACGATGATAGCAAAGGTACCCAAGAAGTTTCATAAAGATCGGTTCATAAATACAGCCTCTAGCCTGAGCCGTATAGAAGTTGTGCACAAACAACTTATTAGACCTAATTTCGGTACAAAATGGCCACTGGCAGCCATCTTGAATTTTGGACCGCACTCAGAAACACTCGTTCTCGTCCCAAGGTGACAACAAAGGTACCCAAGTCGCTTCGTGAAGATCGGTTCATAAATACAGACTCTAGCCCGAGCCGTATTGACATGTGTACTTACTGTGTGAAAGTAGCACTGAAAAAATCAATGTTCATCTAATTTGCATAATTTCTGTGCAAGAAAAAAACTCGTATTTTATGTGATGTATGCCATGGTACTAAACATTCACACAGAAAATTATTCAAATCAGCGCTTTCATATGGAAGTTCTGCGCAAAAATCTGATTGCACCTAATTTTGTACAAAATGGCTGCCATCGGCCATCTTGAATTTCGGATCGGACCCCAAAACACTCCTTCTCGTCCCACGATTATACCACAGGTACCCAAAAAGTTTCGTAAAGATCGCTTCATAAATACGGCCTCTAGCCCGAGCCGTATTGAATTGTTGACGGACAGACGGACGACTGGCCATGGCATAAGCTTAAATTTGACTTACGTCAAAGTGGAGCTAAAATAGGCGAAACACCAAAGCTGCACTTGGGGTCAGAAGTATTGTTACTGTCAAAATAGTGTTTGGAACAAGGCTGACCTATAATGAATTTAATTCATGACAGATGAGCAGGGGTGCAAATATATTTCTCTTTCTTCAAATAATATTCGTTATTTGATTGTGGTCACATTTTAAATGGGCTATTGGGAGTATGAATGTGGCACACGCACAACTTCGCTAATATTATCCAAACTGATGCACATAATAAACTTGATACTCAGTGTGGGTTAGCTTGGGTTTTTTGTAGGAAATGTTTTAAATATTATATTAGGAATGATCGTTTGTTTCTGTCTATTTCTTCAGTTATGAAACCCACAAAACAAAGGCCAAACTGTGCACATGGGCGTATATGTTTGGCCTTTGCTTTTTATGGTTCAAAACTCAAGAAATAGACTGAAACAAACAATCATTCCTAAAAATTAAACTTGAGAGGCAAATAAGTTTAAACACTCTCTTCTTTGCGGAGTTGAAATAAAATCCATGTGGCATCATGCTTCCTAGTGATAACTGAATTAAAAAGGCATAGTTTTCTAAAATTCTGTTTGAAATAACGATACATTTCACTGAAATACGTTCTTGTCTCATTAGAATTTTTATTGATCAATGAATTGAGAAAGTTAAAAGGGACTTCAATCTCCTTTTCGATTTGACGGGAAGGTGCTGTCATTCAAAGCAACACAGAATTAAATTTAATTATGATCTTGACCATTTCCTGAGAAATTGAAAACACAGTTTATATATGTGGAGTTCGATATAAAACAGGTGACATGAAGTTGGTTGAACTTTGTTTCAGAACGAGTTCATTCAATCTATTTGGAAATTGGAAAGTTTTGTTGAGGTGAGTTTCGTTTGTGCATTATTACGACCGGGCATTGTTTACGTTTCATTTGGGTAAAACGATGAACGCAGACGATCATCGATTGCATATAAACACATTGAACATGGAATAAAAAGCATCATAAGAATTTCATTGTTTATTAAATATTATTTTGAAAGTCATTTTAATATGATGACATAAGGATTAATTACTTTTCATGTTGAAACAACATGAGCGTGCAGGGGGTTCCTTTCCATTCACACAGTGGAGCGTAAATTTTAAGACAGACATTGGGGGCGTGGTTTAAGGCCGGCCTAAATGCGTTTTTTTCGGTTCATTGTGTTATAAAAAGAAGAAATACTTTAGCCAATAATTTTGCCTGAAAATGCATGAATAGAAAACAGTTTAATTATATACATATTAACCCTTTTCTTTCAACTTAACTTATGATGTTTATATGTTTTGTTTTTTACCTTTGTACTTTTGCTTTTAGGCTCATTAACTTTCCTAAATTGTTCATTTTGATTTATATTCTAATTTATATTATATACACTTTAACTTATTTCTTTTAGCCCATATTACATACGTATGTAGGTCTGACATGCAGACAAATGACTGCTGTATGGGTATGTCACATATTTGACCTGTTATATATTCATAAAAGTAACTTTACGGTATACATGTTACTATGTAAATATACTTTCACTTGTATTACAAACACATTAACTTTTTTCTCTCAACTTGACTTACATTTTCACTAAGGCCTAAAAAATTAAAAATCGGTTTTTGAAGCCCTCCCGAATGGTCCCTTTGGCTGCCGCATGCTCTCTTTTGATAACCAATGTAAACTTAAAATAAAAATTAAATGGTTTCTGTCTGATATTTTACCCAAGTTAAAAAAATTGATAAATTTGTCCCTTGAGTACAAGAAGGCCTTGCAATGCTTTAGTATTGCAAAGCCTTCTTGCACTCAAGGGACGAAATACACCACAACCTCTGCTATCCGTAGAATATGAGGCCTAAAACCTGAACCAAGAACATGAACTTTTGATGGCAAAGAAATAATAACAGAAATAAAAAATAAATAAACGCTCGCCCGCATGCAATTTTACATATAATGGCATGAGAAACGGAAGATCTACTTTGTGTGGCCTAATGTTTTGGCTTTTTACTTTTGTACTTTTGCTTTTAGGCTCATTAACTTTCCTAAAATGTTCATTCTGATTATAATCTAATTTATATTATATGCACTTTAACTTATTTCTTTTAGCCCATAATATGTACGTATTTAGGTCTGGCATGCATATACGTATTTAGGTCAGTTATCAAATGACTGGTATTTAGGTATGTCACATAAGTATATATATTCATAACAGTAACCTTATATATGCAACTATATAAATATACTTTCTCTTTCGGTGCATATAGAATATATATTAAGCAGAGAATTTGTAGACTTACTAAGTGGGTGGTTTACTGAATGTAATAATATGGTATACACATATTATTACACTCATAATAATATTTATTGCCCTGCCCATTCAGTGTGTCATGTTTTGTTTTATTATAATCCACAAACGGTATTCCGTCGACGAAATCCTTGATGAAAGTAATAAATAGAGAAGCTGAAAGAAACACATCTTTCTTTATTATTCAACAAGAACAATACAACTTCAGAAAGGAATAGTTTTAACCGAAAACAACTTTAACATGTCAATTGGTAAATTGCAACAGTCTGTTTCTGCTGTGTCAGAACTCATATGAATACTATTTTATACCATGATTACCTATTCCACTATATATAAAAAGCCTATGACATAAATTTTAGCTTTACACACCAACCGTGGCGAACACGCCAGCAATGGGATTTCAATAGTTAAAATTTACACCTACAGTGGAACTACATCCAAGTTGACCTTTGGTGACGTCGACCTGAATGCAACTTGTCTAAATTTATCGCACGCGGCCTCACGAAGAGTGAATTGAAAGTGACAATTATTTATTACGTTTTTAAATGAGTTTACCCCATAAAACACCAAAACTTAACAAAAATGCATTGTCCCATGTTAATAAAGCATCCATAACTCGAAATGGTATGTTATTGTGCTTTTAAAATGGAAAAGGCCCCGTTTCATTTCATTTCGGCGATAAAATTGACAGCGGAAGTACCGCCCACCGATGCTCGTGTAAACAAAAAAAAACAGATTCGCACGTATGTGCGTCTGGTGCTCAGTAAAATCGAGAAAACATAATAGCGACTCTTAATAATCTGACGATCATGGTATAAATAAAATATACCCAAAGTAGCTTGGTGTACCAAATGTTCACCACTCGTGGTGAAGTGGTGTTAAGCGCGCGCCAGAGGTTCGCGGTTAACACCACTTCACCACTCGTGGTGAACATTTGGTACACCAAGCTACTATGGGCATATTCTATATATATACAATGTGCTAAGGTCACTTTCTGAAATATTGGGAAAATGTTCAATATCCCTCCTTGCCACTCGATTTTGATTCTCTCTCTCTGCTGTTTTAAAGCATTATTTTGTACTCGGTAAACTTACTGTCTTTTATCACGTCAGGTGTCTGAAGGTGACCGTTCAAGCTATGTCTAAAGTTCTCTAAAGATGATGTTTTGGACTTTGTTCCATCTTTTGTACGGGCGTCAAGAAGATAAAAATGACCAAGAACCCCGGCCAGTCTACATTCATCAAACGATACAATATCTGTCGATTGCTTTTTTTCTTCTTCCAAATAACGTCTATGTGTATTCGCAGCTTTTTTGTTTACATTTTTGTGTGTTATACGGAAAGGATTTAACACGTTTTATTAATATCTCCTCGTCGGAATGACAAGTAAAGCATTTAAGAGACATTTTGACAAGTAGACTCTATTTTTTTTGATTTGAGTTATTTTTCTTCGATTGAACTCAAACATTTGGGAGACTTCAATTCCAGGACATTGGGAAAAGGCGCGTCGTAATATTGTGGGACACAAGTTGACTTTATTAGTGTTTTATTCGATACAGTGGTGCAGTTTGCGTCTTTGGGAATCGGGGACACCATATTCAAACTTGTACAAGTGTTTTTATTGTTAAGTTTCAAGACTATTCATATAACGAAATTGCAGGTTTCTCGAATCCACAGTGATCTGTAGTGTAGAAACACCTAAACAGAATCCCTTTTCTCGACAGTCATGGTCAACTTTGCTCGTCATTCACATCGACTTACGAAAAGGTTATCTCCCCTGATTGGATGCCTAAAATGGGGAATTTTTTATATTTCTCTAAATTATATAAAACCTATAAAAGTTATATTCGCTGTGCGCATCAATCCTTTAAGAACAATATATATTCTCTCAGTTGGTGATATTATCGAACGATTTCATTCGACCAACATTTTTCCCACGTTGATTTAAAATGCTAGTGTTATTTCCTGTACAATTCCATGTAAAATGATAGAAAATTGCATTTTCGTCAACTTTTAGCAGTTAATATATATTTTTTGCTTCATATTAGCAAAGCTGTGCGCATACCGGCATATAATATAGATATTGTCCTATCTAACCATATACAAAATATACACGCTGACATTTGCCCATTTTCCCCTTTGATGTTAAAACCAAGAAAAAATTTATTGTCGTAAAAACTGTTAAAACCACAGTCCACAATATCAGATAGGTTTACGTGTGAGAACAAATGAAAAGGTGCGATAACCCCTAAGCGTCTTAATTAATTTCTGGTCAACCAGTAAAAAAAAAAATCCTCCTATAACTAAAAATTCATTTCTTATTGCTTCCAATACATAGATTATGACCTCTCATTGGATGTGGGGTCATAACCTATGTTTTGGAAGGAAAAACGAAAAATATATAAAAAAAAAAAATTGAATGCCGATTTTCGTGTATGGCGCTGGCCGGTTCATTCTCAGCTGATTTCTCCGCTTCCGACAACTATTCCCCGGCGATCAAGATTTCATTCACACCTTTCGGAGGTTCAATGTTAATTGGATTACAGCAAGACTCCAGTATTTGCAAGGGGAGATAACTTTCCCAAGAGTCAATATCTATGACGATAAAAGTTGAGGATGAAAATCGGACGTTGAGGGTATGAACATTATTTCCAGTTTTCGGAATATTCTTATGAAACAATATTGTTCACATTTTGTTTGTGAGTCTGAATGTTTATTATTTCTGACGAATGTGTTAAGGCGATGGGTGAAAGGGAATCGACGAAGCGTACCATAAAATGTCTGTACACCCCTTATAGCTGTCACGTGATATTCTCATACACCCCGGTGCATTTCGTACACACCGGTGGGGTTACTGACCAATCATGAATCTTGTATAATTTTAAAAGAGTAATAATTATATACCCGCATAATAATTATATATACTCTCATAATAATTATATATCCGCATATAAACGATACCGCCTATGCCTAATTGCCCCTCCCCCTTCCCCACTACCACCACCACCACCACCACCACCACCACCACGTTAATAGACACTCACACTCACTCGCTCGGACACACATAATGTACCAGCAATTAATATACAGGAAGACGCCCCACCCCGCCATATTTCTATTTTCATCTCGACCATTTCCCTCTGCTCCCCCTATTTTTCCCACCCCACCCAACCCCTCCCCTCCAAACCACTAATTGTTATGCTCATAGGCCTCTATCATGCCGCTAATTTTCTTCTGTGCGGAAATTCTGCCACTGATGTCCTTTTTGACTGAACGCATCGGGCAATGTCGGATGGGATATCTTCAGTATTGGTTAACAACCTACAGACTTATAATGCTACCTGTATAGCCTGGCCTCCCATACTCTCTCTTATAAGTATTTTTTATCCGTCTGGTGTCATCGCTGTCTGTCGACATAATACATTGGTGGTTAATGTCAGGTGTGTACGTAATGTAAAATTTTGATTAAACTGAATTTTTAGCCCCGAAATAGCAGTGGCTGTCGAAACACTGGCTCTTAATATATAACTACGTGGATGCAAAGTAATTTTGCAATGGTCTTTGTCCCAACTTTTAAACACAGGAATCTCAATTAATGGAAGATGCGTGAAGATGCAACTGCTTGAATTTAATTTATATCGCCTATGTCAACAAGAATTCCACCAAGCATCGTCCTAACACCGCGCCACTGGATTGAAAACTGTGAAATGTTTTGGAAGGTCGCCTCGACGGGAATCAATTCCGGGTCTACGACACCCAATCGCCTGGCCATAAATGTTTTGCACCATTCTAACTGAGCCAACGACAACCCCCCAAAAGGTTGCAATTGACTCAGCCAGAATGTTAGTTTGCATTTACAACTCGACCCGAGACCGATATTCGTGATGTATGAAGGAATATTCAGAGTGGTTTTTTTTCGTGCCATTCCATATATCACAGAGTAGTTTATCGGTACAGAAAAAAATGAAGTGGCGGAATATCCATGGGTGCCCCACCTGCCCTACATGGCTTGTCGTCCCTCCCCTCGTAAAAACATTCTGATAGCAGGCCCGATACCGATAGCTCAGTGGTAAGGCATTCGACTTTAAACCGAAAGGTTCACGGTTCGATCCCCGCCAGGGGTTGCTGCGTTGTGTCCTTGGGCAAGGCACTTCATCCCGATTGCCCATGTGGGGGCATGGTGGCGCCGTGTACGTCGATGGCGCACTTGTCTTCAACCAATGCTAACCCTGCTTGTGTGGAGTTAGTACGCTGTGGAGTCTGGCAGTTGCTCACCGTTGCTCGGTGGTCCTCTCTGGGTACTCCGGTTTCCTCCACCCGTAAAACTGTCTGACACGAGGTGACCATGGCTGTCGAAAGTGTCGTTAAAACTCTCAAATAAATAAGTAAATACATTCACTACGCGATGAGTTAGCCGAGAAATGTTGGCACACCTTTCAAAATAAGTGTCTCACAACTACTATTTTCTACCAATCTGTCTGTCGCCAATACCTTCGAATGCAGGCAAATCAAGTTTTAACTCTACCCGCCCGACAACCCGTGAGTCATCATCGAGATGCTTCTGGTAAAACAAACCCTACCGACGTTTGACTATGATTGTCAAAGAGTGTCAACAAACGATCTGTCAGAAATCACAAAGCGCCGGGGCCGATAACGGAAGCTCACGAGAAAGGAGGCAGAGATTTTATTTTTCTATACACATATCGCGAAAACTGGAAATGTTGTAACGTCAATTGATTTGCGAGTGTTTCAAGAGAATATGACTTAATTTATTTCACAATAAAGTGAAGTCATTAATTTTAATTTTAATAACGAAAATTCATATTTTGTTGGCATACGAAACTTTGTTACTAAGCGAAACAAGCATCATTTGCAATCAAAAAGTAGCGAGGCGCTCAAAGCAGAACCTACAAAACACCACAAACGCTACAGATATTAATTTTGTTAAAACGAAATAATATTTCGTTAAAACGAAATAATATTTCGTTTAAACGAAATAATTCTTTCGTTAAAACGAAATAAATAAGTTGGTACATGGAGCAATGGAGGATGCAAACATGTCAAAAAATGCCGTGTTCGGCTGATTTTTCCCCATGAATCATCATGAATAATTGAGATAGAAAAATTATTGTGAACAATCAGACTCATTAAAATGACGCCTTTTAAACAACTTTTTGAATTTTTTCCCCAACTTTATGAGGGAAAGTTATTTTATCATAGGCGTATGGACATTTTTTTAAGAAGGGCTGAAGATTTTGACCGAAATGTGATGATGCAAGGCACCTGGAACCGAGGAGGGTGAATGAGGGCTGGCGGCCCTCTCTCGCAGGTCCGAAGATAGCCGTATTTAACAATCAGACATAGGAAAGGGATGGATGGAAGGAATTTTGTGTGTGCCGAAGGCATACTCGAGGTGTCCAACACCGAGGTGCGAGAGTGTATGGTAGGGATTATCCCCCCTCCCGCTGGTGGGATTGAGGCATCCCTAGAGAAACTGTTTTAAGTGTGAGGCTCTGAGAACAATTCTAGGGGCTCCGGATGCCTCAGTTGTGACTTGTCCAGTTGCTGAATTTAGTAAGTAACTTTAACAATGTATTGTTTGACATTTCATACAAATTCAACAATTGTTTTCCGACAGAATGTGAAAATTTCTGCCAGGAATGATTATAGGCTGCGCCCCCTCCGCACGCCCAACATCATGGGCCATGCTATCTAAAAAAAAACAAATTGTTAGGCCTGTGTTTCCAAAGTCATCAGCCGCGTTATCATCCTGATAAGACTGTAATCCAAACTAATTTCTGTTTAGTTTATTCACTCATACAATGTTTTATCCTAGTACCCTAAGTCCGTAATATAATTTTTTGGCGTGCCACGTCCTGTGAGACGTTCCAAGTAGTAGGAGATATGGAGATCGTCCCTCATTGGCAGGATCTCATTCAGGATCTCATGTGACGTGATAGTCACGTGACCCAGTGGCGCCATGTTGTGTTGTCATGGTAACCCGCGTGAGCGGCCATCTTGTGACGTCATCTCCATAGTGATACGTGGAGTGAGTG
Source organism: Pictodentalium vernedei (assembly GCA_031216915.1). Lineage (NCBI taxonomy): Eukaryota > Metazoa > Mollusca > Scaphopoda > Dentaliida > Dentaliidae > Pictodentalium > Pictodentalium vernedei. The sequence continues at coordinate 159,198,562 of CM062296.1, forward strand.
CGCATGCGCAACACGTGTTTTAGGGTGATACGAGTTTCCGTCGTCCATTTTGTATACTGAAGGCCGCTAACTTGGTTTCTATGGTAGCACGTGGTTGCTATGTGACCCAAAACCTTCTAACAAGACAGGGGTATGCTCGGAGGAAGTGTTCCTTTGTACAAAAGTAGTTCAACGGTTCGGAGAATTACCACAATCAACCCGACACTCTCTCCAAAGAACCGAAATTGACTTCATTTACTACAGATTTCCCATTTTATCGGTATAGCACGCAGTGCTATAGTACCGAGGGGGGGGGGGGGGGGGGGCTGGGGTGCGTTCGATTGAACAGGAGTAATTTATTTTCTCTAGGAAGGCCCCAATCCCACCAGCGGTAGGGGGACAATCCCTACCATACACTCTCGCACTTCGGTGTTGGACACTTCGAGTATGCCTTCGGCGCACACAAACTTCCTTCCATCCACACCTTTCCTATGTCGGATTGTTAAATACGGCTACATTCGGACCTGCGGGAGAGGGCCGCCAGCCTTCGTCCACCCTCCTCGGTTCCAGGTGCCTCAATGATGCCTGCATCGTCACATTTCGGGAAAATCTTCAGCCCTTCTTAAAAAAATGTCCATACGCCTATGATAAAATGACTTTCCCTCATAAAGTTGGGGAAAAAATTCAAAACAGTTGTTTAAAAGGCGTCATTTTCATGAGTCTGATTGTTCACAATAATTTTTCTATCTCAATTATTCATGCTGATTCATGGGGAAAAATCGGCCGAACACGGCATTATCTGACATGTTTGCATCCTCCATCGCTCCATTACCAACTTATTTATTTCGTTTTAACGAAAGAATTATTTCGTTTAAACGAAATATTATTTCGTTTTAACAAAATTAATATCTGTAGCGTTTGTGGTGTTTTGCAGGTTCTGCTTTGAGTGCCTCGCTACTTTTTGATTGCAAATGCTGCTTGTTTCGCTTGGTAACAAAGTTTCGTATGCCAACAAAATATGAATCTTAGTTATTAAAATTAATGACTTCACTTTATTGTGCAATAAATTAAGTTATATCCTCTTGAAACACTCGCAAATCAATTGACGTTACAATATTTTCCAGTTTTCGCGATTTGTGTATGGAAAAATAATCTCTGTGCCTCCTTTCTCGTGAGTATACAAAATGCACGACGGAAACACGTATCACCCTAACAACACGCACTGCGCATGCGCACTTACACCACGTATCACTATGGTGATGACGTCACAAGATGGCCGCTCACGCGGGTTACCATAACAACACAACATGGCGCCACTGGGTCACGTGACTATGGCGTCACATGAGATCCTGCATGAGATCCTGCCAATGAGGGACGATCTCCACATCTCCAACTACTGTTCCACGCCAGCAAGAATATATTACGGTCTTTGGTTCCAAGTTTGGTCTTATAGGTCGGTATCCCTTATTTAAAGACAAAAGATTGAATGTTTGACACTGCAGGTAGGTCAGTTAAGTTTTTCCCCCCAAATTATGAAAACTTCCACAAAGAATAGGTTTTCCCCGACTTCGGAGCCCCCCCCCCCCCCCCCCCCGCCCCAAGGCACCATGGCCTGTATGCCTATTCATCTTATAATGTCGTTCTCTGCTTTCCATTACCATTTATAGTCTATCGTTATCGAACCTGCAATTAGAAGGCTTTTTAGGAGGAAGGAAGGGAGGGGCGAGAATCTATTTGGGGGTACCCTTTGACTTTCAGGCGCTTCATTTTCTTTCTGCACCGATAAACCACGCTATGATATTCGGAACAACACTAAATAACGCTGGTAATACACATATCGCGAAAAATGGAGAGAGCATAACGTTAATTGATTGAAGAGTGTTTCAAGTGAATACCACTAAATTTATTCCACAATAAAGTGAAGTCATTCATTTTGATGAGTCAAATTCTTATTTTGCCAGAATACGTAACCGTGTTACTTAGCAAAGTTAGCAGAATGTGCAATCGAAAAGTAGCGAGATGGTGTAATCTGGCCCTGCTTACCGTTACAGATACTTATTTCGTTGAAACGAAATAATTATTTCCCTAAAACGAAATAATATTTTGTTATTTCGAAATATTATTTCGTTAAAACGAAATATTATTTCGTTATTTCGAAATAATATGTCGTTAAAACGAAATAATATTTCGTTAAAACGAAATAATTATTTCGTTAAAACGAAATGATATTTCGTTATTTCGAAATATTATTTCGTTAAAACGAAATATTATTTCGTTAACATGAAATAAAATAAGAGTGAAACCCGTCACCTACCGGGTTCCATATAAAGGAGCTGTGTACTTGAGAATGTGATTTGTTCGTGTCCTTCAGCAGTCCTGCACACACATTTATTTTGACCATCTGTTTTTCAAACGAGAGGCAAATGAAACGTGTGGGTGAAAATCGCACCTATTTTGTACCTCACTCAGAACAAAATAATAAAAAAGTGCAAAACATGGTTCAAATCCGTGCAAACAAAGTACATAAATCAATTAAAAATACCTACCGTGTTGGGTTTCTCCTCAACTGAATCAAAGGTTAGTGCACAGTATTTTTTTTTCGGTCACGCGGGTGACGTTACTGTCATAAAAATAAACAAATCACCTTGACCTGATACAGACACAGACGAAATAATCTATCTGTTTTTCTGCCCACCACACTGTAGTAGGGCTGCCTCGGAAGGTGGGCATTTTTTTAATTACTCCCGTGGTGGGGTTTCCACTAAGCCAATATATTTATTAATTTGTGAAGAGAAAACGTCAGGAACTTGAGTAACCAACATAAAACGTTACACGTGCTTCCAGCCCCTGGACAGACCTCCGGTTTGCTGAACGTGGAAGGAGAAGACGCGTTTGTGTCCTTGTTTAAAAGCGCTCATCATGGCGTTATTAACTATCTGTACCCAGATGGTGTCTCCCAAGTCATTTTGTTGACAGCCACTGGAAGAGTTCATATTGTTTACCTGCGGGTAGGCCATTCAATATTTCCAATGCGCAGCCTTCGGGCGGCACGTTGAAAATATTGATTGGTTACCCCACACATTCACTGAACAGAAGCCCCACTTTCCGCAGTTATGACGTATCAAGTTTTGGGATCGGAAAAGCGGCCTTCAGATTTCAAAGGGTTAAGAATTTCGGTGCCTTTCCTTTTAGTATTGACAAAAATATCACCATCATTTCGCAACAAAAAACTAACATAAAGATGACTTAATCTGAATAAATGTATTATCTTTGAATATTTCTGTATTTGCACTGCTTTCATGTGATAACAGTGTTCCTAACACTCGGCGTGTTTCAGAAGCCCTTGTATAAACTGGTTCTTGGATAAATGTGATGTAAAAATAGTAATAATAATACTAGATGGTTTTGAAATCGCAAGGCGAATTTCCAGAAGTTTTCCAACGATGTACAGCCATCGACGAAGCGCCCAACAATGGGGAGAAGGTGCCTATCACGCTTTAACGTGCTAATCCGCTCGATAAAGTGCACCCGTCACCCGCTATTAACGAAATATGTAGAAAAAGAGGCGAAATTTAAAAACGTCAAAATGGCGTTAAATCGAAAAAGAAAACACGGCTATCCCGTTTTTATTTGAGCTCTCCCACATACTAAAATTTCAGAAACATCTGACGCATTATAATATTTGACCCTATGATTCACTATGGCGCCACATCCAGAGTTCGACCATAACGGTTGAGGATTTCCTAAGAAGACACCACATTTTAGGATATGTTTTTTTTGTGTGGAGATTACACTATTAAACTTTCGAAAGGCTAAGGCTTAAAATAAGGTTGAAAATAAAAGGTATAGAAAAATAATTAGTATTGCTGGCAACGGGACTCCTAATTTGAATTAAAAGTCTACACATCTTCAAATGATCAGAAATATTTGTGGGAAGTTTCAAAACTGTATCTCATTTAAATAGGGCGCAATTGGACTCACGAGCATAGGGTTTTCAATTAAGAATGTAGAAAAAAAGGTCTCTGAAAGAGTCTTTACCAATCAGTCGAGGGAGCACCTTGAAGACAATATTTTTTTTTGACTGGCAACGGGAACCGCAAGGAAGGCATGGAATATATCCATCGCCATGTGGAACAAACAAAAACTGCCATCGATAATTAACAAGTAGGCGCAGCGATCCTACTTGATGCTGAAAAAAGCGTTCGACTCCGCCTGGCACAACAGTATAGGCTATAAACTCTCTAAACTAAACCTCCCAATGACACTGTTAAGACTATTCTCCTCTTCTCTGAACGACCGAAAAATCAAAGTCAGGGTCAATAACGAAATATCCGACAGTGTCCACAGCCACCCCCCCCCCCCACACCCCGCTCCTATTTATCATCAATGTAAACGACCTTAAAATCAACAATACCCGCGTCCAAATATCACAATTCGCGGAGGACAAAGAGATATGGTATTCAAATAATACTTCCCTCCAAGTCCAAAAATCACTCCAACGCTCACTGGACAACCTCGAGCGCTGATGCGCCAAGTGGAGAACTGAACTGAATATAAATAAAATCCGGAAGAATTACCTTCGCCCGCAAGCCCAAAAACCAAGTCTTTGACCCTAAGCTAAAGGATAAAATCCTCTCTGAATACACCGCGGCAAAAGTCCTCGGAATGACCCTTGATCAAAAGCTGACCTTCAATAAGCACCCCAAAAACATAGCCACAAAAGCAAGCAAACGCGTTAATCTACCAAAACTGCGCGGCACATCTTGGGGGGGGGGGGGGGGGGGGTAACGAGGGAGTCCTACTTAAATTATATAAAACATTAGTGCGCCCGTACTTGAGTATCGGGCTCTTGTCCTCAGTGAAACAAACAAAACCAACTTGGGTAAACTTCAACAGTCCAAAATCGAGCGCTCAGGGCTGCCATACGCACCACCTGGGGAACCCTAATTAAACTACTCCATGAGTGGGCCAATATCCCAACCATAAAAAGACCACCCAACTACTCTAGCCACCAAAAACCGCGACCGCCTCAAGGACAGCAAACTAATATCAGAATTAAACGAAATCTGTGCCAGTCGACAAAGAACCCAAAATGCCACAGGATAATCAACTCAACCGAATACAATTCCCCCGGGACTGGTCCGGTCCGGAGTGGACCCAGACTGGCAGGGCTAGGAGGACTTGAACCGATTCGGATTCAGGCCCGCCTGTCCAGGTCAAACCTGGCTCACTCCCGCTCGGTACGGCTCTGGTGCCAAAACTTCACTTCCGCTCAAAACTCCGCTCCCCAATGCATAACTAAGCGGACCCCCAATAAGCTAATATTACTTACACCGGAATCGGAAACTGCACCTAAATGTGTGATACGCACTTGTAGCTGGCTGCTCTCGAGGAACAGTTTACTAAACTGGCCCTCAAGCAAATCCTACTCACATCAGAAGCAGTAACTGCACCTCAAGATGTGATATGCCATTGTCGCTGGCTGCTTCAGATAAAAATCTGATCACCAATAAATGAAAACAGTACTCACCACTGCGACCACCCCAAGGACAGCAATCTAATATCAGAATTGAACGATATCTGTGCCAGTCGACACAGATTTAAAAATGCTATACAATAATCGTTCTATGACTAAGATGGGCACCATAACAGTTACACACGTCGGTGCGACTGTGTGAAATTCACAGACTGCCTCTTTCAATAAATCATTTAAATAAATTTTAAATACATTGTAGACTTTCCACAAGAGGACTTAACGACTTAAATCTCTTTTCTTTTTTTTTAGACAAAATGGGAATAGACTAAGTGGGAATATACCAAATGGGATTAGACCAGCTGGAAGTGAACCAACTGGGAATAAATCCTTTCTTGTACTTGAATATCAATTGAATACTGTTTTCTGTATTTTCAAAGCATATTTAGTGAGTTTGGTCAGTGTTGGCTCCAATCTTTACATCAGACCGATATCACTGCGAAAGAATCCATTTCGGGTTCGAGCATTACTTCACTGACGTTCTACTTGTTTACACCTTTTGATTCGGACATTACTTTACTTACATTGGAACTAAAAAGATTAAAAATCTATTTCTCAGGCCCTCCCGCATGGTCCTTTTAGGTGCCGCATGCTCTCGTTTTATTACCAATGGAAACTTTAAAAAAATAATAATTAAATGGTTTATGTCTGATATCTTACCCAAATTAATAAAATTGATAATGGGGCCCCTTGGGTGCAAGAAGGATTTGCAATACTTTAGCATTGCAAAGCCTTCTTGCACCCAAGAGACGAAATACACCACCACCCATACTATTCTATATAGATTATGCGGCCGAAAATATTGAACAAACCATAGTAGTAGGAGATGGTTATCTCATGCTGGTTTTGGGGGGACCCCGCCGGGGGACTCCCACGCCAAAAACGCCCAGGCCTATTTTTAGACTCCCCTCACCCATCCCTGTGCTCACGGCCGTTAGGCCACTGTGACGTCCGGTGGTCTGGCTGGCCTGGTATACACCTTGATATACAAGTGTGGCTCTGAGGTATTGAGACACCAGATAAGGTGAACAGGAAATATTTTCCCCCGACAATACCTTCTGTTAACTTGGGCCACCAAATGTACTAGGAGCGGGGGTTGGATGAGAAGGAATGTCCCACTGCCTCGCCAAACGCGGGTCACAAGAGTTGAACTGCCAGCTGGTATGTAACTCACTTAAGTTAATAGCAACAACTCTGAATATCACAGATCATGAGGTCTTGCTCAGTAGCACAACGTTCCTGGTGGTATACCACAAACCATTAATAGAGACTATTAATAAGTGTGGTGAGGTGAAGTATGCAGTTGAGATCAACCTAACACTGACAGTTTATAAATACCAACTGCCCTATCCCAAATAGTAGTTCTGCCACCAGTTATCGCATTTGGAATTAAATGTTCAATTCCAGAGGAGATAACGGAAGACATTATCCAAGATATTTAATCCTAGGACAATGTTCCAACCCTCAATTTACACAGTAGAATGACAACCTTCGGAAGCTGAGATGTATTGGGAGAGGTAAGCCTTGCAGGCAGTGAAGTGCTAAATGCTGATTAACATAATTAATGAAGTTTATTTGCATAACAATTATGACACAACTTATTAGTGATTATAAACAGATGAACATTTTATTATAGTGAATGCATACATGCACCAACTTGGACCAACACACTACCAGTTGATTTTAGAATAAATAAATCAACAGTGGGCCTTGACTACACCCTGTAATCTCTCTTGGAATAATTATACTAATTTTAATAACGGTCGGATACGGGATCGACTGGCAGATTAATGTTAACTAACTTGCTAAAGCATCACAGGTTAAATGAATAAATTCATTTAAACTGTAATTAATTAAAGGTTTGATGATAGGACGCTGTCTTACAGAATACAACAGTCCGTCAGAAACAGCTGATTGAAATCTTAAAATAAACACCGGCAATTACACAGTGGTTGTATTTAGTACAGTGGGGCTACCTACGGGACATCACCTGATTCAGTGTGTCGCTTCAAGTAACAAATACTCACGATTATGGATTAAAATCCTTTATGAGATCAGAAGTCGACCTTTCAGGTTCAGTGCCAAGAAGCCTGAACGGTTGGACAATAACGTGACGGGCTTTATATACGTTTCAGGACGGAACCACCGTGGGTACCTATTAGAACCCACGCGCGACACCGCACCCCAACGGATCGACATTGACATTTAAGCTCCCATGATTCTTTGCGATAGGGAAAGAATCATGGCGGCCAATATTTTGAACTTCGGGTTGTAAAAGTGCATTTTGCTCACGTTTGCATTAATACATATGATTTATGATAAAACATTGATTGAAATCGGTCAACAATGAATGACAGAAGATTAATTTGGTATTAAATCGTCGCTGTTGAAGGTATGTGACTTATAATTACGTAAAATATGATCAATCGAAATAAGGAGATATCTTTCCAAACTTGACCAACGCACAATCGCGGCACATGTGCGATAGCAGATTAGTAATTGAAATTTGTAAATGTGATTATTATTAACGGAAGTAGCCATATGCTACATCACTCCCTCTGTCATTTAAAGTTCGACCCGAACTTGAGTAATCTAATTTTCTTTTATATGTTATAGAAGGAAATCTCATGGTGGATTGACGCCATGAATTGCATGTGAAATATGTCAAGGATAAGAATTTGGATGTTTTATCCTACAAAAATCGCTAAATTGAAAATAACGAACTACCAATTACCACCTGATTATGATTGCAATGTACTACCAGATTTTAGAAGTAAATACCCTACCACATGGCATCTACCCTACAATAAAAATTTGAATATGCATCATGAAAATATTAAGACCTGAAAAGTAATTACAATTATACCACCTAAAAATTTATAATCATATTCATTCTTCAAAAACCCTCCAGATTCTGCAGTCCACACTCTTGTCGGTCACTGGCTTGAATTCTTCTTCTTTTGATGATGTAGATGATGTCTGGCAGGATGCCTCAGAATGTTGTATAAATGATGGTGATGGAATTGAAGTTGTCCGGAGTTCGTATGTGGTACCATTTGGAAGTCTAGCAATCTCTCTCTTCATAATGCAAGCGACACCCATTGGCATGATAGAAACAGACCATTCACCCTGCTGTATTGCGGTACGTCGAATCTGGCGTAGTGATAGAGCACTGTATTCATTGCTTAATCCACTTGGTGCGCCAAGGAAGAATGTTCTGGGGTCATTCTCCAAGTAATTATAGGTGTTTGGTGAAGTTGAAGAAGACAGAGTACTGATTGGTTGAAGATTAAAAGAAGGCTCTGGTACTTGCTCTGGAGCAAACATACACTCAGATGACACACGCGGAGAATTAACACTGTTGATTGCACATGATGAAGAAATTGGATGATTAATTGACGATAAAACAGGAACAGTAAATGTAGATGTATCTTCCAAAACAGTTGCATTTACCGTGGAAGTTGCAGGTAATCCAGGAGCACTAGAAAATGTAGGTGTAGATGTCGTACTGATGGTGGGTTGAACATCGTCCAAACACTCTGTAGACAAATACTTGTCAAACAATTCTGAACCCGTTTCACAAACAGATGAATGAATGGAAGGTGACAAATTATCAAGAAATGGATCAGTAGTAGATAAATAATTACTGACAGCGGGATAGAAAGCTGATGATTCTGTGATTTGAGTAGGATGATAACTAAGATAGTCCAGAGTTATCTCGTCAGTTGAAGGGGTATCCAAATCACTGATTGGACTATACATTATATCCCTTGCGCATTGAACTGTCTGTGGCTGTGGAGTAATCTTCTGCGTGGTTTTGGTGTTGACAAAATTGTACACGTTCTTCAAGTGCATGTCCATGTAATCCTGCCTATTAACTGGCAACTTAAAGGAGCAAATGTGACATGACAGCACTTTTCCATGTTTGTCTCGAAAATGTCTCATCATGTTGCGACGACGGGTGAACACTTTGCTGCATACTCTGCATCTCCACTCAGAAGGCATCTGCAGAAAAATAAATAAGAACCAATGGTCAGAAGAAAGCACATACAATTGCACTGAATCAGTAATTTAGGTAAGTCCATTAGTCCAGACACCTAGCATGTCATTAATAACAAAATTTCTTAAGTCTGTTATAATGAACTACAACAGGTTTTGATTTTGGTTTAAGTTTATGTTTAATTTTATAAACCAAATCTGAAATAACTTCAGCTACCAAGTATGGTCCTGACCATTTTCTCTGTAATTTTCATGAAAGACCTTTGTACCTTGCACTATTGTAAAGAAAAACAAGAATATTAACGTGATACTGTTTTTGACACAATTTGTGATCATACTGTCACTTTTGTCTGTCGGACACACGACTCATACTTGCGCGAGCCATATTTTGAATCACTGACATTTTCCTCTCCATGTCGAGAAGATACTCAGGAGCTGAAACTGGATTTAGGTTCAAGCCTTCCCCAAACACAATATCTGCTGGTAACTCAATTTCCCTTCCAAACATTAATTTACATGGAGTCTGACCAGTACTCTCATAAACTGAAGAACGATATGCCATCATCATCAGAGGTAGGTACTCATCCCAATCTCTCTGATCATTTGACACAAATTTCGAAAGCATTAATTTTAATGATCTGTTAAATCTTTCCACCATACTATTACTTTGTGGGTGATATGGTGTGGTACGGGTTTTGACTATATTTAATTTTTCACAGAAAGTTCGAAACAAATTACTTTCAAACTGTCGACCTTGATCTGTATGGATCTGTCTTGGAATTCCAAACTGAACAATAAAATTATTAATCAATTTTCGGACTACTGTTACAGCCTCTTGATTTCTCATTGGACATGCCTCTGTCCACTTAGTGAAATAGTCACTAATTATCAAAATATATTTATGACCCTTGCGTGACCTGGAAAGTGGCCCTAGTATATCTAGACCAATTCTTTCCAGAGGAACGCCTACTTTATATTGTTTCAGTGCTGCTTTGGGTGTAATATGGGGCCGCTTTACTGATTGACAAGCCACACATGACTGAATCCAGTTTTCAACAGTGGTCTTGTAATTTAACCAATAAAATCTATCTTTAATTTTTGCCACGGTACGTTTAATACCCAAGTGACCTGCACATGGATCTTCATGTAAAAGTTTAAACACTTCATTTTGTAATTGTTTAGGAACAATCAACTGGTATTTAATTGTCTCAGTATTGTCAATATATCTACGATATAAAACACCATCTCACAAATATATTCTGTCCCACTGTGACCAATATGCCTTTAATGTAGGACCCAAATGAGAAATTACGTCCCAGGTAGGTCTGCTGTTAGAGTGTTTCCATTTAAGCACATCACATAAAATTTTATCTTTACTTTGCTTGTCACTAATTTTGTCAATCGTCCAGAATTGTCCAGTCAAGTTAATAGCATTAACATTTTCAAATGATCTTTCACATACACGTGAATCAACACAAGCAGCTTTCTTGTCCAACATAGTCAATTCTTTATTTTCCAACTGTTCACATTTTTGACAGGGCTCGCATGGACGTCTGGATAATCCATCAGCATTTCCATGCAGTTTACCGGCTCTGTGTTCGATTTCAAAATTATATGTGTAAAGTGTTTCAAGCCACCTAGCAGTCTGTCCCTCAGGGTGTTTGAAATTTAACAACCACCTGAGTGCAGAATAATCAGTTCTGATCTTAACAAATGAACCGTATAAATAATGGTGAAAGTGTTTTACACTTTCAACAACAGCAAGAAGTTCCTTTCGGGTGATACAATAGTTCCGTTCGGCTCTTGATAAAGTCTTACTGAAATATGCTATCACCCTTTCCGACCCACCTTGTATTTGTGATAAAACTCCTCCAATGCCAAAATTACTGGCATATGTGTCAAGTATAAATGGTGTATCCATGCATGGATATCCCAAAATTGGTGCCTCTGTAAGCGTTGCCTTTAATTTCTCAAAGGAATCTTGACATTCGGAAGTCCATTTAAAAACATTTGATTTTTCAATGAGCTTATGAAGGGGGCATGCTATTGTTGCCATACCCTTTATGTACTTTCGGTAAAACGAACATGATCCGAGAAAACTGCGGACATCATGAACATTTTTTAACTGGGGACAATTTTTCACGGCCTCAATTTTCCGTGGATCCGTGGAAATACCCTCGTTAGAAACAACATGTCCCAAAAATGAAACTTGTCTTTGTAGAAGATAACATTTCTTAGGCAAAATTTTAAGCCCTGCTCTTTTTAATCAGTCAAAAACTTGAGTGAGTCGAGAAATATGTTCCTCGAATGAGTCTGCATATACCAAAATATCATCAATGTAGATCATGCATGTCTCAAAACAAAGTCCAGCAAGGACATGTTCCATTAATCGCTCGAATGTGGCTGGACTATTAGTGAGTCCAAAACTCGTCACTTTAAACTGATATAGTCCATGTTGTGTCGCGAAAGCAGTTTTTTGGGCATCCGTGGGATGCATGGCCACTTGCCAAAATCCACTCATTAAATCTAGGGTCGAAAACCGTTTCGAACCTCTGAGGGCATCAAGAGAATCGTCTATCCGCGGAAGGGGATAGGAATCTTTTAAAGTCACGTTATTCAGTTGACGGTAATCCACACAATAACGAATCGAGCCATCCTTCTTTCAAAAGATGACAACTGGGGAAGCCCACAGGCTTGAGGATGGTTCAATGATTCCACATTTCAACATCCTTTCCACCTCAGTGGCTGCCTCAGCTTGTTTATTAATTGGAACTCTCCTGGGAGCTTGCTTAACTGGTTTAGCATTACCTGTATTAATTTTATGTTGCACAACATTAGTTCGGCCGACTTGGCGAATATATCTTTGTGTTCCAGGAGTAAGTTTTTGTAACACTCAATTTGTTTTTCACTCAACTCATTTGAACAAGTTTCCAGTAAGATATTCAGGTACTCAGGTAACGGAATATTTTCCTTACTGTGTTCTGTAACTGTAGCTACAACATCGCTATTCTTGTCACATAGATCTATTTCTGTGTTGCATGCACCCACACATGTATTTTTATACAACATTTTTGGCTTATCGGTCAAATTCATCATGTGCACAGGAACTTGGCCACTACTTGGATCAACAATAGACTTGGCTATGATTATACCATCCTCAAAAGATTTGCTTACATGGATAGGTTCAACCAAAGCCTGATGCACAGAATTTATTAACTCTCTATTCACATTAGCCGTAGTCACAAATTCACACCGTGGAGGAATCACCATATTCTCAGATAGTGTTATTCTGAATAGAGGATTTGAAGATGAATGTTTGGGTTTGTTTCTCATTTCTTCTACCTTAAATTTAAGAATACCTCTCTGCTGTCAATTACACGATTATAATCACACAGAAAATCATATCCAAGTATTGCATCTACCTCAATGTCAGCCTCGACAACACGTCGAATGCAAATTTTTCCATTTACATTTAAAGGTAGTTCAGTACAGCCTCTTGGCGAAACCAAACCACCATCAGCCATTCACAAATAACTGAAATTCTCATTTAAATTAACTTCCATTACTTTTTCAATTTTATGAAAAAGTCTTGGGTGAATAACGGTGATTGTAGAACCTGTATCAATTAAAAATGATACACTTACACTTGATATTTTGATAGGAACAAACAAACCATTACTCACTGATTGTTCATTAACTTCATATATTTTGGGTCTAATATCTTTCACATGAACACCAGCTGACACATGACCCTTAGTATCAGCTGTGTTCAGTTTTCCTGAACCGTTGAAAATCTCTGAGGATTCTCTATTTTTTTCTTGATAGAATGTTTTGTTATCATTTTTTTGATTAGGCCTCTTTCATTTAAGGCATTCAGATTTCCAATGACCTGATTGGCCACAAAAGTAACACAATCCCTTTTTATTAGCTCCTGGTTTTGAATATACAGGTTTATCTTTCACTAATCGATTATTATTGTTGGACTCCAGTTTATTTATCTGACCAACAACTTGATTTAACAACTGATTATTACTTATATCCTCTGTTTGCATTCTAACGCTTGGTTTAATATTAATGCGACGTTTCCTCCCATTTTGAAACGCTTCATACTCTAGAGCTGATGTTAGAGCCTCATCTATTGATTTTGGATGTCCCTGAAACACAGCCCACTCCATATCCTGATCTGCCAGTGCGTCTGTGAAGGAATCTCTTGCCAGCTGTTCCCTCACCTCACTGGGTGCATTAGGATATGACATTCTAACTAACTTTTTAACATCTTGGGAGAGTTCAGTTAAACTCTCCTGCCTTTGATGAGTACGATTCTTTAACTGTGCCCTATATAGTTCAGCCTGATTTTTAGGTTGAAACCTTGTTGTCAAAGCATTCACCAGCTGAACATAGTCTCGCCTTTGGTCTGGTCGCAAATCACTCAGCACACTTTGGACAGACTCCCTTAAACTTATCACTAATTCTATGACCTGAGTATGAGGATTCCAACTATTCACTTCAGCTATCATTTCGAACTGCACTAAGTCATCCTGCCAGTTCCCTTTTCCATTGAAAATTGGAACTGGTCTAGGCTTATGCCCAACATGGACACCAAACATTTGTTCCTGTGGTCCCCCAACAAGTGGCTTCCCATACGAAGGAACAAAGTCCTGTGGAAGTGTCTGTCTATGTAACTATTGCATAGCAGTATCTTGCTCACAGTACTCACGACTCACATCATTCATTCCATGCCCTTTTGGCACTCCTGAATGATACAGAGGTCTCGCATATTGCTCACTCTGACCTAGAGAAGGTATAAACCTTGGTCCAAATCCACCGACTTGACCATCACAGGTAACTCACTTAAGTTAATAGCAACAACTCTGAATATCACAGATCAGGAGGTCTTGCTCAGTAGCACAACGTACCTGGTGGTATACCACAAACCATTAATAGAGACTATTAATAAGTGTGGTGAGGTGAAGTATGCAGTTGAGATCAACCTAACACTGACAGTTTATAAATACCAACTGCCCTATCTCAAATAGTAGTTCTGCCACCAGTTATCTCATTTGGAATTAAATGTTCAATTTAATTCCAGAGGAGATAACAGAAGATATTATCCAAGATATTTAATCCTAGGACAATGTTCCAACCCTCAATTTACATAGTAGAATGACAACCTTCAGAAGCTCAGATGTAATGGGAGAGGTAAGCCTTGCAGGCAGTGAAGTGCTAAATGCTGATTAACATAATTAATGAAGTTTATTTGCATAACAATTATGACATAAATGAGTGACACAACTTATTAGTGATTATAAATAGATGAACATTTTATTATAGTGCATGCATACATGCACCAACTTGGACCAACACACTACCAGTTGATTTTAGAATAAATAAATCAACAGTGGGCCTTGACTACACCCTGTAATCTCTCTTGGAATAATTATACTAATTTTAATAACGGTCGGATACGGGATCGACTGGCAGATTAATGTTAACTAACTTGCTAAAGCATCACAGGTTAAATGAATAAATTTATTTAAACTGTAATTAATTAAAGGTTTGATGATAGGATGCTGTATTACAGAATACAACAGTCCGTCAGAAACAGCTGATTGAAATCTTAAAATAAACACCGGCAATTACACAGTGGTTGTATTTAGTACAGTGGGGCTACCTATGGGACATCACCTGATTCAGGGTGTCGCTTCAAGTAACAAATACTCACGATTATGGATTAAAATCCTTTATGAGATCAGAAGTCGACCTTTCAGGTTCAGTGCCAAGAAGCTTGAATGGTTGGACAATAACGTGACGGGCTTTATATACGTTTCAGGACGGAACCACCGTGGATACCTATTAGAACCCACGCGCGACACCGCACCCCAACGGATTGACATTGACATTTAAGCTCCCATGATTCTTTGAGACAGGGAAAGAATCATGGCGGCCAATATTTTTAACTTCGGGTTGTAAAAGTGCATTTTGCTCACGTTTGCATTAATACATATGATTTATGATAAAACATTGATTGAAATCGGTCAACAATGAATGACAGAAGATTAATTTGGCATTAAATCGTCGCAGTTGAAGGTATGTGACTTATAATTACGTAAAATATGATCAATCGAAATAAGGAGATATCTTTTCAAACTTGACCAACGCACAATCGCGGCACATGTGCGATAGCAGATAGTAATTAAAATTTGTAAATGTGATTATTATTAATGGAAGTAGCCATACGGTACACCACCTTCACCCTCCCTGTGCCTAATCTCCTTAGGCACCCTCCCTGCGCCCAAAGCCAGTTAGTCCCTCATTCGTGCCTACAACCTCTTAGGCGCCCTCCCGTGCCCAGAGCCCTTTTAGGCCATATGCACCCTCTTTGTGCCCAAGATGGCGGTTCAAGATGGCGGCTTCCCCCATGATAAGTGTGACGAGGCTACCATAATACACAAAGTAGGAGGGATTCGCCTCCCTTCCTATACCCAAAACCTATTGGGACCCAAGATGGCGGTCCAAGATGGCGGATAACGAGATGGTGTCTTCTCCCGTGATATCTGTGACGTGTCTACCAAAAAACACAAAGTGGGAGGGCTCCCCCTCCCTCCCTGTACCCAAAGCCCATTGGGGCCCAAGATGGCGACCCAAGATGGCGGATGACAAGATGGAGTCTTCCCCCATGATATCTGTGACGTAAACAAGCTACTCTGCCAGTGCTTTAAATATTAAAATTAAAATTAAAAAATTAAAATTAAAAAATCTCGTGCCTGTTTCCGAAATATGCAATGTGTTTAGGTTAATATTGTACCGAGACATTTTCAAAGTACTCGGTTAAGAGGATTATCTTGTTTGTGTAAATACTTATTCTGATAAGAAGTTTACCTAAGCTCCACAGGTGTACATGTACCTCTTGTCTCCAGGACATGCCTGAACTTGTTTCTCGAAATATGCTTTATATTCAGCAGTCATATTTTTCTATACTTTGCATGATGGGATGGCGATTACTGATTTTTGTGATGAGGGTCTAACGCGCTTGTGCGCAGTGAGGGACGAGGCTGAACATTATTTATAGATGTTTAAAGTAATATATTTCTATATTTTTTATAAATTAAAAGTTTGGGATATAAACAACTCACCTTGACTAAGTGGCATTGGGTATTTTATAAAATTTAATGAAAAATATGGCGTCCCTCATAAAATACAAAGAGGCTTCCCCATGCCAAAATAATGAAAATTTCTTCATATAACACAAGACGGCTGTCCGACGTGTTATAATACGGCACATTGGCGGATCCAATACTCTACATCCGAGCGATGTCAATAAGATAGCGAATTCCCCCACTTTAGTACCCCTTAAGTGAATTTAATAAAGTATTTTATAAAATTTATTGAAAAGTTACATGGCTTTTCCTCATAAAATATGGGGAGAAGGAGGCGTCCACTCCCCCGAAATAATGAAAAATCGAGTTTTCATTTGAAATTTGTTCGATATTTAAAGTCACCAATGTATATTGTAGGTTTTGTTTTCACTGAAAAAATAATAATTTGTATGCAAGACGTTGGAGTTAGCAAAAGGGGTGAATTTGTATGTCAGTAGGTATAAAAGGAGAGTTTACGACCACTTTGTACATGTACGTGTACAACATACGTACACGATGCGTTCACCAACGTGGAGTTCGGTGTTAAATCGCACGCTTGTTCACAAAAATGTACAGTGGTCTTGAATCCCCCCCCCATGTTTTTTGTGACTCCTAGATCACACTTTTAACGTTCAAATACTCGTGGTGAACGTGCGTTTTTAAAAAAAGGGTGAAATTGTACATCTTCACTTTTATCTTTTACTTTAAAAATTTTTGTCAACGTTCCCATCGCAGATCAGACCATCGATCCATCGTTGGTGAACACGAGCAAAAAATTCTGGGCTATCATCAAAAAACGGACTGTAGATTCTAGACCAGTGGACCAGAACTCTCCATTGTTTTTGAGGTAGTGGGTTTTTCCCATTTATGACGTCATTAGGGGAATTCCCCACTATGGGAATTCCCAAACTCAGCTAATCGAGCAATCGGATTGCTCGATTCTCGTAAATTCGATCATACGGAGTTATCTCCCCTCGTCGTGGGGTGGGGGAATATCCTAGGAAATAAATAAAAGTGATCGATATATATAGGAGAGAAAAAAAATATATAAATAATAGTTATTTAGAAAATTAAATATATCAAATCGAATAGATAATAAAAAAATACGTAAATCATGAGCGATTCTCAGACTATTAGAGCGAGGTTTCTTTTAAACATGCTGATGAGAGCATACGCAATCTGCGTGAACGAAGAACTACATCCCATCTTGTTAGGATGATGCGTCGGATGTCGGGATCATCTAGACTTCGATCACGAGAATCATTCGTGTCTGACGATGGAAAGGGAAGATATGGTCATCATGTATTTCGAACCAGCGTTCGAACGCGTTAAATTCAACGATGTGATCACGTTTTGGAAGAGATTAGTCTTCTGTAAGAATCGAGACAGGCCCACAGATTCGGAAGAACTGAAATTGGCGCGTAGAAGTTTGACTTTAGAAGACAAGGGATGCATCAAGAAATTATTGCTGAACGAAGCATACGTCTAAGTTTTTTTCGTTGATATAAAATAAGGGAGAGTAGAAAATAAAAAAAATAAATACACACATGAAATTTCTATCTAATATTAGAAGAAAAAAAAACAAAAAAAATGAGAACCAGAAATAAATTGTATCCGACGTTAGTGGATGACGAGGACAAGAAGCAAGCCGATCGACGTTTCGCTGATGGTACCGCTAGAAGAAAAAGAAAGAGGAGAGAGGTATTGCATCGATCAAATCAGTAGAATTCAAGCGTATCTAACTCGAGAGAGAGATTCTCGTCGTTCCCTCAAGCAGAAGTATTCGCGTTTCGTGACAGTCGTCAACGCGATCGACACGACACTCATCACGATTTCCCTGGGTTTACACGCGGCCGGCATCGGATTTTTGTCGACCGTGGTTGGCATTCCAATTGTGTTGACCGTAGAAGGAGTGGCCCTCGCCGCCGGATTGTTTAGCACGCTCGGAAACTTTTTGAGTAGGAAATTATATCTGAAGGCGAGGAAACACAACAAGATTCGCGCCTTGGTCGACTCCAAGATCGACACGATATCCGAAATGATCTCTATGGCGTTGAAAGACGGTAGGATATCGGATGGAGAATACTTCGCGATATTGAGCGAGAAAACGAAATACGATGCCATGAAAGAAGCCGTGAGAATCAAGACTCGTCAGATCATCAAGGAAGAGATGAAGGATTCTCTCATGGAAAAGGGGAGGAAAGAGGCCAGGGAGGAATTCAGTAAGATGATAGAACTCAAGAGCAGCAATTGAAAAAAAAAATATATATATAATAAGAACAGAATTTAAAAAAAAAAAATATTAAATTTATATATAAAATAAAAAAAAAACGAAATTAATTTAAATAACTCTTAAAAAATGTATTGCGTAAAGTGTAAGAGAGTTACCGAGACGAGTAATTCTAGAGAAGTGCGAACTAAAAACGACAGATGGATGCTTCGCAGAATTTGTGACGTGTGTGGTTCTGTCAAGACGCGATTCGTCAAAAAAAAGAACGCGAGCAAAGGTAAAGGCATCGTGAATAAAATGATCAACAATCTACCTTTCGAAATGCATCTGCCCGGTCACAGTTTCACGGGACCCGGAACGAAATTGAACAAGAGACTCAACACCGATCTGACTCCCAAATCTTGGAGCAAACCTGTGAATAGGGTGGACGCAGCCACGTACGATCACGATCTGTGCTACGCCGGACATCCCGACACCAAGACTCGCAATGACGTCTGTGACAAAAATATGTTGGGGAGGTTGAGAGGCATATCGAATCCGACCAGGAGAGAGAAGATGGAACGTTCGCTGGTCGGCAATCTGATCGGTGCGAAACGTCGATTCAGATGGGGCGTTCAAAAAAAAAAGCGCATCTGAAAAGAAGAAGAAACGATTATTGACGAGCGAATTGGCTGAGGAGTTACACAAACCCATAGTGCGTAAATTTCGAAAGAGAAGGGTGTTCATGAAGGGTCTGGATGATATTTGGTCTGCCGACTTGGTCGACATGAGATCGTTTTCGAGGTGGAACGAGGGCGTCAAATATCTATTGACGGTCATCGACGTGTTTTCCAAATACAGTTGGATCAGAGCTTTGAAGAATAAATCGGGACCTCTCGTTGCCGAGGCTCTGAAGAGCGTGTTCGACTCGTCTTCTCGAAAACCGAGTAAATTGTGGGTGGACAAGGGAAAGGAATTCTACAACAAGGACGTTCGTTGATTGGTAGACCTCTACTCGATCGAAAACGAAGAGAAAGCCAGCGTGGTGGAACGTTGGAATCAAACGATGAAGGAGAAGATGCACAGATACTTCACGGCGAATTCGACCAAGAAATACATATACGCTCTGAACGCTCTGGTCAAAGATTACAACAATACGCGACACAGATTGATCAAGATGACTCCCGCGGAAGCTAGCGATCCTCGAAACGAAAAACGGGTCTACGCGAATCTATATCCTGAGAGATCTAAGATCAGGAAGAAGTCTAGAACACCGAAATTTGCGGTCGGTGATCGAGTGAGAATCTATGCTTATAAGAAGCACTTCGAAAAGTGTTATACTCCTCGATGGACCTCGGAAATCTTCGTGATAATCAAAATATTTCACACCGATCCGGTGACTTACAAAATCGAAGCTTTGGATGGAGAAGAGATCATCGGAAAATTTTACGAACAACAATTACAGAAGACGAAGTTTTGATGAAGAAGACAATTTTTTTTTTTATTTACTCTCTTTAACATTTTCTTGCTTACACACATATATATATAAGAGAGAAAAAAATAATAAAAATAATTAAAAACTATTTTTAGATAAAGAAAGCAAGTTAATTAATAAACAAAAAACTAAAAAAATCCTTTAAAATGACAAACATACTAGATATAGCACAAAGCATAGTGATAGATGAAAGTATTCAAGAATATGAGGTTCACGAATATGAACCGGTAACCGCTACGAGTTTGAACAATGCGGGAGAGATAAGAATCAACGTCGAAACTCAAGATCTATTCGTACATCCTAGCGAGAGTTACATAGTGGTGCAGGGACGTCTCACCAAGGAAGATGGGAGCGACTACGCTGACGACGACACGGTTACTTTAGCCAATAATGGCATCATGCATCTATTCAGTAACATAAAATACATGCTATCCGGACAAGAGATAGAATCTGTGTTTCATCCCGGTCAGGCCACCACGATGTTCGGACTCTTGACGTATCCTGATGATTTTTCAAAATCCAGAGGACTTAATCAGTTGTGGGTGAAAGACACTGTAGGCCCTGCTAGCGCAGGCGCCGCCACGATATTCGACTATGTCGTCAAGACGTCTAGACCTAAAGGAACGTTTTCGTTCAGGATACCTTTGAAACACATCTTCGGATTTGCAGATGATTACAACAAGATCATGTACGGATTCAAACACAATCTGACATTGATTCGAAAAGGAAACGATGATGCAATAGTGAGACTCACTGCGACCGATGCAGGTAAGATAACTCTACACAAGATGTCGTGGTTCGTTCCACACGTGGAGCCTTCGATCGTGGAGAAAGCGCATCTCTACAAGATCATAGAATCCAAGAGTAAATTACCCGTGGGATTTAGAATGAGACAGTGCAATACGGCAAGCATTCCTCCCTCCACGAATCACTTCGATTGGAGATTGACGGTGAAATCTGCTTCCGAGAGACCGCGTTTCATCGTGGTTGCGTTTCAGACTGATAGGGACGGGTCTCAGGAAAAGAATGTGTCACTGTTTGATCACTGCAGTTTGAGAAACATGCAAGTGTTTCTGAACGCTACGAGATATCCAGCAATCGATTACAACGCGTCGTTCGACAAGAACGATTTCTGCAGACTGTATGGCGACGCCGCTGATTTTAGAAAGAAGTATCACGGTCTAGACGAATTGATGAGCAACCCCAACATATCTCCCAGCGAATACATGTCGATGAATCCCATGTTCGTATTCGACGTTAGTAAACAGAGTGAACGACTCAAGAGTAGCGTCTTAGACATTCAGATCAAGATGTAATTCGATAGGAACGTTCCGAGAAAAACTGAAGCCTTTGCCCTGGTCCTGTCGGACAGAGAATTACAATTCGAATTGGATGGAAATAAGATGTCAATCATTCAATGAGAGACGAGTGTGAAAAAAATAAAAAACAAAAAAAACAAAAAAAGAATAAAAAAATAAATTCGTTTTTAATGATATTTTTTTAACAAACAAAAAAAGTTTCATCCGAGAAAAAATCGTCTTTTTTCAACATTCTCGACGTACAAAATGTTACAATTCCTAAGTAGTCATGTAGAAAACGAAATACACATTCCATTTTTGCGTTTGAAAAAAAAAGAAGATATTTACGATTACGTTCTGAATTATTTAAAAGATCGTGTGCTATTCACTCGAGAGAAACAAAAAGGATATTTCGTGACGAAGATATTAAAACTCGAAGAGATCTTAGATTGTTTGATCCTGTGCGATCATCTCTCTGTTTCCGTCAGATGTTCCATCCAGTGTTGCAAGCCAAAAAACAAAAAAAATGATGTGGAAAAATGGTTAGGTAAACAGCGGGATAGACGGTTGGAAATGAAAAGAATGAGACGCTTTCCACCATCACCACTACCTTTTGAAGAGAATGGTAATGATGCGAGTGTTACCAAGAGATGTACAACATTCGTTCATAATTATGATTCGGATCAACAAAAGTGTTGTTATAAACATATCATATCACAAATAAAAAGAAAAAAAAGAAAAAGAAGAAGAATCGACGCTGAAAATTGAGAAAAAAGGAAACGTCATTATAATATATGGTGATAGTGAAGAAGAAGGAAAACAAAAAAAAAGTAATGAGATCATCTTTAGATCTCATTTTTTTTTGTTTTTTTGTTTTTAATAATCACACATTATTTTATTTTTTTTTTTGTAATTCATTATTTTCCACGTGTTCACTGTTTGTTCAAAGGATCCAGTTCGATCAGTAGACTCACCACGGAAGTGGCGACTTCAAGATTATTGGTTTTCGTAACGAAATTAATCCTGTCACCGCCGTTCACTTTGAGAGGCGTGCCGAACGTGCTAACATTCGCGTGTTGATTCTCAGTCTTTTTGACGCTGTATCTCTTATCGCTCTCCACACCATTCACCATGAGATTGACGACCGCTCTGTTATTCAAATCCGAGGAAGCCAGACTCATTCGAAGGATTTCACCTCCCAACGGCATGGGATATCCCACCTGACCATGTTTCGATCTGCTACTTCCATTTCTGAAAGACCACTCAGCTTTTCCCTCATCTAAGGTGCTGGCCTCTTCGGTCACACGGTGATCAATTGTCTAGCATATTTGACTTTCTCCACCACCGAAATCAGGGTGCAGGCATCCGTCATGTTCACGGGATCCGGTAGATTCGTGAGCGCGTGTCCACCTGTGTCTAGTTTACCTTCCATGATGTCACCCTTTCTCCAGACCGAGTTGTCGTCCACGTACTTCCTGCTGACTGCGCTGGAATCGAATTCGGGATCGTGACTGAGTCCGAATAAATTCTTACCATTCATGTCGATGCCACCCTCCATGGTTCCGCCAGATTGTTTGTTCAGGTAGAGATCATCCACTTGCGATTCTAGGTATTCTTGTGATCGTATCACGGCAGAATCTACGTAGCCTTTGTTGACTGTGGTTGAGTCCGCATCCATGTTGTCGATCTTCGACAGATTCAATATCTTGTGGAATCCCGCATTCAGATCCGATTTCATTTCTCGTCTGTCAGACTTTCTCTGTTCCAGATCTACATAGTGTTTGGTCGCCACGTCCTTGGGATTCGTGGGAGTGGCCACGTTCGTTATCTTGTTAGAATTGGCGTTCAATTCTGAGTGCATCGTTTTCAGAACGTATCTATTTCTCAGGTGTTCGCTGAATCTCGCGTGCGAGTCGTCCACGTATTTCTTGGTCGCGGCATAGGTGGGATCTATGGGGTTCGCGACGTTCCCCAAACGTTTGGATTTCAGATCGAGATCGTCGGTCATGGTTTTATCCACGTAATTATCTAGCAGGATTCGTTCGAAATCGGCGTTCCCCCTGTCGACGTATTTTTTAGTCGCAGCATCTGTGAGAACTATCGGCTCGGGAAGATTGTAGAGCTTCTTATCGTTCATGTTCAAAGGTTCTTCTTGAGGTTCGTATCTCCGAACGTAACGTTCGTCCAAGTTGGCAACGTCGTAACCACCGTCGACTTTGAACGTCTTCCTCTTCTTTCTCAGGTTGACTTTTTCGTCGTCACTTCTACCAAATTTATCGACTGGCATGTTGTTGTGAGGATTTTTTTTTGTTTTTTAGAAAAATATGTTCAAACGCAGTTTATTAAAAATGAACTATGTTATTTTATTTTTCGTTTTTATTCGATTAAAATTCTTTTAAAATAATTTTTTATCTTTATATATACTATAAAAAAAAATCTCTCTCTAATGTAAATCATTGAGAATGTCTTGAAATCGATCTCCTTCAGACCATCTCTTGAGAATGTAGAGACACAGGTGACTGCAAAACACTTGATGTGGTGATTGCACTTGTTCAGTGTTGTAACGAACCATCGATTTGTTGAAATAGTTCTTCATTTCTTTTGGCGGCGAGATTCCATAGCTGTCGAAATAATAATTTTTCTTCTTCCCGTTCTTCATCCACGCCACCCAATGAGTGCCTTCAACCGATGAATCGTCTAGATTTAAAATTCCGCATTCCGATTGTCGAGGTCTTCTCTTCGGCAAGGCATCTCTGGAAAACACTCCTAGAAAATCTTCGATTTTCAAATCTTTTGCCGCATTCAACAGATCGATGTTGGATAGGGGTTCGTTGGGTAAGATGACACCTTCTACGGATATCTTTATTTTCTTATTCATAAATGCGTATATATATTTTTTTTATTTATTTTATTATAATTTACTAAAAATGACGTTATTTTTTTTTCTATTTTTTTCTTTTTCTTTTTAAACTAACTTTCTCGATGTCACTATCGATTTCTATAATTTTGTGTTCATCTAATTCTTCTTGATTTTCTGGAATCCTATCATCTGCAATCGTATCTGGAATCTTATCATCCACAATCATATCTAGAATCCAATCATCCCCATTCATATAATCTAAAATTAGATCCAAAGTCCAATGTCCGCATGCCAAAGTGCTTATTTTATCATCTAACACGAATCTCTTATCGTCATCGGCCGTCAGCGAAATCTTGTTGACTATTTCGGTATACAAGTCCTGATTTTCGCTTCGAATCGATTTCATAGTCTTATACACCGGACCACTTCCTAACAGACAATCTTCATACTCTTGGAAAGAGATGTTTTTCTTCACCACGCACGCCTTAACTCCTTTGCACTTCTTGATCTCTTCATCATCTTCTAGACGATAAGCATACAGTTTGGGTCTCAAGCCTACGAATTCGACAATCTGTTTACCGCCGCTCTTGTCCTTAAATTTACCCAACACCTTCTTGTTGCCGTTCGATTGAATGTTGGACAAGTGATCGACGGGATAATTGCTCGCGTCGAACCACTTGGCCACGTCCGGAGATATATCTCGGTAGACGTCTTTCGTCTCTATCTCGTAAACTAAACTGTCCATGTCGGTGAACAGTAGTTTGGCTTTGTCACCAAATTTTCGTTTGACGTAATCGTAGTGAAACTCCTACATCAATCGCTTGCTGATATCTAAGATGATCGGTCCAAGATAATACGGTTTGTCAAACTTCAGGTGCGTCTTTTGCATGTGAACGGCTACTAGATTTTCGTCAAATATGGTTCAGTGTTTGTAATTGGGTTTCGCCACTAATTTTTTAGCTCTTTTCTCAGACATGACGAGTCGAACGTCGGTTCTCTTCCTGATGTTTTCCATCGATTTGCCGTACACGCAGTTGTTCATGAGTTTGAAGAAATCTTTTTTGAAATCGTTCTTGGCTCGAGTTCTGAGATTCGTGTTGAGATCAATGTATTTTTTCATCCAAGGCTCTTCGTCGTATCGAATGATGCGATGAATGTCGACTAATTTCATCCCGTAATCGACATACTGTTTCAAATTCTCGCTGTAGACGACAATGTTACATTTGCTAAATAAATTGGGAATGAGTTTTTCCTCGTCTCCTTCATTCGGTTCCATTCATTCGGGAGCTAGCGGATAATCGTTGTGTGGATTGTGTAATTCTTCTGGATAGTTCAAATCGACTTCTAAAATGCAAGGATAGTCTCTCCATTTTTGCATCTCTTCCGGTTCCGTTACCCATTTGAAATTTCCAATCGGTAAAGGATGACTCATAGGCCAACCATACAGATTATTGGCATCCCAATACTGTATGTATTTAGTCGACTGTTTCGAATCAAAACCTTCTTTCATGTAGGGATTGTTAGCTTCAGAATATCTGTGAGAGATCATCGAGACGCCACCTCTCGCAGCCCTTTCAAACATGAGCAACATGTCCACGTCAGATAATAATTCCAATTGGACTTCGGTGGTCTTCAACAGAGCGTCCCATGCCAGACCGGGTGCGGTGAAATACCAAGCGGGATCCAGATCGTAATTTTGACGACAGACGTCTCGAAAATTTTCGAACACGTCTGCCAAGAGCAGAACGTTGGTCTTCAGATAGAGATCGTGATAATCTTTCATGGTTTTCATATCGAATGATTTCCACACGTTTTTGGTGTGTTCGTAATTCTTGTCGGAAATGTCAGATTCGTATAATTTCGAATAAAAATCTTCTTTCGAAGGTAGTGTGGTGTCTTCGAATCTCTTTAGATCGTTCATGTAATCATAAGGATAGACTCCTTTCCTCAACATGACATCTACTTGTTCTCCGAAATGTTCGCTCATGATTTTAAATTTATCCTTGCTCATGTTATCGACTAATTTTTCCAGAGCAGTCGACATGAATTTAAAACTGTCGATGAAACGTATGCATCTACGAATGGATTTCGTTTTTTCTTTCAACATATTTCCGTCGATTACTCTTTTCTTCTCCATGAGCTTCCATTTCATGAAGGAAATGTATCTTTCTTCGCTGTTCGCGATGCAATTTAATTCTTCGTGTGAGGTGCCGAGATTTTTCATGAACAGATGACTGTCGTAACCCGAGAGATTGTGAAACATCACCGGATAGAAAGCAGCATCTCGATATTTTAAATTACACTTGCTGTGAGCCGGACCGCGATACAGACCCGTGTAATGATTGTGGTCTCTGACCTTCTTATTTTCCTCCGAATTCTCGTCGAACGATTGTCTGCATATGTGACATTCGGTGGCTCTGTTATTTTCGTCCTGCTGCTCTCGCGTGATGATCATTTTCGCTGGAGTTTTAAATTTGTCGTATAACATTTGAATTTTCGATTCTAACTCTTCCATGAACCTTTGAGCCACGTCGTCGTCTTCGTATTGTTTCGTGTAGGTGAAGGGACCCATGTCGTGTTGAGAGTCGAAAGCGCATTTCACGTAAATGCAATAGCCCGAAGATATGTGTTTTTGATATCTTTCGACGTAACTTTGAAGAGCGTTGGGTTGACAGGAACTCATTATCGCGGTGAAACATTCGAAATCGGCATACACGACGAATGGTACTTTTAACCTTCTATTGTGATTTTCAAACTTCACAATGGTGTTGGGTTTAGGCATTTCGACGGCGACACCTTGATTTTCGTTGCAATATTCCTGATGTTTCGCTAATGATTTTTCGGTCTTAAATATGTTCATGCAATTGTAACATAAAGATATCTTTCCGTTATAATTATTATTTTGTTTCGACAGTAATCGGGTCGGATGTTTAACCCAACAATAATGACGATTGTCACCATTCGAAATCAATAATAAAATAATCGTCTTTTCTCTTCCGCAATGCGAAGTCTGTCTGAGAGGATAGATCTTTCGTTTTTCGTCGTCGTATCCAAGGACGTTCACCGCTACGGTGGGATTTTTCGATATGTTTTAACTCTGTTGGAAAAGTCACTCCGGTCCAATCGAGATTTTTAGAAGTTTCCTCATAACGAGAAACTCTATCGGAGTTTATTTCGACAGGGTATAAAGTGGAGGTGACTGCCCATTTAAAACACTGATCATCTTTATTTCTCACGTTGACCACGGCGTGTTTCTTAGTCAAGAAATACGGTAATTCCAAGTAGGAAGATCCTTTCAACGGTTCGTTTTTATTCATGTGAATTTCGAGTTTCAACACCTCATCGAACGTCCAATTACTACCTTCATGTTGATAATTCGCGAGAGACGTCAACATCTTGTCTTTCATCTTTTCGAAAACGTCCAATAGATCTGAACCTCGAAATACGGGTTCGACGTTAGATCTGAAATATGCATTTTTCACGATGCTCTCACCGGACTTCACGTCGATTTTATTCATTATGCAATGGAGTATCATCTTATTTTTTAATCCCACGTTGATGTATTTGCGAAACAAATTCAATACTTCTTTCTTCACCCATTCCATGAACAATTTCGGATCGACTTTCTTCAACGAGGGAATCACGTTGAAAGTTTTAAAAACGCCTTTGATCACACTCTCCCATTCTATGGGTTTCGATTGGAATAGTTCCGCAATGAGTCGTGTTACATATTCTTCTCCTTTCTCTTCGTCGATTGCTCATTGAATTTCGCTCGATATATCTCATTTGTCTTGAATCTGAAGTGCATCACTCGTTTTCATTTTAGTTTTTCTTTTCTTTTCTTTGGAAACTTGATGCTCTTCAACGGCTTTTCGTTTAGTCGTCTTCTTATTTTTCACAACCGATGCATCTTTTTACGTCGTTGCTATTGACATTTTGTTTGCCTTTCTAGCGTTTCGCAAATATTCTTGTATGACATCAATTTTTTTTGATTTAGTTCTATGATTTCTGAAATCTGAAATTTGTAATAGTTTACAAATCTCGTTTAACTGAGGTATGGTTTTCTCATTTAAATTTACCATTGTTTTATCTGTTTGCTTCATTTGTAAGAATATTTTTTTTTGAATTTTGTATTAAATAATTTGTTAAAAAAAGTTTTGCTTTTTTACTCTTTATATATATATAATAAAAAAAAAAAAAAAAAAAAAGTTAAATTTTAAATTCAATTTTTTTAATACAAAATTTAAAATATACATTATTTGCAAGAATTCATAAAAACCAAATAATCGATCATGACAACAACACCTAAAAGATGTGAATTGAAATTGAAACGAGTTGAAAGGTATGAGAAATGCGGTTTTAATATCTATACATTACAACAACACGATCCCATCGAATTGAACGAGGTTGAGATGGTGGACTTAGAGCACTACTACTACGAATATCGAATGTGTTTGAAATTGGATGAAGCAGCGGTCGATTTGTTTTACGAGTATCAAAGCGATCTGCTGAATAATATCATCGTCGCCAAAGACAGAGAATTCGACAAGGGTGATTTATTGTTGTCCTATGGAGGTTACATATATCCAATAATCTCACCCGAACTCGTGAACAAATCAGGTGGTGAGAGCGCATTCGCCTATGAAAAAAAACTCAAAAGAGTAAAGATAAACATTCACACCATTTTCGTAAGTGGAAAAATGACGAATGTCAACATGCTAATAACAGACTTGGAAATATAAACAATAGAGAGATTGAAATGTTAAAATTTAACTTTTTAAATATATATAAAGACAAAAAAACTTTTACTAAAAAATTTTACATTAAAAAATAAAAAATTAAAAAAACAACTTTTTTATATATATATAAAGAGCAAAAAAAAAATAACAAACTTTTTTAACAAATTATTATTTAAATACAAAATTCAAAATATACATTATCTGCAAGAATTCGTAAAAACAAAAAAAACAAATAATCGATCATGACAACAACACCTAAAAGATACGAATTAAAATTTAAACGAGTCGAAACGAATAAGAAATTCGGTTATAAAATCTACAGATTACAATGACACGATCCCATCGAATTGAACGAGGTCGAGACGAAGGGCTTAGAGCACAAATACGACAAATATAAGATGCCTTTGAAATTGGACGAAGCCGTGCTCGATTTGATTTACGAATACCAAAGTGATCTGCAGAACATCGTCATCACCGAAGATAGAGAATTCGACAAGGACGATTTGTTGTTGCCCTTTGGAAATTACATATTTCCAAACATCTCATTCGAACTCGTGAAGAAATTGGGTGGTGAGAGCGAGTTGACCGATGTAAAAAAACTCAAAAGAGTAAAGATAAACATTCAACACGTTTTCGAAAAAGGAGAAGACACGAGTGTCAACATGCTAATAACGGACTTGGAAATATAAACAATAGAGAGATTGATTTTTAGCGAAGAAAAATGAAAAAAAAAAGTAATGAGATCATCTTTTGATCTCATTTTTTTTTTGTTTCTTCACACTCTGTCTCGCAATATTCGTCATTATCATCTAATTGTTTCTCCACCTTTTTATCCATTTTAAATATATTATTTTATACTTTCTATGATTTTATATTTTATATAATTTTATATTATAATAACATATTCAAAATCGGTATGTTCTTAAATGGCGAATTCTCACCGAGCAACAAACCCTTGTCGAGTCGCTCGACGTTCCGTCCACTCTTCAGAGAGATACCGTTTCCTCTCAGAGAGTTGCCACCTCTAACGGGTTCTAGATACAATCCTTTACCGCTGTCGTCTACGAGAACGCGACGCACGGCTCCTCCCTTCTTCAAGAACAGTCCGCTGCCACCCATTAATTTCTCAACTGCCGAACTAGCGAGTTCCATGAGAGCTCCCATGCCGAGAGTCTTTCCGAGAAAGGGTAGTGCCTTTGCGGCGAAGGGTAATGCTTTTGCAGCTATTCCTGCCAATAGCGGTAGGAAACCACCTTTCATTCTCAAATTGTATCTCAATTGAGCGGGACTCATTCTCACCGTCAACCCTCTTCCATCGCGAATCGCTTTCTCCATCCTTTTGATTTGACTTCTGGTCCAGGCGATCGAATCCTGACCACCTCTCGTCAGATCTTCATGAGTGAATTTGAATCTCACCGCCTCGCCTCAAGTTGTTAACGCTCTCTTAAGTTTCTTCCTCTGTCCTGCGGATATGTTCACGTTTTTAACCACGTATTCTGTCATAATTCTGTTTTTTTTTAAATTATTTACTTCAATTGTTTCTTGTTTAATAATTATATTAAAATAATTTTGTAAAATTAATATTGCGTTTATTTTATTTTTGTTATCTATATATATGCACAATATTTTTTTTTTTTTGCTTTTATATTTCTCTTATGTGAAATCGTATCGTCACTCTCTCTCTGCGAAGATCTAACAGTTCACCATTTTGATCCGTCAACGTGGTTTTGAGACTATACAACGTGTCTAAAATCACTGGTAGATAAACTAAATTTCGAGGTCGCTCCACGATCTTATAACCCGGCGACACGTTTTGAAAGAAGGAATAGATCGTTGGTTGAGCGCTACCATTCACGTAGCTTCCAGCAATCATGTCCACGTTCACCAGAATGCTATTGACAGCGAGAATGTCGACCGTATTTTCAGATGCCGCGTGGCCTCGATACATCTTTCGATTGAATCCCAACATCTTGCCTATAGAATCGTCTGTGTTGAAATCCACTCGAAAATTATCTTCCAAATCCAACATCGTCTGTAAGGTATTAGGATTGGGAGCGAGTCTGATCTTGTTGCTTCCCTTTCCATCCGTCTTCATTCGCATCTGAACATAATCGTTCAAATCGTCTATGTCGTAACTTCCTTTGGGAATTCGAATCTCCAACCAATCCACTCCGTCAGAATACTTGAACGAGTTATTCTTTTCGGTGACGTTGGGAAAGGAATAATAAGTCTCCAGATTCACCAAAGCCATCTCGTAACTTTTCTCTCTATTCAATTCGATGGAAGGTTCGAATTTCGTAGCGAATCGAGTCGAATCGCCACTCACCACGATTTGAATGGATTGTTTCGCAGCCGTATTCTCGGCTATCCGTTCTAACAATTCTCCATGTTCGAACATTATATTTAATTTTATTTTTTTTATTATTCAAAACTAATTATTTGAAGATTTATTATTTTCTAATTTTTTTATTTTCACGCTCTATCTTATTATTATCATCGGAAACATAAAACTTGTCGAATCCGCACCGATATTTTCCGCGATTAAATTCGCTTGTCAAATCGATCACGACGAAATTGTAAAGTCCACCATCCCAAACCCTCTTGCAGAATCTCCTGAATTCCGCAGCGCTCATGTCGTTTGCGACGTGATCGCCGTAGATGTGATTGAGATTCTCGAGATCTTGGCGAAAGAGACATAGAAAATTAGCGTTCTCCCTTATCGTCTGTCTGGGCAATCGAAAATAATTCTGCAACAGGTAGAAACAGTCCACGTTGCTGTGTCGACCCCTAACGTAATACTATTCGCATCGGTTCTGTCTCTCCAAAAGCAGATCGTCGAAAATCATGAGATTCTTATCTTCCGATTTCAGTTCCCTAGGATCCGGAACGTCGCTAGCGTTCTCATAAAATCGACACTCGACGTTCGAAGATGCATTTCTCTTCATCAGCTCCATCGCCGCACCGTCCAAAATGGTCGAAAGTGGAGCTCCGCTCTTGTCGAATTCCTCCCTACTGTCAAAGATTTTGGCTATGACGTCCTTAGGCAATCTACGATCCATGCACTCTCGAAGCAATCTGTATTCGGGTTGAAACAAGCTCTTGCCAAACACGAACAATCTGTCGTAATCCAACCAGTCGGGTCGGGACAACAGATTCATCAACAGATTGGTCTTTCCACAATTCGATTTTCCCACTATCAAGCCTCTTATGCTCTTGGGAAAAAACTCGTTATTCGACCTCTTGGTCGCGGCGTCGTTTCAAGACATATCTTTAATGTTCATCTTTGTTTTATTTTTTTCTTTGTTTGTTATTTTAGATTCTTTTCAAACGCAAATTTTTTTATGTTTTTCAAACTCTGTTTTTAATGTTATTATTTATTTATATCGCACCGTCGCGAGTTCTCTTCAATCCGGATCCACTCGTCATTTTGGCTAAATCTTGTATGGGCACCACAGCATCCTTAAAATCTTTCCAACTTTTCGGCGTTCGCTCTAACGCAGCTCGCTTCGCCGGCGGACTGATCAACTTGTCGATCAACGCGTCGGCTGCCCTCTTACCAGCCACAGAAGCTATCCTACCACTGGCTTCGGAAGCGGCTTTCTTACCAGCATCCAAAGCCGTCTTCTTACCGACCTCAAACGCGGTCGATGCGAGTTTTCTACCCGCATCGCTCGTGAACGCTCGCATTATAGAATCGACGATGCCAGAACCGCCTTGAACGTAAGTTCTGACGTATCCCCTGTTCTTTATCACCAACATATTTTATTTTTATGATATATTTTTGTTTTTTCACTGGTAAATCGTTTTGTCGTTTTTAAATACTTTTATTATTCTAGTGTAAGAATTTACTGTTTTATTTTTTGTTTGTTTGTTTGTTTGTTTCTCTCTACTTATTATATACACATCAATCCTTCAATTCGTTCATCAGCCTTTTATACTGGTTTTTATTCAAAACCTTCTGTCTTAACAATTCGTCAGATATAGCAACTATCTGATTATCTAATCCCGTGTTACCAGCCCGTCTGCTCGCCATCAACAAACTCAATCTCTGAGACAGAGCGTCGGAATCGCTCGGAAGAAAAGTGGTTTTCACCCCTTTGCCATTCACCGATTCGACGAACTTCTTGTTCATATCCCATATGGGTTTCACCACTTTCGTCCACTTGTAACCTCTGTTGGCTTTGGGTCTCGTCTCTCTGGCATCGTTATTTCTCTTCATGGCGTGGGTCTGGACCAGAATGTCTCCGTAATTGTCGAAATCCTGTTCCGTGTAATCGCTGGGCTTGTCGTAAAGGAACAATTTGCGCAGCCCATCAGTTACTTTATACTTATTCGAACCCACGATCAATTCATCATCGTCCATTTCCACTTCTGTGTCGCCTACAAAAGTTCTACCGTCAGAATCCTTATAAATTCCATACAACAGATCTCTCTTACCGCCATCATCATCGGACGATGCGACGCTACTAGTGGTGATAGTCGAAGCTGTATCGTCGCTCTCGCTCAAATCTGTTTGAATTCCCGTAGGAACGTAATCCGGTGTAGATTGAACGGAATACCGATTTCCAAAACTAGGAGGCAACGAACCCTTTCTCAAAGAACTCTCCTTTATGGGTCTCAATTCTTCGACTATCTCCTTCCTGCTTTGCTCTTGACCCTCCGTCACGGGTTTAAATATTTTTGTGGCTTCGCGTCTGAGTTCCATCTCACCAAGTCGTCTACTCCTATCAGCCGACTGAATCCCCTTCTTAGCACCTTCATACTGGTCTAAAATTAGATCTCGGCGTCTAGGATCCATCTGTAAAAACATCTTTCGTTTTAATTGTTTTTATTATTTTCAAAATTAAATGTTTAATTATATTTGTATGTTTTAAGTAATAAAACTCTTTCCGTCTTTAATATAATAATCTAAAAATATTCACATCTCAACTGTTAATTGAATTGGTAAAGTTTAAGAATACGTTTAAACAGTACATGACAAACCGGTTTCTGATTTAACGCATTTTGACAGTAGTTTTTTACATTATGTCAAAAGATCACCATTCACACATCAAACAACCATTCACTCAGTGTCGAATTAAGAGAGAATTCCTTTGATGACTGTTAAACAGTTTCAACACACAACTGAAAACTAATTTTAACGCTGTGAACCTATTTCATCTCTCTGATTGCTATCATGAATATATTAAAACTTCACCACTCAAAAACCTAATTGAGCGGAAAATGCTTTTTAAACATTCCACTAAGTGTTTGCCTCTTCGAACATTATCCTCGAAAACTCAATTTCTATTCATCTCATTCAAGACAAAACGCGAATGTCTATCACAGATCGACTCCCCAAACAACATCCTCAAAACTCAATTTCTATCCGTCCCATCAAGAGAAAACATGAATGTCTATAATACAGACCATAGTCGATTAGCTGAGTTTGGGAATTCCCATAGTGGGAAATTCCCCTAATGACGTCATAAATGGGGAAAACCCACCGCCTCAAAACAATGGAGAGTTCTGGACCACTGGTCGAGAATCCACAGTCCGTTTTTTGATGATAGCCCAGAATTTTTTGCTCGCGTTCGCCAACGATGGATCGATGGTCTGATCTGCGATGGGGACGTTGACAAAAATTTTTAAAGTAAAAGATAAAAGTGAAGATGTACAATTTCACCCTTTTTTTAAAAACGCGCGTTCACCACGGGTATTTGAACGTTAAAAGTGCGATCTAGGAGTCACAAAAAAACATGGGGGGGGGGGGGGGATTCAAGACCACTGTACATTTTTGTGAACAAGCGTGCGATTTAACACCGAATTCCACGTTGGTGAACGCATCGTGTACGTATGTTGTACACGTACATGTACAAAGTGGTCGTAAACTCTTCTTTTATACCTACTTATGTCTACGCGTATAATAGGTTACGACTAACTGTTTCGCTAAACGTGTGATATAAAGCGTATTTTATTGGAAAAGCGATTCTAACAACCGGGGTTATGCCGTACTGGTTTGTGGGTGGAAGATACTCCGAGGGGCATGGGGTATGGACCCCGACTCAACCCCAGCATTTTTTTTCACCTACAGTTTTCATTAAAACCGATATGCAATACTTTGACTATTTAACTATAAGTTGCGCGAAATTTATTGGTGTTTCAAAAAGTACACTTTGGACAGAATGGCTCTTTTTAGCTAGTTCACCAAGATGAAAGTCAAATTTTGGGATAGTTTGAGCAAAAATTTAAGGCGGTGTAAGGTAGATAACTTGCCTGAGTCTCTCCATTTCAATACTTGACAAAAACTAATTTTAGTCGAACTTTATTGAAAAATTGTTTTACTCCGCCTTGTACCCAAAACCGTTAGGCGCCTCTCACCCCCTCCCCATGCCCAGATCCCCTTTAGGCCATACGCACCCTCTTTGTGCCCAAGATGGCGGCTTCCCCACGATATCTGTGACGTCGCTACCATAATACACAAAGTGGGAGGGCTCCCCCTCCCTCCCTGTACCCAAAGCCCATCAGGACCTAAGATGGCGGTCCAAGATGGCGGCTTCCCCCATGATATCTGTGACGTGGCTACCATATAGTTATCTGATGCTGTTTTTAGCCAAAACGGAATGAACAACTCTAAATTTTTCTGTCTATTCAGTGTTTTATTTTCACACAAAATCAGTTCTGTTTTGTTTTTACAAAGCAGTTAATTGGTTTTACAAGCAGTTAAAAATGGAGTTTTAATCAGTTTTAAAAGTGATTTTACAATTGCACCATAAGTAATTTTTTACAACAATAAGTAGTTTTTTTACAATAATTTTACACTGGTAGTCATACAAAAACACATAATTAAATGTTCAGTAACTGACTCGTGGTCAATGTTTTGTTGTTTTTTCTGGACTTTCAGTTATCATCTGAAGCTGTCTGCACATCCAAAAGCGTGTATTTTCCTAATAACGGATCCAAAAGGTATTTTCTTTTCTCAATTGCGAATTTTTCAGCTTCGTTCATTCCATAACCTTCCTCATCTCGATGTCGCTGAGCAGTTTTTCTAATTTTTCCGTAGACCGGATGTTGTCTGAAGTGCCTTACTCGACTCATGGCCTTAAATAATTTCTTTCAAAGGGAAGCTCTCAAGCTGTCTCTAAGAGCCTCCTCGGCCGCTTTGGTGGCCTTGTGTCTGGGCATGCCATTTTCTACGTACGACACTTTCAGTCTCTGAAATTCAGCTGTATTATCTTCATATGCGCTTATGATTAAAGTGTCTATTACGCTCGTTTCGCCATCTTCCTCCTCTGAATATTCACTTTCAGTGGTTGTATCACTGTCGTCTGACTCTGAATATGTGCTCTCGTTAGAATCAGACTAGTTATACGCTTCATTTGACTCCCAGTATGTGCTCTCGTTTGACTGAATGCCTTCACCCGTCATCCCAAACCTCTTGAGGCAGTAACCAGCTTCGTGTCTTTTGCGTGTGAAGGTTCAGAATGCTTTCCTACACAATTTACAGTTGTGGCTCGGCATGTCATCTCTCTTTGAATGCTCTGAGAACAAGTGCGAATTGGGGGGGACATCAAGATTTATAAGACAGTGGAGAGTATCCCCAAATACGCTCATGTATACATCAGTTTTACATACGGGCACATCGGTTTTCATCTGTTTTCATCGGTTTTACTCATGTGCACATCGGTTTACTCGTGTGCACATCGGTTTTTACTCATGTGCACATCGGTTTCCATTGGTTTTACTCATGTGCACATCGGTTTACTCATGTGCACATCGTTTTTTACTCATGTGCACATCGGTTTTCATCAGTTTACTCATGTGCACATCGGTTGTTACTCATGTGCACATCGGTTTTCATCGGTTTACTCGTGTGTACATCGGTTTTTACTCATGAGCACATCGGTTTTCTTCGGTTTTACTCATGTTCACATCGGTTTACTCTTGTGCACATCGTTTTTTACTCATGTGCACATGAATAGACAGAAAAATTTAGAGTTGTTCATTCCCTTTTGTAACCTTATACCCAACAGAAGAAAACTGATTACGTGTTTGTATAACAGATTAATACTCTGTTCTTCTTGCCCAGATACGCTCTCGACAATAACAACATTTGATAAAGCCAAGTCAGGGTAAGTTTGTCAATAAAGGTTACACGAATGAAGATAAACCTCCAGACACAGTTTATTTACAACGCAATCGTAAGAGGATTAACTCGAGACCCTTTATGATTGTTGATAACGTTACCAGATGCATACATACATTGATGTATTTGAAAGCATCCACATTCTATGTTAGATGAGGGAAGCCCTGTTATAAAATAAACTGACAATTTAATTAAAGTTTATGTAATCTAATACTTTGTTTGTGACATGAAAAGTACTGACTGGTCCCCAAACATATTAAAAAGCTAAGAGCACAAAGCGTCCATGCCTTTTGAGGCGAATATTACCCCTCCCCGTACCCAAGTCCCCCATCAGTGACCGCTATGTTCCGAAATCAGTGACCGCTATGTTGTATTCTTTTACGTGAGTGCATCTCTAAAAGATGTATGGGCCGCCATCTTGTTGACGTCAAGCATATCATGGGCACCATCCTTATTGCGCATGTCCAATATGGACGCAGCCATCTTGTTGATGTCATGCGCATTAACGACGCCACCATCTTGGGCTCTACAGGGAGGGAGGGGGAGGCCTCCCACTTTGTGCCTTATGGTAGCCACGTCATCGGGGAAGCCGCCATCTTGTCATCCGCCATCTTGGGCCACCATCTTGGGTCCCAATAGGCACTTGGGTACAGGGAGGGAGGGGGAGCCCTCCCACTTTATGTATTATGGTAGCCACATCATGGGGGAAGTCCGCCATCTTGTCATCCGCCATCTTGGGTCCCAATAGGCTTTGGGTGCAGGGAGGGGGATCCCTCCCACTGTGTGTATTATGGGAGCCACGTCATGGGGGAAGCCGCTATCTTGTCATCCGCCATCTTGGGCCGCCAGCTTGGGTCCCAATAGGCTCTGGGCATGGGGAGGGGCGCCTAACAGGTTTTAGGAAGGAAGGAGGGACTAACTGGGTTTGGGCGCAAGGAGGGTGCCTAAGGGCCTTGGGCGCAGTGGGGGTGAGGGGGCCTAACGGGCTTGGGCGCAGTGAGGGGTGAGGGGAGCCTAAAAATGGCCTGTGCGTTCTGGGCGCAAATGACCTCGAGGTCCCCCAAAACAGGCATGAAAAGGCCAACTCCTACTACTAGCCATAAACATGAACTTTTGAGGGCAAAGAAATAATTACAAAAATAAAAAATAAAATAAACAACCGCCCGCCCACGTGCTATTTACAAAAATGGCCTGAGAGACAGAAGATCTACTTTGTGGGGCCTCAGAACTCCAACACATATACATCTAGGATACAAGCCAACAAGGCAAGCGTATGCTCACAAATAACTTTGTCCACCAGCCACTAAAAGGGATTTGTGCATCTTTTTTCTATCTTCGTGGTACAGCTGGCAAACCCTCGACTTTCCGTCTACCCACAATGTCGGACTTCCATTTTTACATGGTCTCGAGAAATATCTAATAAGTTACAAGGTCCCCTATTTGTGCATAAAGCACAACACCGCAAACATCAAGTCCATCCAAGCCGATAAACAAGTGAACTAACACATAGGCTGTTCAATCCCAATTCATATCTGACAAGATATATACTGAATCAAAAAAGAAAGTATAATCGAAAGTGAAAAAATAGCATAAAGGATGAAATATAATAGTTCTAATGTTGCATTCTAGTGGACATGACGTCGTGCAAAGAGTTTAATGACATGTTCTTGTTGTCAACCCAACCGTATACAATTTTGCTACGGATTTCAAAATAGCACGTGCTACCCGAGAATGTCAAATTGAATGGGTGACCGACGATTTTCTTTGTGTTATGTTGTGCTAGAGAGCCTGGGTTATTGAGAAAACACGCTAGTTGTTGTCTTCCGACATTTTAAAAAATGCCAAGGTTAACCGAAAATTATAGGTTGCGTGCCATTGGTATGCATGAGGCTGGGATACCTCCAGATGAGCTGGCTGCTGAGTTCGGAGTCACTGTGGTCACTATTTACCGTCTCATTGGAAGGTATAGAACCACTGGATCTACTGCCGACCGACCGCGTTCAGACCTACCAAGAGTTACGACCCCTCCACAAGACCGACACATCAGGACGTCTCACTTGCGGGATCGCTTCCTCCCGGCGACGAGGAGAGCAGCAATTACTCCTGGTAGAACTAACAATAGAATCAGTGCACAAACTGTCCGCAACAGACTCGCTGAACACGGCATCCGAAGTAGGTATCCATACCATGGCCCAAACCTTACCCAACGTCATCGTACCGTCAGAATGGAATGGGTGCGTCAGCGTGTTCGCTGGACTCAGCAGCGTTGGAGCACAGTTCTTTTTAGTGATGAATCACGATTTTGTCTACGGCGCGCTGGTGGTAGGGCAAGAGTGCATCGTCGGCGAGGAGAACGGGTTTCTGATGCATGCGAGCGGGAATGCAATCGCATCGGCGGAGTAGTGTAATGATTTGGGCAGGAATTTCCTTGCATCACCAAACGCTGTTGATCTTCATTGATGGTAATCTGAATGGACAGAGATATAGGGACGAAATTCTTAACACTATTGTTGTCCCGTTGTTCAACCTTAACGTCGGATTGCAGTTATTCCGGCAAGACAATGCCAAATGTCACGTGGCGAGTATCTGTCGTGACTTTCTTGAGGAGCAGAGCATCGAATTTCTTTCCTGGCCCACACATTCGCCAGATTTGTCGCCAACTGAGCATCTTTGGGATCAATCGGACAGTCAGGTACGACTTCATGATCTTCAGACGTTAGGCGAGTTACGTAATGTTCTAAGCCAGGATGGAATGCAATACCATAGGGTGACATCCAGAGATTTATCAGGTCCATGCGCCGTCGATGTCTTGCCATCCAAGAGGCCAACGGGAGACATACGCACTATTGACTGCATGTGTGAACTTTTCATTTCACCACATGTCTGAATTGCGACGTTCTGACGGGACGATGGCAACAGTAAGAACATGGTATTATGCAAATTCATACAGCTAGACTCGAAAAGTGAATTTACAATAATTTGTTTGGGATTAAAGTCGATAATACTAAAACAATTACCTCTCGAAGTTTATAGTCCAGGCACATTAGACATAAAAATGAGAAAGTAAGGAAAAAAATCGGAGAAAGCTGATTTTTTTATATGTTTCCGAGACACACATTGCGGATAAAGTGTGAAAAGTTCACGCCACGCGAATCCGAGTTGAGCTTTTTTAGTTATAGCGTTTTTTGATGAAAAAAAAAATTAAAAAAAAAATTCGACCCAGCTCCATATATCTCATTCTTATTCGCCTTAGTAGGGTGAGAATCATAAATATCGTGCTGAATTATATTGAGAATACATATCCCCAACAGAAAATGCCAACTTTGTACCAATTCTCACACTCAATGGTGAAATATTCACGAAAATGTACAAAATTACGAAAAAAAATTTATTGTTTTCATACACACAACGGTACACAACTTCCATTAAATCAAATCGACGACTACTTTGGGAGTTAAATTATATATCAAAAATTGCAGAAAAGCAGTGGCTTTATAATGATATATAACAATAGTCATTTATTCCATAATGAACTGGTGAAACGTGTGAAATATTACCCCGTAAACTCAAATTCAAACGGCATCGACTTTTCTCATTCAAATACCGTATTATAGCATCATTGTTTCAATTTCCATGTTCGATTAAATCACATAATGTGGTGTTCGCCTACACTCAAGATGCATTGGCATGTAATGTGTGCACGCCCGGCGGCTTCCATATGATTATGTCATATTTAGGGGCAATTGGTTCGATCATGGCTGGTAGCGGCTTGGATGAACTTTGGGGGACTGTTTATGCTGGTGGGTCAATCCATCATTTGATCAGTGGTCATGCATATTCAAGAGCAGTTCGTGCCCATTTGCTAACACAAATTGCCATTACAAAACTTGTGTTTGAAGAAAGCCGAACACTAGATAACATAGACTGCACAGAAGTCAATGAAATATTCTGTGGACTTGCCAGAGGTGACTGCACAACAGCTGACGCTGTCAATCAAGAAAGTGTCAACCATCTACTGTCAAAATTACACGAACTGCTCCAGAATGCGTCCGTAGGACGCACAGGAAAGCTTTGGGTACAATACTACGAGCAAATAGGTCTTCACCAGTTGTTCTTGAGAGCAGAGTGCACAGGCGACTGGGAACTCCACACATATTGTGTTCGCAATATG
The DNA here is from genome assembly GCA_031216915.1 of Pictodentalium vernedei. Taxonomy (NCBI): domain Eukaryota; kingdom Metazoa; phylum Mollusca; class Scaphopoda; order Dentaliida; family Dentaliidae; genus Pictodentalium; species Pictodentalium vernedei. Next base: position 159,240,106 of record CM062296.1, read on the forward strand.
ATTCCAGTATTTCACGCAGGTGGTCATTTTGCATACGCAAAAAGTTCTCATCTCTATTTGCAGCAGATGAATGAGCTAACAGAAATAATGCAACAGGATGATTTGAAGTTGTTCACTGAGAAAGGTTACTTTACCATAAGGCGCTCAGATAAATTCTGGGACGGGATATATTCTGATCAGACCATAGAGCAGTGTTTAATGAGAATGTTCAAGCTCCCTGGTGGTCTCACACATGGCAGGGGAATAACCGATAGCACTGTTGCGAAATGGGTACATGGACTACCTCTTTGCCTTCCGATATGTAATGCTCTCGAAAATTTTGTTCATGTTCACACTGGTCATGGCGAACAACATCGGGATCTCCGTCAAAGTTCACAATTGACTGATGCCAATGATATCACCAAATTATTGAACTGGCTCAGAGTGCATTCCCCCTTTCAGAATAGAGATCCACTACAATTAGTCTCTATAGCGACCGGGCTTGTGGCCGACGAAACTGTGAACTGTGACCAAGTTCGCAAAATTGGTGAATGTTGCGTATCGAATGTTGTAAGCAAAACGTTCAACAGCATCAAACTACGACGTGTTGACACTGTGAAGTCTTTCGCATCGATGGCAAATAGCATCAAAGTCCGTGGAAGTAAGGTAGTGATTGACCCCACAATTCTGTTCAGCCGCGTCACATGTGTTATTCAGTCACAATCAGAGATGGAAGAGTATCTCAAATATGAACTCGCCCCGAAACCACCAGCATTGTTTGCTTCTGCTGGAATGAGGAAGACACAGAAAAGCACGCTCGGTAAGATCCTCAAAACATACGGTTCCGAGCAAACTAAAATCCCAGAACATTCTCTGTTTGTTGTAGATGGTGGATTTTTATTGAGGGCAGTTGTATGGCCTAAACAGTCGTCATATAAGGACATATGTACATCATATTCCAATTATCTAGTGAGACATTTTGGGGCGAACGTCGTGGTTGTTTTTGATGGTTATGCTTGTACAATGTCGACAAAGGGCATGGAACAAGCCCGTAGATCTAAAGACAGGTATTCCATTGATATCAATATCTCACCCGAGTTACCAGCCACCACACCCCAATCCGATTTCCCTGCAAATGCCAAGAACAAAACCCAACTGATCGATCTTCTAATGCAGGAGCTGTCTGCTATCAATATTCAGTCCAAGCAGGCCGAGGCTGATGCTGATGTACTGATAGCCGAAACTGCACTTGACATCGCTCAAGATGACAACAATGTTGTCGTTGTGGGAACAGACACAGACTTGTTAGTCATTCTTACCTCTCGAGTTCAACCGGGATGTAATATTCACATGATGTATTCCATTGCCCCAAACTTACTAGTTTCAGTTAGTGAAATAGCAACCAAAATGGGTGACCATAGAAGCAACCTCCTTGTAGCACATTCTATAAGTGGTTGTGACACTACTTCTGCACTCTTTCGAGTTGGTAAGAAGAAAGTATTCAGTACAATTGTCTCCGATGTTACTAGCGACTCACAACAGTATGTCAACACAATTTTGGCGGATGACAGTACACCAAGTGCAGTAGCCGCTGCCGGGGAACAACTTCTCCTGATCTTATACGGGAGTAAAACTGTTTCCTCTCTCGACCAATATAGATATGTCACTTACAAGCGTTATGTAGCAAAATCTAAACTGAATAAACCCATCGACCTAGCCTCACTCCCACCAAGCAGCGATGCTGCACAACAACATGTCTACAGATGTTATCTCTATGTCCAACAATGGCTGGGCACTTCGCTTCCTCCGACGGATTGGGGGTGGTCGCTAGACAATGGACTTCTTGTACCGACTGCAGCCACAAAGCCATGTGCTCCCAATAACCTACTGAATCTGATCAGTTGTGGTTGCAAGAGTGCTTGTACAAAAAGGTGTGGGTGTAAGAAGGCAGGACTCTCTTGCTCAGGTTTGTGTAATTGCAGTTCGGATTCTTGTAACAACCACAGAAACACTGTCCTGTCGGAAATTTCTGAGTTCGATGAATAATATGTATATAGGTCATGTTATTTCTGAAAATAGCGTTGATAATAGTCAATGTAACTTAATCCATGTTGATTGATTTGTACATTCTGTAAATATTATTTATTGATTTTTGTACATTCTGTAAATATTATTTATTGATCTAATGCTGCCAGACACAGACGTGTATGTTCGGTCCCAAACCCGAAAATAGTTCAGTTCTCATGCTGACGAATTTTATGCCGAAAGGGGAACTCGGCCAGAAGCAGAGGGGGTCTTCCATAATGTCTATTTTGTAAGCAATGATAAAAGTCTTCAAATGGTGGTGGATTTTTTATCGTCTGTCCAACTAACATCCCGTTCTGTACTACGACCCTTTGGGCAAATCCGTTAGGAAAATCGTCATTTTTTGCGTAAATCCGATACTTTTTTGTGAATTTTCAATACTTTTTCGCAGAAATTGTCACAGAATGCACATTTTCCTCTAGGTAAATGTATGTTAGACATTATGTAGCTCGAAATACGCGTAAACAAAAACTACAGTTGGATCAATTCGAGGTTACAAAGTTCGTGCGATTTTTTTTTATTTTTTTCAAACGCGTTTACGAAAAAAGGCTGTAGAAAAAAAAGCTCAACTGGGATTTTAGGGGACTTTTGTCTAATCATTCAGTGACATGTACTCGACATTCCCTGAAAAAATCAGCTTTCTCCGATTTTTTTCCCTAGTGAAACCTAATGTTCTTGGGCTATTATTATACTTTCTTTTTTGACTCAGTATACTAATCACCACCCAATATTCACTAAAATGATATATACCACTTTGGTAGATAACGCCCGCTGGTGCAGAACAAAGTGGTCGCGCTAGACCGAAAAAATATCTGACACTCAAACCGGTTCCTTAGCACTACACGGTGCTTCTAAAATCCATTACAGCTTTCTCTTGTACATATTCCCCAAATGAATTATTGTGCCTCTCCTCAACTCGCATACTCAGCCTCCAGTGAACACAGGTCGTCCAATATTTTTGAGGAATTGTATGCTACACACCGGCATCGTAACTACCAAATATGCAACACACAAAACGTCGAACCGACCTCTATATACAATGTTACACTGGCTCAGCTATGCCTACTCCGACACCGACAACAAACCCAGAGCCGAGCATGTTGCCCCTCACAGGATAAACGTGCTGGCGTTTAATATCCGACAACGTCTCACAAAAATACTCGATAGTACAGTAAACGCGTATTGCATCTCAAAACAACAATACACAATACAGGAACTAACTCTGACTTTAAAGGCACCAATGAACTCGTGCACTTAGTTTGTTGGATGCTTTGCGTGAAATGTTTAACCCTTTGAGACTTTAATTATCCTGACGTTCAAACGTCACTGGGAATTCAGTTTCTTCAATGTTTTTCAAAATGCGATGTCAAACGTCGGAAAGTACAAATAACAAGATATTTTTTCTCGTTAGTGATTATGTGGTTGAGGGCTAGACTATTTTTGGTGGTGTGAATTTGTTATTCAAAACTTGTTTTATTATAAATTATTGGAGAGTGCCCACAGGCACTCTCCAATAATTTGTAATAAAACAAATTTATATACACAAAATAGTATTTGGGTTTGACTGAATATGAAATATAAGCAAGGCAAGTGTTGGTTTTTTTCTCTGGTATCCTCATTTTTTGAAAGCCCTAGCACTCAACCAGTTAAGAAGTCTTGACAGCAGGATTATATTTGTATTTTAAGCTGCGATAACATTTGGCTCAGCGGTTGTCACTGAGCACTATTCGGGGGAAAATAGGAATTGAGGTTAAAACTTTAAAAAATCGAAAAATAATAACAAAACAAATCACCACAAAGTATCTATGCGCTGTTTGATTTTGTACGTCATAAGACGTACAAACGTATCAAAGGGTTAAGTCGATCGACGCAACCGAATACAAATTCACCAACAGTAAGGTTCACAGAGAGTTTATGACTGGCAATGTGTTTCCCACAACAGGTGTGTTCCAGTCATTAACTCAACTCTATTGTACTTCTAAACATCAAACAGAACTGGAACAAATCGACAAACGTTATTCACAGTCTCACCTGCCAGAAAGGGATTCATCTGTCGGCGCTCGCTATCCAAGGAAGGAATACGCGACCGCTGACACCCCAAACTAAACGTAGAATATTGGGCATGCCGAACATAATCATTCGTCCAAAAATACCCGATCATGACAACAGACGGGACAACCATAATACACCACGGCATCACTTCGAATGAGATCACCCCATGAGTTCCTCCAGAATTAGGTAGAGGCGTGTGAGCTATTCCACTTACATGTACGTTACACACCGCCCAAATTCAATGCCTTGTAAAAACTTTTACCAAGGCGCATTTTGGTAGATTGTGTGTCAAAATTAGCTTGTTAAACTTTTTTCCTAATTTACCCCTTGAACAACCAGGCCAAAAATGTTACAACAACCGATAATGTTATAAATAAAATCTTAACATATAAAAGTGAATGTCTCTCCCTCTCCTCCACTCTCTCTCGCTCTCTCTCTCTCTTTCTTTCTCCCTCTCTCTCTGTCTCTCCCTCCCTCCCCTCTCTATACCCCCTCTCCCCCTCTCTCTCTCTCTGTCCGCTGTGCTGCAACCGATCGCTGGGGCGGCGGAAGCCCGATAAAAGTGGAGGGGCACAATGCTACCATGGTTCGACCTAGTCTGAGAAAAGTTACAACCGTATATCGGTAAATGTATTATGACTCACTCTAGTATCTCGCTTAGATGAATATGCCGCTGTGTAGTCACTATCCGGTCCGTTTCTTCTACTTCTACCATCTTCCAACCCGAAGGCCAGCCCGAAGTTAAAGTAGAAGAAACAGAACGAACAGACCGAAAGTGGGATTCTATGGCTAACTATTGCTTGGATTTGCAAATAAGGTTACAGGAATACCTGAATATTGACGCGTTTGCATGCGCCCATTTTAACTCATTGTGTAACTGCGAAATATATCTGTAGAAAAAAGTCGAGAGGCCCTTGCCCCCTGTGCCCCCCGCTGGATCCGCCGCCTCTGATCAATCGAGCCAGAATTCGCGTAAAGCTGATTGAGATAAAACTTGGCATCTGCGTATAATTTGCAGCAGTTAAAAGACGGCATCAGATGTGGCATTAATGCAAGAACCAAAGCAGCACCGTGCAAAGTACGACTCAGCGTTGACCAATCGAGAAAAAATTTGGTTACTAGGGTTAATTTAATCAGGAACATGTGGTGAGATAGGCCCTGCTCGCGTCCCACGTCTTGTTAACGCTTTAACCCGTGCTACAATGAGTATTTGTTCGACCCAGTCGTTCCTCAGCCGATGTACACAAAAGTTGACACAAACGGGTAATTCGACTAGGAGAGGGACATGGAATGGATCCCGATCGGGTAGAAATGAATGAATGAATGAATGAATGAATGAATGAATGAATGAATGAATGAATGAATGAATGAATGAATGAATGAATGAATGAATGAATAGTTTATTTACGGTGTACACACATAACAAATTGCACATCGAAACATAATAAAGACATATTTTCAGGACAAAAGACAAATACATGTATAACAAATTTAACGCAGAAATACAATAATACCTAAAGAAGCATGTCTACCGTGGGAGATGACAGAGCCAGAATGGCTGTATACCTGTCATCCCCCAAGGACTATCAAGCACTGTTCTGTGTCAGGCCATCAATCAATAAGAAAACATATTCAGGACAGTGGCGTCATACTAGGAAAAAATCGGGGGGGGGGGAGGGAGAGGGCGGATCGGTAACACCATCTAAGCGGAGCGCCACCATCGGTTGGCCCGTAGCGTGCCCCAAAATTTTGGCAAAAAATGCCTCCCAGATTGTCGGAAATGGCACTTCCCAGGCCTTCACCGAAATATTTAGGGGTGGGGGGGGGGGCGTTGGCATGACGCCACTGATTCAGAAGGGTTCGTCGGAATGCACATATATATATGTACACACACAAACACTTGTACACCTACATATACGCACATGCATACATATACATACACATACCAATATATGAGACGTGTATGAGACCTGTCGATTATCCAATAGAGTTTCCCGTTAGAGTCACTGATATTGACTCAACTCGGGAACTTAAGATGAGATCCGGAATTGAAGGAATGAGGGCATGCAGATATAATTTGAAATTGGCAAGACTGGAGTGTTGTATAGCGTTATATAATACAATATAATTAAATTAATATAATATACCATAATATAGTAATGTGAGCACTGGAGCTTAACTAAAACAATCCGGGCAGAACGGATTATTGTAGTCTACATTATCGGCATACGTCATAATTTTGTTTTTCAGCCAGACTCTTCTTAAATGTACGCCTAGACGTAATGTTGTGCAAAACTCTCATCTAAGGTATTCATATTTTTGGATAAGCGTGTGTTGGTAGGGCATCTAGAGATTGGTTCGTGTTCTTATTTCTTGCAACGTACCGATTTGTCTGGTAGATCGTCAGGTTGCGTTATGACTGAAAAAACATTAAAAGATGTCGGAAGATTGTCACTTCTCCAAGCAAATAAAAAAATGAGATGCATGAAGCTTAAAAAGCTCACCGATTTTTAAAATTTTCTCTTTGAAAAATAAAGGATCTGCCTGGGAATTATAGAGCGTATTGTTTATTATTCTAATGGAACGTTTTTGCATAAGAAATAATGTATTTATCGCTCTGGAATTTCCCTAAGCGTGAATTCCATAGAGCAAGTGACTCTGAACTAAGGTAAAATACAGAGTTTTCATAGGCGCGTGTGGCAGAATATTTTTGACTTTATTTAAGGCGTTTTAGAACAAATGTGTGTTATACGTGCTTTGTGCGAAAGATTTTCATCCCCAAGAATTTTATTCAATTGTCAGTTAGATCCGACGTTACTCTATCTATTTTGTTACTATTGATGATATCATCTCTTTTATTGCTGAGATTGAAAATGATGTATTTAGTTTTAAATGTGTTGAGGAGAAGTTGATTAGCAGAGCACCAAAGAATAAGTTTTTTCCAATCCTATATTAATATAGTTTACAATGATATTGGGATCAGCTCCAGATGAATAGGACGTGGTATCATCTGCGAATGATACTACGTTTAAGGACGTGACGTGGCAGAGGCGTTTACGTATAGCAAAAACAATATCGGTCCAATAATTGAGCCTTGAGGTACACCACACGAGACTGAAAGCGAAGCTGACTCATGGCCATTATTTGCAACGCACTATACTGTATTAGAGAGATAACATTTGGATCGTTCCTGGCTAACGCCACGAATGCCACAATGGTACAATTTCCTTAATAGTGTTGAATGGTTTATGGTATCGAATGCCTTTGATAGATAAAAAAAAAACACAGCAGCTAACGGGGTGAATTGTAGAGTGTTTGTTTTACGAAAGCCATATTGGTTAGGCGTTAGAAGTTTAAATTTACCCAGCAAACTTAGGAGCCGATTACAAATAAGTTTCTCCAAGACTTTAGAGAAAGTAGGTAGAATGCTAACGGGTCTGTAATTATTTAGATTATTCCGGTCACCAGATTTATATATAGGAACCACTTTAACGATTTTTATTCTGTATTGAAAATGTCTTTAACGAATGAAATGATAGCAATATGAGCCAATTGTGTTTCTATACTCACCCAAAAAAGAAAGTGTGCATTGCAGAAATTGATCAAACTCCAAAAAAATAATTTCGTAGGTGTAAAGAGTGTTAACCTGTTCATGTATAAGTTATATTGAACACAAAAACAGCTTTCCCCGTTAAAATGCATTAACGTTAAATGACGTGCTGCACGTTTGTGAAAAGGCATGTTTTGCACGTGGAGAGTCTGACAAATCATGCAGCAGTGTGAATCCTTGGGTATTTAAACACTAAAGTAAGGCCTTCCTATCGTTCACATTCAAACTTGCGCTGCTGTTAAAACGACTCCACATTAGCATGCCAAGATTGACAATGAATCAACGTCTCCTTGCCCTGAGTATAATTAGAGCTGGTAGAACACACAGAGAGGTTGCCCAGCATTTGAACTGCCACCGTAACACTGTAGACAGGCTAGTCCATCGACATGCACAACATGATGACGTTCGAGACCGACCCCGCTCCGGGAGACCCCGAGTTACCATCCCTGCACAAGATCGGTATATCCGTGTCGTCCATCTCCGGAACCGGCAACAAACGGCAACGACGACAGCCAGGAACATCCCTAACCTGAGACGGATACATCCTCAACCAGTAATCAACCGGCTGAGAGAATACGGCTTACGTCCTCGAAGACCTGCAATTCGTCCGATTTTGACGTTACGTCATCGTCGTGCTCGACTGCAGTGGTGTAGACAATATCTCGGGCATCCCTTACACTGGTGGCGACGTGTTTTATTCTCAGATGAATGTCGTTTCCATCTTTCATCATCAGATGGCCGCCAGAGAGTGCACAAACGTTGAAACGAACGCTACGCAGATCCATGTGTCGTGGAGCGAAACCGTTATGGGGGAGGGTCTCTCATGGTGTGGGGTGGCATCACTGCCCGTAACAGAACTGAGCTGGTCATTATTGATGGCAATCTCAATGCAGCCAGATATGAAATTTCTCGTGTTGATCACAACTTGATTCATCTGTGATTGAATAAAATTCCCATGAATGAAAATGATATATATCTTTTTTTAGTGTTATTTTTTAGCATGCACACTTTCTTTTTGGGAGAGTATATTTTATCTTACATTCTTAACTAAAAACGTTGAAATATTGCCACAATCTTTTCGTTTTTTTGGCTTTCAATGTATATTGACGATATTTATTTTTTATTTCGGAGGATACTTTGACGTTAAACCTTTAATCTGTGCGCCACGCATATAGTTCTCTTTACGTTTTAATTGGCTACAGACACAAACAATCGACTCGAAATTTGCCATCTAGAGCTACGTTTGACCAAGAAAGGGACGTGGGTTGAGTCTTGGTCGTAGGCCCCTGAAAATATTCAAATACCATCGAATTGAATACCGAATCGAAACCTGTAACCTTTTCACGAATCGACTCGAATACATGACATCTTTTTAAACATAGATTTCTCTCGCTCGCGTTGATAAAAAACATTGAAGAAAACATTTACGATATTCGGCGTCCATTGTCGAATCAAATTCGAATAGAATATTGTGATAGAATCGAATAACATTTCAAATGCAGAATATTCTCAGGGGCTACGCGGCGATCACGCCATTAGTTGCGTTAACGACAACAACACTGGGATGCACTACTACATTTTCAGAGATATCGAGCTAATAATTGGTATCTTGGGGGAATATTTATTTGGAGTAACATCGTCATGCTAAATCTTACGTGCTGCATCTCGTTAATCCTTCAACCAAAGCAACGCGGAAGTCACTCCTACATTTTCAGAGATATTGAGCTGAAATTCACCATCTAGGGATGATTTGTAGATTAATTGGGCAGGGTGAATGTTACGTCCGTCATCGCACTAACCCCTCAACTATAGCACCCCGGCGGTGCTCTCCTAAATGTTTAGAGATATTGATATGAAATTTTGCAACTAGGGGTAATGTATTATCAGGAGTAACATGGGCAGGATTGATTTTCTGAGAGCGTTAGGATTAACACATCTGCAATTTAACACTTCAACCAGAGCAATGATGTGATGAGTTTGTAAATTTTCAGAAGTATCGATCTGAAATTATTATCAGATTTCATTTTTTCAGGAATTACACTGGCACGGTTTTACGCGTGACCTTGTGTTAACACTTCAACGAGGTATGGTATGCAATGTTTTTTCTAAATATTTACTGACTTGTTATGTATTTCATTTTAAAGGTTTAAATTATACCAATGAAAATATTTCACACCAATTGTAGTCATTAATTTTTTCTTTTTTAGTTTTAGTTCAGGTGTACAGCAGAACAGTATTCAGAATACGATGTTAAGGTTACAATAAGTTGCCAACTGTTGGTATCCACATATCATTTTCATACATCTTCTTATGTGTATGTTTAGGACGACAGGAAATTAATTACTTCATCGGTGTCCCAGATATGGTGCGGAAATTGGTCACCTAGCGGCATTGTTTGATCAGGAGTAACGTGAACGAGGAATTGTACACCCTTCAACCATTAACCCTTTAAACAACGTCGAGATGAACACCTACACTACCAGAGATATTGAGACCTAATAATGGCACCTAGGGGTAATCTAACCATGCAAGGAAGTTACATGGGTTGCGTTTGACATTGCAAAAACACCTCAACACCAGTATCCTACAGTTAAAACTAGAAGTCCTGCCATGAATACTGCGCTTATCTAGGCTTAATTGCGCGTTGGAATTGCGCGCAATTGCCATATCGAATGGCATCCAAAGCATGGCAGGTTCTCTTGATTACTCATAGCAAACACATGCAATGTTTCTGCCAATGGACCTCCGGGTTACCCGGAGGTCCATTGGCTGAAACATTGCTTGTACACAGGTCATATGTACAGAACTTGATAGCTTTACTTGGGTCATAACGCGTACATTAACGCGCATTTCAACGTGCTATTTGTGCGCATTTCAGGACAGGACTTCTAGTTTTAACTGTAGGGATACACTTCTGCAGAGATACTGCCCTGAAAATTTGCATCTAGCTGTATTTTTTATCAAGAGTAACACAAGCAGAGTGCATTGTACGTGCAATGTCGCGTTAATCCTTCAACCATTAACAATTCAACCAGAACAATATCATGATGCACTGTTGCCTTTTCAGAGACGTTGAATTCAAATTTTGCACCAAGGGACAATTTTTTATCAGGAGTAACCCGTGAAGGGGGAATTTTACGTGCGGTGTTGCGTAAACCCTTTAACGCGAGCAATTACGTGTACATGCGCTGCATGTACGACTATTTCTATCCACCTGGATACGCTTGCGCGAGAAACTAAGTTATTTTCTGTTTCTCGTTTGTGATAACGGTCAATGGGAGAAAGACGTAAAACTTTTTTTCACCGAAATTGTTTTTCTATCAAATGTGTGTTCATATAGTCAAACAGTTTAGGATTTACTCTTTAAAATAATGTTAAATTCTTATTGGTAGACAAAGTTCTTCATATTTCCGTTTTTGTTTAAAATTTCTAATTTTATCTGTGTGCATTTCCTCATAAATTAATGGAAAAAAGGTTGACTGGAGGAGCTTTAAACTTAAAAAAGATATTACCTTCTTATAGCATGATTTATGTGTTCATCATTCCGAAGAAAGCAATCTTCAAATTATTTGATGGTTCAAGAAAAATTTGGGCTGTGGGTTAGTTTTAATATTTCCATTTTACTTTGGAAAATAGTATTTTTTAATTTTGTGCGATTTTGACAGACTTCTCTCCACTACTAACTGTCTTCACCCACTTGAAAGCGACGTCCTTTCTACGGGATTGAAAACTGATTTTGATTTGATTTGATTTGATTTATTTCCATTTTCTTACCTCATCTCAGGTATACAAATCAACATAAAGCAGCATAAAATAACAATAAGCATGTCTGTGGTAGTTATAAAATATATGCTTGTCAGAGTAATACAGTCTCTTTCTCTGTTCCTTCTCTCTCTCTCTCTCTCTCTCTCTCTCTCTCTCTCTTTCTCTCTCCCTCCATCTCTTTTTTCTCGTGGGTGTTAACAGCATTATAACCGATTCGAGTCACTAAGGTTGATAGATGGGTGGGGGGGGGGGGGGGGATACAATTGGATGAGTAACTAAAGCCTGAGGATTAAAACGAATTCCGCCCCACATTATAATGTATCTGAACTATCTTCAAATATTTACATTATCGCCGTGGGGTAATATTAGAATGAATGAAAGGTTTTAGCGCGCCGAAGGCGCGCAGGGACGATGTGGAATTTACAAATCCCTTGCGACCCGGTTAACCTTATTTTATTTCACTTGGATCACACAGGCCTAGCTTTCCTATTGCCTCAAATGGGGTCTGAGGGGGTATGCACGCGGTTAGAATTCCCGGCAGTTTACGTTGGAGTGAGAGATTGTCAATACTTAATCCCTCAACGCCATTAAGACTATTAGAGAGTGGGCTCTATTCGGTTCTAGCTTGGCGATGGTAGACGTTTGAGTCCCACCATGGTGGCCAGCCAGAATATAATGTTGTGCGATGGCAAATTTAAGGGAAGAAGAGAAAAGAAAACCAAACAGCAACGCCGGTTTTGCAGCGGCTCCGGTATATGACCATAGCGGTTACAAAAAAGGAGTGGAGAAAGCTCCAACAGTTTAGTTTTGAAAAACCGGGAGTCATCCATCAAGCCTTCTGGGAGATAGGATGCCGTATGTGATTTTGAGGTATCTGGTTATCCTTCGGGAATTCCAAATGACCTCCTCCACCTCACCCAACCCCCCCCCCCCCCCCCAAAAAAAAAAAACAAACCCCCCCCCCCCCCCCAAAAAAAAAAAAAAAAAAAAACACTCTCTCACAGACACACATACTCAGTATTAGGCTTGGGTGGCTAGGCTTTAATACGTGGTTAAAATCACAGGCACACAATGGGAACCAATCTAAAAGAGAAGTGTTTAGTTTTGCATTGGCTAAAAAACTAAACACCTCGATTTCAATGTGATTTTAACGATTTAGAATTAATAACGTTGGCCACAAAACTAAACTCCTTGATTTCAATGTGATTTTAACGATTTAGAATTAATAATCTTTTGGAAGGTATAGTTTTGAATAATTTCATGGATATGAAGTTGACAGCTAATTGGAACACCCTTTGTTGTTGGTGTTTTTTTTTAAGAATTACTCAGTGTCAGGTTCCAATGAGGGAATATAAGCTTGGTTTTTGATGCCAAAACTGAACATTTTAAGTGTTACGAATATTCTTTAGCAACTGTGCCCTGCTGCTAAGGTAAGGTAAAGAGTTAATAACAGACGATGTCTCCTCGTAAACAAAATAATCTCGAGTCTTTGCAACAGTAACCCCATACATGACCTAAATAACCATTTTCTGACCTACATGACATAAGGCCTCCCCCACATACATACATGTATACTTTAAGATTTCTATGTTTTTCGGCCGATGTTTTTTTCTAAATATTTACTTACTTGTTATGTATTTCATTTTAAAGGGTTTAAATTATACCAATGAAAATATTTCACACCAATTATTGTCATTATTTGTTTTTTTTTTTAGTTTAGATCAGGCGTAATGCAGTACAGTATTCAGAATACGATGTTCAGGTTACAATAAGTCGCCAACTGTTGGTATCCACATATCGTTTTCATATATCTTTTTATTTGTATGTTCAGGACGAATGGAAATTAATTACTTCATCGCTGTCCCACAGTGAGGTATGAAGCTTTTTAATTAGTCCGACAGAACAAGAGAGAATTCGGCGAGTGCAGTCACAAGTGAAAAAATAAGAGGGACAACATACAGTAGTTCAGTATGGTTATGTTAATAAAACTGATTGTGTTATAATCAATCTGTAATGTTGCATTTTTGGACGAAAAATTTCTAACCGATTTTTCTTTCCGAAAAAAATAAACCGATAATGTTATATTTTTCATCAACTGAAAAGGTTATATTTTTCTACTCAATAGTGTTGCACAATTTAACCCTTTACCCAACGTAAGGGCCACAACGGCCAAGGCTATTCTAAAAAAAATCACCAATTAATTTTCATTATTTTTTCATTTTTTTGTGTCAGAAACATAGGTTATGACCCCTCGTTGGAACGAGGTCGTCAGCTCCCCAAATGAGGGGTTATAACCTATGTTTTTGAGACAAAAATGAAAAAAAAATAGTTATTCAAGAATTTTGTTTGCAAGTATCGTCTGCTTTTCATGTTAGGTAAAGGGTTAACCGATGATTTTACAACTTCAGAGTTTCGTTTTAGATGGTGGTCAGTGGCGACCGAATGACACTGGGTGTTGGGAGGGGGGGGGGGGGGGGCTGGTCTTACCGCATGGGTTTCATTTGACAAATTCACCTTGTCGATCATGGTGCGACACGGTTTGATAAATCATTCGCAATTGTCAAGCCATCCCGGCAAGAAAAGTGTATATTCAGGGCACTATATTTTTACAATTGGGGCCAATTTCGTCGCCTTCACCCGTAACAAAATAAATTCCCGTACACCCATGGTGAACGATACCAGGATGAATCCTGCTACCTGTGGTACCATATCAATAGAACTTTATACTCCGAAGAAAGAAGCTAAATTAACCTATGTTTTTGAGACAAAAATGAAAATAATAGTTATTCAAAAATTTTGTTTTGCAAGTGTCGTCTGCTTTTCATGTTAGGTAAAGGGTTAAAAAAACAAAAACAAAAAAAAAAAAACCCCAAAAACCGATGAACTCCCCATTACACCCACAGCAAACCGTCTTCGTTTGCGCGCTCGGATATATGACACAATTGTTGATTGCATAATTCACTTGTGAAGTTATCGTTTATAATCAAACCCGGAAATCCCAGAAAATCACACTTTGGAAAGTAATAAATAATAATATATATGTTAAATATAATTTTTGTAGCCCAGTTTCACGCTGTAAATGGATTGACCGATCATACATTGCCAGCAGAAGAATTATCTTTACTTATTTTTTAATCACCGATTAAAACAGGTAATACCGTGGGTAAAACAGGTAATTAACTACTAATCCCTATGCCTTGATTAGTGCACTTATGCCTACACTTTTAATGTTTGTAGGCGAGAGTGCACTGAAGGCGAAAGTACACCAAACCTATTGGAGGAACACTGTTTTATTTAGTCCTGCACTGTATGCCCACTAATCCTGCAAAGGCACAAACGTATAGAAACTTTATTTGGTTGGTTTTGGAAAAAATCGATGAAATGGGAAAAGATCAGGCGACATCTACATCAAGTCGAATGTATTAATGGACAGATAAGTACAACGAATTGAGCAAATCAGCAAGTTATTATTTATTGGTGTTTAAGGTCATATACTTATGCACAAAGGCTATTCATGGCCTTGACAGTTTTACGGGTGAAGGAAGCCGGAGTACCCGGAGAGAACCACCGAGCAACGGCGAGCAGCTGCCAGCTCCTCAACATCGCAACTCCGCACTGCAGCACAGGCTGGGTTAGATTGCTTGAAGATATGAGTACCATCGGCATGCAGTACGCCTTAGTACACGGCGCCATCGTGCCCTCATGTGGACAATCGGGGTTAAGTGCCTTGCCCAAGGACACAGCGCAGGAGTCCGAATCGATCGCTCAGACGGTCAACCATCCAAGGACTAACCTGGCTCGACGTTGCTTAACTTCGGTGATCTTACGAGAACCGGTTACTATAACGCCACCGCGTCCCAAAATCAGCAAGTAATGTGCAAATAAGCATTCTGTTCATTACCTTGCTTAGGCGCTCATATGGTTATGCACATCTGCTCATTTCATGTATTTTCTACAAATGGTTCTTCTTGCGACAGTACGCCGGGGTTTTCTCTTAATGCCTGTCTTTACGACCATTGTGTATTCACAGTCTAAAAGCTATACTGGAAAATATTTAAAAAATCTATGGGTAAACCTCATCGCACTGGATACCAGTTTCATTCCACGAAATTTTAGCAGCAACGTGCCTTGTTTTTGCACAGGTTTGCCCTAGATATATTCGCTTTTTGCCCAGAATGACTTGGAAATTGCAAAATATTGCCGTTTCTGCGAGGGTGGCTGCATTTTCCCAGCCTCGCCCTGCCCCTACCCTTCTCAGACCAGCCCCTCGGCTTTCTCAAAACGGAGTGTCTGAAACCATGTTATTAAATCGGAAATTGTTTGGTATCGTACCCCTACAATTTTCACCAAGAAGAATCAAGAATCAGTGGGAGGCTGGAGGTCGGACTGGACCTTTGATAACGGCGGACTACCCGTGTGAATGAACGCCAGATAACTTATTCCAGTGGGCTACCGACTGCACCCACAATGTCATGGGCTGACATAGATAGCATCGCGGCAGCATGCAGGCCCCATAGTGATAAATGAAACAGACTATCGGAATGCCAGAACATGAGGTGATTTCTAAAGAAATATTTTAATCATCTCGTATCATGGCAACTCGATAGTCAACACGACTGACTCCCTATTGGAAAGCCAAGGTATAGGCTGGTACCTCATGGAATAGCTCTGAAAACCCAGCCATTTATTCCGCGTAATGTCCATTCTCGTAAGGGAAATATAATTATATGGTATTGTGATAAGTAATATATACGTCTAGTTGTTTTTTGGAGTAAACGAGTTTGTTTCTGTTGACACTAATTAAGGCACACCACCACAGTGGTGAGACTTATTGTTATTGCTCAAAAAATTGTTTTTGTTTTTTTTTTCTTATTTTTATTTATTTTGTTGTTGTTGTTTTTCTTTCCACCTAAATTTTGCTCATATCTGAAGGCGTGTCTCCCATACCGCCATTTTAGTGGAAACGTTTAACCCCCTCAGGCGAACCAAAATATAGCAAAAAGGACCAAACAATTCTCGAACATTATCGGTCCTATGTAGATAAAATTTTCTATATATTTAGATTCTAACATGTTGTAATGCAATCACTTAAAACGTTTTTTAACTTTACCCCCAATCGATATCAAAAGGCCGAAATATGTGATTTTCAGCAAAATAGCACAACTTCCAGAGGCCATTTCTCGATACTGCGTGTGATATATGCCAAATATTTGAGTATAGGAAAATGACTTTTCAATGAAGGAAAACTTTATGGTTGAAGTTTGTTTGTCGCACTTAACCCCTTAGCATAGTGATATTTCGAGTAAGGGTACTGTTTGAGAAATATGAAAATTTGCTGACTTTGGATACCGCTTTCGATCAGTTGTACAAGGATGAACTTGAAACTTTTTGGTTTGCGATGTGCATCAAACTTGCTTGATAAGTTTAAATATCAGACTTAACCCACAACCTGTTTTTGTAACTTGAATGAAAGTGTTGTCTTATTTTGTACAAAATTCACACACTTTGTGTTCACGTCTCCTGCACTGGGAACGACGTTGCCATACATTTATTGCACATGCGTATAGATCATTAACTGATGAACAGTTTTGCTGTTATATGTTATCTTGAAATGTTTAACCCAACCTCCTTTGTTGCCCGTGCGAACATGGGATCTGTTCGAAAAATCTGAAAATTTTCAAACTTTGGTTACCGTTTTCGATCACTTGTACGAACGAGGGTTAACTTAAAACTTTTTGTATTGTCATGTGCAGAAATATCTACTCAACAAACTTGCTAAGATAAGTGTAAATATTAGACTTAACCCTCACCCTGTTTTTGTAACTTAAATACGAATTCACACACACACATTGTGTTCACTTTTTCATCAATGGGAACAGCGTAGATGCAAATGTGTTGCACAAACATATAGATCATTAACTAACAAACCTTTTTGCAGTTATAAGTTATCTTGAATTTTTAACCCAATGCCTCTTTTGTCGGCGTGCTCGTGGGACCTGTTCGAAAAATATCAAAATTTGCATACTTTGGTTACTGTTTTCGGGCAGTGGCAAGAGGGTTAACTTCTAACTTTTTTGTTTTTCCTTGTAAAAGGGATGGCAAACTGAATAATCTTTCTTTTGTAATTGGAGACGTCAGGCTTAACCTTTAGCCATTTTGGTTACTTTAATAAGGGAGAAATGCAATGTTTTTAACAAATTCCACCTCAATTCCGTGGACCGTAGATCTTAAAAAACAGGGCTACTTTTTCTGGAAGTTTGCACACTTATTTTTGTTTTGCAGAAATAACTACTCAACAAACTTACTGTGATAACTTTAAATAACAGAATTAACTCTCGCCCAGTTTTTAACTTGAGAACGAGTGGTGTCTTATTTTTTCGATATTCATGCATTTTGTGTTCAACTTTCCAGCATTGAGAACGACGTAGAGGTAAACTTGTTGCACAGGCGTATAGACCATTAACTCACAAACATTTTTGCTATTACTGGTTATCTTGAATTGTTTAATCAATCGAATGCCTCTTCTGCCTGCGTGAACGTAGGATCTGTTTGAAAAAAAACCCAAACTTTCATACTTTTGTTATTGTTTTCAGGCAGTTGCAAGAGGGTTAACTTCACACTTTTTGTTTTTCCTTGTAAGGAATTGTAAACTAAATAATCTTGCTTTTGCAAGTAGAGAACTTAGACTTAGCCTTTATTCATTCTGATTATCAGAGGTTCTAACCAATTTGTTCCCATCTGAAGTTGTTTCTCCACATTCCGTCATTTCAGTGAAAACGCTTATCACACCAAACTCTGAGAAAAACATAGCGAAATTTCAGAAAAATATGGCGAAGTTTAAGTCCAAGCTAGATTAAATTTTCCATATATTTAGAGAGTAATATGATGCAACAACATAACCGAGCAGCGCCATCACTTTTAATCCCCATTAACCATTAATGGGTCATTGTTTGTGAGTTTTGGCAAAACTGCACAACTTCCGATGTTAAAATCCATATACAGCGACTGATATATTAGCACAATTTTAGCATAGACAGATGACACGTTGATCGTTAAACAAATTTTGGCTGACGTTTGTTTGTTGTATTTTACCTTTTAGTACAGTGAATGATAGAGAAAGAGCACCGTTCAAAAAATACGAAAATTCAGAAACGTTGGTTACTGTTTTCCAGTTGTATGAGGGTAAATTTTAAACTCCCGGTGTGTAGAGATGCTTGTTAAGCAGAGTTGTTGGTATAAGGTTAGATCATTGATAAAAACCTTCTCTCAGTTTTGGCAAATTGAATAGGAGTAGTTTCAGGACTATTTTATCAACACCATTCTACAGAATCACAATTGTCTAGTATTTTAAATATTTTCACACGTCGCTCCGCGCCATTGTCTGTCCCGTGCATTTGTCCGAGGTACCCCTTATAAGCTAAGATCATGGTTCTCCAGCGACCTTCAGCAGCAACTTACCACCATAAAAACTAAATTGTGAAGTTGTAACTTTATCGGTTGAATTGTGTAACACTATTAGTTAGAAAAAATTATAACAGCATCAGTTGAATTTTTAACACAATCGGTTATAAAATTTTGAAAAAAATGTAACATTACCGGCTGATTATAACAGTATTGGTCGGCTTTTATAGAATTATTATAACATTATTATAACATTACCTCTTTCTGTAACACTGTCGACTGCTGTGATATTAGCAGCTGTTACACCCTCCTGCTCTCTTTGCAATGAAAGACTTTTGTTTACATATATTTAACTGTAAAATGCGACCAGACGATTATGAAAGGAAATGGACTCCTTACCTCCCTTCTCCATATGGGTTAACCGTCTGTACACTGAGGTCAAAATACCGGAAGTTCAAGTTGCAAAATTTCCATGATAGAACTAAGAATTTATCCAATTTAGTTTCTGACACGGACTCCTCTCTTCAACATCAAGATCTTCACTCGCCTCAAAGTTCAAATTCATCTTCATTTTCAGAATCACTAGTACCACTTACTATTCACTACCTCCTTCAACATCAACTCCTTCTTCACTGCCGTCACCAGTCTCCTCTGCTTCAAGCAGAGGAGACTGGTGACGACACTGAAGAGGGAATTGTTGCCAGGAGGTAATGAAGAAACGACTAGCGATTCTGAAAACGAAGGAAAATTGGAAGCAGGTTGTGGTTTCACAATCAATTCTCTAAGGATAAGAACTTTTCCGTATGGAGATGGCATATTGCCAATAAAATGTCTGGTTCATTTTTATGAACATAAATGCGTCTTGTTACTGTGGTATATTTACTTGATATTATTCGGGACATTTCCCGGTGCCCGATTCGGCATGTAATTTCACCCCTGTTCTCGTTACTATAGAAAACCCGGACTATATTAAACCCTACTCGTGTTATACTCACCAGCTCATCAAGCAGTGACATTGGTAACCCTTCAGATCACACGGTGACGAAACAAAAAGCAACACATCTAGTTTCAAATTCTGCAAGGCTGAATTGATAAAACAGCTTGGTTGTGTGAAAAATAGAACTGAAAGCCAAGAACACGTTTTGCACACTTCCAACACGACTTAAGAGGAGAAGACCTTGATAGAAGAACAGAACAAGAAGCAGAACAGAGAGAATCAGGTCCACCAACCTTCCATTCTCTAAAAATCAGGTGATTCCCCCTTCCAGATTAAATATCTGCAGAGAACCAAGAAGAGACGTCAAGCCTCTAGTTCCGAATGGATACTGAATATAAATGAAAAGTTAAGTGGTACTATGGAGGTAACTTCTTTGGAATAAGGATACTGAGGGTTATTTAAGAACATGTATGGTTTATGGTTTGAGTATTACTACTTTCGGCAACTACATGAGGTTATAGATATTCTAGTTCTATTCATATAGGTCATGAAAAGCAAGCAAGGCTATAGACTGGAGATTTTGCTGTAAATATGGCAAAAATCATCAAAACATCTGTTACACTCCTCCCCCAAAAGAAGAAAAACAAACGTTAATAGCAGATGTTGTTGTAATTTTGATAATTATATCTTAAAAGGACTGTTTCTGAACTTATAATTTGAGTCATAAATGGTGGGAATTGGGTGCCATGTAGGGTTTTGCATGTGAATACATTTAGTATTTAGTCCATCTGAATGCACATTCACTATTTCATCCCTTGGTATATAAGAGTCTTTCTGTAATATAGTTGTTGGAAGTTGTTTCCTGAGTTGACTGGCCTCTTCCTTTGCCAAATTTTGTCCTTCATTCTGTCATCGCTCCTTGGCACCAATGTGGTTTCAGGATCAATATAACGGTTATTTTCCTTACGGTGGATATAAGTCTACACTTTTGTACAGGCTATGTTTCTATCCAGTTGATGAACAAAGTCTAAATGTCTAATAATGTCTCCCTTTGTTTGAAAAGTTCTGTGGCATGTACCTTCTTTACATTTATATACAAACACTATCACTTCATGAAGTTTTTTCCAATGTTTGATGAGTCCCTTGTACGTGGTGAATGGTCCACCATTACAACTGGAAACAGGACACACACTGTCCTTCTCCCAATATGTTGGATCAGTGTCATCATCCAAACTTTTAAGCTCCCTGCTATTAACATAGATTTCAATCTCTTCAATTGTTTTGGTTCTTTCTGTCTGTTTATACCTCCTATTTGATTATTGCATTATTCTTCCTTTTGGAAGCCAGGAGCTTTTAATTTCACTCCTTCTGTTCAGTATTTATGTTTGAGTAATCTCAGATCCTGGTCACAGCATCAAAATGTAAAAGTTTTTGTTACGTCAACTTAATATTATACACAATACATTCAATATTTATTTACAAAACTGTAGTTACAAATATGACCCATTTGAATAAGAGGTTTCAAAAAGGGGAAATAAACTGTAAGTTGGTGTGGAATAGAAAATATGACAGACAGACGGACGGACGGAAGGACGGACGGACGGGCGGACGGACGGACGAACACACATTCGGGACTTATGTGGTTATTGCTTTAAGCGGTATTTGATTAAGTGGTAACGGTTTTGACGAACCCGACCTTATGCGGTAAAACTACCACATAAGTACCTACCCCCCCTATGAACTTAAGCGGTAAATCCAGTGAATAGAAATATTTTACCACATTAAAGATTTTAGGACACTAACTAAAATGCGGTTTACCGCATAAGTCGAAAATACCACCTAAGCCCGCCCGGGACACGACTTCGACCACATAAGGTATCAAATGTAAACACGGACGGACAAACGGGCGGACGGACGGACGGACGGACGGACGGACGGACGGACGTACCCACTCAGAGGACTTGTGCATATTTTAACTTGTGGGGTGCGGGACGTAGAAATGGTACTTGTGGGGATCGCGTTTTGTCCGAGATTGCGAGTTGCATTTGTCCATATAGTTTGTGAGGTGTCTGGTCCTAATTGTGGGCTTACACGGCTGAAAACGTCATAGTGCGCTTATTGTGAATTATGTGTTGAATTATGGGTTCCAATTCGCAGATACAACTGATGGAGGTCGGCATTTTATCAAAATATCTGAGTAGAATATGCAAAATATAAATGCAAGGAGGTACCACTCAGTGGACTTGTGCATATTTAACTTGTGGGGTGCGGGACGTAAAAAATGGTACTTGTGGGGATCGCGTTTTGTCCGAGATTGCGAGTTGCATTTGTCCATATAGTTTGTGAGGTGTCTGGTCCTAATTGTGGGCTTACACTGCTGAAAACGTCATAGTGCGCTTATTGTGAATTATGTGTTGAATTATGGGTTCCAATTCGCAGATACAACTGATGGAGGTTGGTGTTGTATCAAAATATTTGAGTAGCATGTGCACAATATAAATGCATGGAGACCAGTTAAAACCATGGAGCTTTGTCAAGTGTGAAAATAATATTGAGTTGAGCCTTGCAGTGATATCTCTCACATAATTCCAACCCCTGACTTCATTTCTTGGAAAACTATCCACGTGATGCCACTGGTTGGAGTGACGAAGAACAGAAAGATAAAACACAGACTCAGGAATGGGGCTGTAGGCAGCGATTGGCAGTCGTGTCTGATGAGTTCTTGCTAAAATGGCGGTTATTACCCCGACAGAAATTCCTGTGGTGCAATGGTTATGTTAGATGTTATCAGCTATCCTCCGTGAGCAATGCATTTCCAGACGTCACCCAAATGTAAATGTAAACTTGGCAAACAAGTAAAGAATAACTCGAGTCATAATTATACATAATTTTAGTTGTTGAGTGAAATGCATAACCAACAAGATTTATTTCAACATTTATCGGCTGAAATCTCGGTGTTCACCGTCGGCTTATTAATATTATTATTCAACGATCGACAGACCGAAACGCACAGATAATAATATTGTCCAGCGAGTAATTTTAATTCACGTTCGAAGTCAAACGATGTTTTTGTTTTACCTTTCCTGTTCAGTCCTGCTGGCAGTGTTGCAAGTAGCATGGCCATGAGGCCTCCAACGAGCAAGCCCGTCAGACACCTACCACTTACCTGTGTCAGTGGCTGCAAATGAGCGTTTTTTTTTCAAAACAAAATTTGGAAACCGGTTGCAACTGGAACCTGTCCATCAAATGGATGGAAGGCTTGGGAAGGTTGTCCACAAACCAAACCCGCGTCTTTGAATATTAAGTGGTAAAAAACCCAACTAAATGATGGTATCGTGGGTCCATAGTCAAAAGTTGTTAGAGGGGTACATGGCCAGGTACCCCAAAACAAAAAACATAAGTGGAGAGTGGCGTGAGATTATGAGATAGTCCAAATTTGGACTCACAGCTCATAATATTAATTTTGGCTTTGTTACGTCCCGTGGACGTACCCAACAAAAAACTATATTATAGACCGTGGGTCCAAGCTTGGACTAGGTTTGGGGTGGGAATGGTCCTTCCCCCACATTTAGGAGCCTGGTGGTCTTGGAAAGTCTCTTTACACCCCCCCCCCCCCCCCCCACATCACATTACATATTCCCCCCCCCCCCCCCCACACACACACGACGTGAAAGTCAGGTAGGACCGACTATATCAAAGTCTCACATATACTATGTGACTGGAAAAATAGTGAAAAGGCGGGGGGGGGGGGGGGCTGATTTTTTTTTCGAACACTGGACGGGGGTGGGATGGGGAGGGGGGCAGCAGCCCAGAACACATTTTTTCCTGGCTCTGCAAATTTTTTTCCCTGCGATCATTTTTCTTTAAAATGACTGAGTCAAATTGTTCAGGCATGCTTCTCTTGTGTTTACTGTTCAGGCATGTATTTAACTCTTCCGAATGAACTTAAGACGATGGGTAGGGTGGGGGTAGTTCACAATCCATTAAGAATGAGAGTTGATGGGGGCCGGATCGAAAAATCACTAAAAACTAATCCTGACTTTCTGTCAAGTACAGGAAAGCTAAAAAAAATTCCTCACATTGCATTACATCAAGTACCCCCCCCCCCCCCCCCCCCCCACACACACACACATCATATTACATATTCCCAACCACGATGTGAGAGTCAGGCAGGACCGATTATATCTAAGTCTAACATATACTATATGACTGGAAAAGTGAAAAGTCGGGTGTGGGGGGGGGGGGGGTGGGGGGGTGGGGGAGAATTTTTCAAGTTCCAACACTCGGCGGGGGGATTCAGCAACCCAGAACACATTTTTCCTGGCCCTGCAATTTTTTTCCCCATGATCATTTTTCTTCAAGATGACGGAACCCAATTGTTCAGGCATGCTTCTCTGATGTTTACTGCTTAGACATGTATCTAACTCTTCCGAATGAACTTAAGGCGGTGGATTGGGTTGTGGTGGGTGGGTTGTTAACAATCCTTTAAGAATGAGAGTTGATGAGGATTGAAAGATCACAAGAACTTCATCCTGACTTTCTTACCGGTAAGCTGAAAATTCTGACTGGTGCTGATTTTCCAAAAATAATTACTCACATTGCATTACATTAAACTTTGAGCCTTTCTGAATGCAGCAATACACATTTTATGGAATGTTGGCGTGACGAAATGGATAAAACAGCCATTGCTTATGGCGTGAGTCCCTATCTGATCTGAAAATCGGAAAAAAATTAATACCCCCCCCCCCCCCCCGGGAAAGTTGGGGGGAAAATCATTCAGTGTATTGTCTGGGTTGTTTCGGTCAATAATCAGAATACACTGTTGGGTGTTAAAAAAACACCATTGTTTATATCCAGAGAAAGGTTTCTGTTGATATTCGTATACACTTAAAAATCGCGACATCGACGCCGTAGACCCCACGCACCATCTTCCTCTCCGGTCGCCCTGCCATGTAGTCTTATTTTTGTCATTATAATCATATATCTGGTTTGTTGAACTTGTATGTGAAGCATCCAGTTTCTGGAGTGCGACTCATAGGTTGAGTTGACATAATTTATCTTGCCAAAAGCATTAATTATATTGCGGTGTTCAGTCACCAGTATCAATAATCTTGAAATATCGCAGTTACCAGCACGGAAGGCATATTGAATGGTGTGCCGTAATGCTACTGTTCAGAGACTAGATTATGTGTCAAAGTGGTTTGTTTTGGTAATTTGATAGCGACTGTTACAAGTTGTTGACATCTGTCAAGCGCGATATGGGCCCAACCCCCAATTTATACCATCAACAAAATGCTGGTAAATATACAGGTTTTTGAAGGTTGCTACCCAATTAACAAACCTAAAATGCTTTTTTGAGCCCTAAATCGTAAAGAAACTGTTCATTCAACATGGCTGTGTGCAGTCCACGTGCGTTTTATGTTTATGTTGTTCACCCCGCCCACCCAATCAAAATGGCTCTAGCAAGACTGTTTGCCCCACCCAAATTGCTTTGCGCTGGCCACTCCACTGCTTCCAACAACGTACACTCCAACTAACTGAAATTGGGGCGGCGTGTCTAGCCCTGGGGACAAGTGTACATACTGATGTGGGTCAGGATCGAATCTACAACCTTTCCCGCACTGACCAATGAATAAGGCGCTTCGCCTTCTAATTATGGACGGACTTATCCAACATCCACGTACTGGCATCAACAGAGAGAATAACAATTTTTCAACAATAACCCTTTACCTAACGTAACGGCCAAAACTTGCCTGCGCTATACACAAAAATCGCCATTCAATTTTTTTTTTATATTTTAATTTTTTGCTTCCAAACCATAGCTTATGACCCTTCATTGAAACGAGCTCATTGAACTCCTTCCAATGAGGGGTCATAAACTATGGAAGAAAAAAATGTTCTGTTTGTTTTTTGTCTAAAACTAGTGTTGGATAATGGGTTAACCTTTACCTAACGCTAGTAGCAGACGACACGCATAAAAAAAGTTCTTGGATACATATGTAACTAAAAATTTTCATTGTTTCCTTCAAAAACATAGGTTATGACCTATCATTGGAACAAGCGTGACGCGCACATTCCAATGAGAGGTCATAACCTATGTTTTGGAACCAAAAATGAAAATATAAGAAAAATAGCCATTATGTTAGGTAAAGGGTTTTGGACGTTATGTTAGGTAAAGGGTTAATCAGTGAATGATTTGATTCTGGAATCAGAACATCAACATTAGGGATATCCGTAATGTAAAAGCCTCTGTTCATTGTTGAATGGTATAGCCCGACCAGCCCCTACAATTCAGGGAATTGGACTCGGCAATCAAAATGCCGAGCCAAAAGCAGTTGACGTCAGCTAAAATACAGTTTGCGTCGGCACTTTTTATAAATCAGAATTTTCATTCAAAATAGGCCGAATTGCTGTGGATACGTTTAAATAACGCAGGCCCCATACTTCGACTGATAAATCTTTGTAAATAACGATGGACTGGGGTGACCCAAAACATGAATAAACAAAGTCGGTAAAGAAGACTGAAATGGGACTGACCTACATACATATACATATACATTGTCGGAAGGTGAGATGATCATTCAGCGTAATTTTCACACTTCTCAAATGATGCCAATATAGCCACTTTAATGTTCAATGCAATCGAGAAGTGTTCATGAAAAGATTGTGTGATGTTTGTTTAAGTTTGTGACATCAATAAAGAAAATAATCCACTCACATAAATTACAAAACACTGCTTTGTTTTGTTTGTTCCTGTAACTTCTGAATATTAATTAGGAACAGTCTGGACTGCATGAGGTTCAGTGCGGTTTAACAAAATCACAGCATTGAACTTTGTCTTCTATTTCGGTTCAGGGTTGTTTCGGCCTCAATATTTTCCCCGGTAACTTTTCGTCTTAGGTTTAAAAAAATATCGATGCCGAAACGTTCCGGGCTGAAAGGTCCCGGGGCCGAACTGGTAAAGGGCCGAAACGTCCCGCTCCCTCTACAGTTAAAGCTAGAAGTCCTGTCATGAACTGTGCGCTTATCTGGCCTTAACTGCGCGTAGGAATTTCAAGCAATTTCCATATTGAATGGCAATCAAACCATGGTAGATTCTCCTGCCTATCCATAGCAAGCACAAGCAATGTTTCAGCCAATGGACCTCCGGGTTACCCAGAGGTCCATTGGCTGAAACATTGCTTGTGCTCAGGCCATATGTACAGAATTTGACGCCCAAACTACGAAAAAAAGCGCGCAGATCAACGTGCTATTTCCGCGCAATTCATGACAGGACTTCTAGTTTTAACTGTATTTCCACACCAGACTTTTCTGTTTTCCCCACCATGAACCCCTGACACACAACTGTTTGGTGATTTTTGACAACACGTGCTTGTCAATTAATGTTTGAAAAGAAAATTTGTTTATCTCTAATGGACTTTTCAAAACCACCAAAGGTAAATAAATCAACTAAAGTGATCACTTTGCTTCTAGATTAAAGGGGTCTGGAATAAAAAAAAAATGTTGTCAAAGACAATGTAGTCTACCGTAATTTTTTATGTGAGTTTTGCCACGTAACAATTACTGAAATTATTCAATTGTTGGGCTAACATTTTCAATTTATATGTTGGCTGGATTGTTCAGTTTCTGATTTTTACATGTATTTGTGATCATCGAAAGTGGAGTTTGCATTGGCAAAAATTTTGCCTATGTACCAGGGGGGGGGGGGGGGGGATCTTCCAAAAAATTCCGGACACAAGGCCTAAAATATTTTTTTCCACCTTTTGACCACCACCCACCCACCCACGTGCAAAAAAAAATTTTTTTTTTCTCTGACCACTTCGACACCCACCCCACCACCTATATTTTTTCAGTGTATCACCACGGTGGGTAATGAAAAATTATTACACTGAGCTTCCGGTTGTCAATCCTTGCCTTAATTTGAATCCTTATCTGATAACTGTTTTTTTCACATCTTTATGTTCTGGTGGTTCAAATACCTGATGACAGAACTTTCAGTTGAGCATTTGTAATTCATGCATTTCAATAATATGCCTATATGCACTATGGCATAGTGTATACTGGCATATTATTGAAGTGCATGAATTACAAATGCTGAACTGAAAGTTCTGGCCTCAATGCTCTCATAATAATTATCATTCATGTGTTAAGTTCCGAGACTGAAGAAACAGTTTAAATTTAGTGAAGAAGTTTTAATTTTAATGACCTGACTACAAGCTAAGTGTCTAGGTTTGAGGTTTCAGCCAATTGTCATTACTCAAAAGATAGTTGATAGCGTTGGAAAGCTGAAAATCTGTCACCTAACACTATTGTAAATCTCACTGTCCATCCTGGTCCGTCTCCGAAAAAAATGTCAGCATTGATTTCTGCATATAACAGCATATAATGTAAGAATTAGACTATTTTTGTGAACATCAAATAGAGGATTAAAATAATCTTCTTTTGCTGCATAGTATTATGCTCAGCTACTCATCTATATACTCTGGCTCACTCAGGGTCAGTTTTCAATTCAAATATTAACTGTAACTTTTGTTTCATGTTTTCACGAGATTGCCAGACAAATCCTCTGTGAAAACCCTGGTACTATCACTATGAGCTTGAATTGAGTAAGTGAGGTTTTATATATATATTTTAATCAAGTTAGGAAGCAGGAGTGTTGCCGTTGGTGTTGTATACTTAGCAGTGGAGGGAAGTAAGCCCGAGTGGAATGATTCAATATATACAACTCTTAGATCGAATATCACAGAGCTTGGGAGCAGAGGGTTCAGTATTGTCCTAATGGGGGACTTCAATGGGCACATCGGGGATAAGGAGGAGGGCATACAGGGAGGTGATAGGAAAATTAACACGAATGGGAGGAAGATGTTGGACCTAACAAAAGAGCTTGGTTTAAAGATCCTGAACAGGGTTGCGAAATGTAAGGGTAAATGGACCTGGGAGAGGAACGATAAGAAAACAATAATTGATTATATACTCACTGACATTAGCGTATGGAGGGAGGTTATAGATGTAGAAATAGATGACGAGGGAAAAAATGACTTGGGTAGTGATCACAACCTGATAACAGTTAAGATTATGGGCAAAAAGACTAATAGAGACAGAAATACCTTCAAGGAAGTTTGGGGACTAAAACAAGGAGCCGACTGGAAGCAGTTTCGGGAAAAACTAAAACCAAATCTTGAATGTATACCTAGGGATGCAAATGTCCAGAGTATTTCAGATGGCATAGTAAATAGCCTAACAGAGGCAGGGAAGGAGAGTATAGGAAGGGTGAGGGTCCCAACGAGAGAGCTTGGATACAGGGTTAACGAGGGACTGAAAAAGGCTATAAAAGAAAGGAAGGTAAAATGCGCTGCTTACAGAAGAAGTAGGAAGCTTAAAGGGGTGGATAACAATGACACGAGACTAATGAAAGGAGAATATGAACTGGCACGGAAAAAGGTGAATGAGATAAAGGATAATAATAGGAAGGAGCGCAATTGCAGTCTTGCCAGAACAATAAAGAAAACGGGGGGTTCGAGCTCAAACGTATTTTGGAACTGGGTAAATAAACGGGGGAAAAGTAGTGTGCAGAGTATCAAAGTGGATGGGGAAAGTACAGAAGATAAAGGCCGTATCGCTTCAGAGTTAGTCAAGCACTGGGAAAAGATAAACCATAGGCGATGGGGCAGTGGGTCCCCACCAAAAAGAAATACACTGGTGGAGGAGAACCTATCCAATCGTGTATGTAGCGAAACAACGGCAGAAGAAGTGCGGAACGTGGTCTCGAAATTAAAAAATGGTAAAGCGGGAGGGACTGATGAAATTCCGAACGAATTCCTCAAAAATGGAGGGGAGGCACTTATTGAAGTCCTGACAAACCTTTTCAACCTGGCTCTGCGAAAGCAAGAGGTCCCCAGAGAGTGGAGGGAAAGTAAGGTGTCGTTCATACACAAAAAGGGGGATAAGGAAGTTCTAGATAACTATAGGGGGATATCAGTTAGTAGTAACATCGGAAAAGTATTCTGTAAGGTCATATACGGTAGACTAGAGGAAGTTATAGAAGAGAAAGGTTTTTTAGGAGAAATTCAAAATGGTTTCAGGAAAGGACGAAGAGTCACTGATCACCTATTTACACTCACCCAACTGATAGAATCAACAAAGGCTGAAAAGAAAAAGATGTTTCTGGCATTTCTAGATGTGAAAAAAGCGTACGACCGAGTGTGGAGGGAAGGTATGTGGCGGAAGCTCGAGGGCATCGGACTGGGGGGTGACTTTGTGGGAATCATGAAAGCACTGTATACAGATGTGCAAAGCCAACTCAGTCTAGGGAGTATCACTACAAAACGAGTCCCTATGGATATAGGCCTCAAGCAGGGGTGTATCTTTTCACCGATTTTGTTTGCATTGTATGTTAAAGATTTAGGGGACGAACTAATTCAGAGTGCGGAGGGGGTAAATGTTGGAGACATAAAGATACCAGGCTTATTCTTTGCGGACGACATGGTGTTAATGTCTAGAACTGAACAGGGGCTAGAGAAACTGCTGGAAATTGTTGGTAGATATGGGAACACTTGGCGGCTCGAACTAAATGAAAATAAAAGCAAGGTAATACCCGTTGGACGCAAGGTAGATATGACGAAGAGATGGAGAGTGGGGGAGTTCTCAATCCCCGAAGGGGAAAGCAAACAAATCACTGTAGGAGAAACGGGAGAGTATGAGTATCTAGGGGTAAGCATAAATATAACTGGAAGAGGGGTGTACAGAAATTACTCAGCCAAACTGATTCTGAAGGGGAAAAGAATTCTGAACCAACTAAAACTTTTAGGGAAAAATAGTTTCAACAAGGTCTTTGTGGGGAAAACACTGTGGGAGAGGGTGGGTTTACCAAGTATAACGTATGGCACGGACGTGATTCCATTAAACCAAACCGTTACTAAGAAGTTGGAAAATACTCAAAATGATGCCGGCAGATGGATAACAGGGTCGAGTAATGCTGCAGCTTTGGAAGCAGTAAGGGGGGAGCTTGGGTGGATGAAAATCAAGGACAGGGTAGATTTGGGAAAACTGTGTTACTTTAACTACTTGAGAAACCTGCCTGACAACCGGTGGTGCAAATTGATGCTCGATACCATTTGGAATTCTAATATAGAAACGGGGTGGTCAAAACATGTGAGGGAACTAATGGACAATTACTCTATAGAGGTCACAAACATAGAAGTAGGAATGAAAGAAGGCAAAAGGTTTGTCAAAGAGAGAGTCATGGAAGATTGCAATCGAAACTGGCGAGCAGGGGTTAGCGTGAAAAGATCACTGCAGGGGTTACAATATAAAGAAAAGCCAGCTTTTGAGAAGTACCTAGATGGCACCTTTGGAGGGTCACTGCTGTTCAAACTGAGATCAAGATCACTGGAG
This sequence comes from Pictodentalium vernedei, assembly GCA_031216915.1. NCBI lineage: Eukaryota > Metazoa > Mollusca > Scaphopoda > Dentaliida > Dentaliidae > Pictodentalium > Pictodentalium vernedei. The sequence continues at coordinate 159,271,329 of CM062296.1, forward strand.
CTTCGGGGAAAAATTGGGAGAGATGGGGAAAAGGGATGCCAAATGTGCCACTCTGGAGTAGTGGAGACCCTGGAACATTTTCTCTTGGAATGCCCACAGTATATACCTCATAGAATAAAATTTACTGGAAGAATAATGCAGAAGTGGGGTGAAGAAACAAAGGATAGATGGCTGAAGGGGGGCACGAGGGAGAGGGTAGGAATGCTTATTGAAGAAATTGAAAAAGAGGAAGTGAGGGACACTATTAAGCAGTTTATATCTGAATGCTGGGAGGAGAGGAGGGGAAGAGGGGGTGGGGTGCAGGGGGAATGATGGCCTTCTCTTATGAGGACCGCGACAAATCAGCGGCTGGCCAAAGAGTTATTATTATATTATTATCAAAGATGCACAGTGAGAATTTTCATTAGTTTCAGGTTACAAGAGCTCTACTCAGAGAAACTGGGCATTTAGATTGCTTTCCATAAATTTTTTACATTATTTTAGATGTTCTGCTAAATACATTGCTACTCATTGTAAAATCCAAATTGTGCCGTGATGATTCAGCTATGAAAATTATGTTAACCATTCCCAAATTAAAATTCATAAATTTCAACTGATTGTTTTTAGTCAAACTGGAGTACACTATTCTTTAATGCATCTAATTTAATTTACAAAAAAAGAGAACAAATCCCCTAATCAGCCTAGTGGGGCCTTATTCACTAACCCTACCTGACAAACAGGTGCCTATTAGACTACTAAACAACAATATAGCCTTGTTATGTGAAAATAATTTGAAAAAAAAAACCACCAGGAAAAAAATTGCAACTCCAGGAAAAAAGGTGTTTTGGCCCCCATCCGACCACCCACCCACCCCGGCCTTGTGTCTGGAATTTTTTGGAAGACCCCCCCCCCCCCCCCCCCCCTGTGTGTACAACGCAATTTGCGTCTGCTTTACGTCGGCAGCGAATGTTGACATGAATTGTCTGAACCGTCCCCAAAATGTTATGGGGTTCTTTCTATTGGGATTTTTGAAACATTTTGTTAAAAAATACAACTTTTGACATTCAAAAAAATCAAGAGGTTTTTGCTTCAAAAGCTACCAGAATGTTTCCTTTGATTGCCCTTTTCAAAAACTTTTCTGGGGGGGGCAGGGGGAGGGGGTAAAACCCCCACACCCCATCAAAAAGCTTGTGCCTTCGGCACTCAAGCCAGATGTGTTCGGCATCTGGATACCCCAATACCCCTTTAGTATAGCCAGTTCACCCAAATTAGCAATATCAGCCACCCCGATGTAAATTTCTTAACATTGCCCTCCCCCCCCCCCCCATTTTTGAATTTCTTTCTCAATGGACTGGCGTTGACCTGTTAATCAGATTTTAAAAAGTGGCAAGTCATTTTTTTTAAATTTAAAATATTTTCGACGGAGTGTCCAAATTAAAAATTTTAAGTTCCACCGAACTGACTTTCCGACGAAAAGTCCAGACCCCATTCCAATCGGTCTGTCGTTTCGCCCAGTTACACACAATTAATACACAGTTAATAAAAATGCCAAAAAATTGTTTTTTTGGGTGAATTCTAGGAACAAGACTATAGTGCGCCGATCGAACCCATTGTGTATTCATGACATACGCGATAACAGAATACCTACCTCCCAGAGACCGACCAGGACTGTCTAAAATACACACCAGTCTTGGAGCCTATTTTTAAAATTTACTAGCCAGATTCTGACATGTGGAGTTACACTGCTGTTTGTAACATACACTGCAGTTTTATGATAGCTGTTCTCATCATTTTTATTTAGTACACCACAGCAAGCATTAATCTTCACATTAGTTTCTGATCAAGTCTTGACTGCCTATTTAGGCAGCCAAGACTTGATCAGAAACCAATGTGAAGATTAATGTGACCAAGACATTGATTGAAGTGCTAAGGTACACAGAAACCACAATAAGTTATAATCATATTTAATAAAAGCACCTCTAGATTATCCATGGAGAGAAAATTAAGACATACCAAAATTTGAAATAAGACCTTAGAAGTTAAGCGCCAATTAAGAAGCCTAGGCCTGAGATTTAAGAGCCAGGTCATGAAGCCTGGGAGCCAAATTTGCACTGGCGTGTGTCCAGGTCGGTCTCTGCTACCCCCCCCCCCTCCCCGCTCACCCCCCCCCCTTCCAATATGATCACATTGACTGTGTGAGATAGAATTGGTTCTAACAAAATTAGCAACATAATGCTGCCAGCGTCGCTGTACATTTTATATGTTGAGATATTGTGTATTAATGACATACGCGATGATACACCCCCCCTCCCACCCCTCCACTACCAATATGGTCACATTGATCGTATGAGATAGAATTGGTTCTAACAAAATTAGCCTCTCCAAATTATGTTACAGACTACAGGACGCCCCCTCCCCCCACCACCCATATTGAGCCACATCCCAATTATTTATTAGAGTATGAATAACACTAGTCCACACTAGGAACAAAAGTCAGAAAATATGTTTGGGGTTTGGTACATCCTTTTGAGTCAAAATTATATACAGGTAACAGATTTGGGTCCAAGTTTGGACTATGGTAAGACGTGTGCATGTACTCCCTTTCTGGAGTTGCATATAATATTGCTGCATATTTGTGCCATACGCGATGACAAAGTGTCCTTCAATTCCCACCCCTCCCCCTCACTATCGTACCCTTAATAACATATTTTCCATCCTACACCTCCGTGGTTATCTGGAAAAAAATGGAGCCCCCCCCCCCCCCCCACTTTCACAATTTTGCTGCATTATATTAAAACAGCTTATGGCTCCCCTCATTGTACATTGTAACAAGCCTCTTGTGTTCGTTTCAATGAAGGGTCAGCAGCTATGGTTTTGAGACCAAAAATGGAAAATTTTAATTCTGTAAGAATTTTTGTTGCAAGTGTCGTCTGCTATCAGCGTTGGGTAAAGTTACTAAAGGGTTATGTTGGGATGTTGGGGGGGGGGGGGGGTATTTTCTTAGTTTCAGGTTCATGTTTAAATATTATAATGTTGTTTAAATTTTCTGTGGCAGCTTACCTCAAACTGTCCGACGAAGTAACGGGTTCGATCGGGCACTATAGTCTTGTTCCTAGAATTCACCCCCCAAAAAAACAATTTTTTGACGTTGTTGTTAACTGGGTATTAATTGGGTGTAAATTGAGTGAAACGACGGACCCCATTCCGACAACTGTGGCCTTTCTGATGAATTGGCAAAAATTCCAAGCCGGGAGGGAGCCGCAGCTCTTCTGACACCGTTGGCGCCACCCCTGATCTGGATGGGATCGTCCAAAAATTATCTGGTCTGAATCTTACATGGCCCGATTGTCCTGTATTCATTTGATCGCTTTCGTCATTTGTGAAGGTGTGTGTGGTAATTAGATAGCGCTCGATCCTAGCTTGTGACAAGTTGTGTACATTCGCGATGTTACGTCATCGTTGGCATCAACTGAAGGCTTGTTAATAAAAACACATTATTTTCAAGGTTTGCTGTTCGACAAACGAACCTAAAATGCTTTGGTCGGACAATGACTACTAACGACTTTTCAACTTACCAAAGTAAAATTATACATTCATTCGGCCCTGGTTAACATTTCCAAAATTACGTTCCGCATGCGAAAATCTCCAGTTACCAAATATGGAATACTGATCACGCCCTTTTCCAAACTGCCCCTTTTCATTGGCTCATTTAGCAACACTGTTTAATTGGATACTCGTACCACGTGGTAGAATAATGATTTTCAGGATTCTCGCTTACGAGCTTAGCCGTTTCAAAGTTGGCCGTCCGTTTGTCCGAAAACTTCTGAGCTGCAGTTGAAATTTGGAGTCTTGTGGGGTTATTGTGTTCACAGCTGTTGTCTTTTTGTGAGCTGCACCTCACAACTACGAAAAACCACACAAGTCCGGTTTGTACGTGCAATTCACCTCACAAGTCCTCTGAGTGGGAGCGGACGGACGGACGGACGGACGGACGGACACAGACAGACAGACAGACAGACAGACAGACAGAGACAGACAGACAGACAGACAGACAGACAGACAGACAGACAGACACAGACAGACAGACAGACAGACAGACAGACAGACATACAGACAGACAGACAAGACAGACAGACAGACAGACAGACAGACAGACAGAGAAGCAGGCATACAGACAGTCAGACAGACAGGAGTGGGAAGAAGGTGGCTCAGAGCGGTGGATGAAAAGCAACTAAAGTATCCAAAACAGGACTACCATCCTTCAGGACACTTTAGAATGGAGTAGAGTAGAAGACCATGAAAGATCAGAACAAGAATAAGAACAGATATCAGGTCTACCAACCTTCCATTCTCTATATATCAGGTGATCCCGCCTTCCAGATTAAGTATCTGCAGAGAACCAAGAAGAGAAGTAGGGCCATAGTACTGAATGGACAGATAGGTGGATGAACAGTGACTAAAGTATCCCATTCAGGACTTTCATCCTTCAAGACACTTTAGAATAGATTAGAGGAGAAGACCATGATAGAAAAACAGAACAAGAAGCAGAACAGAGAGAATCTGGTCCACCAAACTTCCATTCTCTAACAATCCGGTGATCCCACCTTCCAGATTAAATATCTGCAAAGAACCAAGAAGAGAAGTCAAGCCTCTAGTTCTGAATGGATGCAGAATATAAATGAAAAGTTAAGTGGTACTATGGAGATAACTTTTTTGGAATAAGGATAATGAGGGTTATTTAAGAACATGTATGGTTTATGGTAAAAGTATTACTGCTTTGGGCAACTAAATGAGGTTATAGATATTCTGGTTGTATTCATATAGGTCCTGAAAAGCAAGCAAGGCTATAAGCTGGAGGTTTTGCTGTAAATATGGCAAAAATCATCAAAACATCTGTTACATCTGAAACAGGATGGCATGCTGGCATTTTCTATCATATTCTCCACACGGAAGATGATGATATGAAAATCAAGTGATCGAATATACCAGTTCTTTCTTTAGAGACTATGGTTTTAGTAAATCGTGGAATGGATGGAAGATCATGGACTGTAAGGAGCAGCAGGAAAATTCCTCTGAACTCTTTTTATCCAAATGTAGTAAATCTGCAGTTATTGTTAGCTCTGGTGCATCTATGCAGGAAAACCAGAGTCATGATCACTATCTAATTTATCTTTGGGGTCTATGGGAGAAAAATATTCCCTTTTATTTTAGACCGAAAATTGTTTTTCAGCAGAATAAATGAAAATGTAGTCAAATAGTGCATGGAACATATTTATAGTGGTATAAAATACGTACTCTTAAAATCTGTTCTTCGTGGTTCCATTTGTGTTTAAGATTTTACATCGCTTTATAAATTCACTAAAACACTGATAGGGGCAACTTCAAAGTAAATAAAAAAAACTAAAGACAGATGGGAAAATGTCAAGGGACATCATTTCGAAGATAGCAAAAGTCATCCCTTGAGTTCAACAAGGCGCCATTGGCTATAGCATTATAGATGGTGCCTTGTTGCACCACTGAGATGAAACGTTACTGACTTAGTCAATGATATTGTCACACAAAGAACATAATTTGATCTGAAATGTTGGGATATTTTCACTAGTAGATTGAAATAATTCAACACACTGCAACATTTTGTTGGAAATCTTGAACATTGGTTACGGATGCATACACAACGTACTCCAAAAACGTTCAGCTATCATGAGGAAAATTTGTCTGAAACTTCTCCAACTACAAAACTGAATGTATGTTGAGTGGAGAAACTGGAACCATATCATGTAAGTTAATAATGCGTGAGAAATGGAAAGGGTTTTAGTCGATATTTTAAGAGATATATTACATATAGAATATACCCATAGTAGCTTAGTGTACCAAATGTTCACCACAAGTGGTGAAGTGGTGTTAACCACGAGCCTTTGGTGTGTGGGTAACACCACTTCACCATGAGTGGTGAACATTTGAGTATATTTTATTTATACCACGATCGTCATGTTATTAAGAGTTGCTGTTATTTTGTCTCGATTTTACTGAGCAGGAGCCGTACATACGTGCGAATTTGCTTTTCTTTACATAAGGATCAATGGGCGATACTTCCGCTGTCAATTTTATCACCAAAACGAGACAGAAAATGAAACAGGGCCTTTTCATTTTAATAACATAATAACATACTGTTTCGAGTTATTAACATGAGACAATGCATGTTTGTTAATGTTTGATGTTTTATCGGGTAAAGACATTTAAAAAAACGTAATAAACAATTGCCACTTTCATTTCACTCTTCGCAAGGCAACGTGCGATAAATGTCACCAAAGGTCAGCTTGGATGGAGTTCCACTGTAGGTGTAAATTTTAATTATTGAAATCCCATTGCTGGTTTGTCATCACGGTTGGTGTATAAAGCAAACATTTATGTCATGGGCTTTTCATATATAGTAGAATAGGTAATCATGGTATAAAATATATTATATCCCACTTGTAATAGTGGTGTACAAAATGTATACAAAACAGTTCAGAATAAAGCTAAATTGGGGCCCTTTGAAGCTTCAATATTCAATTAGATTTGAAGTTGACCCGATGGTTCGATTCGATTGGCACCGATTCAGAAATTTTCGAATCGTCAAGATGTTCTGAAAACAGTCCCTCTTGATCTCATCTTCTGTCATCAGGTCTCCTCTTTACCAAACTACTTTGTCTCCATATCGGGAATATGCCACTTTTTGATTAGCTTAATCAAACAGATGAGTGTCCTTTAGGAGAGGGAAAACCCACTTCACCAAATGTTGCTCAGACATTAAAACATTAGATCTTGACTTGAATTGGAAAATGTCCATGAAACTTTCAGTGTTAATTTTAAATCACACATTACAAATTTGTGTTAATTTTTCACAATTTAGCTCTGCCTGAAAACCTTCTCAAATGTATAATTCTCTATGTAAAATCCCGTGTTAATTTCCAAATCTATTCGCATATTCATATTTAACATGGTAATCCCATAGACTTTTTTCCAATTCACATAAAATTGCAAATTTCAAAAAATGTTCCATATTTTTACCCAGTTTGCTTATTAACACGGGATTTTTCATAAGGAATTACACATTTGAGAAGGTTTTGGAAGCAGAGCAAACATTTGTGTTCAAATATTCTTTGTCTATTTAAAAATTGGTCAAAATTAAATTTAAAAAAATGCATGTTGCATCGACGTTTTTTTCTGTTCTTGTTTATGGAAGCATAAGATAAACTTAATCAATTTTCCACTCGCAATGACCATGACGACATCTCGCCTTCCAGCTGCCCGTGTCTGGACGGCGTTTTTGTTTGTGTTCATCGATGTGGTATAATTTTATGTTTATTCTGCTGGGCTTATTTTCGAAATAAAATAGAAAAAAAAAAAAAATTCGAAATTAAAAAAAAAAAAATTTTTTTCAAAGATATTTCGAATTTATTTCTTTTAAACACTCGTAAGAACTAATGCTAAATTAAATAAAACTAAAAAAACAAACAAAAATTAAAGAAAATAGAAATGCCAAGGGGTACCAGGAATAAAGTGGCTTGTGGAACAAAAAGAAGAATGTCAGAAGTTTTTCGCACTTCCAGACCGTGCAAATGTGAAGAAGCGAAGGTTTGGGTGCTGATGGATAATTTGACACCCAAGCGAGAAGTACAGATTTTCTCTGGGTAAATGAGAATCCCGCAGTGTGTAAATGTTATGTTTAAAACGGCTGTAACATACTTCCACACCCCACTAACACAAACTGAGATAAAACTTAATAACTATAGAATATATTCAACTATTGTAAAGCATCTCCCTACCACTAAAAAAACCCAAACTTCTTGGAAATTTATTGGTGAATAAATAAAATTTATTACTTTCCAAAGTGTGATTTACAGGGATTTCCAGGTTTGATTATAAACGATAACTTCACAAGAAAATTATGAAATCAACAATTGTGTCATGTATCTGCACGCAAACGAAGACACTTTGCCGTGGATGTAATGGGGACTTCATTGTTTTTTTTAACCCTTTACCTAACATGAAAAGCAGACACCACTTGCAAAAAAATTCTTGAATTACTATTATTTTCATTTTTTGTCTCAAAAACATAGGTTATGACCCCTCTTTGGAACGAGCTCGTTCCAATGAGAGGTCATAACCTATGTTTTAGAGATAAAAAATGAAATAAATAATAAAAGTTTTTGGCGATTTTTGAGAATAGCGCTGGCTGGTTTTGTAGGTTACATTAGGTAAAGCGTTAAATACTATAATTATCGTTAATATTGAAAAGTAATAAACAGACTAATCACTTCACTGGACTGGTTGCATGAAATAATTCATTTGAGGTGAAGGACTATCTTGTAGAACACTCATGCGCATTTGTGCACTCCTGTTTGTACAACGTCCCTCACCTCTCATGCTTTATTTCACATAACCAGTCCAGTCAAGCGATTACTCTCTATGTACATGCAGTAATCATGATGCAACCTCTTACTTAATTAATACATACAGTACGGTCACAGTGGGGTGGTCACTTTCCATGGGTGTGCAATATTTCCATGGACATAATAATATTAGATTCCAGACATTAATTATAGGCGTAATCCTCAAAATTTAATTAATGAAGCATCGGGTAACATTAATTGAAATTTGGCTGATGTTTATTACCTGGTAGAGGCAGGTGTTGACATTACTGTGTTCAGTCCACAGCGACTGTACTGTACTGTACCTACACTCTAAATTGGTAATGATGGGTTCCCAACAGCCCCGATAGGGGACTATGGACCTCAATTTGTATAAACGACTGTGTTTGTGATACAAGCCTAAGTATCAAATTTAGTATTGGATGAAAGTACATGTTCACAAGTAAGAAATAATTGATATCTTAAGCTCTAATCCTGACGAAAATGTTCCGACTGGAAAAATGATCAGAGTGGGGGATGACACTTTGTAAAGGCCCTTGGTGACACCCGGCCCTAGGTTTGGCTCTGGATATAGGTCGTATTGCAAAATGAATAACTATACATAAATGCTTACCTTCGACTGCTATACAATTTTCTTTCCAGTCACTCTAAGACTTAATGTTCCACTCTTGATAGTGATTTTAGAAGGGAAAACGATGGATAAAAAATCATTGGAACCACAGTCGAAATATGTGCCACTGACAATGTGGGAAACAACTGAAAGAACGGTCTACCTCGTATTTTGAGGTTCTGTGTGAATATTTTGCATTTTATCATTAGTTAACCTAGGTAATTTTAAATAGGTGCCACGAATTGCTAAACATAGTTTTTTTACAAAGTCATGAATGTTTGAAACAACGGAGCAGACAAATTTGAATGAAAATTGAATTTTAACCCTTTGAACACTGTTGGTATCTTCCATGTCAGTTCAATGGCATCAATTGAAAGAGTCCATATTTATTATTTGGGTGCAGACCAATTAATACTTTCAATGTGCAGCCCTGGGGCTGAAAATATTGATTGATCTACCCCACACATTTACTTCACAGCTATTCTATTAATTATGACATATCTTATTCCTGGACCTAAAAAGCGGCCTGTTGGGTTCAAAGGATTGAGAGTTCCTGTACTGTACCTTTTTCAGTTCTGGAACAATGGACAACCCCAACCTAACTTCCAAGTGATTCGCAATACACTCGCTGATGTATTATTATCAATTCACAAAAAGCTAAATGTCATGAGAATCCGACCTTATAGTCCTTCACTGGGACAGTATCAGTGTGTACACAATGTAATTGCTAACCCAATACTCAACGTAATGACCATCCACAATTAGCGCTATTCACAAAAATTGCCATTCAAATTTTATTGTTTTTTCATCTTTTCTCCCCAAAACATAGCTTATGACCCCTCATTATAGCGAGATCACCCAGATCGTTCTAGTGGTCATAAGCTACTGGGTTTTTTCTAGTTGTTCATAACTACTTTCTACAAGTGTCGTCTCCTGTTCGTGTTAGACAAATGTTTATTTATTTATTGGTGTTTAAAGTCACATATTTCTGGACACTGGCTCATCATGACCACAGGTAAACACTTAATACAGAACGTGGGGACGTGGGGAGTGGATAAATGCAAGAAAAATATTGGCATACTGGAGTTTTCTACAATAAAATAATTCCAGGAATATGTTAAAACCAGTCAGGAATACATGTAAAATATCAGTCAACGGACCTCAGGGTTCATCCCTCGGGTCTCGTGATAGAAACGGTGGGCTTCTCATGAATATTCTCAAATAATGAGTAACTGCCTGGGTGGAAAATTTACTTAGAGTAGTAAATCACACATAAAGTATATTACAGTATACGCATATGTATTTGCTACCCATCAAATGTACATCCATACTCTAGGCCCTCCAATAAAGTTGCAGTTCATGGGCCTTCAGGTATTGTATTTGGTGGTCAATGAACTGAAAATTTGTTTAGCATGTCTTCAAACGTTGAAACCTACTGGCCTAAACTCTCAAGCCACCAGTCTATTTCTCTAAGGAATTCGAAGCTGTTATGGCCTAGAACCTGTCTAGCCCTTAAAAAGTTCATCGCCTATGTTTTGATTCTGTCGGCTGGAATATTTCACATGGTCGGAAAAGTGAACCTATGGTTAGATTTTCCGACCAACTCATATATTCCAAATGAATGAATCTAAAAATACCATAATGATTCGTTTTCTTCGAGTCAACGCCAGAAATTGTACTGAATCGAGACTTGATTTGACCAAATGTTGATGGCATTACCATTAGAACAATTTACTTCTTTATTTATTGAAGTTTAATGCCACTTTCGACAGCCAGGGTCACCTCGTGTAGGACAGTTTTACAAGTGAAGGAAGCCAGAGTACCTGGAGAAAACAAACCGAGCAACAACGAGCAACTGTCAGGCTCCCCAACGAATTAACTCCATACAAGCAGGATTAACATTGAAGATAAGAGCACCATCGACGTGTAGTATGCCTTATTACACGGTGCCCCCCCCCCCCCCCCCCCCCCCACATGGGCAATCGGGATTAAGTGCCTTCCACAAGGACTGAATGCAGTTACCCGTAGTGGAGATCGAACTGTGGACCTTTCTGTTTGAAATCCAAAGTCGTAACCACTGAGCCACCATGCTCCTACCATTAGAAATAAATACACTCCACAGCCGAAGTTTTAGTATTACACTGTGTAGTTCCACTAGTGGTGTCAATATCTTCTAAGTTTCAAGGCGTATTAAATACTCACTGACCAGAATGTCTATAACTGATGCATAAAGGAATATCAGTATATCTTTATAAGTAAAGGGACAACACATTATGCGCAAATTCCCACAAAAGTGGATAAACACACAGTCCATAACAGCATCGAATTCCCAACAGAATTAGACAGGTAGCCTGGAAGCTTACTACTGTCCTAGAAGGTAGTGGTGCATGTAGATACTCCTGACGGGTGACAAGGTTACACATTAACCTATATCTATTGTGTCTTGTATGTAGGGAAGAGAGTTGAAAACTAGAAACAATATTAGGCCTAAAAAAGTAAAATGTCCTTTTCTCGGGCCAACAACACGATCCTTTTGGTTGCCGCATGCGCTCTTTTCATAACCAATACAAACTTAAAAAAATAAAAATATTTTACCCAAGTTAATAAATTGACAAATTTGTTCCTTGAGTGCAACAAGGCTTTGCAATCTGATAAATATAATTACACCATCAAGGAATGCATTCTACGAATTTACCCTGCCCAGTCGGTCATCTTCATGATGCCCCTGCTTCCTACACAGATCAATAATTTTCAATCTTCACCACCATATCTCATTCAGTCAAGACAAAGTCAATGGAAAAATATTTTTCCCCACTTCATATTACTTCCTTCCAGGTTAAGAGGGTTTATTCATCATATGTATAGGTCCAGGGTGTCCCTAGGATAAACTGATGCATTTTTCACGTGAAGTGGAGTGCCCTTAGTATTTAAGGACCCAGAAAGTGACGTCAAACAAATTAACATCATTCCATGTCTGCATACTGTTACTTGTTACAAACCGGATGACTTGATATAGGTACGGCATTCAGGGTAAGCTAAAATCTCGTCCTCAACTTCCGACGAAAATATGCACATGTTCAGCAGCAGTTTCTGGATGAAATACAACACATTTTATGACTTTCTGTGATACAATGTTTGTATTTCCCAAGCGTTCAGGCCACCAGTCAACAAATTCTGAAAGGAATTGGATGAAGTTATGGGCTGTTTAGTTACCCAGAATTTAATATGAGTAGTACATGTATATCACATACCTGACCTTCCTATTTTTGGGGGACCTTGGTGAGGGACCATGGAAGTGACATCATGTCACGTGACCCAGTTATGTCATTTTTTGTTTTCATGGTAGTTCACCGGCCATGTCGTGACATCACTACCATAGTAATATATTGTGTCAATGCACATGTTCAGCGCATGTTGTTGGGGTGCCAAAGGTTTCCATCATCTGTTCTGTATTCTAGAGGCCACCAGCTTGGTTTCCATGATGGTAGGTGGTTGTTATGTGATCCCAAACCCTCCAATACACCGGGTGGGGGGGGGGGACTGTTGAAGGGTATATTTGTTGAAAAAGAGTAAATCTAAATTACCACAAACAACCCAACAATCACTCCAAATCATTAAAAAGGACAAATATCAGTGAAACAGACCTGGTGAAGCCCCCATCTTAGGCTAATAACAGTAGCACAAAGTGTGAAATGGCCCTAAATAGTACATGAGAGTTCTATTGAATAGGAGTAGGTTTTATTACCCAAATGAAACCACCATCTACCCAAAATCACCAAAAAACCTTTATTTTGTTCTGATTCCTGTTGATGTAGAGTATCACATAGTGCTATAGGGTCCTAAATAGTGTATATGCACATTCGAAAAGTATGTTCAGTTGTATAAGAGAATTGTTATTGACTCAAATTCATTCAAAATATTGTTTTCATTAATGTTCACTCAAATGGTCACTACTGCACTAATGATAACTAAACTGGTTACTAAAATGGACACTAGTGGTCACTAAATGATCACTAAAATGGTCACTAAAATGGTTACTAATGGTCACTGATGGTCCCTAAATGGTCACTAAATGTCACTAATGATCACTAAAATGGTCACAATGATCACTAGAATGATCACTAAAATGGTCACTAAATGGTCACTAAATGGTCACTAATGGTCACTAAATGGTCACTAATGGTCACTTTTCATTAGTGACCATTAGTAACCATCTAATGATCATTTAGTGAGATAACTAAATAAAATGGTCATTAACGAACACTAATATGGTCACTAATGGTCACTAATATGGTTAATAATGATCAATAAAATTGTCACTAATGGTTACTAAAATGATCACTAATGGTCACCAAAGGTCACATATGGTTACTAATGATCACTAAAATGGTTACTAATGATAACTAAAATTATCACTAAAATTGTCACTAAATGGTCACTAAAATGGTCACTAATGGCCACTCAAATGATCACTAATGGTCAGTTTTCATTAGTGACCATTAGTGACCATTTAGTGATCATTTAGTGAGATGACTCAGATGACTGACACCAAGTAAAATTCCAGTGAAAAGACATCACTATTAGGCCAGTGTAATAGCCAGGGCCCTTGTACACAATCAGTTTAAATACCTTCTTCTTTCCAATATCAAACAGAGAAGACACAGAATCACACCCTGTTATGATATGAACAGCTGGAAGAATTCGACAGAATGTATCAACACATCTGCATATCTCATGGATTGGAAGAAAGCGACATGTGTCAGATGTTGTCATTGTTTGACCCATTGTGACACCCATCATGTCCGGATTTCATGAAGATCCATCAATTTGTCATCTACAACCTCAATGAAGAATTTTTGAATAACAATGTGGAACCTGGAAGTACCAGATATATTTATTTTTTCTTGCCATGTTTATTGATGAATGCTGCCAAGTTTGCTGCATTTCTTTTTTCTTGTATTTGCTTTTTCTGTTTAATACTTGTTTATTTGAATGTGGAGTCACTAAACTGTTATGTGAAAATGAATCTGGCACACACATCGTTTTTCTACAAGAAGTGTATGCTGAAATTTACTGTACATGGTAGTAACCCATTGCAAGTCACTGACTGTGAACTTTTCAATACACTCACCTCCTTGGTTCTGGATGGCTGCATAGTAGCTATCTACAGACTACGGCCAATATTTGAGTGGTATGTTGTTGTGTTAACTGGCTAGCGGTTATCGAGCAGTTAGCCAAGATAACACAGATTACTACTGTCAACAAATGTCACATTTGTAAGATTTCACCATGGGTAGCACAGACTGTATCCATCTGCGTTCAATGGTTACCCTTTCATGTGCACGATTCTGATGTCCACGAAGCCTTTTCTGCCTTTGGCATGGTTACATCTGTTCTTAATACCACAACTAACTTTGATGCAACAATGGACAGTACATTTAACCACCAGTCTTGAAGATGTTCAGCGTATACCCCACCTGCACCACAAAGAGGGGTGAACAGTTCTACTCACATTGCCTGGCCGGCTGCCGCTATCCCTCCATTGTGGTAATGAAAGCCATCTTCGAAAAGAATGCCATTTTGATCTTGGGTCCGGTCTCACCTATGCTGGTACTTTGAAGGACAACCCCTAAGGACTTGGATTGTTGTGGGGGATGATGATGTTGAAACTCGGGGAGCTGCTGGAAGAACTGACTCTGCTGTTGTTGCTGATACTTCTACTCGTCCCTCTGCTTCTACACCTTCAACAGATAAAGTTGTTCAGGACATTAAAGCCTGTTTGCAGGCTGCTCTTTCGAATGCATCTACTCTACCTACTGCTTCACATGGCTAACAGTCTATAGCCCTGCCTTCTGCTGTTTTGACTGTGGACGCTTCTGTTGTTCCAGAAACTCCAGTACTACCAATTTCCAGTACTCTACCTTTGTCTGCTTCTCTTGATTCAGATACTGACTCTCCAGATTTAGCTCATGGAGCTCCTTTGGCTCTAGACAATGCTGTTCATGACATTCAACCCAAAGTTATTGTAGTTGCTGATGTACACGATTGTATATGGCCGTCGGTGTCATCTGATTTAAAGACGACTCTGCCGATCTCCATGGCTGGTTTGGGGGAGAGGAAGAGATAGATACTGGCCAGGTTCGGAGGAGGGGATGAGTCAATGGAGGTGGCCAATGGTGATGGCATTATCTCCCAATCCAGCCCCCCCCCCTTCCTGCCTGATGAGGATTTGCTGGCCTCAGGTGACTTATCTCAGGTATCAGGTGCTGAGGACTTGGTCGCCAATTTAATTTTGTCCTCCGATGGGGAAGGGGGTGATGAAGACTCTGTTTCTCAGATTCCAGGTATAATTGACACTGTGGTTCCTGAAACCCTTGGGCAGGTGGGCGGGGCTGTTTCCCCATCTACTCCAAAACCCCATCGCTCCAAACAAAAAAGAAGCCTACTCCATGTACTTTACCATACTTATCTGCTCCTCATCCGGTAGTTCACTATTCCATTACTGAGTTGGCTACATTAGATGTTGAGCACATTCTCGTCACTGCTCACCCACCTGAGGACACTCCTCTTTCCGTAGGAGCTGAATCACTACCTAATGGATAATTTGTGTCTTTTTCATTTGATATTTTGGCTACTGACCCTTTTTCCGTCCCCAGATTATGAGACTGCCCAACGATTTCTAACATATTGCCTTGATTTTTCACCTTCGGGTGTCCGTTTTCCTCCCCTATTATTAACTGGGGTCCATGCGCCTGTATGCGAATTGCTCTCTTTGAGAGCTGTCCGCATGTCGGTTTTTGGTCCTCGGTAGACTTGTGGGGGTGGGTTAATTTTCTGCTTGTTGCTATTTTGTTCCGCTTTTTGGAATCTCTCTTATTTCTTAATTTGCTTTGCTTATATTTCTTCACCAGACTATTTGTCAGTCTGGTATCAAGTTTGTTTTCTGTTGCACGCTTTTCTGATTGATTGTTTGGCCTTATTTCTTGTGTGTATTCAGTCCTGTGTACGTTTTTCTTCTTTCTTTGGTCATGGAAAAATCAGCAGCACATGCAACTCTTCTCGAGATGCTTGCTCTGTTGATTTTTTTCATTACCTCCTTGGTGGGTTTTTACCCTCCCCCTTTTTTTCTTTCTGTTTTTTTCTTTTATCTGTTTATTTATTTGTTTATTTGTTTTCTTTTTGATAGTATTTTTTTATTTTTTTTTGGTTATAAGATTATCGGTGGCACTTTCAACTCTTTTTGGGACGTTCGTTCCCCCACTTTTCTTCATAGCCGTTACTTACTGGTATTACCCCCACCCTTTTTGGGGAGTTTTTTTTTTCTCTTTTTTGGTTTTCGGTATTTCAATTTCGTTTCTCTCCTAGTATTATGTGTTTTGTGTTGCCTCCTTTCTTTTCATTGGATTCTGCAGTGTAACCCTTTTAGGGGCACTTGGCCACTGCATTTCTAAGTAATGAGATTGAGTGTGACACAATTCTTTTATGTTTCTTATCTTTTTCCATATATTCCCACTGTCCCAGCTTTTGTGTGGGGGAGGTCCCTTTTGGGGTTGCCCTCTATGTTGATGCTTGGATATTTCTTACCTTCGGGTGTTTGTTTGAGTTTTCATCCAGCTTGGC
The DNA here is from genome assembly GCA_031216915.1 of Pictodentalium vernedei. Classification (NCBI taxonomy): domain Eukaryota; kingdom Metazoa; phylum Mollusca; class Scaphopoda; order Dentaliida; family Dentaliidae; genus Pictodentalium; species Pictodentalium vernedei. The sequence goes on from CM062296.1 coordinate 159,287,952, forward strand.
CCATCGCCCACGTGCCTGTGTTGGGGTGCCAGGTTTTCTTGCATCCTTTGTTGTTTGTTTTTGTATCCGAATTGTGTTTCACTGCAATTTGGTTTGCGATTGCTTTTTTTACTGCCCGCCTGTATTTGAAACCTGCACATTGGTGGGTGAATCACTTTTCTGGAAAATTCCCCTTGGTTCTTCCTTAGGTCATCTTCAGTGTTTTCTTTATTTATTTCTACTTTTTTATCTTTTTATTTTTTATTTTTAAGTTGTTTTTTTTATTGTTTTTGTTCTGAAATATTTTTGTTTTTTTTCTGTTGATTTCCTTATGACCCTTTTTAGAAAAGAGTTTGATTTTTTATTTTTTGCTTTTTGAAATATTTTTTTGTTGATTTCCTTATTAACCTTTTTTGGAAAGGGTCTTATTTTTTTCTTTTCTTTTTTTTCATTTTTGTTTATTGTTTATGGAATTGTCGGTGACAGTTTCAACCCTTTTGGGATGTTTGTTCTGCCGCCTTTTCTTATGGTACTTTTTTGTTGGTGTTACCCCAACCCTTTTGGGGAATTTATATTATGTTTAATTTTTTTCAATTTTTTTCACTTTTTCTTATTTTTCTTTTCTTCTAACTGTGCTGTTTCCTTTCTCGGATTTTGAAATTCTGGTGTTCGTTTGACCCTTCTGGGGGCATTCGTTCGCTATATTTCTTCATTTTAGGATCGATTACAGCACAGATATTCTTTATTTTTCTTGCCAGTTCTTTTTATTATGTGGTGTTGCGATTATTTCTTCTTTGGGGAATACTTTATTTTTTTTAATTTTTTGTCGGGTGTTAACACCTATTCTTGATTTCTGGTTATCCCATCTTTCTGTAGTTAATACCTTCATTCCTACATTATCTGGGGTTTTTTTTGCCACATAGTCTGTGTTGTTCCTCACCCTTTGTTGAGATTTTTTGTGGACTCGTTACCCTTTTAGGGGCAGTTGTGCACAGACTTTCTCCTCTTTAGGTCTGGATATAATACCGTTTTTGTGGGTTCCTTTAGAGTAGTTTTTTCCCTACCCTAATTTTATTGGATTTTAGTTTCTCTTGTCCTGGTTTATATATTCCCGATTGCCTTTGTCTTCTGCCATGCCTTGTGTCATCTCTTTTTCCCTTGTGTGCCGTTTTGCTCCCTGTTTTGGGGACCGTTGTGCCCAATGGGTCGTCTTTGGGCGTTGCCTTTTATTTTTTGATTCCCTATGCTCCTTCTATAGTCCTTGGTTTTGGTATCTAAGTTTGTCCTGTGCTGTCTCCCTTACTTTAACTGAGATTTTATGTTGTACTTCTCTCCCTTTTATGGTCATTGGTTCATCATTTTTCTCAGTTTCTGATTCGGTTGCGATATCGGAACGACTTTCTATTATGCGGTGTCGTTTCCTTAATGTGAATGGTTTGTGTTCGCCAGGCAGACTTTCGTCTCTTCGGGATTTTCTTGATCATCCTATGTCTGATGTGGTTTTTCTCCAAGAGACTCACGTTAAGGGGACGTCCAACCTAACTTTGGTCAAATTTCATGCACTATTCTTGCAAGTCTAAAAAAGATCCAACATGAATAACCCCAATAAATTATATACCAAAATGCTTGGAATGAAACATAGAACATGTGGAATTTGCCATGGAACTGCTGCCATGTGTAAATAGCACCACCTGAAAGTCTGCTATGGCATAAGTAAGAGAACAAAGGTTTTACAATAAAATACCTCAAAATAAAGTAACAGCTGTAGTCTATAAATATTGAAGTACATACTCGAATAAATCTTTTCCTAATTCATGAAAGTAATAAAGAATGAGACCAAATGTTATAAGTGGAGTGCTCACTGATTGAAGGCAGACATTTTCTTTTGTTTATGTTTTGATTTGGGGAGTTCAACAAAAGTTAACTTGAAGGAGTCCACCAGAAGAAGTATGGAAGGACAAAAGAGTGTCTCCCAATATAAAGATGTATGTGTCACTGTGGTGGTTTGGAAAGAAACTATGATATTCTCTTATGTAGAATGCACTGCAAAGTCATACATTCTGGTTGAATAAATATATTTAGAAACCCTTGCACTGTAACCCCTTTTATCCCATGCATCAATTTGATAGTGATTAAATTGTTAAATTTTTCTGGTTTATCAATAAGTATCAAAGCTTTGTTTCCTCTTGGACACCAATACACTCTTGATATCCGTTGAAGAAAAAATAAGGGTATCTGTAACCTGTCACTGCAATAAACCATCTAATGTACTTAAAAGTGCATTGTTATTCAAAACACATCAAATCAACCTTACATAACCATTATTGCATGTACTTTCCCCAAGGAGGCTTATTGGCATATTGAGATCAGAAGGGCACATCCAGAGGGTCTCACATATTTTTTTTCAAGAACGCAGTATACAAAGCAATCCCCAAAAGATGACAAGTGAGCTCCAGTTGACAAACAATATCCCGGGGGGGGGGGGGGGGGGCTCTCTTCCTTGTATGACTCTACCTCTGGCACTCAAAGTATATGCCTTTTTTTCTCACAGTTTAACTCTTTTTTCGTGTTACATTGCAAAACATTCTTTTTAGACCTTGAGTTCTGGACCCTTCACGCTTCTTACTTCCAACTATAACACTTAATTTATCGACTAATGGGTGAATAGAAAAGTCCTGCCATAATCAACATTTTGAGTTCCATAAGTCTCCATAACAGCTCCGATAAAAGTGTCAAACATCAGATTGGTGGCTTTATACAGAATATTCATTAGCTTGTTGCTTGATAAGTAATAGGAACAAAATATTCACCAAAATATTTTGTAGCAATAAATTTGAGGGTGTCAGCAGGCACTTTCCAACCAATTGTAACAAATCAACTAGCTATAAACAAAATGTTCTAACTCAAAAGAGTGAAAAAGTACCATAACTCTGGAAAAAAGGTGGGAAGAAACACATGCTACAGCAGCTACACGGGCATCGTTTCCCCGTGATGCTCGATCACAACACCAAATATCCTTCAAATTGGAGTAGAAGTGGCTGAGATACAAGACAGAATGTTGGTACATGTAGTGATGTATGGGTTAGAGGACAGAGGCCACAACGGCACGGCCCTAGATGCACCTTTGATTTTCCAACTTCCAGGTCTGGGGCATAATAATCGCAACACACCCACTTTATCAATTCATAATTTCAGTAAAATGGAAGGAATTATCAATTTTAATTAATTTATAGATGATGGGAAAATATTTGGCTTCTTTCGCCTTCTCGTACTATTAATTACCACAAACAATATCAGTTTGATGCCGACAATCGAAACTGAATGCATGTGGTCTGGTTAAAAAAGTAACTCGGCATGGACAATGAAGAAATTGCGAATATTTCGTGTATTTCATTTGTTTAAATGCCAATTGCGGCTAATTTTGACCGTGGATTCGATAATTCGTTTGGATTTTGACCACACGGTAATGCTGACAGTGGTTATGTTTATTATGATATGCAAATTGGGAGATAGTTTCCGGTGAAGGAAATTTGTCACATTTGTCAGTGTAAAACGATGACAAAAGACACTGACCGACGCTTGTGTTAGTATAGTTGGTTGCAAGAAAAAACTAAATTCACGGCATCGACCAATCGCACCTTATCTAAAAGAGCGAATGCATCATTTTCAACCCATGTTCAATCGGTCCTTTGCAGACATCAAACAGCCACGACAAATTCCATGGTTACTAGGAAGTAAATATCTTCATAACACCGGGGGAAATCAACACGCTCAATATAGTTCCAGGTCACTTGGAATATATTTCGTGAAAAAGTGATTTCTGAAGCATTCTGCTTACTTTGTTATGAATATTGCCTTATTTTATGGTATCGTCCCAATTTTATACACTCGGTTATTTTTTTACAAGTGGTTCAGGTTGTCTTTCTAGTGCGCAATAATTCAGATTTTTTGTCAACAAAAAAGTTCAAACGTCCTGTAAACACGAGAGGGAATTTCGAACCACATTTTGCAGCCATATTTTGCAGTTGTGATATTAACAGCTCAAGTATTTGCTGTAACCTGTTTGCAAATCCGCTCATACATTGCTCCGAGCGAATAAAGGGCGTGATCACGTCCTTTCATTCTGACGATGAGTATTTCTGCAAGAACCACATTGTAATCACATGACCGGAATAAACATCAGTGTAACATGGCCACATCCGGAACATCAAAATTTGTGTTGGTTGTATTGCATTCCGACATCAAAACACACCAGAGTGTGTGTCATAAAAATGCTTTCTCCGAGTCTGTAGTATTTTAACATTACATTGAAGACAAGGCTTTCGAATTATCGATCATTTTGTGGTTTTACCGGTTCGTTACTTATACCATTGGCAAATTAATGTTCATCAAAATCATAAAATTCACTTTGTTTCCTGAAAAAAATTATATGTACCTTTTCTATGCACTTTAGTCATTATTTTGATATATAATTTTTTTTCTTACTTCTCTTGTCTGTTTCTGAGGAATTGGGAAAAATGTCAACAAATTGTCCAAAGTTACGTTGGACGACCCCTTAACAGTTTGTTTATGGGCAGGAAAGTTGAGTCTTTCATGTCTAAATACAATGCCTTCTGGTCTTTTGGTACGACTGATAATCTAGGGGTTGGGGATTTGATTTCCCGTGCCCTATCCTTTACAGTCCTATGTTTTCATTTAGACCCGTTTGGCCGTTTTATCGTTTCAGATCTTTCCATTGATGGGTCATCATATCGTCTTACCACTGTCTATGGCCCAAACGTGTATGCCGATCGACGGTCTCTTTTTACCGGATTACTTCCCTTTTTCGTGATGTCTCTCCCTCTTATTGTCGGTGGTGACTTCAATTTTATAGAAGATATTTCCATGGATAAGGTAGTTGGTAATGATCTTTTCTGTCCCTTTGTCTTGGAATGGCGACGTATTTTGGGCGAATTTCATCTCCGTGACCTTTATCGTCATCTCCCCCCTACTACTATTAATACCACGTGGAGGCGGCTTGTGTAGCGACACGCCTTGACCGTTTTTTATGTTTCGTGTACTTTATTGCCCGCCTGACGTTCGTTCGGTCAGTTGGTCAGCTGTTCTGATCATGATGCTATATTGTTTTTACTGTGATGGTGCTCAGTCTCCTCCCTCTTTAGGGCCTGGTTATTGGAAATGTAAGTCTTCTATTTTTACTGATTCGGAATTTTGTGAAAATGGTTTAGTTTTTATTTTGTAGCTGTCCTTTAGTTCAGCCTTAATGGGATCTGGTTTTCCGCTGGATCACAGGTCTCGTAAAATCTGTCGTTCTTCCAAATGAAGCTACAATTTTGTCCCTTGTCATTTCTTCATGTTGTGGCCCTTTTGCCACTGCTTCTTGTCTCTGTCTTCTTACTGAAGCAGTGTCCGGTATTTGTGAAAAGCGTAACAATTTTCGCTTTCATCGAGACACCGCTGTCCCTATCATATGGCCTTATTTTCTATGTCGTTTACGCTACTGTATAAAGATTGATCTTTCGCGTTTTTCTCGAGCCGTGTTTTCTCAATACTGGCTTCGTACCCTTGATTTTTGTACGATTCCTTGGTTTTGTCCTTTTAAATTAGGGGTTCGGTTTTTGTTTTCTTTTTCCTTGGTGACTTCTTTATTAAGAAGGGTGGGGGGCATGAACTATTTTTGGTCTCGTTTGTTATTATGTATTTGTTTTTACCTCTGTGCATCGATATCAGTGATATCTTTGTTTTATGACCGGTGCACATGTATTTAGAATAAATAGAGTTTCTAAAAAAAAGAACTAAGAACTTTCTCATTAAGCGAAAAAGTTGGTTAGCTTTCTAAAGTGAAGGAGTGCATGGTCTGCCTCGCCCTGAGCTGCACTGGGCTGGGTTGGGGTTCCAGCTTAAACGTCTCCCGGAGAGCTTAACAAAAAACAGTTTCTTAATATCCTAAATCTCGAGTTTCGGATATCATTATTATTACATCACCAGCGTCGCTGGTTATAGTTCAATGTATGTTGTAGATCATGGCGTGATGACTGATGCACAAGCTTGAAGTGTAGTTTGCAGTGATGATGGTCGCTAGTCGCCCTAAATTTAATATTGAATCTTGACCACCCCCCCCCCCCCACAGGCCCAAGTCCCTTCGCAAGATTTCCTTTTTTCCTTATTTTAAATTTCTTGCCCGATGTTCTCTATATGGGTTAACATGGTGATTGGGGGGGGGGGGGGGGAGTGGGGGCATGACTGAATTTTTTATGGGGTGACTGAATCTCACCAGCGGCAACCGCGTTGTGTCCTTGGTCAAGGCACTTAATCCTGATTGCCATGGTGGCGCTGTGTACTAAGGCAAACTGCACATCGATGGTGCACCTGTCTTCAGCCATTGCTAACCCTGCTTGTATGGAGTTAGTATGTTGGCGAGTCTGACAGTTGCTCGCCCAGCATCTCTGGATATACATGTATATATATATGAAAAAAAATAAAAATAACTTTTTACAAATTTTTTCCTTAATGACAAAAACAATTTTATCCATCATTCATCTCACGGCTCATAATTACGCACGCACGCACGCACGCACGCACGCACGCACGCACGCACGCACGCACGCACGCACGCACGCACGCACGCACGCACGCACGCACGCACGCACGCACGCACGCACGCACGCACGCACGCACGCACGCACGCACGCACGCACGCACGCACGCACGCACGCACGCACGCACGCACGCACGCACGCACGCACGCACGCACGCACGCACGCACGCACGCACGCACGCACGCACGCACGCACGCACGCACGCACGCACGCACGCACGCACGCACGCACGCACGCACGCACGCACGCACGCACGCACGCACGCACGCACGCATTTTTCAATCGCGATCCCCCATTTCCCCACCAGATCGTCATAGAGCTGATGTTTTAGACTCGCGCACTCAATCTCGAACGGTCTCGAGTTTTTACTGAACCAATCTACGAATTCACCCTCGATCGAACCGTCGTCCTTTTTTTACCGCGGGAATCCGCGTCCCAGATCAAGTTTTTTACCGGAACAACTCGCCTCGATCGAAACCCCTCGTCTCTTTTCCCGTGGGGAAACAAATCCGCCTCTCGGATCGAGTTTTTCGTGTGGACCAATTTTCGCATTCACCTCGATTGAACCCTCGTCTTTTTACTGTAAGAATCAACATTCGATCGCGTATTTTTTCTAGCCCGAATTGTAAAAAACACTGTTTTTTCGGTATTTTTCCCATTGGAAATCTCTGTGTTAATTTGTCACCGGTCACGATCGAGCAATTAAAAAGGCAGGGATCCTAAAACCCGCATTTTTTAGACATTTTTTTCAAATTCACCTCAAAGTACTCCAGAAATGTTCAAATTTTAAACATTTTCTGGGAAAAACTCGGGTTTACATTTACCAAGAAAATCAATTTTTTTGACTGAAAAATTTTAGTTTTTTCTAAAAATAGCTAACTTTTCTGGACCACCAATATTTCTGGACGACACGATTGATTTGGTCCAGCTCTCTCCATTATCACCTATTTCTTCGTAATCGCACCCATCGCATCAGCGTCCATTTTTAGGACTAAAATGCATGCTCTGGTCATTGATTTTATTCAACGTCACTCAAGTTGTGCAACGCTGTTTAATTTCTCAAATAAAGGTCTTTCCATTGACAATGTCTGCGTAAACTAAACCGCCCAGTGTTGTATGGGAAAACCCAAGTATTCCTTTTAGATAGCTCGTTCCAAGGAGGGGTCATAACCTATGTTTTTGAGACAAGAAATGAAAATATAATAAAAATTAATTGGCGATTTTTAAGAATAGCGCTGGCCAGTTTTGGCCGTTACGTTGGGTAAAGGGTTAAGCGTTAAAATTTGGAAATAAATCAGATACCTGACATTGTGTATAAAGTCTTCCAAGACATCAACTATTAAAATGCGACCTAAAAATTTATTTGACTTTTACATTTAAAAAAGGCTCTCACTTGATTAACGCAAGCTGATTCAGTACTGCTGGAAAAAACGGCTGTATCTGTGTAAACAAACAGAGTGACACTCGAAATCGAATTCGGTTTCAGTTTTGTATTGTTAGTGTTACCCTACTTTCAAGTTAGGTTCCTCAATGTATCCCTGAAGGGTCGTATTAACTTGTTAATTTATGACTTCTGCTTATAAATACTTCCTTTATTAAAATCAATACATAACATAAAATATTTAAGTGCTATACTTACCATACGCTTCCCACCCATGTGACAAAGCTGCCATTTTTGGTGTCTGTGGAACCCGGATGAAATTATCGCTCTTCATCAGGAAGCACTTCGCCGACCTGGGCTCAAGATTGGCGTGAATTCGATGAAAACGCGTTTTTTAATATAAGATTAAAAGTGGAGTCATTCCGTGAAAAAAAATATTCTAACGCATTCGAATAACAATAATCAGCATTTAAAAAATTCTTATATAGTTGAAAAACAAAAGAAATGTCTGTTTTTTGTGGTCCACTTAGTGTCGGTTTTTACTTCTATTGAAATATATATCGCAATTCAAATTTCCTTCATTTATTCAATTCTCAATAAAATGACAAAAGAGAAAATCATTAATTCACTCAAAGTTCGATTATCTCTCGCCAATACACAGTGGCGGCGCTACAGTGGGGGGGGGGGGGGGACATGCCCCCCCCCAAACGAAGGCTTTGCTCCCCCCCAAACATCTCGCATGCATTCCCATCCACCCTCTCACACAAACACATTCAGTCACTCTCTCTCACACGCACACACACCCCTCTCTTTTTTTATTCCCAATAATTTCCCATACACACTTAGCCCAAAGCCTCAGGCTAGCTAATAAACACATCCAGACAGTAGAGATTTAAAGACTCGGATGCAGATACTTATAAGTTATAATTAAGTTATGAGTCAACAAAGGCATGTCTATCCATATCCCTTGTCTAAAAAAATTCATGGATTTCGCATTATGACAGACGGGCATTATGAGTCTCTCTCTCTCTCTCTCTCTCTCTCTCTCTCTCTCTCACGCACAGACCCACCAGACGCGGATCCAGGATTTTTTGAAAGGAGGACCGCTAATTACCATTACATTTAGTCGAAACTTGGACCCAAAGTCCGTAATATACTTTTTTGGTTTGGTACGTCCAAAGTCCGTAATATACTTTTTGGGTTTGGTACGTCCACAGGACGTACCAAACCAAAAAAGTATATTACGGACTTTGGGTTCAAGTTTGGACTACCTCATAACAAAGTAATGATATGATCCTTTACGTATTTGCCCCCCTTCATGGGAGTCTGCCCCCCTAGTTGCCCCCCCCCACAAAAAAAATTCTGGCGCCGCCACTACCAATACAGAGAGATCGGACGACCGTTGATCAAATACACAAAAAGTCAAAGAGTGCAAAAGTTTAAGGGGACCAAATTTTGTCCCCTTAATCCCTCGGTCACCTTGATGCCTATATTTAATTATAATTGGTCTCCTTAGATTAGATTAAACATATTTTATTTGTCACAAAAATTGTACAAAAAGGATTGGTGAACAAGTGCTCACCACTTAGGTAACTCTCCTCTCCTGTAACATGTTATTCAACAAATATATATATCACATGACAGCAGTCTTGTACTTTAAAGAAACATAATACCAAATTTTTTTAGAATTGAGTAGTTATTTTTACAGAAAGAAGAAAGGAAAGGGGGGGGGGGGGGGTGCTGCCTGTCATGTCCATTCTATGCTAATTTTGCCTCAGTCGAATAATAATAATAATGATAATAATAATAATAATAATAATAATAATAATAATAATAATAATAGTGATCGTGACGAAGGAAATAATTATCAGTTGCGAGTAAAGTTTCTGAAGATACACGTCGTACCATAAACTATGAATTTGTCCTTCGGCACGATGTCCACATCAATTTCAGCCGCCAAGCAAACCATATTTGGGGTCCATACTACGCGTGACGGTCGCAAATGAGCATGTTGCTCACCCTGTAGCTGACCCAGAATACTTAACATCAATCAAATCTCCGAGTTGCATGGATATATTTTTGAACAACCTTAAATATGAATGTATTCGCTTGGTTGGGACCTGCACGTCACCATATAAAAGAATATCAACTGAATTTATATTGAACCTCGACAATTCACACATTAGATGAAGTCTAGGAATACTAAGCTGTTGACATTCGAAAAAATAATGTTCCGCGTCTTCCACAACCTCGCCACACTGGCAGAATGGTGAATTTGTAATGTGATTTAGAAACTTGTCACTGTTTTGGTCATTGCAGCCGCATCTGATTTTGCTATGAAGTATGTTTAATTTCCTCTTGCCATTACTGAAATATGGTGGTGGTTTAACAACTTCGTAAGATATCACTTTTTTGAAAGTGGTGATTGACGGTAATTTTCTTATTGCTTCTGGTAATTTATTCCACGAGTCTACACAAGACGGGTAAAATGAATGCTTGAACAACTCGGTCCGTGCCTTATACATTACAAAGCCGGAAGAATTTCGTAAACTATAATGAGAAATGTTCTCGAACCAGGGAGGCTGCAACTCGATCAGAAATTCCGGTGAAGAATGATTAACAATTTTGTAAAACGTGCACATTTTTTGAATGTGTCTTCTTTCTCCAAGCGTCTGCCATTCAAGCTCCAGTAACAACCGTCTGGATCTTGTCAGTCCTGTTACAATGCGGGCCGTGTCGTAATGAATATCATCCAACTGTTTCATTAGATGTTGTGCAGCTCCTCCCCAGACAGGGCTTGCATATTCTAATATAGGAAGTATATAAGCCAAGTAGATTTTTTCCTGGGTTTTACGACCAAACAAAAATTTTAGTTTTCTTAATTGCGAAATTCTAGAACTAGCCCTTTTACATATTTGTTCAATGTGATTATCCCACGATAAATTGGATTGGATTTAAACCATGATGTTTGTGTGTGTGAACAAATGAGAGAGATTCACGCGCAAAATGTAAATCTGGATATGTTATATCTCTTTTAAGTGTAAACAAGTGTGTTTGTGTTTTCTGTGCATTAAAGCTTACAAGCCATATGTCGGCCCACTGAATAAGTTTCACTATGTCAAGATTAATGTTAGTCTCAAGATATTGAATTTGCCCCTGGCTGTTCGTAAAACACGTGTCGTCTGCAAACAACCTAGTAACTGACTCAATCGTATCAGCTATATCATTTATATAGACTAAAAATAATAGGGGGCCTAATACTGAGCCTTGCGACACACCATACTCTACATTTACATACTCTGAATAGCTACCATTTACTTGGACTCGTTGTTTCCGGTTGCTTAAATAACTATGGAACCAAGACAAGAGAGGACCAGACACGCCGTATTGTTTTAGTTTGAATAATATTCCATGGTGCCACACTCTATCGAATGCTTTTGATATATCACAAAATACTCCACGGGTTATAAGATTCTTGTCCACTGCATTGCAAAGGCTGTGACATATTTCTATAAGTTGAAAAACTGTACTGTTCTTCGGTAAGAATCCGGACTGGTATTTATGAAACAAATTATTATCGGAGAAAAACGTATGCGGTTCTTTGAATACTATTCTTTCCTTGACTTTGCCCAATCAAGACAGTAGAGAAATTGACCGATAATTGCTGGGAATGAAACGTTCTCCTTTTTTGTACAGTGCGATAACATTCGCAAGTTTCCAGTGATCTGGGAATGTGCATGTACTTAAGGACTTACTGAACAGAAGAAAAAGTGGTCTGGAAATAGTATATTTGGTTTCTTTTAACATTCTGTGGCTGATGCCATCATTTCCATTGTTTTTTTTATAGTTAGACCGCTTAAGACAGAGATGATATCTTCTTCGGTAAATGTAATTTGGCTACAATTTTTCGAACACCGACGTTTGAAACATGGAAATGTGTGATTTACGTTATCGAATTTAGTGTTGTCTATGAAAGTCGTGTTTAGGAGATTAGCTTTACCTATGGCATCATCAATTATTTCATGTTTAGATTGCAATGTGTGATAAAGTGGTGGAATGCTAGTTTCGGGGATAAAGTCATTAAGGAATCCTTTCACAACATGCCAAAATTGTTTGGGATCCGGGCTCGATGACAACGATTCGTCAACTTTGCTCATGTATTTATCTTCAGCAAACTTTTTCATGTTATTAACTTTATTTCTAAGTGATTTGTATTTTTGCCAACTGTCCGGGATATTATGTTTCATAGTATTTCTCCTTGCACGATCTCTGTGACGGATTTCCCTACATATTGTGCTATCAAACCACGGTCTATCATTTTTCCGAACTGAAGGAGTGTACATTGGTATACATTGACGGGCGATTTCAAAGAATACCGTCAGAAAATTGTTCAGCGAGTCATTAATATTGTCTGGTTTACAAATTAGATCCTCCCAATAAGTTGACGAAATTGTGGAATTCATTTTTCGAAGTCGGCTCTTTTACAGTTCCATACCGTTCTGGTAGATAGGGTATTATTTGCTCTGATATGAGAGATATAGGAGAATGTTGCATTATGGTCAGACAGGCCTACCATTTCTAATGTTCCTGAATGTTTAACACACACTGAGTCACTAACAATTATTGGGTCGATTAATGTTTCACTGGTACGTGTTATTCGTGTTGCCTTGGTTATAGTGTTGGTCAGATTGAATTTCGTAATAATTTGTTGTGGAGGACCAGATGTCTGGAATAAGTCACAGTTGAGGTCAGCGGCAATAATAACGGACGGATTTCTGGTCAGAGCTAATTCTATCTTTTCATCAAGTCTGTGTCAGTAATCGGTTATGCATTCTCTAATAGATATGTAAGTTACACATAGCCAAAATCGTGATTTTGAACCAATTTCATACCACAATATGTTATCATCAAAATAAAGGCCGGGTATCGGTTTACAGTAAACATTTTCAGAAACGTACACAGCTACTCCCCCACCATATTGACTTCTATCATGTCTAATAGGCCCGGAAAAGTTTGGGATGCGCAAGTTATTGTCATTGTATGATTTATCCAAGTGTGTTACGGTGAAACATAATACATCACACTCTTCTACAATATCAAATAATTCTTGTATCTCGTTTCGAATGCTTTTAATATTGCAATTCAATATGGAAATGTATGAAGTTTCGGTATGAGAGTTTATTTTGGAAGAGCCTGGGTTGAGTTGAACATCTCCCCTAAGTGTTATTAATAATGTTATAAAAAACAAGTTGACTACCAGTGGACTAAATGCGGCTACAGTGATTCTGAAAATATTCTCAGCGTGGAAGTGTATGTTACTATGACTTACTAATTTTGCTTTAGAGCACAAAACGTTGTAGAAAATGCCCACCGAGAAGCGGTAGCTCGTTATATCAGTCGCCATGACTCATGGTCAGAAAATAAAAATTGTCTTTATTTTTCTCAGTGAGCATCTCCACGACCTGATGTCAAAATTTTACTATATTTCCTAGTGAAGTTATTTTCAGTTGGTAGTTCAGATTTTTTACTGATGTGTGGGAATGGACGTACCATACAGACAAATGTACAGAAGGGTTTGCAACTGCATGCAGTACAGAAATAATAGTTAGAAAGTACATTAACAGCAAGAGAGTGAAACTCGATGGAGTGATATCTATACTTGCAAATTATTACAACTAACGAAGAAATAGTTATTGATTTGTCGATTCATACATTAATTCCCTTGCTCAGATTCACATACTTCACCTTCTCACAATATGCTGAATGAATCGATGAAGGAATCCACAAAACATAGGTGAATGCATGTGCACAATGTGTGTGAATTGATACTTGAGTTACGAAAGAATGAGTCAATACTGAATAAATGAAAAATTTTGAAAATCTGAATGCACAGAGTAACGACAGACTGTAGAGACAAACACGACTGATTCAGCTAATGAATGGACGCACAAGATATAAGTAATTGGGTCTACAGTTTACATAAAAGAATACACTAAGACAGGAAGATTTCATGGATACGCACATTAATGACTGAAAAAATAGAACATAAAGCAATGCGTTCACAGAATGTAGATGGATGGATATATAAACTATGAGTGTCATACAGACATGGACACTTGCAATATGATTCAAATATATGTATTATTGAATGAAAGAATATACAATATATATTAATGACAACAAACACACAATGTAGGTGACTGAGCAAATGAATTAGTACAGAATAGCTTTCTACGTGAATATGAAAATATGACTGACTGATTGAGTGGATGCATTGAAGCATCAATATGGGTGATTGAACGAACGAATGAATGAGTAATTAGACACAACACTCGCAGTATTTTGTCAGTGAGTCAAGAGAATATGAATGAATGAATATGTAAATATATGAAATTTCCACAGACATGAGTACATATAATATGATTCAAACATATGAATTATTACATATCTGTAATCCAGTGGAGTATTTGTATGGAAAGATAAGTGAATACACCCAATATGAACTGATAAGTGAATGTGGATAAATACAGATTATCAGATTCGAGGCGGTGTCCAGAATGAGAGCTCAACGAGCAGGCTTTGCCGGCGAGTTGTGATCCCATTTTTGGACACCACCGAGAATCTGATGCAAATCACAGGACATTTACATTATCATGATAATTCATTTATCTAACAATTCTGTCACATAAACAGCTTAACCCTTTACCCAACGTAACGACCAAAACCGGCCAACGCTATTCTCAATATTCGCCAGTTAATTTTCATTATTTTTTAAATTTTTTTGTCTCAAAAATATAGATTATGACCCCTCGTTGCAACGAGCTCGTCGAGCTCGTTCCAATGAGGGATCATAACCTATGTTTTTGAGACAAAAAAATGAAAAAAAATAGTTATTCAAGAATTTTTTTGCACGTGTCGTCTGCTTTTCATGTTAAGTAAAGGGTTAAATATATATTATTTTAAACATTTTTGGGACATAATGTTAGGTCGATCACTGAAACGCACAAAGAATGTATCCATGCGCCTGTTACTGTTAGGATAACCCGTAGCTCTACCGGAAACGAGTCGTCTATATGATACGGAATCAGATTAAGTGGTCTATGTGATACGGAATCGGAACACATTATGTGATAGGTACCGTTTCTCGTGGTTTTCAGGCCAAAATCTATATGATTGTTAGATAATATGAATTAATGGCTAAATGGATGTGGATAATATGAATTAATAGATAAGTGGATGAATACATGAAATAATCAGTTTTTACAAGACACTTTCACATTAAATAATACTCAAATGTATGAATGATTACATACTTTGATACACAATGAAATAAGTGTACGGTTAGATTAGCCAATACACACAATATTAGTTGATGCATGTATACTCGCAATGTGAGATAATTAGGGGATAACTATGCTGTATTTGATTGTTTGGGCTGTAAACGGTGGTTTTACTGTCGCAAATTGAGTTTCGCCGGCGACGCGTTAGCGGAGCCGGTAAAACGGATATTTGCGACATTAAAACCATCGTTTACGGCCCCAAACAATCACATACAACATAGTTATCCCCATTCTAATATAATTCGGCTGAAAACGGAGATAGTATTTGATCTCCCAAATATAAAACAACGCCTTGTTGAAGACAACAATGTAAATCTAAAAATACAGTCTTCGTGACGTCATTTCGAGTTCCGAACCAAATCACAAAATATATTTTACGCTGCCACAATACAAATAGTTCCGAATGTTTTAGACACTTTATCACCAATAACAAAATATATTTATATATGTACTGAAAACATTTATCATGTTTAAAAGTTTGTGACGCCGGCTGCTTTCCATGTTAAAAGTTTAGAGTTTACCTTGTAATGTTTCACTTTTAGTTTCAGTCGGAGTCGGAAAGCAAGTTAAAAAAATTGAGATCTTTGATTGGAAGCCCTTGTTGAACCGTAATCATTATTTATGGTTACAGAACAGTTGTTCTTTCCAAACTGTTTCTGGGAAGTGATGTCTTGTGGAATTGGGCTACTGCTATTGACCTAATTGTTGCAGAACGAACAGTTCACCTCTTTCAGTGGTGAACGCGTTTCTGTAGCTGTACATGTGGTGCCACGAACGCAGGTAACAAATTAGAAAATGAAAGGACCGTTTGCACTTGAAGTCGATGTTATAACATCACTAGTGGATCGGTCAGAAATATTTGGCCTTGAACAATTAAAATTATTATTGCCAGTTGTCGGAATTTTGGTTTTCTATTTCGCACATAGCGTCCATACATTCTTCATCGTACGAAAAATTGCTATTTATAAATTATATTATAATATCGCTGACTGGTTCCACACGGTTGCCATTAAGCCTGTCGAAATCAGTTTTTTCAACATTCATTTCATTAATCAGCAGTCTCTGCCAAACCTCTTCCACATTAATATTAAACTTTCCAACTTCATCCACATTAATTACAGTTAGTTACAATAAAGATAGAAAACGTTTTTGTTTACAGCAAGTCAACGCGTGCACAGCGTTTGTTTACCTTGGGTACGGTAGTCAATGATTCCAAATTGAACGACAATAGAACGCCCACGAATACATCTTGACTTTCCTGAAATAGTTTTTGAAAACACAAAATTTCCGACAGGTTACGCCGATTTTACTGTCGCAAATTTTATTGATTAACCAATCAAATTTCGAGATTTATAGTAATTGTATTAGAATGGGTCAATAAACACAAAGTAGATGGATGGATGGATGGAATGGAATGGCATAGCATGGAATAGAATGGATGGATGGATGGATGGATGGATGGAGACATTAGCCAGGCTAATGTTTATTCTATTGTCCAGTGTTGTCAACTGTGGCATCAATATCTTCAAGAATGTCAAAGTTTATGCATCGACCTGAGCGTAACTTGCCCCACACAAACCATTTCTGTGATACGCGAGTTCGATGTTATCGTGGGCGTACAGTCTGTTGATCAGGGCAATATTTTCTTTTATGAGATCGTCTTTCACCAATATATTTTTCCTAGTGTCCGTATGTGATACATAGGCGAACTTCTTTTTGTTCACAAACATTTTGTTCCGAGTTTCACTGCGGGCAAATTTTACAATACATGGCCTTGGTTTTTTTTCAAGCTAGTTGGTAGTCGATGCGCTGCCAGAATATCATTTGGGCCTAACTCAAACTCTTTTTGACTCTCATTTACTAATGTACATATTCTTTGGGTCAGGTCCTCACCTTCAATTTCTTCCAATTGAAGTATACGCGCATTACATTTCCTGGAATATTGCTCGCTTTTGTTAGTAGATTGTCTGAGGATTTTCACATTTTCCTGCAAATGACAAATGTCCGACTTCAGCAGGTCAGATTCACTTTTATAATTGTCAATTTCTTCTCTCAGTAAACTGTGTTCTATGTTAGCGAACTCTATTTTCTCTTCTAACCCCGCAATAATCTTATTAAAATTACGAGATATTTCGTCCCGAAAATCACGGAGTTTGGAGATGATAACTTGGTCTACAGTATTGTTCACATCGTCCCTAGTGGCTAATGATTCGATGTTCGAACTCATGGTTTCTATTTGCTCTGAAAGTTAACCCTTTACCTAACATGAAAAGAAGACGACACTTGCAAAAAAAATTCTTGAATAACTATTTTTTTTCATTTTTTGTCTCAAAAACATAGGTTATGACCCCTCATTGGAACGAGCCCGACGAGCTCGTTCCAATGAGGGGTCATAACCTATGTTTTTGAGACAAAAAATGAAAAAATAATTAAAATTAATAGGAGATTTTTGAGAATAGCGCTGGCCGGTTTTGGCCGTTACGTTAGGTAAAGGGTTAAAGAACAGTTATCTCAACATGCATTGATGAATGTGACATTGGGGCCTGACTACTAAAGCTATCCTCTGGGCGTTGTCGCTTAGCTTCTTTCTCCTTATACACAGGCGAGAAACCTGATTTTACTTTCGTTGGTCCAGCTCTGCTGGGCACTGATTTATCTTCGATCCGACATTGTAGACAGACAGGCTTGTATTGAAATAATGGGTTAATAAATGTGTTCCAGAATACAATACACTGAAACTCTTCAATTCACGCAAAAGCAGATGTTACATCAAGCCACTCTAAGACACAATAGCGCGTGACAACACCATCACTCTGATTCATGCCAATCTAACAGAATAAAGCATACTGTGCAGACATTACCGTTAACCCCAACCGATGAGAAATCGATCAAATGTCGTTGACTGAGCTGACAGGTTGATAAGTAATCACCTAAAGTCGTTTTTGCTTATTTACAAGCACAATTCTATGGCGAAAATGGGAAATATACCCAAATGTAGTCCCAGATTCACACGACAAAACACTTTGGTAGCATCATTTCATCCTCTTCGCATTCAATAGATTGCCATCACTCACATCATTTGGACCGGGAATCACTCTACACAGTAATTTTTGTGTTAAATATAATTTAAGTTACGAGCAAATAAACACACAGTCTACGGGTACAGTTGCTGTCCAATGATGTTTTGGTCTCCTTAATGTGGATATATATATAGAGGATATGGAATGAGTGTTTTTCTCGTATAATATTTATGAAACGAGTCTAAGAATTTTCCGTTTGGGCGCGCCTCTGGTGAGCCCAAACGGAAAATTCGGACGAGTTTCATAAATATTAAATGAGAAAAACACTCATTTCATATTCTATTTATCATATGACACACACACGCCCAAATTAGCCAATTAGTATGACTTTTTAACCCATCACCTAACTTGAGTTGCAGACGGCACTTGGAAAAAACATCCTCGTATAACTAAAAATTTTCATTTTTTGCTTCCAAAACATAGGTTATGACCCTCGGAGATAGAAATTGGCGGTTTGGGTTTTTGAGCAGCCTTTTCCTTAGAGTGCACTGATGGTCATCACCACTGGAACATAAATTAAGGGCCTATATAAGTAATGAAATTTTGTTTATTTTGAAAATTCTCACCTCTCATATTCCTTAGATTCACATTAAGTGTACAAAAATTATACATCAAAATGAAGGTTGGGATGTATAGAACACGAAACACATATGAAATCAACTCATAGAGTTGACAGCAGGTACCACTGGTTCCTGGAAGTCTGCTACCGTATTCGAACCAGAACTGAAAATAAAATAATCTTTCATCCGAACAACTTGTGGCCAAATGTGCTTCATATATTCAAGAACAAAGCTAGGCATTCAAAACACTTTCGAATACAGCGATAGGACTGCATTTGGGAAAAAGACAACACTGTCTGCATTTTTTATTGAAGATGGTTTCCATGCTCGACAGACATGCGCAAATCACCCGATACCACGAATTTCCATCGAAAACAAAATCGTAATTCTAAGAATTTTCAACAGGTATCATGATACCTTGTATTGAATATGGCAACTGTGCGATCTCTATCTAATAACAGTATACTGTATGAAGGCGATCTTTTTCATTCTTTGATTTTAGACGGCGTTGTTTTTACATGCTTTTTCCGTCCGATGACGTCGATCGGAAATCGAAAGTATTTTCATAAGTAAACAAGAGCAAAGACTTTGGAATTTACTCCCATGCAGCTCTGTCACCGTGTTTTGAAGAATGTTGATCCCCTAGCTTTGTTCTTGGATATGTAAAGCACATTTGGCCACGAGTTGTTTTTTTTAAATATTATTAAATTATCAGTTCTGGTACGAATACGGCAGCAGACTTCCAGGAACCAGTGGTGCCTACAGTTGACTCTATGAGTTGATTACACGTGTGTTTCGTGTTCTATACATCTCAATCGTCATTTTGATGTATATTTTGTGTATATTTAATTTGTACTTATTTTGGCCCTTAAAGAAAAAGTGAACATATGAGTAAACAAAGAAACAAAACTGAAATTTATACATGCACATTTGTGGGTTAACTATTTGAAGCTTGGGGTTTAGGTCAAGATGTAGACTAACTCTGCAAACTAAACTCATTCCTCAATCACTACCAAAATCGCGAAGTGTTGGGAGCTGGTTCGACATGTTATTGTCTTTTAACTATTGAATGCTGATCGGGCTGTTTTTCCAATTGCATTGACAGGGTCCAGGACTCGAAACCGGAACGAATCCGACGAGTCCTTCTCAGCTGCAACAATACAATAACATTACAATTCCATCTAGTGTGAGGTGATGTCACTTCGACTAGTTTTGATACACAGCATTGTATGCTAATCAAAGCTAGAGAAAAGAAGCTAACATTCATCGAACGCCACTGATGCAGATCTGATATAAAATTTAATACAAGGGCAGAAATCCCCTTATCTTCCCAGTTGTAATGACATTCAACCTTGAAGTGTGCCCTTATTGCGGGTCAGTAGTGCTGACCTAAAATAGACAATGTGACGGGTACCGATTAAACTGATATGCCGTAAAAAGGCGAGAACGGCTTTTCTCACGAAGTATTACATGTTGCGGGCCTTTAGATTTTTCCACCTAACAGCATTATCAGACGGAAAGTCAAACAGTTGTATTGGTGATCCATGTTTCCTGACACATTTACATGTTTTGATCTGTGCAGGTTCACAAAATGGAGAGATTCACTTGATGGTTTAGAAACAAAAAAAAAAAAACAAAACAAAAAACAAAACAAACAAAAACAACAACAACAACAAAAAAAAAAAAAAAAAAACAGAATGAGTTGTTACTAAGGGAGTAAGTAAGTGAATCTTTATTGACATATGCTATACATTAAATTGGTGGTATTCTGTCAAGATTATCTAAACGCATCCGGCCAATTTGGCCTATATGTCACATGTATCCTTGAAATCGTTATATTTATTCCTCTCTCTCTCTCTCTCTCTCTCCCTCTCCCCCTCTCTCTCTCTCTCTCTTTCCCCCCTCTCTCTCTGTCTCTGCAGTGGTGTTCATCTGCTTACTGAGTTATTTTGAAATTGTACGACCGGGTAGACTCAGTCGCTGCGTCCAAAATGCGACACGCGGCCATTCCTAGGATCGGCCTCACAGAGGCCGGTCCGGGGAAGGGCCGCGGGTCGCCATCTAGTTGCCGAGACGGTGAAAATTCGAAGTTGTTTGCTTTACTTAACACTAACTACAATCGACAGCACCTATATCTCAATATTTCGTGTCACTCCAATTTCCACCACTTTCTCTCTCCGGGCCATAGCCCACAGACCCACATTGGGAGGAGCTCAACGTGCTCGCCACAATGGGGGGCCGTGAGCCTCTGTCCCGGAGAAAGAAAGGGAAGGAGAGACAATGAAATAAATGGAATGCCTAATAGCGGCCTCGACTAATTATGATTCGAACCCAAAGTGTCAATAACTAAAAATTAATGCACGTCTGAATGATAAGAATGCCCGTCTTGGGTACCAACACACTCATCTGTGAGCTTATCCATCTTTTAAAATTATCTCGGCGATATATCTTGCTATCTCTCCTGTTATATGCCTCTACAATAAATTATGTTCGGCGATATATCTTGCCATTTCTCCTGTTATATGCCTCTACAATAAATGATGCACACTGCCTCGGGTAAAAGCATATTAGAATTTTTAGAGCTTCTATATCCGATTTGCCATTTGAGTTTCGTTTTCAATTGCCATTTTGTCACAAAATGTGCACAGTCTCTCGTTGGGGTTTTCACCTTTAAATCTACCAGTCTCAATTCGAATTGGGAGAATTCCACATCGAAATTGGGCTAGAAAGGACCGACGTTGGCGGGTCAAATTCATATTTATATAATCCTCGGTTTCAAAAGCGGATTTAAAGAGGATATATGTTCTGAGTTTAGGAGTGAATCGATGGCTGTTCAACCATTTGGCATCATTAGAATTTTTAATTAAACCCTGAACTTCCCCGATATTGCATTAGGACCTACTTTCAAAAATATCAATACTGTCGATAGAGTCAAAAAGTTTCTTCATATCGGAGCACCAACCGTTAGAACTGTGTGTATAATCTCACAGAAAAATTCTGTGAGCCAGTCGGTCATTTCCCATGTTTATCAATTTATTCCACAACCTTACCATATTAATCCATCTACGTTCTATACAAGACCTAGGCCCATATCATCATTAATTGCCAAAGAAGGGGTGAATCGGTGTACCCCAAGAAAATACCTACATGCTCTACTTTGTATGTTATCAATATTTGAATACCTTTTAAACCCCCAGACCCCTGAGGCATAGTCTAAAACTGGGCACACACAGGCTTCATACATTTTCACAAAAGTTTTGTACCCAATGTCTTTATAGCTACTAATTTTAGAAAATATCGCTCCCAGTGCCCGTCCACCAGATTTAGCTAGGACATCTGTTGTTTCACCAAAATCTTTAAATTCGTTCAGTACAATACCTAAGTATTTATATTTATTGGTAAATTGTATATCTTTGTCACCAATTTTAAAATTAAAGGCGCTTCTCTTTCTACGTGGGTTTCTAAAATGAACAGCTTTTGTTTTTGCTTCGTTAATTGACATACGCCATTTCCTACACCAGTCAGTAACCACATTCAGTAAATCTTGCATATCTTGTTCATCTTCAGATAAAATGACTATATCATCTGCATACAGAAGAATTGCCACATTATCTTCCCCAACAACGACCCCCTTATTAATACTTTTGATCGCTCTCGCTAAATCGTCGATAACCAGGGTAAACATGGTTGGCGAAAGATTGTCCCCTTGTTGTACCCCACTATTACATTGGAAAGTTTCAGTTAAGTGACCATTTAATCTAACTGCCGATGAGGTGTTTTCATACATGTTTCGAATTGAACGGTACATGTTACCGTCCACTCCTAATTTCAGAAGCTTAAACAGATGCATATCTCGGTCAACCCGGTCGAACGCTTTATTGAAATCTATAAATGTAGCGAAAACCTCGTGCTTTCCCTGAATAATGGTATTCAATGAAAAGATATTATCAACGCATGAACGATTTGGTCTAAATTCGCACTGCTCGTCAACTATTAACTCATTCGATTCTATGTAATCCATTAGCCTATTATTGAGGATGGCATCATAAACTTTACTACATGTACACAACAACGAAATACCCCTATAATGTAAGGGAATTCTTGGGTCTAGTGGGATTGGACATATAATTGACGTTTTCCAGAGTGATGGCAAAATACCTGTGTCAAAAACAAAACGATATAAATTTAACAACACTTCCATAACGTCACGAGATTTCAGTGCTTCGTATGGAATAAGGTCAATACCAACAGATTTTCCCTTATTGGTTTTTGAGATGACATTTTCTATTTCATCTAACTGTATGGGATAATTCAGATCAGCATTTGGTTCATAAAGAGGATCTAGAAATTTGTCCTCAATAAAACGTTTTTCATCCTTGATTTTTTTATAAAAACTTTCATCATATTTATTAGTTATTGTGACGGGGTTATACAGATCTTTAAACGCGGAAGCCCAAACATCAAGAACATCTTTTGAGCCCCGGTTTATAGATCCATCTTCCCTATAAACCTCGTTTGGTATACAAGTGTTCTGGGCGGGCCCAAGGTGTTTAATTTTGTCCCAGAATGACCTCGGGTTCTTATCACCCAGGCTTTCCATGTCAATCATAAGATTCCGTTTATAATCCCTTTCATGAAATCTTAGTTGTTTATTAAATAAACGGCGTGCTAATTAAAATTCCAGGAGTAACATTCGACTCTCGATTTTCTTTTTGTTTTTATTAACCCTTTTACTATTTAACCCTTTACCTAACATGAAAAGCAGACGACACTTGCAAAAAAAAATTCTTGAATAACTAATTTTTTTCATTTTTTGTCTCAAAAACATAGGTTATGACCCCTCGTTGGAACGAGCTCGACGAGCTTGTTCCAACGAGGGGTCATAACCTATGTTTTTGAGACAAAAAATGAAAATATTTTGAAAATTAATTGGCGATTTTTGAGAATAGCGCTGGCCGGTTTTGGCCGTTACGTTGGGTAAAGGGTTAAAAGGTTTTTTTCTTTAGTATACATATCTTTCCATAACGCTGTAAGTTCTGCGTTCCAAAATGGTTTAAGAAATTTAAATTTCTTTTTAGTATTCACGTTAACAGTCTTTCCAAATGAGGGCATCATCTGTTGAATTTCTCTTACAATCAGATTCACAAAGCGTGAATAAATGATGTCTATCTCATTTTGGGTCTCCCTACAACTCTCGATTGATTCTATAATCTCAATTAAATATCGACATGATATTTCTGAGTTTAAAAACGTCGCGGGTATCGGTTTGGTTAGCTTTGTAGGTACCTTAATTGGTATATTTTCTGCTTTATATACAAATGAGTTTTCTAAAATCAGTTCAAATTTAATGAAATTATGGTCGGGAGGCTTACTTCTCTCACCAAGTTCATGGAATAGATTATTTTTTTCAATAACAAAGGCCTGAGTTACCACTTCAAAATTAACACAGTCCTTTAATATATCATGTGAAACACATATGTAATCAACGATAGATTTCCCATTCACGTTAACACATGTAAAGTTATCCTTCGAGGGGTTAAACCTGCTATTCAGACAGCAGAGTTTAGCTTCATTTAAAAAGTCTATGAAAGAGCGCCCGTGCTGGTTAACAGTTTCATCTATCAAAATTCTCTCGCTTACATTATCAAATTCTTCATTATAATCTTTAAGCTTTCCAATGCGAGCATTGAAATCGCCACACAGAATTACGGGTTGGCCATCGCCGTAGGCGTATACGCTTGTTAAAAGATGACAGAACAATTTTTCTGAGTTTCGCCCCCAAACAGAATTTTCTGGAGGTAAATAACAGCTAAAAATCAAAAATTCAAAATCTGTCACTTTCGATTTGAACTGAGCAATCAGCATACCATCAAATGATCGATCTACGATTTTAACTTCAAAATGATTAAGCAGGACATCTTTTATCAACAGTCCAACACCACCAGAACCCTTTGGAGCTTTTTTATGTTTCAAACATCTATTTAAGCCCAACCAAGTGTAACCAGAAACACAAACACAGTCTGACCCAATTAAATGAGTCTCGCTGATACAGAGAATGTCACAATTAATTGCCTTAATTAGCCGCTGTTTCAATCGTATACTGCCTTTAGTCCACCCATTCAAATTTATATTCCCAATAGATAATTTGTTTATGTCAGTACAATTCTATCAATCCATGGACCCTGGGGTTTGATCCTATCTCCTTAATTCTGATTTCTTCATAATTCTACCACTGCCCGTGATCGTATAATCGTTTCCAGTCGGAAGTTCATTCAAAAGTGTTTTAGCATTGAGTTCAATTAACCGTTCTATGTGGGATTTCCCACCTCTGAGATAACAGTTTTTAAACTTTGCAGATTCCCTCAATGTCCGCTTGCGTCTCAGAATCGACACCGTTTGGTCTAGCGATCCTACGGCAATCTTAAGGGGTCGTCCAACCTAACTTTGGTAAATTTTTTGACATTTTTCCCAATGCCTCAGAAACAGATAAGAGAAGTAAGGAAAGGCAAATTATATATCAAAATAATGAGTAAAGTGCATAGAAAAGGTACATATATTTTTTTTCAGGAAAAAAAGTGAATTTTATGATTTTGAAGAAGATTAATTTGCAAATGGCATAAGTAACGAACCGGTAAAACCACAAAATAATCGGTAATTCGAAAGCCTTGTCCTCAATATAATGATAACATACTACAGACTCGGAGAAAGCATTTTTCTGACACACACTCTGGTGGGTTTTGACGTTTGAATGTAATAACATCAACACAAATTTTTGATGTTCCGGATGTGGCCATGTTTCAACGATGTTTTTCCGGTCATGTGATTACGATGTGGTTCTTGCAGAAATACTCAATTTGGGCAATCGTAAGAATGCAAGGACGTGATCACGCCCTTTATTTGTTCGAGACAATGTATGAGCGTATTTGCAAACAGGTGACAGCAAGTACTTGAGCTGTTAATGTCATAACTGCAAAATATGGTTCGAAATTCCCTCTCGTGCTTACAGGCCGTCTGAACTTTTTTGTTGACAAAAAATCTGAATTATTGCGCACTAGAAAGACAACATGAACCACTTGTAAAAAAAATAGCCGAGTGTATAAAATCGGTACGATACACATAAAATAAGGCAATATTCATAACAAAGTAAGCAGAATGCTTCAGAAATCACTTTTTCACGAAGTATATTCCAAGTGACCTGGAACTATATTGAGTGTGTTAATTTCCCCCTGTCGCTGCGAAGTTATTTACGTCCTAGTAACCATGGAATTTGAAGACGGGTATGTTTGATGTCTGCAAAGGACCGATTGAAGATGGGTTGAAAATGATGCATTCGTGCTTTTAAATAAGGTGCGCTTGGACGATGCTGAGAATTTAGTTTTTTCTTCCAACCAACCATAGTAATACAAGCGTCGATCAGTGGTGTTTTTTTTATCGTTTTACACTGACAAATGTGACAAATCTCCTTCACCGGAAACCATCCCCCAATTTGCATATCACAATAAACATAACCGCTGTCACGGAGTGTCAGCGTGGCCGTGTGGTCAAAACCGAAACGAATTATCGAATGCACGGTCAGTATTAGCTGCAATTGGCTTTTAAATAAATGAAATACACGAAATATTCGCAATTTCTTCATTATTCATGCCGAGTTAACTTTTTAATCAAACCACATGCGTTCAGTTTCGTTTGTCGGTATCAAACTGATATTGTTTGTGGTAATTAAATAGTACGAGAAGGCGAAGGAAGCCAAATATTTTTACATCATCTATTATTTAATTCAAATTGATAATTTCTTTTATTTTACTGAAATTATGAACTGATAAGTTGGGTGTGTTGCGATTATTATGCCCCAGACCTGGAACTTAGTGGAAGTTGGAAAATCAAAGGTGCATCTAGGGCCGTGCAGTGGTGACCCCCTGTCCTCTTAATCTTAGTCTTACCCATTCATCATTGCATGTACCAACATTCCCCCTTGTATCTCAACCATTGCTACTCCAATTTGAAGGATATTTGGTTTTGTGATCGAGCATCATGGAGAAACAATGCCTGTGTAGCTGCTGTAGCATGTGTTTCTTCCCACATTTTTTCAGAGTTGTGGTACTTTTTCACTCTTTTGAGTTAGAAAATTTTGTTTATAACTAGTTGATTTGTTACAATTTGTTGCAGAGTGCCTGCTAATACCCTCAATTGTATTGCTGCAGAATTTTCTTGTGAAGATTTTGTTCCTATTACTAATCAAGCAACAACCTAATGAATATTCTGTATAAAGCCACCAATCTGATGTTTGACACTTTTATTGGAGCTGTTTTGAAGGCTTATGGAACTCAAAATGTTGATTATGGCAGGACTTTTCTATTCACCCATGAATCGATAAATTAAGTGTTATAGTTGGAAGTAAGAAGCATGAAAGGTCCAGAACTAAAACTCTAAAAAGAATGTTTTGCAATGTAACATGATTTTTGCAGATACACTTATTTGGAGGTTTACCTGTCTGATAGTGTTTGGAACATGTGTGGCCAGGATCTTCAAAAAGAAAAAAGAGTTAAACTTTGAGAAAAAAGGCATATGCCTTGAGTGCCGGAGGTAGAGTCATACAAGGAAGAGAGCCCCCCCCCCCCCCCCAAAAAAAAAAAAAAAAATTCTGTGTCAAATGGAGCTCACTTGTCATCTTTTGGGGATTGCTTTGTGTACTGCGTTCTTGAAAAAAATATGTGAGACCCTCTGGATGTGCCCTTCTGATCTCAATATGTCAGTAAGCCTCCTTGGGGAAAGTACATGCAATAATGGTTATTGAAGGTTGATTTGATGTGTTTTGAATAACAATGTACTTTTAAGTACATTAGATGGTTTATTGCAGTGACAGGTTACAGTTACCCTTATTTCTTCTCCAACAGATATCATGAGTGTATTGGTGTCCAAGAGTTAAACAAAGCTAATGTACTTATTGATAAACCAGACAAATTTAACAATTTAATCACTATCAAATTGATGCATGGGATAAAAGGGGTTACAGTGCAAGGGGTTTGTAAATATATTTATTCAACTACAATGTATGACTTTGCAGTGCATTCTACATAGGAGAATATCATATTTTCTTTCCAAACCATTACAGTAACACATACATCTTGATATTGGGAGACACTCTTTTGTCCTTCCATACTTCTTCTGCTGGACTCCTTCAAGTTGACCTTTGTTGAACTCCCCAAATCAAAACATAAACAAAAGAAAATGTCTGCCTTCAATCAGTGAGCACTCCACTTATAACATTTGGTCTCAATCTTCATTACTTTCATGAATTAGGAAAAGATTTCTTCGAGTATGTACTTAAATGTTTATAGAATACAGCTGTTATTTTATTTTGAGGTATTTTATTGTAAAAATTTTGTTCTCTTACTTATGCCATAGCAGACTTTCAGGTGGTGTTATTTACACATGGCAGCAGTTCCATGGCAAATTTCAGTTTCCACATGTTCTATGTTTCATTCCAAGCATTTTGGTATATAATTTATTGGGGTTATTCATTTTGGGCCTTTTTTAGACTTGAAAGAAAATTACATGAAATTTGACCAAAGTTAGGTTGGACGTCCCCTTAACCAGAGCTGGTCGATCTGCGTATCGCTTCTTCGGACGAATAGCGTCCGACACTTGGACAGAGCATTCAGTATCATCCCCGAGGTCTGAAATTATTTCATTTGCAATCAATACAGTATTTTCATTTTCCTCCTCAGGAATATTTGTAGCAATAATAACAAGATCACTATCATCGGATTTACCAAAGTTAACAGTATTACCAATATTACCAAACTCAACTGTACCATCTTGACGGAACTTATCACTTTGCTCGAACCTCAACTGAAGGTCATCAACACGTTTTATGAGATTGTCAACACGATTTGATTCTGTGGCCATTTGCAGGTGAAGGTCATCCTTGAATTCTTTCAATTTATTTTCCACCGAACTCAACAACTGATTTTTTAATTTATCTAACTTACTGTCAATTGTGCTTCTGAGCCCCTCCTGGCCGTTTTTTGACATCGGTTACTATTCTCAACAAATTTGCCATTTGTGTAGGCAAAGATACTGACTTAAAGGCCTATATAAGTAATGAAATTTTGTTTATTTTGAAAATTCTCACCTCCGATATTCCTTCAATTCAAATTAAATATACACAAAATGTACATCAAAATGAAGGTTGGGATGTATAGAACACGAAACACATGTGTAATCAACTCATAGAGTCGACTGTAGGCACCACTGGTTCCTGGAAGTCTGCTGCCGTATTCGCACCAGAACTGATAATTTAATAATATTTCACGAAAACAACTTGTGGCCAAATGTGCTTTACATATCCAAGAACAAAGCTAGGGGATAAAAATTCGTCAAAACACGGCGACAGAGCTGCATTTGGGAAAATGCCAACGCCTTTGCTTTTGTTTACGAATGAGTATACTTTCGATTTCCGGCCGACGTCATCGGACAGAAAAAGCATGTAAAAACAACGCTGTCTAAAATCAAATCATGAAAAAGATCGCCTTCATACAGTATACTATTATTAGATAGAGATTGCACAGTTACCATATTCAATACAAGGTATCATGATACCTGTTGAAATTTCTTAGAATTACGATTTTGTTTTTTTGATGGAAATTCGTGGTAACGAGTGATTTGCGCATGTCTGTCGAGTATGGAAACCATCTTCAATAAAAAATGCAGACAGTGTTGTCCTTTTCAAAAATGCAGACCTATCGCTGTATTCGAAAGTGTTTTGAATGCCTAGCTTTGTTCTTGGATATATGAAGCACATTTGGCCACAGGTTGTTCTGATGAAATATTATTTTATTATCAGTTCTGGTGCGAATACAGTAGCAGACTTCCAGGAACCAGTGGTGCCTCCAGTCGACTTTATGAGTTGATTGCATATGTGTTTCGTGTTCTATACATCCCAACCTTCATTTTGATGTATAATTTGTGTATATTTAATCTGAATTTAAGGAATATGAGAGGTGAGAATTTCAAAATAAACAAAATTCCGTTACTTATATAGGCCCTTAATCTCGGTCTCAGTTTCTTCTACTTCAGATTTTGAAATGTCCTGTTGTTTACACTCAGGTGAATTACAGGTGGCCATTTTGGCCGTCTTCTCCATGGGCTTAGGCGTATCACCATCAGACTGTCGGTCTCTCCTTCTCGGGTTATTTGTACCCCTCATCCGTGATACTAAAGGTTCACGCTTTCGTTTAACTCGTTTTAACGGACATACGTTAGATTTTATACGGCATTATACCACTTTAAAAGTCCTTTTAAAAGTTAAACTCATTGAGCAAATAAAATGAACACCCACTGCACTCACGCATGCGCAATCCATATCGTTGATTGTCACATAGTCAAGGTATCAATCTTGCTTCGGAGCGTCAAGGAATATAATCACGATCCACTCGAGCATAGCTTATGGCGCATCATTGGAACCAGCTCAACGAGCTCGTTCTAATCAGGGGTCATAAGCTATGTTTTTGAGACAAAAATTGAAAAAAATAATAATTGAATGGTGATTTTTGCGAATAGCGCTGGCCGGTTTTTGACGTTACATTGGGTAAAGGGTTAACATTGTTATACCCCTTACGCGCACTGTTGATATCCGAGGGTCACAGTACATCCCCAAGTATTACTCTGTTGAACTGAATTCAGCACACTTAAGAATTTTGTTTACGTTATTTATTTATTTATTGGAGTTCGGGGTAACTTTCAGCATCTATGGCTTCATCATGACTGCAACGGAGGTTATTTATTTATTGAGGTTTAACGACATTTTTGACAACCAGGGTCACCTCATGTCGGACACTGTTACGGGTTGATGATTCCGGAGAGAACCATCTAGCAGCGACGTGCAGCTGTCAGACTCCACAACGTACTAGCAGGGTTTGCATAGGCTGAAGGCAAGTGTACCCTCCACGTGCGGTATGCCCTAGTATATAGCGCCACCGTACCCCATAAGGCAGGTATGACGTCAGATAGCCTAGTGTTGCCAATAGTTTATACCTATGTTGCCCACTTTAGAGGGTTTCCACCGGAGGCGTTGGTTACCATACTGCAGAACTTCGCCGCAGTAAGCAAGGGGATGGGACACCACTGGGGTTCCCTCAATAGACTTTTCAATGACCCTTATAAATAATAATAATAATAATATAGTTTATAGCCATGATTCCACTATGAAGTGCTCTCAGGCTTTACATGGAATAGGTGCTCCGCTAGCAACCATTAGTTGCAGCTATTTAAAAATTTCTGAAAAAGATGAGTTTTTAGTAATGCTTTGAAATACATATTTATATGTTGAATCTGAACGCATTAGGACCGGTGATTTCTGAGATGTTTTAGTGTTTTCCAATTGTCCACTAGGAGGGAAGCATGGCACCCTCAGATATGGCCTAGTGGATTCTGTTTGCACAAATTTGTAAATCATCGTTAGGAAGATTTGTCAAATATGGGAGCACTGAGAGCAGTAGTTACGGGAAAAGATGATTTTGTTTTGTTTTGTTCATCCCCACAAAGTTAAAATATGGCCTTCTGGCCGGGAGAGGGGCCGGAAAAAGTGTGTTACACAACCTATGTGTGGGTGGGGTGTGTGTTGGTGGGGTGTACCCAAGTGTCAAAAACGCGTTTTTTTCCAGGTCATGCAAATCTTTTCCTTATCCAATTTTATATTGTATTTTTGTCCCAAAATATCTCCACCGTGCATTGCATCTATTTGCATACCAACCATAATGCATTCTGAGCAGTATATATGCATCCAATGACAGGAAACTTGGGTGATTGTCACTGGAGCTCATGTGGAGACAGGGGTGAGTGTCGTGTGGATAATAAAAACAAAATACATGCATTTTGTTTCCAAACTATGTCTACTTTGAAAGCAGTACATGGTTTTCATAATTTATACAACCAGTTTCCACATTCAAACTCATGTAATACACAGAGGTTGCACAAAAATGACGATATCCCTGGATATTCCCTTTGTATGCTGTTGTGAGGTCACGATTGTTACTCTCATATGTACACTAACTGTCTAGAGCTAACTTAAGAGTTGTGGTTGCAACCCAAGATCACCATTGTGAATTCCACCAGAGTGTCCAGCGTAGGAAACCTTTGGTAAAGACAGGTATATGCCTTCAGTCTTTTGTAATCATAACGAAATAAATAAAACTTTGATTGTTTATTGCTTTGCATGAAAATGAAAGAAAAGGAAACAATAAATGTGGTATGTGGGCGCATCACTTGCTGTTGATAAGATATCACTCATCCTGATTCAACATCATTACAGAAATATCATTATTCATATATCTGTTACTGCTCTTGGAATTACATTATCAGATCTGCTGTCAATGTTAACTGTTAGAGAACACTTTAACTGATAGAGTGTTAAAGTAATTTCCTGAGCCCACAGGACACATAGTTTTTTCATCAAATATTGCTCTATCACATTTCATCGGATAGTGCCCCTGGGCACTTTCCTATCAAATTTGCCAGAGCAATGTGTCTTGGCTTCCAGCACTCTAGCAGTTAATTATTTGAGAAGATATATCTGGTGGCAGGTATTGAACATGCATTGATGGTATTGATCATGTACATCACATTACATATTATTATAGTGACGGGCAAAACCATTCAGATTCCGTTTACCTGCAAAACAAGCTTTGGATGTGGAAGGGGGGGGGGGGGGGGGGTTGTTTTGAAAAAGAATTGTCCAAAACAAATTGCAGGTAAGGGTGAGTGGGTCCGAAAAAAGGCAATACCCCAAAAAATGAGACGTCGTTTCAACAGTTTTTTTGTTGTTTGTTTTTTTTTTTTTGGCTCTAGCGTCACTAAATGAGTTCCAGGAGCGACTGGCTTTAACACACTTCATAAGGTATAACAGGTATAATAATTCCCCACCTGCCTTGACGCAATATGCCCATCTGTGTGCTTCCCAAGCATAAGAATTGTGAATGAAGGAATAAATTAGTTAAACGGCCTTTTTTAAAAAAAACATCACCAACTTTGATACGTTCAGTACCGGAAGCAGTAGTCGTTTGACCCAATATGCCCATCTGTCTGCTTCCCAAGCATAAGAATTGTGAATGAAGGAATAAATTAGTTAAACGGCCTTTTTAAAAAAACATCACCAACTTTGATACGTTCAGTGCCGGAAGCAGTAGTCGTTTGATCCCTTCAGCGAATTTGAGTTTCGCAATGCTGTGGTTGCAGTAAAATAACTTGCACGTTTCTCCTAGTATCTTTCAACGTTCTTCGAGGCATTTATTTAAAAGAAAATTCCAACACGCACACCCTCCGCCCTCCCTCCTCCTCACAAACACACACTTGGCATACACAACTACATTATGCCATGAATTGATAAAGTTACATACCTCAGTTTGCTCTGTTGTCATGAACACCGTTACCATGTACAGTTAAAACTAGAAGTCCTGTCATGAACTGTGCGCTTATCTAGGCTTTATTGCGCGTACGAATTGCGCGCAGTTACCATATCGAATGGCACCCAAAGCACATCAGGTTGTCGTGATTACTCATAGCAAACACAGGCAATGCTTCTGCCAATGGACCTCCGGGTTACCCGGAGGTCCATTGGCTGAAACGAAACATTGCTTGTGCCCAGGTCATATGTACAGAATTTGATAGCCTTACCATGGTCACAACGCGTAGATTAATGCCCAGATCGACGTGCTATTTGTGCGCATTTGATGACAGGACTTCTAGTTTTAACTGAAGTTTACGTCACCTAAATCGTCCTTATATAACAAACAAGGAAGAAGTTGGAGTAGTGGTTCGGAGAACGTTTCATATTATTACGACTTTAGCGGTTGTTCTCTGGTATATTAACAGAGTTTAGAGAGGCGGTAAAACTCAATAATTCAAGACGCCATGCAACCGGAAGCGAGCGGTGGGCGTTGATGAACAAAAATTAATTAATAGCCCGCTGCCCGCTTTCGGTCTTGGTAATAATAGTAATAACATGATTTTATCGGGCATCCCAGTTTATTAACGGCCCCTGAGGACTGAATAACAGTCCTCTGCCTTATCAACGGTAATAATCACTCGAGCTGTTATTCAGTAATCTGGGGTCGTTAGTAAACCTTAACAACATCCAAACTCATGTTTTTGTTATATTGTTTCTTCCCATTGTCCACAGTGTTACAATCTCGGCTCCGTGACAACACAGACTTAAAACAGCCCCCAAGATCTTAACTTGATCAAAGATTTTCAGATCTTTTTTGTTGCAAGAGTATCTTATATGCTTAAATCCAAATGGTGAATAGTAGACCGTAAACAAGCTCGAAATAGCATAGATTTATTGTTTTTGCTGTTCCATGACAGAATATTGCACCTAAAGTAAAAATCATTGTTAAAACAAGGCAAACAGGCTTAAAACCAGTTACCAGTACTTCTACCCTCGCATGTTACAGTGGAAATGCCGTTGTAAATTCGGCCAGGAGCCAATACTATAAAACTTTTACAATTGTATTTTCTACCTTTTAATATAATTAACTAAAATAAATCATTGGCATTTTAAAAAATATGGCATTTTGCAAGCTGGCTGAATACAGTTAATTGAAAATTTCGCCGTGATATCATAGAACTTTATATTTCAATATTAATCCATCATTTTCGAGGACATGCTTAGCAAATAGTTTTCTCTCCAACTGTTTCAGCTTTCCGTCTCGTTCAAGCTAAGCTATAACTTCATCAAAGTGATCCTTATAGTCCGGTACAATGTTCATGTGTTTCGCCTGAATCACTATGACTATATATCCACCTGAAATGCAGAGATGTAACAAAATTACATTGTTGCCATAACACACGTTAACAGGGACTCCAGAGTGTAGGGGACTAAAGGGTGGAGCACTGTTGAACTGCCATCAAGGGAGTGGAACGAGATTGCACCTCTCCACCGACGATGTATGTCATACGACGCGCGATAGTCTGGAAATGATTGGAGGAATTTCTTGTAATATCACCGACGTAGTCTGACCACTTGTTTGATCAAAACATTAGGTCAAGCAGG
This sequence comes from Pictodentalium vernedei, assembly GCA_031216915.1. Lineage (NCBI taxonomy): Eukaryota > Metazoa > Mollusca > Scaphopoda > Dentaliida > Dentaliidae > Pictodentalium > Pictodentalium vernedei. The sequence continues at coordinate 159,322,942 of CM062296.1, forward strand.
TAACGTACCGAACTCCAGTAAGCTGACGAACGAGAAGTTTATGCGGAAGCCTTTCTGTTTAACCCTTTACCTAACATGAAAAGCAGACGACACTTGCAAAAAAAATTCTTAAATAACTAAATTTTGTCATTTTTTGTCTCAAAAACATAGGTTATGACCCTCGTTGGAACGAGCTCGACGAGCTCGTTCCAACGAGGGGTCATAACCTATTTTTTTGAGACAAAAAATGAAAATATTTTGAAAATTAATTGGCGATTTTTGAGAATAGCGCTGGCCGGTTTTGGCCGTTACGTTGAGTAAAGGGTTAACAGGGTAAGTGTTAAAATGTATTGACCCTATATCCGATAAATTCTGTCTTTCGATTGGCCAGAATGCCTCGGACAAAAAGCCATGACAAAGAGTGCACCGAACATCCAAGGTATCTGATAGCGTGCAACATCCAGGGTATAAGCGCAGGGGAGAAACATCGGGGGGATACGGTTCAAATGAAAGCCTTCCGCGTTTGCTCGCCTCGACATAAAAATCGAACCAAGAAACCTGAAAATAGTCACAAATATCATCAGATTTCCGACAGTTCAATCATAAATATAAAGAGCAAATAATTCGACTCCTGAGTACCGATGTGCTCTATGTGCCAGTAGGCACATAGAACGCATTGGAACTCAGGAGACGATATGTCAACAAAATACTGTTCACTTGTTTCCTTAACGACTGTCTGTTGTCTTCTGCGATTATAAAAACAAAATAATTATCACGAATTTGGTCCAAGTGATTGTGGAGAAATGTGTCCACAAATTTATTTCCACTCTGTTTCTATTTTGTTTCAAACGGGACAAAAACGTCATCCCGCCAACATGTATGGTATATGGAGATTTAACACCTGGATGTCTCATTTAAACTTCTCGCATGAGGATCGGTGTTTAAAAACCGACATCCAAGTATTAAATCTCCATATACCATACATGTTGGCGGATATAACTTATATAAGATTATCCATGAGCCTATCTACATGCAAGCCAAGGGTGATTACTAAGGGGCCGAAGGGTTCCTTGTTCTCTGGTAAAAGTGTATCGACATTTCAGTTTGACATCGTGACATTGTTTGCCCACTATTCTTGTTACATTCCGGCGTCCCTATCTGACAGAAAAACCAAAATGATTGCCAAAGTCATCTTTGTCCTTCATCTCACAAATCAGCAAAACTAATTTGGAGTTTGTGGTAGTAGGTATACATATAGAATATACCCATAGTAGCTTGGTGTACCAAATGTTCACCACTCGTGGCGAAGTGGTGTTAACCCCGCGCCAAAGGCTCGCTACTTTGGATATATTTTATTTATACCATGATCGTCAGATTATTAAGGGTTGCTATTATTTTTTCTCGATTTTACTGAGCAGCAGCCGTACATACGTGCGAATTTGTTTTTGTTTACATGAGCATCGATGGGCGGTACTTCCGCCGTCAATTTTATCACCGAAACGAAATAGAAAAGAATCAGGGCATTTTTCATTTTAATAACATAATAACATGTTTAATCATTGTTAAAACAAGGCAAAGAGGCTTAAAACCAGTTACCAGTACTTCTACCCTCACATGTTACAGTGGAAATGCCGTTGTAAATTCGGCCAGGAGCCAATACTATAAAACTTTTACAATTGTATTTTCTACCTTTTAATATAATTAACTAAAATAAATCATTGGCATTTTAAAAAAATATGGCATTTTGCAAGCTGGCTGAATGCAGTTAATTGAAAATTTCGCCGTGATATCATAGAACTTTATATTTCAATATTAATCCATCATTTTCAAGGATATGCTTAGCAAACAGTTTTCTCTCTAACTGTTTCAGCTTTCCGTCTCGTTCAAGCTTAGCTATAACTTCATCAAAGTGATCCTTATAGTCCGGTACAATGTTCATGTGTTTCGCCCGAATCACTATGACTATATATCCACCTGAAATGCAGAGATGTAACAAAATTACATTGTTGCCATCACACACGTTAGCAGGGACTCCAGAGTGTAGGGGACTAAAGGGTGGAGCACTGTTGAACTGCCATCAAGGGAGTGGAACGAGATTGCACCTCTCCACCGACGATGTATGTCATACGACGCGCGATAGTCTGGAAAAGATTGGAGGAATTTCTTGTAATATCACCGACGTAGTCTGACCACTTGTTTGATCAAAACATTAGGTCAAGCAGGTAACGTACGGAACTCCAGTAAGCTGACGAACGAGAAGTTTATGCGGAAGCCTTTCTGTTTAACCCTTTACCTAACATGAAAAGCAGACGACACTTGCAAAAAAAATTCTTGAATAACTAAATGTTTTCATTTTTTGTCTCAAAAACATAGGTTATGACCCCTCGTTGGAACGAGCTCGACGAGCTCGTTCCAACGAGGGATCATAACCTATGTTTTTGAGACAAAAAATGAAAATATTTTGAAAATTAATTGGCGATTTTTGAGAATAGCGCTGGCCGGTTTTGGCCGTTACGTTGGGTAAAGGTTTAACAGGGTAAGTGTTAAAATGTATTGACCCTATATCCGATAAATTCTGTCTTTCGATTGATCAGAATGCCTCGGACAAAAAGCCATGACAAAAGGTGCACCGAACATCCAAGGTATCTGATAGCGTGCAACATCCAGGGTATAAGCACAGGGGAAACATCGGGGGAATACGGTTCAAATGACAGCTTTCCGCGTTTGCTCGCCTCGACATAAAAATCGAACCAAGAAACCTGAAAATAGTCACAAATATCATCAGATTTCCGACAGTTCAATCATAAATATAAAGAGCAAATAATTCGACTCCTGAGTACCGATGTGCTCTATGTGCCAGTAGGCACATAGAACGCATTGGAACTCAGGAGACGATATGTCAACAAAGTACTGTTCACTTGTTTCCTTAACGACTGTCTGTTGTCTTCTGCGATTATAAAAACAAAATAATTATCACGAATTTGGTCCAAGTGATTGTGGAGAAATGTGTCCACAAATTTATTTCCACTCTGTTTCTATTGTGTTTCAAACGGGACAAAAACGTCATCCCGCCAACATGTATGGTATATGGAGATTTAACACCTGGATGTCTCATTTAAACTCCTCGCATGAGGATCGGTGTTTAAAAACCGACATCCAAGTATTAAATCTCCATATACCATACATGTTGGCGGATATAACTTATATAAGATTATCCATGAGCCTATCTACATGCAAGCCAAGGGTGATTACTAAGGGGCCGAAAGGTTCCTTGTTCTCTGGTAAAAGTGTATCGACATTTCAGTTTGACTACGTGACATTGTTTGCCCACTATTCTTGTTACATTCCGGCGTCCCTATCTGACAGAAAAACCAAAATGATTGCCAAAGTCATCTTTGTCCTTCATCTCACAAATCAGCAAAACTAATTTGGAGTTTGTGGTAGTAGGTATACATATAGAATATACCCATAGTAGCTTGGTGTACCAAATGTTCACCACTCGTGGCGAAGTGTTGTTAACCCCGCGCCAAAGGCTCGCTACTTTGGATATATTTTATTTATACCATGATCGTCAGATTATTAAGGGTTGATATTATTTTTTCTCGATTTTACTGAGCAGCAGCCGTACATACGTGCGAATTTGTTTTTGTTTACATGAGCATCGATGGGCGGTACTTCCGCTGTCAATTTTATCACCGAAACGAAATAGAAAAGAAACAGGGCATTTTTCATTTTAATAACATAATAACATGTTTAATCATTGTTAAAACAAGGCAAACGGGCTTAAAACCAGTTACCAGTACTTCTACCCTCACATGTTACAGTGGAAATGCCGTTGTAAATTCGGCCAGGAGCCAATACTATAAAACTTTTACAATTGTATTTTCTACCTTTTAATATAATTAACTAAAATAAATCATTGGCATTTTAAAAAAATATGGCATTTTGCAAGCTGGCTGAATGCAGTTAATTGAAAATTTCGCCGTGATATCATAGAACTTTATATTTCAATATTAATCCATCATTTTCAAGGATATGCTTAGCAAACAGCTTTCTCTCTAACTGTTTCAGCTTTCCGTCTCGTTCAAGCTTAGCTATAACTTCATCAAAGTGATCCTTATAGTCCGGTACAATGTTCATGTGTTTCGCCCGAATCACTATGACTATATATCCACCTGAAATGCAGAGATGTAACAAAATTACATTCTTGCCATCACACACGTTAGCAGGGACTCCAGAGTGTAGGGGACTAAAGGGTGGAGCACTGTTGAACTGCCATCAAGGGAGTGGAACGAGATTGCACCTCTCCACCGACGATGTATGTCATACGACGCGCAATAGTCTGGAAATGATTGGAGGAATTTCTTGTAATATCACCGACGTAGTCTGACCACTTGTTTGATCAAAACATTAGGTCAAGCAGGTAACGTACCGAACTCCAGTAAGCTGACGAACGAGAAGTTTATGCGGAAGCCTTTCTGTTTAACCCTTTACCTAACATGAAAAGCAGACGACACTTGCAAAAAAAAATTCTTGAATAACTAAATTTTTTCATTTTTTGTCTCAAAAACATAGGTTATGACCCCTCGTTGGAACGAGCTCGACGAGCTTGTTCCAACGAGGGATCATAACCTATGTTTTTGAGACAAAAAATGAAAATATTTTGAAAATTAATTGGCGATTTTTGAGAATAGCGCTGGCCAGTTTTGGCCGTTACGTTGGGTAAAGGGTTAACAGGGTAAGTGTTCAAATGTATTGACCCTATATCCGATAAATTCTGTCTTTCGATTGATCAGAATGCCTCGGACAAAAAGCCATGACAAAGGGTGTACCGAACACCCAAGGTATCTGATAGCGTGCAACATCCAGGGTGTAAGCACAGGGGAAACATCGGGGGAATACGGTTCAAATGACAGCTTTCCGCGTTTGCTCGCCTCGACATAAAAATCGAACCAAGAAACCTGAAAATAGTCACAAATATCATCAGATTTCCGACAGTTCAATCATAAATATAAAGAGCAAATAATTCGACTCCTGAGTACCGATGTGCTCTATGTGCCAGTAGGCACATAGAACGCATTGGAACTCAGGAGACGATATGTCAACAAAATACTGTTCACTTGTTTCCTTAACGACTGTCTGTTGTCTTCTGCGATTATAAAAACAAAATAATTATCACGAATTTGGTCCAAGTGATTGTGAAGAAATGTGTACACAAATTTATTTCCACTCTGTTTCTATTGTGTTTCAAACGGGACAAAAACGTCATCCCGCCAACATGTATGGTATATGGAGATTTAACACCTGGATGTCTCATTTAAACTCCTCGCATGAGGATCGATGTTTAAAAACCGACATCCAAGTATTAAATCTCCATATACCATACATGTTGGCGGAGATAACTTATAGAAGATTATCCATGAGCCTTTCTGCATGCAAGCCAAGGGTGATTACTAAGGGGCCGAAGGGTTTCTTGTTCTCTGGTAAAAGTGTATCGACATTTCAGTTTGACATCGTGACATTGTTTGCCCACTATTCTTGTTACATTCCGGCGTCCCTGTCTGACAGAAAAACCAAAATGGTTGCCAAACTCATCTTTGTCCTTCATCTCACAAATCAGCAAAAATAATTTGGAGTTTGTGGTAGTAGGTATACATATAGAATATACCCATAGTAGCTTGGTGTACCAAATGTTCACCACTCGTGGCGAAGTGGTGTTAACCCCGCGCCAAAGGCTCGCTACTTTGGATATATTTTATTTATACCATGATCGTCAGATTATTAAGGGTTGCTATTATTTTTTCTCGATTTTACTGAGCAGCAACCGTACATACGTGCGAATTTGTTTTTGTTTACATGAGCATCGGTGGGCGGAACTTCCGCTGTCAATTTTATCACCGAAACCAAATAGAAAAGAAACAAGGCATTTTTCATTTTAATAACATAATAACATATTATTTCGAGTTATGGGTGTTTTATTGACATGAGACAATGCATGTGTGTTAATTCTTGGTGTTTTATGGGGTAAATTCATTTAAAAACGTAATAAATAATTGCCACTTTCATTTCACTCTTCGCGAGGCGACGTACGATAAATTTAGACAAGTTCGCATTCAGGTCCACGTCACCAAATGTCAACTTGGAAGTAGTTTACCACTGATATCCCATTGCTGGCGTGTTCACCACGGTTGGTGTATAAAGCTAAAATTTATGTCATAGGCTTTTCAAAAATAGAAGAATAGGTAATCATGGTATAAAAGCCGGCTTTCAATATTTCAATGTTGTTTCCTGTGTAAAGGAGTACATTAATGCAAATCAAATAAGTTTGGCATAAACAATATAAGTTATCTCCTCCAACATGTATTAAATCTCCATATACCATACATTTTGGCGGAGATAGCGCTTTTGTCCCGTTTAAAACACAATACAACTTAATGGAAATAAATTTGTGGACGAATTTCTCAGCTCCAAAAGTATTTGGACAAAATTGTGATAATAATAATGTTTTAAAAATCGCAGAAGACAACAGATAGAGTTACATTCCTTGGGTCGTTAAGGAAACGAGTAAACAGTATTTTGTTGAGATGTCGTCCCCTGAGTTCCAATGTGTTCGATGTGCCTACTGGCACATAGAACACATTGGTACTACTCAGGGGCCGAATTATTTGCTCCTATTTTAGTTTTATGATTGTAAAGTCGGAAATCTGATGATATTTGTGACTATTTTCGGGTTTTGGGTTCGAGATTTATAATGAGGCGAGCGGAAACGAAAAGCTTTCATAGAAACCATATATCCCAATGTTTCGCGTGCGCTGATACCCTGGATGTTGCACACTCTCAAATACCTTGGATGTTGAGCGCACCATTTGCCTTGGCTATTTGTCCAAGGCATTCCGACCAATCAAAAGACAGAATTTATTGGAATATAGGGACAAACCCATATAAGCATTTTCAATCCGGTGGGAGAAAAGTTTGATTTTCAGGTATGAAACTTTCCAAATTCATGACTCTATACCCTTTGGAAGACTTCTGTCTAACAGCCAAATCAGCGGCGTACAGTACAGTCGCCGTGGTCTGGTCATAATCCACGCGTGGGCAGTGATGTCCACGCATGGATTTACCAGGTAATAAAAACACTATCAACAAAATTTTAATTAATGAAGCATCGGGTTACACCCGATGCTTCATTAATTAAATTGTTGATGATTATTCCTGTAATTAATCTTTGAAATCCAATATTACTGCGTCCGTAGAAATGTTGTCCACCCGTGGAAAATGACCAGCCCACGGCGGCTGTACTGTAGCTAGGATTTCCTATTAAGGTGTGTGTGTGTGTGGGGGGGGGGGGGGGTACTTTTTAGGGGAGCCAGGTCGATATATGCCACAGGCGGGTTTAAATGGAGTATCGTAAAAAAAACAATGCTAGGATATCCTTTGAAACTTAACCGAACTCCAAGGGCCCCTAAAAATTTGAGAAAAAAAGTTTTCAGCAAAATAAATTTTCTTTGGTAACTCATTCCACCCTCTCTCTATATGTGAGCCGCCGCTGAGTGCATATGTATTCCACTGTTCTCCAATACCATTTAAGACTCTAATATATAAGAGGAAGTTACAGTAGTAAACCATCTACCCAATGCAACGGCTATATCCGACCAACTTTATTTCCAAAATATACCTGCATGTTGTTATTATTTTTTTCAATTTTTGGCCGCAGAACACAGCTTATGACCCCTCATGTTGGAGGTTGGTATTGGTTAAATGTATTGTGTATCGAGAGCGTATGCTTTCCTGATGAAACATTCAGCCATTGGTCGTCCAAGTTGAACTCCTTGGTTCACTGCGTGAAACACTGTCTATGCTTTTTCAAAGAATTTGAAAAACTAATGATCCACTTTGTAGAAATGATCCACTTTCAAGGACTTTGCGACAAGTTCCCCAATAGTATGTCATATACCCGTACAGGTATAGGTTGGGGGAGCGAATGGGGAGGCGAAAGTGACACCATAGTCACGTGATCCAGTTACATCATGTTTAGTTGTCATGATAGCCCGCGTCAGCGGCCATGTTGTAACGTAATTACTATAGTGATACATGGTGTTAGTGCGCCTGTGCAGCGGGTGTTGTTAGGGTGATAAATGTTTCCGTCGTCAATATTGTATATTGGAGACCGCCATCTTGGTTTCTATGTAGCAAATGGTAACTATGTCACCTAAAACCCTGCAATAAGACGGAGGTATGTTAGGAGGACATTTTTGAGAGAATGGAAAGTAAATCTAATTACCCAAATAGACCCGACGATTTCCCAAATTGACAAACAAAACACACCAATATTCTGAAACGGATTTAGATTCTCCCATTTTGGGCTTTTAAGCCTAGCACGTAATACTATAATGTGCGCTCTATTAAACTCATTTTTCTGTCTATTCTCCTAACATGGGACTATATTTGTGTTTATAAATTCCTATTTTTTGTCAGTTCTATAAATGACAAATGTTTAGGTTGGTACTATATTTTTTTTTATAAATTACTACGCTCTATTTATAGTAACTACCCTAACTCACCTCCCCCCTAACTATTGTTTAGAGCGGAACTATATTTTTATAAATTCCATCTTTTTTTAACTGATCTCTCCCGTTGCTACTAATCATAATAACTTCTTCAAATGACCGCCTAATGATTTTAAATAAGAGATCTAATAGGATCAAGATGTTTCTGGACTAACAAATCAGATAAGTGAATTAGGGACCAATCAGAATTTTCCTCTCTCATAGTTTATAACAGAAAAGTACATTTCATTTCTTTTCCATACACTTCTAGGTTAATTTTTTAAATTTCCTACTTCAACCCGTAATTCTGTGGGAAACAAACACGCACCGAGAATCAAACAGTCGATGAAAAAACGTTGTGACATCATGTAAGATAAATTCCAGAGAGACGTAACGTTGCGTCATTCTGTTTCGAACGAACTGAACACTTCGCAAGAGAGTTTTCTATTGCAATTTTGCCTTTGCAAATATTTTATGAAACTAGAATCTGATGTTGCGAATACTGCCGGGTCCGATACCAGAACTGATGTTTATGCCTGTGAGGAGTGGGTGAAACATTCGCTAGGAAACGAAATCACCATCGCTATAATACGTACAGTGCATTTCAAGGAGACGAATTATTGATGCCCCAACTGTTTTAAGAAGTGCGCGAGGAAAGAGAAGCTAGACCACCACCTGAAGAAATGCTTAGAAATTTATTCCTGCATGCAATGCGGCCAAGAGTTTGATCAACTACATTTAACCGGCACCAGAGCGTCGCCCACCGACGTATTCCTGTGCCTGTTAAACGGAAGACCGATGAACCGAACAGAGGACCAGCTAAACAACCACGGAACACGACGACCACCCGTTATGGTGCTGATCCGATCGATTTTGATCGGAATGTGATGTCAGAAAAAGAGAATGATGAGATGATGACCATATACCAAGACAACTGGAGTTCTATTAGAACTCCCCATATGATGAATAGAAGGGTTCAGGACCAGTATAACTACCGGATCAACGATGTGAATCTGAAGATAGTGAATGATGAATTGATGATCACCGTATTTTTGCCATAACAGCTGAGATTTAAGATTAATCTTAGTTTGTTTTGTTCCGAGACATAATGAAACTAATGGATTGGAGTATTACCACCCATCCCAGAACAAAACGCCCGGGTACTTGATGTTCCACAACTTGTATGCTGCCAAGAAGACTTGAAAAATTCCTAGACGATGCCACGGAAGAAGATATCCTGAAATGGGCCAAGATGAAACGACCAAACACCAAATGACTAGCGGAGAGAGTTACGGACGTTACCTTCTATGTGATTAAGCTGAAAGACCACCCGGTTGGAATAGTAGAAGACTTCGAGACTACATCATCCAGAACAAAGCAGTAAATACTTTGGTGAAAGAAAATCTTCGCCAATTTTATTATGATGACAACATGTGCATCTTCAAATGCTTAGCTTTAAGGAGCGATTCTACAGCACACAGCCTCAACTATACGACAGACGTCATGTACAAAACACGTACCAAGAATCCAACGAAGGAATTCCGTGGAGTAACGTTAGGAGAATTACCTGACTTGGAGAAATGTTTGGAAGTAAACATTCAAATGTACGACCTTGTCAAAAATGATGACGACCAAATTGCTTCCAAACTAGTTCAGAGATTTCACGGAAGATAACGTCTGCGAACATCTACAAGAACCATTTCAGCTGCATCATCGATATAGACCAGTAGTACAAATCAAACGAATGCTGCAAATGCGGAAAATTATGTCTGACGGTGAAGTAATTAAACAGACACAAGAAGACATGAACAAATGCCGTATCTTACCAGTATGTTGGCGTTGTGTACCATTCACTCCAGTCTGTTGGAAGATAAAGGTATAGAAGTGCTGGAAGAGAAAGAGTTCTACCAATACCGTGGTGCGTTCGACTTTGAATGTTACTTTGACAAGTCCATCCTACCTGCCGGGAGTGATACACTGGTGTGGGAAACAGGACATAGACCATTGAGTGTGAGCACATGTAGTAATGTTCCGGAATACCTGGAACGAAAGTGCTTCATTACCAACGGAAACGCCAAAGAATCTGTTGAAGAAATGATGATTTACCTCACAGATATTTCTTTTCATTGGCATTTTTTGATGCAGGGCTAGCGTTCGTCGATCTTACTTAAACTTAGACAGAAAATTGAAGAGACACTGGAGACGGAAGCCAGAGATACGGTAGAACTTATATCCAAGACGCACCCACGGCAGAAGTTGGAGAAATAATTCCAAGACTACCTGCAAGTGATGCTCGTCATCGAATTCCACTCTGGAAAATACGACATGAATATAGTAAATCGTGAACTGATGTCATACCTGGAGAGACAGAACCCACTCAGGTTTGCTATCAAGAAATCCAACAACTACACGTGCGTCTCAACAGAATATTTCAAGTTTGTAGACATATGTAATTACCTGGATGCAGGATTCAGCTGCGACGGGCTTTTAACGGCCTTTGGATGTTCGGTGACGAAGGGATTTTCACCTTGTGAATGGATTGACAGCTTAGACAAATTGGATCAAGACCGCCTACCAGACCACGGAGCCTTCTACAGTTCTCTCAAGAAAGAAAATACCAGACTCCAAGAATACCTTTACTCCCAGCAGATATGGAACGACCAGAAGATGATCACTTTCCGTGATTTTTTTGTCTTGTATAACAACAATAGCCATTCCTCGAAGCCGCTGACAAGCTGTTTGCTTTCTACCAAGAACGCCACATCGACATGTTTAAAGATGGCATCAGTGGTCATGGCCTAAAGTTGAAATACCTCTTCAAGGCCATGAATGATGACACTAACTTCACGTTATTCAACCAGAAGAATAAAGACTTGCACCATTTTGTGAAAAACAATATCGTCGGTGAACCATCGACCATCTTCAACCGGTACCATAAGAAAGATGCCATCCGAATCAGAGAAGCGAAATCCGGTGAAGTGTTGTAGGTTTTGATGCGAATGGTACTTGATGCAAGAGATGCCAATGAGATGGAGCCTTAGGTGACGTGTAGAATACCAGTTTAAACCAGAACATCCCCCGCGTATGAAAAGATGGCAGAATAATGGTTAGCGTTTTTGTTGATGAGAGATGTTATCCACATCAGACACCAGTTTATCCGAGCTGAAAAGATAATTGGTCGACGGCAGCTGACTGTTGATGGTTGGCGCAAAGAGACACAGGCCGTATACCAATTCAGGGATGCTTCTGACACAGACATACATGCACGAATGACAAGAACGGGCTTCATATCCTCCATAATGATCAGAGATAAACCCATGAAAGAACTGGTACAAGACACCATGAAATGTTGAACTCTGGGAGTGTAATTGGAGAGAGATGAAGACCGATGCCACAATCAAAGCCTTGCTAAAAGGGCAATGCAAAATAGATGGAGGGATGACATAAGAAGATGTGTTGAAGAAAGTGAAGATCGGTGAACTGTTTGGTTTGACTGAGTGCGATTTAAACGTACCAGATCACCTAACAGAGTACTTTGAAGAGATGATACCTATTTTCGAGAATACTTATATCTCCATAGATGGCATTGGTGAACACACGAAGTCCTTTGCCGAGAAGGCAAGACACAGATTACCAAGAAGATTACCAGATCACAGACCAGTGGCTTTGATAGCCAACACGGATCCAGACCACAGAAAAGGAGACCACTGGATGGCTCCCTTTGTAAGTACGTTGATTTCTATAGACTGCCACCACAACACAGACCGTTCGAGAATTTCCTAAAAAAGAATTCCAGATATTGGAAGCTTAATACGAAACGCCTCCAAGGACCATTATCAGTGTGTGGATAATCCTGCCTGCTTTACTTGAAACATCGCTGTCATGGTTTACCGATGGAAACCGTAGTCTACATGTTTACGACCGATCTAATGGATAATGATGTGTATGTTAATGACGTCATAGAAGAAACTTGTCGCTAGATGTCGCTGTATTGGAAGAAAAACTATAAAAAGGCTCACTTGGCTTTCAGTTCATTTGCGTGTCCACATCCAAAGAAGAAACATACCTAGGAATTACAAATTCAACTGTTCAAGAACGACGTTGGATTCCATTTTACCACGAGAGATTGGGAACAAGTGGCCAAAGCAGTGAATATTGCAAAGAAGAGGAGCCTTGAGATAGGAGAACCCAAACCAAGGAGAGGAAGAAAACCAAAGAAGAATGAAGAAAAAAAATACTAGAGAATGTTCACAATTCCATGCTTGATCTGGATGGTGCTGAAAGATTATCAATCAAGAAACCAAGAATCGAGAAATCCAAGAGTCTTTACAGAGAAAATGAACGTTTCATTTAAAGCGCATTTTCTTGATGTTCCACCACCTGCATTGATGCAGCTTTTACGTGGAGAAGATGGAGCTCGTCTAATAAAAAAGAAATCAGCGCAATGATCACCGAAATACATCAAGTGTTTATTGGAGGAAACTCGTCTCAAGACATTCGAATGAATACTTCAGCTGTACCTCAAATTCTGAACGACTCGGACGCCACACTACCAAATCTTGTCTCGAGTGCCCTACATGTAATCGAGAGCATAACCATTCACTGTTGTGAAGTATACGGGGCACTGAAACCTCTTAATGTCTCATCGGCAGCTGGTCCTGACCTAGTAAGCCGTCTACTCAAAGAATGTAAATCATCCTTATCTGAACCACTTCCCATACTATTCAATCTTCTTCTGAGTAATTTCCTCTTCCCGTTCCCCTGGAAGAAAGCTAATGTGTCGGCAGTGCTAAAAAAATCCCCTCAAATGTTGTTACCAACTATCGTCCGATATCAGTTGTTTTGGTGAGATATTTGAGAAGTGTTTCTTCAAACAATTGTGGAAATTCTTACTCGATAATAATGTTTAATTCCAGTCAGGATTCACACCCGGTGACTCGACCGTACTTCAACTAACCGATGTGTATGATGAATTCCAACGAGCCGTAGATGAAGGTAAAGGGGTAAGGGTATTTTTTTGTATCGTCAGTAAAGCCTTCGACAAAGTATGGCACGCAGATCTCATTCACAAGCTCGAGAAAATTGGTGTGTCCGGTGACCTTCTTACCTTTCTAAAATCATACATTTCCAACAGGGCCCCGCGGGTTGTTATAGCTTCTGAGACATCATCCCGGAAACCCATTTACTCTGGGGTCCCTCAAGGGTCGATCCTTGGGCCCCTTCTCTTCCTTATATATATTAACGACATTACAGAAAATCTTATAAGCATTACACGACTCTTTGCGGATGACACATCATTATATCTCGTAGATGAAAATCCCAGGTTAAGCCGTAGCTAAAATGAATGGAGACGTAACCACAATCAAACACTGGGCTAAACCTTGGTTGGTTGAGTTCAATCCCCAAAAGACAGAGACATACTTATGTCACGTAGAATTACACCCCTTATACACCCACCATTATTCTTTGGTAATACACACATTACTGAAGTTAAGAAACATAAACATCTAGGTGTGGTCCTTAACAATACGTGTACATGGAATAACCATGTTGCCAATATCTGCCACAAGGCCTGGTCCCGTATTGACATAGTGAGGAGTAACAAATTCATCCTTCATCGTAATGTGCTGGGAAAAAATTATTTTGCTTTTATTAGACTCCTCCTGGAATATGGTAATACGGTTTGGGACAATTGTAAGACGACCAAGACAGCTGATCGGGAGACAATTCAGATCGCAGCGGGCAGGATTGTTGCAGGTGCAACTGTAAGTGCTAGTAAGACCCTCTAGTATACCGAAATCCGCAGGGACTCTCTTGAAGAAAGGCGTCGTAAACACAGATTGAAACAATTTTATAGTTTCGTTAACCAGTCGAAGTCATAACCTATGCTCCCATCAGAATCACCGATTTCCCTATTGTAAAACGCGACTATACCAATCTTCGTTTGCCCCCCCCCCCTCCCCCCCCCAAAAAAAAAACAAAACAAAAAAAAAACGACTAGTCAGTGGAATAACTTACCATTATCTGTCAGATAAAACTCATTCCTGAGCAATTTTACGACCTTCCTAAATGATGGCAATCTTCGACCACCGACTTTTTTACGGCGGAAATCGCTGACTGGTCAGATTTACCACTGTCGGTTACGCTTACACTGTAGCAATCTTAGCGCACATTTATACAATAACCACTTATTAACTTCCCCCTCTGCGTTTGTAGTGTATGCGAGACAGTCGAGCATTTCCTGGTATATTTTCCAATACATGAACATGCGCGCAGTATTACAACTGATTTACTCCCTTCTACTCTTGACCCAAGTACTCTTCATTTTTGGTTGGGAATTCCTTGATAATGCAGAAAACCGTTTTATATTTGAAGTTGCTCAGGATTTCATTTTACTTACCAGACGGCTCAGTTAGCTGCAAATATTACGTAACATGCGTGGGTACGTGTACATCTGGCTAGGTATAATGCTTGAACTACTCGACTCCAGCTAGTAATTTCATTCGCGTCACTAAATAAGTGCATTACTCGTCTACCAACCCGATTCATGTCTGCTTAACCCAAATCACCAAAATTGTTTTTTTTTTCTTCTTTTTTTAATTCAAGTTTGCTTGATCCTCATCTTTGTCTCATCTCTGTTTCTTCTCTTGTTTTACCTCTACTTCCTTCTTCCTGTTATTTTTCTACTAGTTAAAACAATATTAGTCCATCAAATGCCTCATGTTATCTTCTAATCATATACTCTATCCAACAAGGAAGACGACATCGAAAAGCCTATAGCTTACTCTTGAATCCCTTACATTTATACATTGTATACTATTAATTTCACGAGTTTTATCTGTTTGTGTGATGTGTACAATTGACACTTTCAGTAATAAATATCGTTTAAACTAAGACATAAGAAGCCATGGCACCAAATTAAAGTGTGAAAACCCCGAATGAACTAGCAAGAGCTGGATTCTTTTATTTGGGACAGTAGAGAGAACTCAATGTTTTCACTGTGTTATTACTGTTCGTTTCTGGGAAACAAAAGATGATGTTATGGAAGAAAACCGAAAATATTCTCCAGACAGTTATTACATGCATAACTTATCATTTGAATTCCTGGACGTCGAAGAAGTTCAAGAAGAAATGGACGTCGAAGAAGTTCAAGAAGAAAAAATGACCATCAAAGAAGATTTACGGCGGATGAAATGTGTATGTGTATTAGCTGAAGTATGTGTCGCTCTGCGACCATGTAACCATATGTGCCTGTGCAAGGACTGTTGTAAACCACTGAGATGTCCAATCTGCAGAAAGGCTGTTTATGATTATCGTACAATCTACATACCATAGACGGGTGAACAAGAAGAAAGTGTTTCCATGTATTTTATTCCATAACAAGTTGCAGTTTTGTTTGCTGTTGAACAAAAAAAAAAAATAAAATGTAAAAATTGTGTTGTTATTTTATGAACAACCCAAATAATGAGTCCGTCAATCACACAGTTTTCCTCCCCCACCCCCTGGATGAGAACATGAGGGAATTGACTAAAAATAGCTTCATCGCCGGCCTAAATCGAGGACAAGTCCAATAGATCCCGTAAACCACCTTTGTCTTCAATCCCCAGATGAGTATATGAGGGTCATGGGGTTAGCTTCTTGGCCTTCTTGTACACAAACGGGGTCTTCATGTACACATGCTACTCTTATAATTCTGAAAGAATCCTAACTCTAGAAGTAAGGCAACAAGAAACATGGGAAAAATTCAAGCCAGTACTCCAGTTTAACACAGCACACATAATAGAACTACGTGCTACTCTAATAAGCTTAAAATGGGGCTTTGCCAAGTCCGTCTCGGCAGTTTTGGGTTGTTTTTTTGTGATTTGGTGAATTTGTCGGGTCTGTTTGGGTAATTAGATTGACTGTTTACAATCAATCGCACCTTATGTCACTATTATAAGCCAAAATGGGGGAATCTAAGTCCGTTTCGTTAGTTTTGGTTGCTTTTTGGAGATTTGGAAGGATTGTCGGGTCTATTTGGGTAATTAGATTTACTCCTATTCAATTGAACATACTCTCTGAATATACACCTGTTCAATTAGAAGGTTTTGAGTCACATAGCAACCAGGTGCTACCATAGAAATCGAGATATTGGCCTCCAATATACTAAATGGAAACGCGTATCTAATTAACAACACGCACTGCGTTTGCGTACTAAGATCACGTATCACAATGGTAATTACGCCAGAACATGGCCGCTCACACGGGCAGCTATGTCAACCCAACAATACGTAACTGAGTCACGTGACTATAACGTCAGTTCCGCCTCCCCATTCCCTCCCCCAACCGATACCTGTCCGGGTACATGACTTAACTACTTCCCCCACCCACCATTCATCAAATATACAGTAGTAGTTGGGAATTCGAAGCCCTAAAAAATTGTAAGCAGTTCAAATTTCAGAAAGGGCGTTAGAGGTATTTTTCCAAACTTGTCTATAATTTGGCCAAAATATGGAGACTATAAAATAGTGAAAGTTTTCCAAATATTGATTGAAAAGTAATATCCCCCCCCCCCCCCAAAAAAAAGGTATGATTTGTAGTTGGAATTTGAGACTACCAAGAGCCTCATGGATAATAGAAATCGAGATATTGGCCTCCAATATACTAAATGGAAACGCGTATCTAATTAACAACACGCACTGCGTTTGCGTACTAAGATCACGTATCACAATGGTAATTACGCCAGAACATGGCCGCTCACACGGGCAGCTATGTCAACCCAACAATACGTAACTGAGTCACGTGACTATAACGTCAGTTCCGCCTCCCCATTCCCTCCCCCAACCGATACCTGTCCGGGTACATGACTTAACTACTTCCCCCACCCACCATTCATCAAATATACAGTAGTAGTTGGGAATTCGAAGCCCTAAAAAATTGTAAGCAGTTCAAATTTCAGAAAGGGCGTTAGAGGTATTTTTCCAAACTTGTCTATAATTTGGCCAAAATATGGAGACTATAAAATAGTGAAAGTTTTCCAAATATTGATTGAAAAGTAATATCCCCCCCCCCCCCAAAAAAAAAGGTATGATTTGTAGTTGGAATTTGAGACTACCAAGAGCCTCATGGATAATTTACAAGTTAGGGGGTGGGGGCGGTGGAGGGGGGTTTACAAATATGTTTCCGCATCGTAACCATCTACCTAACAAAGCAGGCATATCCACCTGCGGAATTACAAAGCAGGCATATCCACCTGCGGAATTTACAAATTACATTTCAACAAAAGCATATAATGTGACCCTTTACTAGAACGAGCTCGTTGCAAAGAGGGGTTACATGGCATGCTTTTGTTGATTTTATAAACGTTTTATTATAAGATAAAAAAATTATATCGTGCATTTTTGGTTTTAAATCTGTAGTTAGGAAATTTTGACTCGTGGGGGAGGGGTGGGGGGGGGGGTGCGGGGGAAATGCTTAGCAACGTTCCAGTGCACTTTCCATCGTTCAGTGTACTGTAAATATACGAAGATTTTTTAAACGAAACTGCTTCGTGACTGCAAAAAATCTTGGCTCCTCCATGATCCTCCTTAGAACTGCGCACGACGCAAGACACAAAAAGTTCATTCACTTTTTTTATCAACTTATTCCAAACCATAGCGCATGAGCCATCCTTCGAAAAGGGGGAGAGGGGGGAGATAAAGATGATATTTGAAAGGCCGCTATCTGGAATTTTTGGGGGCTTGTCCTAGTCCTAGAACCCTCCAGTCGTCGCTCCCCCATCCACTTTATTGAAGAGAATTGGAAGACGGGGCGACGACCGGGGGGGGGGGGGGGAGTTGTTAGTCTCAGACCCACCCCAAAGAAAAGTTTGCAAACTTTAGTGGTCTAAGCGCGAATCAGAAGCATTTGTAGTGTGTATAGCTCCTACACTGGAGACCATTTTGGGGATGTATGCTGTGTGAAAGTTGCATTGGGTCAATGTTTTGGGGGAGGGAAACAGAAATTGTAGGGGACCAAGCTCCACCCACAGGCCCCTCTTTGCCGTAGCTACCCATTGTCCCTGGAACATTGTCGACGAGGTTTTTCCAGTATGAGTATTTTTTAATCTTTCGTTGGGAAAGAAACACTGAATTGTTTTGAGGTAAGGGAAAATACAGCCACGTGGCATGCAACTTAGAGTCAAGCCACACAATTTGTTGACGGGAAACGCCAACCATTTTGACCGCGATCTAAGTCAGGATTATGTTCCTATTGTGCTTTTAAGCGAAAGACAATAGTGAAACTCTGATTTAGTCAATCCGCAAAACTGCTCTATCCAAGTTAAATGCTTGCTGAGCGTGTTAAAACACAAAGAGAAAGAAACGTTTACGTGAAGAAACGGCCATTATGCAACCAACTCCATTACAAAATTACCATTCAAACTTTATGTAACTTCCCATTTTTTCCAAACCAAAGAGACAGTGAGTGTCACAAACTTTTCTTTATTGGCGTGTTTGTTCAGTGGGTGCAAAACCGTTGTAAAATTTGTTAAAACATGTTTCAGGGTTGTAGTGTTGCAAGATTTACATGAACTTGAAATGTCGAGCCACGCGAACCTTCGAAATTGGATTCGATTTCGTCCCGATGATTCAATTCGATCCAGGCCGATTCGGAAATTTCGATTCGAATCATGTTGTTCTCGAAATCCCAGGATGTGTTTCCACTTAGTCTTGAATTTGCCTTCTATCATCTGGTGTTTTCTTTTACAGAGAGCATGTTTTGTGTATATCAATGGGAAAAACAGGTCAATAATGGAGCTAATCCTAATAGCCTCCACCTCTCACCAGCATCGGAGGACCGAATAGGTCACTCAATACTTTTTGAAAGCCTCAGAATCTACGGGTATCTTTCGGGTAAAGCTCCAGTGCAGTTGCCCTGGCAATCACCTGTCTCAACAGTAATGTTTGTCTGCGGATGAGTAACATTTTTCGGTTGGAGGCAGACGCGTAGCCATGATTCTATAATGGCTCGGGGTGACCTAGCCAGGTTCCTTTCTTTGGGGGGGGGGGGGGGTGGCAAACATGATATTTGGAAAGCCGTTGGAGGGGGGGGGGGACTTCCCCCAACCATCCTCATTAGGCCCATCAAATCTTTGCGCTAATCTGAGTATTTGTAGCCTATGTAGCCCTATATTGTACATCATTTTAGGGCTCTATGTTCCAACAACACAAAAATCCTCCTCTGATTGGACGCGAGCTCGCTTAGTATATGCTATGTTTACGGCTCAAGCGGCAAATGTTACCGTCTGACGTCACAACGCGAAATATTTGCAATGACGTCGCCCGTTTCGTAACTGTTTCATCAACGGAGTGGCTAGCAAGCCGCTTCGTTTTTTCTGGATGTTTCACATGTGCAGCAGACGGTGTTCCGGATGAAGTGTTGTTTAAATTACAAATTTACGATTTGAACTAAGATGGAATGAGTTTATTTGGTTTGTTGATTATTTACCCAGTGCCGTCGTGGATACACCAGAGGTTTATTTTCTAAACCTGTGATCGTTAAAACAAGGCAACTTTTAACGATCACAAGTTTAGTAAATAAGCCTCTCGTGTTTCACAATGTAGGTTTGGGGCTATGGGTACTCTAATAATAAGTAAAGCTGTTCCAGTTCATAAGCTTTTCTACGCTACTGGAGTATACTCTAGAACAAAGGAACGTGGCCAGATAGACGAAAATTATTGCATAGATAGACAGAAGCAGATAATTCTGATAGAATTCAAAAATAATACAACTTGTAGGGTTGTTTGTGGTAATTCTACGAGTCGGGAAAATACTCCGATTCAATCGAACAGGGATGTTTAATACCACTCTTAGCCTCATTTCAGAAAAAGGGGTGCCGAAGGCCATACGTTTTCCAAAAGGGGTGCCGAAATTGGGGTGCCTGGGAATATGGCCATTGGATATAGAGGTGATGAGAATTTGACACGACTTCGTCATAATAAGGGAGATAACTCTGCATACAGATTATGGGAAATCAAGCAATCTGATTGGTTAGTTATAATTTATATAAATGATCTAGATAAATGAAACAACAAGAGTACACGGAATAGGGTCAGAACTAACCAGAATAGACCAGAATAGCTAAATATAGTAATAATAAGTAAAGCTGTTCCAGTTGATAAGCTCTTCTACGCTACTGGAGTATACTCTAGAACAAAGGAACATGGTCAGACAGACGAAAATTATTGCATAGATATACAGAAGCAGATAATTCTGAAAGAAGTCGAAATAATACAACTTGTCGGGTTGTTTGTGGTAATTCTTCGAATCGGGAAAATACTCCGATTCAATCGAACATACCCTCCGAACATACCCCGTCCCTTTGCAGAAAAAGTGGGTAACATAGCAATCACGTGCTACCATACAAACCAAGATGGCGGCCTCCAGTATACAAAATGGACGACGGAAAACGTATCACCCTAACAACACGCGCTGCGCATGCGCACCAACACCACGTATCATTATGGAGATGACGTCACAAGATGGCCACTCACGCGGGTTACAATGACAACACACCATGGCGCCACGGGGGTCACGTGACCATGACGTCACATGAGATCCGGCATGAGATCCGGCCAATGGCCCCTGAAAGGTATGTACACCACTACTCCCCGTGGAGAAGCTTAAACTGTTAACCCTTTACTTAACATGAAAAAGAGACGACACTTGCAAACAAAATTATTAAATAACTATTTTTTTTATTTCTTGGCGTCGAAAACATAGCTTATGACCCCTCATTACAACGAGCCGAACGAGCTCGCTCCAATGAGTGGTCATATGCTATAGTTTTGAGGCAAAGAAAATGAAAAAATAATGACACTAGAATGGCAATTTTTGTGAATAGCGCTGGTCGGTTTTGGCAGTTACGCTGGGTAAAGGGTTATTCGACTGTTATCTGTATACATACATGTGTGCACCATACCCGGTGTTATCACTTCAACAATTCTACACTTCAAGATTTGCGGCATCTGCATCAGTATCCCGACACTTTCGAAAGGGTGCCCGTCACAGAATTAACCCTGTGGCCCGAATTTCCTCTCCACGGTCCTTTTTACTATACTGTAGTCGATACTTATGACACACACACAGGCGGTATCGGTTTCGGAAAGCTTGGGGCTCGGTGTGACCACTTTGCAGTACGGTTTGTGTTAAATTAATAAGAGGCTGCGTCACGACTTCTACATATATTTTATTTATCCACAAATATACATGGAGCAAGTTTCATACACCCCACCCTCACTCGAAGGATTAGATTTGAATAGTTAAAATTTTGATGGTCAAATAATTGTATAGTTAGAATCTGTCAATCTGCTCTGCGAATTGTTGTTTTCTAACTGAATTACCGAATTCTGGTGGCAATGTTCAAACTGATACACGACTTTCAATCACATTTCAGGAGGACAGCCAATCTGGCTATGTTGTCTCCCTGCGGTATACTACTAACGCGCTATGTTGAACATGAAGGAAGTACTGAAGCAGAATATTTTTCTTTCGTGCTAAAATTATGGTGATTATCATTGCTGGTACTAGTATTTGCATTTGTATTTGTATACTGCTAAATAAAAAAAATCAATCATTTTCTACTCCAACTAAAATTCAGTTAAAACATGAGACGAGTCATTGCATTTATATTTTGCTCTGTGGTTTAACTGGTTATTAGTCGTGAAAACCGCAAAAAAACGTGGTAACTGTATGAGCCGTTGCAGGGTATAATATGAGTGTGCAGGTAGTGTTCCCAAAATGTGAAGTGATAAATATGATATGTACAGTGATCCAGCTCATTTTGTGAATTTTAGAAATCGACTGAACTAAATCTAACCTGTCAACAGTATTCTAAATACACGCACAGACATAATTTGCAGGACTCGGGAAGTTACGTCATAGTCACGTGACCCAGTTACAGCATGCTTGGTTGAAATGTAAGCCCGCCTGATCGGCCGTGATCTGGTAATATTAACATAATGATACGTGACAGTACGCAGGCGCAGCGCACGTTGTTAGGGTGGTAGGTATTTCCGTGGTACATTTTGTTTACTGGAGGCTGCACCGTGGGTTCTATGGTGGCAAGAGGTTGCTATGTGACACGGGGTTACTATGTGACCCTAAACCCTCTAATATGACATGGGTGTGTTCGGAGAGTACATTTGATTGAAGGTAAATATATCTAATTAACAAAATGGACCCGACAATTTTTTATTTGGCTACGATTTCTTCAGAATCCTTTGCTTATATCTATGTATATATGGTCAATATTACTGTTTCTGTCTACCCTTCTCCATTCGATTCTTCCGGAGTATACTCCTGCAGCGTAGAATAGCTTTTCAAGTGAAACAGTTTTAGCTTTTTGTTACTATTTTTCACTTTTCTGGTATGCTTTTAATAGTTTTCACCCTATTCCGGGTACGCCTGTTTTTTGTTCCTAATAGAACCAGGCATATTTCGTTTATCCTGATTATGCAGTTCGATTACTTTTCTGCAACTGACTAAACAATCCAAGTGCCCCACTTAGCTTAGCCCCACCCACTATCACCACATACTATATCTAGATCAAGACGTTCGACTTTCGACATATAAGGGTATGAAGGCTATGGGGGCATGGGGAAATCCACCAGTAAGCTCAAAGCTCAAGTCCCGCTTATCCTCATCTGGGTACTTGACGGGGCGTTGGACATATTGCTATAGTCCACTAGTGTTACTCCAGACTAGTGACGCAGCCATGACAATATTTGAGGAAAAATTCCTCCAAATTTAACTCAAGAAATCATTGGTGAAAATATCCATTCAGTTTATAAGGGGTACAATTTGATTCCGCCAGCAGCATGCAAGAGGTTAAAGCTGACTTCCCAATTATTAGTTCAAGTGAGTCGTACTAAAGAGTGAGTCAAGAGAAGAAACCTAGATTATTATACAGATTCGTGGTGAGAAAGAAACAAATATGTGTGGAGACGCCTTATAGTACGTGTCAGTTGTTAACGAAAGAAGAGAAAGAAAGCTCATTCAGAAGAAGAAAGAAGTGACGAACCTAGCTGCCTACAGAGCACCAGAATAACAGAGAATGGACGACACTGAAGTTACCATTCAGAAGACTAAAGACAAACACGAGAACAAAAGAGATGACAAAGGCAGATCCCATAAGAACGAACTAGGGAAATCTCAAGTCAAGGGCATGGGGCTAAGAAAAATGAAGTTTCCACTCATGTGACGAAGCAGCCTGAAGACAAGAGAACAAAGAAGACTCTAATGAGAGATCCCACCAAGAAAGAACTGAAGAAGACTGAAGTTATCACTCAGAAGTATGAAGATTCAAAAATGGACAGATCAAACAAGAACGAACTGAAAAAGAATCAGTTTCAAGACAACTGAGTTAAGAAGCTTGAAGTTTCCACTCAAGTGACGAAGTAGGCTAAAGAAATGAGAACGAAAGAGATGGCAAATGCGCATCCCATCAAGAACGAACTGAAGAATACTGAAGTTCAACAAGCTACCTACCACAGCAAGAGTTAAGAGTCGAAGCAACCCAAGAATGATGTTGCTGCCCAGAAAAACCACAACTAACCTGTCAACCGAACACAAGCAAACAAGTCAACCAATAATGTCAAGTCGTTGAGAGCAAAAGAAAGCAAAGCAACCAACAAAGCCAATTCACCAGCGTCCAACGAGTGAACATACTTTCTCACGAGTAAAGGCACAGCTGGTTGAGGCAACTGGAAGAAGTTCCGCTGGTGAACAATAAAAAGTCTTTGGGCAGATAGTTATCCCATGATGCAGAAAGAAGAGAGGGGAAGAACTACAGACCACATAAAGATATTTTCGGTGAGGGAGATGCCTTGGGGAATTGAACGGTAGATGGACAAATGGACTGTATACTATTAACAACGCATCAGGGAATAGAATAAAAATTAATGAAAAGTTATATATTTTTGTGCTGTCTTTTATCAACTACCCAACTGAAGTGCCCAGATGAAGAAGTTATCCCCCAACAGGTATCCCCCAAAAGGTATCCTCTAACATGTTTTCCAAAATAGTACATCACCATGTCATAGGTATCCTTCAGTACCAAAATGAGGACATAATATATTATACCACATTGAGGGATATAGAAGGGATTCCAAAGTGGGATTCAGTGTAACGTGGTCGATCGATACCCAGGGGATGATACGAGGGATTATCAATTATACCTCACTGGGGGAGTTCTTCATAGCCCTCATGGCCTCATACGACAAAAGTAGTAGGAGGACGATGAACCGGCCTGTTTGGGGGAACTGGTAGGGGACCTAGGAAGTGATGTAATAGTCACGTGACTCAGTGGCGCCATGTTGTCTTGTCATATAACCCCCGTCAGCGGCCATGTTGTGACGCCATCCCCATAGTGATATGTGATGTGAGTGCGCATGCGCAGCGCTTATTGTTAGGGTGATACGTGTTTCCGTCGTCCATTTTGTATGCTGGAGGCCGCCATCTTGGTTTCTATGGTAGAACAACGTGGTTGTTATGTTACCCTAAGGCTTACAACAAGACAGGGCAGGGGTATGTTCGAAGAGTATGTTCAATTGAATCAGAGTATCACGAATTACCCAAATAAAGCCGACAATCCCTCCAAATCACCGAAATTTACTTTATTTACTACAGATTCTCAATTTTATCGGCGTAGCACGTAGTGCTATAGTACCGAGGGGCACAGAGGATGGGGGGGGGGGGGGGGGAGTTCGATTGAATATGAGTAATTTTCTGGCTTGGATTTTCCCAACACCCTCTTTTAATTCGTAGAATTACCACAAACAACCCGACAAGTTGTACTATTTCGAATTCTTTCAGAATCCTTTTTAGAGCCGCCAGACTTTGGTTTATAATAGTAGTGCTATAGTACCGAGGGAACCCCGGGGTGAGTTCGATTGAACCGGTGTATACTCCAATACAGTAGAAGAGCCTATCAGCTGGAACAGCTTTGCTTATTATTACTATATTTAGCTTTTCTGGTCTGTTATTGTCAGTTCTGACCCTATTCCTAGTACTCTTGTTCTTTCATTTATCCAGATCAGCCAATCAATTCACTTTACTGGTGCTAACTAACCAAACAGATTGCTTCATCCCCGTAGCCTCTATACAGAGTTACCTCCACTTATTACAACGAAGTCCTATCCCATTTTCATTACCTATATATCCAATGGGCACGTCCCATGGAATCCCTTTTTGTGAAGCGCCTCTGGTTATGGAATACCTTTTTAGTCGTATGAGGCCTATGAAAAGGTCTCACTCCCCTTTTTCGGAAGATTCAAACATTGGGTGAATGAAACTTGCAGTATGGACAATTTTGACCTTCGTGAATTACATATATACTAACGGAAAAAGAAACGCAAGTTCAGTTTTGGTAATATAATTTTTTAGCCGTAGACAAAATGTAGTACAATGTGACACATAGCAACCTCAGTGTACTGTCTAGGTTAAAATTCAGTCAACCATCAACACGTGCGACGCTGCTTGCTTTCAACAGATTTTTCGACAAAGCGTGCATCCGGGGCACACGCACGTGCCAACGGCTTGGAAACCATACCAAATCGATGTTTTGAACAGTACACATCGATTGCACAACATTTCATTTCAACTCGATTGAAGAGCAAAATGCCTCGAATGTCCGAAGCTGATAGGGTTAGGGTTATTAGTTTAATGATGCAGGGCCATTCGCAACGTCTTGTCCCCAGCAATTCGGGGATCCACGAGTCAACGATAGCTCGTTTAGTTGGGCGTCTTAGAGCCACAGGAAGATTAGCTGACGTCCTAGGAGCGGACGTCCGCGCATTACATCGCCACGTCAAGATAGAGGCATACGTCTCTCACAGGTCCACAACCAATTTCAGACGGCGATGGAGAGGGCGAGTCAGGTTGTAGGCACTCATCGTCACCGAGTGAGTCCAAGAACAGTTAGGAATCGGTTGTGGGGCTTCAATTTAAGGCCACAGCGTCTCTACGTTGGTCCACAACTTACACCCAGACGACATCAACGCCGATTGCAAAGACTATGTGCACATGCACCAAATTGGTTTCACTTGGTCCACTGGAGACGTGTGTTATTGACTGACGAGTCTCCGTTCACGCTGTATAGGTCAGATGGACGACAACATTGCTATCGATGTCGAGATGAGCGATATTCTGACGCGCGCGTTAAGGAAATCGACAGATTCAGGGGATGGTCTGTTATGGTTTGGGAGGGGGATGCAGTGATTTCTCATGGCGTGAAAGCACCTCTCGTGGTCATACAGGGCAATCTTACGGCCGTAAGATATCGGATCAGTTCCTCATGCCTCACGTCCTTCCCTTTATCCATGCACGTGACCTTATAAGGATAATGCGAGGCCGTGAGTTGCTAGGGTTTGTCGTGACTTCCTCAACCAAAACAATGTCCCAGTTCTCGACTGCCACCCTACAGTCCAGATTTGTCCCTTATCTAGCATTTGTGGACGAGCTGGACAGGAGGGTCAGGAAGAGCGTCAACGTCCCAAAGAACGTCGTTCAGCTCACACAGATCCTTCTTCAGGAGTGTAATAACATTCCACAAAGGACCATAAACAACTTGATGGGGTCAATGGTAAGGAGACTTAGAACAGTGACTGAAGCCCGGAGTAGGCACACCCTCTATTGATTTTGACTAGGACATGGCGTTGGGTACCCACGTTTGAACGTTATCCATGCAAACGCCGTCTGCGTTAAGACAACAAAACTTGCCTAAATTTACTCAGTACCGGATAATGAAGAAATAACATCCCAAGCCAAACAATGAAATAATCATCTATAACACATTTGAATTATTCACCACAGAAACAAACTTTCGTTTTTCCGCTTGTATATAAATGAACTACAAAATAAACAATCAATTAACGAGCACAAAATGGACCCATACAATTAAATTATATGCATTCATTGCTTATTCAAGGTTCGTCACATGCACAGTCCCAATGAAGATTCCCTTTTGTTGAATTGGAACTCGAGGTTGAATGCGGGGTTTGGGGCGGCAGTTCCCCCAGATAATACAAATGCAGAATCTTCCAGCAGTTCCAGTAGCCCTAAGAGAACCCACGTCGAATGGCAAAGATGCTTGAAATGAAAGATATGCACCACAAACAGCATGTAGGGGGTACGGTGGTATATATAGGGGGTAACCGGTACAACCCGGTGCTTCATAATACATTTTTGTTGATTATTCCTATATTTATTATTTGAAATCTAATAATATCGCGTGCATGAAAATAGTGTCCACCAATGGATAGTGACCAGTCGACGGCGACCGTACTATAATACTGTTAACCCTTTACCCAACGAATCACCCGCAGCCGCCCGCGTAATATGCAAATTCAGCAGCGGAAAAAATATTATTTTTCGAAATATTTCAACAAAACCATATCATGTGACCCCTCTTTGGAACGAGCTCGACGAGCTCGTTCCAAAGAGCGGTCACACGATACGGTTTTGTTGAAATTTCATGAAAAAATTTAAAAAATGATATTTAAAACAATAAATTTTGATATCGTCTGCGTTGGGTAAAGGGTTAAGGTTCATGTGATAATGTATTTCCAAGACAAGGCTCAAAACAATATATCTGTATGCCCTGTGTGTTCTTAACTTGTTCTGCCCGTTTCGGTCATCGTTATATATATGGCAAAGGAGGTTGTCATTTTTCAGTTGTTTATTCTGAAACAATTCTTGTGAGGCAAATTGTATTGGTTTCATTTTTGTACCTTTAGTGTTGAAAGATTCAAGATTCTGTTGAAATTGGACTCTGTTGGTCACACTGGTAATGTAATGTCACATGTTATTATGTGACTACAAACGAGTACCACGAAATATTCCTTCAGTTTGCTCCTCAATTCTGGCTCGCGAGAAAAACGAGAATCTCAATTTTTCCTATCGTGATGTCACTAATATTTGGAGATTTTCGAAGAAACAATTTACTTTACAAACACGGAATGACAACTCGAGTACCTTAACACTGAACGCGCATGGCAAACATCAAAACTTTTTTTTGTTTAGGTGACTGGAGTCTTATTCAATTTGGAAAGATTCGATGTCATATTATAAATACAACAGTCAGTTAGTCCAGATTGTCGCATTCCGTCTGGTGGACAAGACCACACCAGCCAGATCAATACATATGATCACTACAGTGAAGTAATCCGGGTCGTAGTATCACGTCGAGATGAGGAGGTAAGAACGCCGGATCAAACGAGCTGCCGGAGGCAGCTCGTTTGACCCGGTGATCTGACCTCTTCAACAAGACGTGATGCGACGACCCAGATCACTTCACTGCAGCGATAAAAGGTTTATGATATGACTTATACTTCAACAGTGCATGCGAACGCTAGCATTAGCAATTCCCCAAACCTTTCTTTAGTAAACTGGATTGAAGTAAAAAGGAACTATTTTTGTATACACTTATTTTTGTAACAGGTGTGCACTTCAGGGGAATCCCCCGATGCGCATGAATAGGATACAAACTATCAGGAATACAATAAAAAAACGACCGCCGTTCGAGCGCACTCATTCCAGTAAAGCACTCTCTGCGACCGGAACAGCTAATTATGCGAATTCCAACGCACCCGTGAATGGACCGTCAAAATAGTGACACTGTAGTGATACGGAATCGGATTCTGCGGTGTGGATTTTCCGGGGACCAAAAATGATCCTCAAACAGTAGTGAATTTTAGCGGTTAAATTACATCGTCATACAATAAAACAAGGTACCTATGGTGTCTTGTTTGATCTGGCAAATCTGGTGTCTTCAAAGAATACGGCGACTCATACGGTTGTAATAATTTGTAATCCAATGGTAAACAGCAATGTTTTTCACTTGTTTCATTTTTTTATTCACCATCCGATATTGTCCAATAAAATTGTCAGTCATTTTGTGGTCAGCCGTTTTATCGTATGACTTCCACAAGTAGCTCATCACTGACACCGAAGTTTGGTTATTAATTATAGCTTGTCGGAAAACGAGAGTCTCAACTTTCTAACATTCCTTGCAAATGTGTCTCAAACGAAGCTCATGTGACATTATTGATATGCACAGATTTTTAACAGGACAATTTTGCTAACGCGAAATAAAATTTGAGTATCTTTGCACTGAACATGGACAAACATTCCGTAAATTCATTTTTGTTCACATATCAGATGTCGCATTCAACTTTTAAATATTTACTCTCGTATACTAAACAAATCGTCTCCTGAGTTCCAATGTGTTCCATGAGCCAGTAGGCACATAGAACACATTGGAACTCAAGAGGCGAAATGGTTGTCATATTCCGTCTCATCGATGAGACCAGATCAGCAAGATCAAACACTACGCTTGTTTGATCTGGCATATCTGGTCTCGTGAACCAGGTTGATTGTCTGTTGTAAAAATGTATATTCATTATTTGTTCGAACGCTTATTTGACGGTGTTGAGAATATCCACTAGGTATAGAGTTGACCTCCTAACCACAGCCCACAAATTGGGACTGCTCTTCCATGGTTGATAGGGTAAATATGTAAAGAGAATATCTTGGATGTCACACATATGACATATTATTTCAAAATGTGGAGAAAAAAAGAAATTTTTAAACTCTACCTGATTTTGTTAATCTAACCATCTCATTCATGGCCTTGCTTGGGATATGTCCTTCTGCAAATCCTCCGCTGCATGCGAGTAAATCATAGGTCCCTGTAATAAACCAAAAACTATCATCTGTTTGTGTAATTTGTTCAATATTTCACATTTAGTATTATTGCGCTCGCAGTTCATTTATAATTATACAATGCTCACCTATGTTACTGCCTGTGAAAAGCCCGTATGTTAAATTTTAGCTTTTAACCCCGCTAATGATGTACAGCGTCTACTGGCGTTAAAACGTATTCACTGGAAATTCTGTTCTATTCTATTCCTATAATAGGAACTACATCCAACTGGAGCGTTGACATGACCCAATTTGCCGATTTCGATAAATGCACACTTCGCGATGTTCCATTCAAGCAAACGACGTTCTGTGGTACTACCTACCTCGTGCAATGATTTATTAAGTTTAAAATACATACAATTAAATCTTTAAAATAAAATTTAAGAATTGTTGATAATAATTTGACAGTAAAGTAAATTCAATAAACTTTGACGATGTGTCTTGCTGTCAATCAAACATTCACGTGCAGCCGGAAGTACTGCCCACCGGCGCTGGTGTAAACAAAACAAACCCACGTGTTTGCGATAGAAAATAACGTTGTTTTTTTTCTATTTTAAGTGACAAAGTCGTTTATTTATTAAGAGCATGGTAAAAATAAAATAAATGGGTACTAGAGTCGGTAATAAGATTTAAAACACTCGTAAAATAAAGGGTTTAACTACTCGGCAGAGCCTCGTGGTTATAATTCTTATCCAACTCGTGGTTTAAATCTGATTACCGGCCCTAATAACTATTTATTCTACATTTTTTAACTTTTAAGGGGATTGTGTAACTGGAGTCAATATTTTCTCTATTGAGAACAACAATGCACCATCTGAAATGTTCAATCATTGCATATGACACCTTGTTGCACTCAAAAGACGATATCCAACTTTAGAATCCCAAGGTTTTAGGTTTGTACCACAACGATGTATTTGGATGATTTTTTAAGTAGTTTGAAATTCACAGGAAGCAGTTGGAAAATTCTCACTCAAGAGGGATGGGGGGGGGGGGGGGGTGGGGGGGGGATGTTGCAAATAAATTTCTCCAAAGTAGGATGTTCGGAAGTCGGTTGGGGAGTGGATACAGTTCGACATTCAGAGGTGGAGCACACCTTCAACCAGGACCCTGTTGCCCTTTAATTTAAAATGTTTGATTTAGGGTACAGAACGTTTGAAAATGGCCTAACAGTTGAGAATATTATTAGAACTGAATCAACAGTGTGTGCATCATTCCATATACTACATTCATTGTCCCCTTGGTTAACCCTTTACCTAACGTAACGGCCAAAACCGGCCAGCGCTATTCTCAAAAATCGCCAATTAATTTTCATTATTTTTTTCATTTTTTGAAACGTTGGAGCTCGTTCCAACGAGGGGTCATAACCTATGTTTTTGAGACAAAAAATGAAAAAAATTAGTTATTCAAGAATTATTTTTGCAAGTGTCGTCTGCTTTTCACGTTAGGTAAAGGGTTAATATAAAGTACAGTCATCGTGGACTGGTCGTAACCCTCTCGTAGGCAGTGATGTCCACGCATGCGTTTATCAGTTAATAAAAATCATCATCAGCAAAATCTCAAGTAGTGAAGCACCGGGCTGCACCCGGTGCTTCATTAAATAAATTTTCGATGATTATTCCTATAATTGGTGTTTGGAATCCAATATTATTGCGACCGTGGATATTTTGCACACCCGTGGAAAGTGACCAGTCCTCCACGGCGGCCGTACTGTCAAATCAAAGTATACAAAATGGCCTCTCCCATGCCACTCACCAGTCTGCGTAATATAAAAATATAACTGTTGTCGTATGTACAAATCAATTTTGAAAAATCGTCAGACTTTCACCAAGAAGATATTTGAGTGGTGAGTATATTGGGGACACAGTCGTTTGTTTAGTACAGACAATAAATACAATGGACACGGCAGTATTGTTTATTTACACCAGTGAAGGTCAGGGACCAATATTATAAAACTTTTGCAATTGTATGTAGTAGAATTGTATTTCCTTTATTTTCTTTTATTTGACTTTAAATGGGTTGAAATCAACCATTAACACTTTCAAAGGTGG
The DNA here is from genome assembly GCA_031216915.1 of Pictodentalium vernedei. Lineage (NCBI taxonomy): Eukaryota > Metazoa > Mollusca > Scaphopoda > Dentaliida > Dentaliidae > Pictodentalium > Pictodentalium vernedei. The sequence continues at coordinate 159,355,235 of CM062296.1, forward strand.
CAAAATACCATATTGTTAAAATACTAATGATTGACTTTAATCAGATATATTACTAGGATTGAAATACAATTCTAGAAAACACAATTGTAAAAGTTTTATAGTATTGGCTCCAGAATGTATTTGTGTGAGGAACGTATGTTACTGTAAAGGCCTTTACAGCTGGACACGCTACGAACGTTGTGAGCAGGGAAGTGAAAAAATATATTTCGACTTTTCTTCTCTGTCTGTAATCGCGAGTAATGTGGCGCTTCTAGTTTGAGACAAGACCGAAAATAAAAACAATGATAGAAGAAGAATTTATTGCAACCAGTAAATTCGAGTCTGTGTGAAAATGGTGAAAGCATTGGAACTAAATTATATAGAAAATGAATTTATGAAGACTTATTTTCAGAACTAAAATATCTTTAAAGAATTCAGAAATAGGGTTTCATAAACAGCATTTAAAGATTTTCATACAGGATTCAGAAATAATTTTTCCAGAAACTGGAAATAATTTCTATGCACAGCATTAACCGTGTCATATAAAGGAATCAGCAATGTATATTTTTGACTATTTTTCGTGTAAAAATGCGTGTATGAAGTTCGGGAATGCATTAGCGGTTAAAAAAATGTGATTTCCAGCAATTCTGAAAAATGAACTCAATGATCCCTGGGTGATCTCAGTGATCTTGACCCATACTTTGAACTCCCGTTGAGTTTCGACTCATTTGGTGTTGGTACCGGGTCCATGCGCCATACCATGCTTGAGATACGAGCGTGACTCACTTTCAATGTTGTTTTGCCACACCTACATTTTTCCTGTAAAAATTGATGTATGAACTTCTGGAATGCATTAGGGGGTAAAAAATGTGATTTTCAGCAATTCTAAAAAATGCACTCATTGACCCCTGGGTGACCTAATGGACCTTGGCCCATATTTTGAACCTCCATTGAGTTTGGACTCATTTGCTGTTGGTCCCAGGTCCATATGTCATACCATGCTTGAGATATGAACGTGATCCACTTTCAAAACTTTTTGCCAATGTCCACTTTTTTGAGTGTAAAAATGCATGTATGAACTTCGGAAATGCATTGGTCCTAAAAGAGCCTGAGATATGGGCGTGGCCCACTTTCAAAATACCCCTGCGGACACCTCTAATGCCCCAGAAAACTGAAAAACATTGGTGGCTGAGTACTTCCGACTGTCTATCCGTATGTCAAAAATCAGCGAGATAGGACAATTCGTTTTCAAGTTATCATGCGGACAAGGAAGCGTATAGAAGACAGAAGCCAGGAGAATATGAAGAACAATAAAGAAAATGAAAAAAAAGAAAAAGAAACCATACAAAAACAATAGTCTGTGTGTTTCACATAGACTAATTAAAGTGGGGCCACAATGTCAACTGCAACCTGAGAATATAAATAATATTTGAGGCTGTCGATCAGAATACCAAAAAACATCAATATAGGACAATTCGTTTTCAAGTTATCACGCGGAGAAGGACGTACATAGAAGACAGAAGAGAGAATATGAAGAAGAATAAAAAAGAAAAAAAGAAAAAGAATAAAAAAAGAAAAAAAAGAAGAAAAAAAACCCATACAAAAACAATAGTCTATGTGTTTGATATAAATTAATTAAAGTGAGGCCACAATGTCAACGGCAAACTGAGAATATAAATAATATTTTGTAACTATTTGCAAATATTCAGCATGCTTCTACCTTTATGGATGGGTGCAAACTTCGAAAAATGCACCCGTACTCATACCGCGCACACCCTTATGTGGTTCTATAGTTTTTTGAGGTATTTGTCGTGGATTAGACAATACATAACAATAAGAGGTAAGATGAAACACTGGCGATACTGGGAACCCTCTGCCCCCAATCCAGCGATGAATTTTATCAGGAAGAGGGTAAACTCGAAACGAATGAGATCTATATAGGAGGGAGAAATGATGTTAAATACTTTGACATTTCCAGTTGAATCCCGATATGACTTTCAATTCTTAACTGGTGGAGTGCTGCAGGTCAGTGTCTGAGCTTTATTCCACAAAGCAGGCACCACAACTTACTTAAATACTTCATATTCTGTAAATGTGGTCTATATTATCTTTGAAGTGAAATCATTTTGTCTGCGTCAATATGCTTTGTTTAAAGCTGTAACAACGCAAAGACATTATGAACAAATCTTTACAACTTGAATAATGTAGAACTCTAGCAATCGAGGCATTCACGTGCGAGTGTCAGTCTGATTAATCACAGTTCGCTAATAACGGTCATCCTCCACAACCCATTCTACAGGAATCTTGGGGTCGCCTTAGGTCCCTCCTAACAGATTCCAAAGTACTTTTGACTCTGAAATCTTTCATTTCTCTTGACACTTGAGATTGTCGGCTCAGCTTATATTTATATTTGCGATTCGTAAATCATCCAAAAAGATAGCTAATAAGTAGTTATATTTAGTTTCAAGGGGACGGATTGCGTTAAACCAGTTGAATGCAAGCCGAGGAAATAAGTACAAGAGGCCATTTTCTTCAGAAATGAGACCTATCCTATCTGGTGTGTGTACCTGATAAATTCACCATATCTGGTGATGGTCGTATTTTGAGCGAAGCAATAATAATTCCAGCTCCTACCCCACGCCACCAAATGTTTTAGCTAAGCCGAATCATTTTCTGGCAAGAAGGTCTATAATTATGCCTCAGAGTTAGCTTGTCCACTCAGAACGCTGGAATACCATCTTATGGTTCCGCCGGATCAGGTACTTCACCTGATATTATAAGTTACAGAACGCGCTGATCCTCACATGACGCCATACATGGACAGTAAACGTCATGCAACGTATTTATCATGCCATCAAACTAATTAAATAATAAATTAAAATATCCGAATCCGAAACTGTCTTTTATTTGCACAAAAATAGGTAAAAACTTGAGGTGGAAAAATTAATTCGGAAACAAAATGGCGCCCAGCAGAGGGGTTGTATGTTCTCATACACGGTCACTGACAGTGTGTAGACTCAATCCGACCCCATTTGAATAACCTAATGTCGCATAGTCCACCGATGTTATTAGAGCACGTTAACTGGTCAAATTAAACAGGTGGCATGATGATATTTGATATCATGTTAGTAGCAGCCATTACTATTTTGATCGAATTGATGCATTTTCACTCGCTTCGAAGTTTCAAAATTTGAATTAAAACAAAATAAGAGAATTTATGTACTAAATGTTTTCAGGGTACCATATATATTGATTTAAAACATTAAATATTTAAAAAATGGACAGAAAATATTATTTTTAGTCCCAAAAGTTCTTTGTTGTTTTTACAGCTAGGTACGTATAGCGACTTTTGTGTATCAATTGTTTTATGCCGAATCGAACATTTTCATTACAGTTTACTCAACAGATTAAAGTGACTTTTTGGACATTTAAAAGTTCTTTGTTATACCTTTTCAGGTGGTAATGACAGTAAATGTATTCAAGGGTATTTCAGATATGCTTGGAGCGATATGTTTTATTTTATAAACAAATATCGCACTTCGAACAGCGACGAGTGTGTACTGTCACCATGGATACATACCGGTGCCAGTTATTGCAGATGATTCTGCACGGTGGTGTCAATAGCGATTTCTAAAAATAAACGCCCGCTCGTTCTTTGTTTCTCGTGAAAATGTATTAATCCCTTGATTTACATGGACTTTCGATATAATAAATATGTTACATTGACTGAAGGTGGCTGAAACATTTCAATACAAGGCAATGAGAGTTCATATCAGGTGTTCGGCTTCGCCTCAGTTGATATGAACTCTCATCGCCTTGGATGGAAATTTATTATATGCGTGTGTAATTTAACTACTAAATATCACTACTGTTTGACGATCTTTTCCTTGTCCCCGGAAAATCCACAGTGTGGAATCCGATTCCGTATCACTATAGTATGACGGACTATTTACGGGTGCGTTTGAATTCGCATAATTAGCTGTTCTGCTCGCAGAGAGTACTTTACTCCGAGCTGGCAAAAATAGTTCTTTTTTACTTCAATCCAATTTACCAAAAAGGTAGGAGGAATTGTTAATGCTAGCGTTGGCATGCGATGTTGAACTGTAAGTCATATAATAAACCTTTTATCGCTACAGTGACGTGATCTGGGTCGTCACATCAAGTCTTGTTGAGGAGGTCAGATCGCCGGATCAAACTCGCTCTCTGCAACAGCTCGTTTGATCCGGTGATCTGACCTCCTCAACTCGACGATACACTAAGACCCAGATCACTTCATTATAGCGATAATATGTATGCATCAGTCAGCTACACGCCATGTAACTTATATTATGGACCAAACAAGTCTAATTTGATATCTGCAGCAGACAACGGCAAAGAAAGCTCAATGAAATGGAGAAGGAGGCCGAAATGCCAAAGACCCACCGATGTGTTATCTCGTGAATAATACTGTGTCCCCTGGTGTCTTTACTTTTAAAAAATGAGTTTAAAAATAAGGTGGTGGGGGTTTGGTGGGATGCCAGATACGCCGCGAATGGATCCTCCACTTATTAATATGGAACAGATAAGCGTGGTCTGAATGTATTAGTTAGTTCTTACCATTTTCAATGTCTTGCCTCTGTTCATTCATAAACGCACAGATAAGTTTGTTGTACACGTTCTTCTTTCTTGCGCCACTCAACATGCCTTCTGATGGATCCAAACCATCAATATCTTTGAAACCCATCTTACTTAGCTATAAAAACAAGAAATATCTTCATTTACATGTAGCTAATCGTTAATGCTAGGCGTCTATCTTCTTTGCTGGTACGTCTTGACCTGCCAGTTTTCGAATTATTGTACCAAGCTAAATCTGATTGACGTTTGGTCGTGTTGGTTTTCGTGGCTTCTGTTGAGCACTTGCAATGTAATTATATGAACAAAGGCAGGTAGCCTAGAGATATGTTCGACTGAAGTAGTGTACCACGATAGGACATTACAACAATTCCTGCATAATGTGCCCTATTTTAGGGTCGTACCCGCCGTTGACTGAGTTGTAAAACCTTTTACTAGTAATACCCATGGCCGGGGATAGGAAATTCGGGCCCCATGATTAATTCTGTGACGGGCCCCCTTTCCCAAAGTATCGGGACACTGATGCAGATGCCGAAGGCACGGGCGATAATAGGGGGTTGGGGTAGGGGGTCTCTCACAAGAAAATTTTAAAATCAGTTATTAAATGAAGACCCGTTTGCGGCCTTTGGGATTAAAAAAAATCAAGTTATTTTTGGGACGTCAAAATGACGTTTTTAAGCAGCATGTTTGAAATTTTCAAGTTTATCACTGAATATCCAGTGACCTAGAGTTACAGCTTTTGACTGCACAATTCGTGAATTGAAAACTTTATTACGTCAAATTGATTTAATAAAGTTATTACTTCAAGAATCATGCAGTCCAAAAGTACAACCGTTTGTCAAGAGCAGACCTCCATTCACGATACAGTCCTCTTCTTAACTATTAGCACAGGAGTCAGAACCTTGGGGGCGGGGGGATAGTCCAAACATGGCCTGAAAACCCGTATTTTAGGAAGGGACGTACCAAACCAAAAATTAAAATACAGTCATTCGGGCCATGATTGGACTTGGGGGAACGGTAATGTTCCGGGCCCTGGGGTTACTACCACGGGCCCTCCACTCTCTCTCCGGCCCTGGTAATAGCATACGCATGCCGTATGTAATACTTCGATATGGTTGGTTGATAGAGTAGTGTATTGTTCTGAGTGTTCTTCGGGAGTGTAGACGTACTTTCAAAATAGAACAGGACCACATTTCCACTACTTCTTTGGTGTATCAGCATATTCCCTCTACTGATGGTCTTGTTTTCAGTTTATCAGCGATCGACTGACTGGATCAATGTATCGAATCTCAGTTTGGTGTAGACATCCACCTCGATTCTTCTATTCATCACCCTTTTCCAAAATCTAGGTATGTGTGATCCGTAGATGTCGAATAAGCCCACGAATCGTTGGAGCAGTCTTTGGTTCAAATGACATCTGTGATTTTCGACAATTCTGAGAAGTGTGAAGACCATGGAATACTGCAGTTTACTATCGGAGGATCATTATTGGAGGATGACACCCATAGGAGCATACGGCTCCAAAAACAATAGCATTAGAAAATTAGTACTTCCCGAAGGGTTGTGGGAGCAATCCCTGATTTGAGAGATTGCTCGTACGATTTGTTGATTCATCTTTGGGATGGCGTTTCGAACAAATAATTAGTTATTCATTATTGGATTCTTATAAATGGATCACAGATGGAGTTACTCAACTTCTATAAGCATTGCTTGATTCGTATACTACTTGTGCAATTCACCGACTCTTCGGGAAAAACGGAGAATCAGTTTCTTTTATACAGTCCGGAGTCTGGACCAAACCCCAAAACACATATTCTGGTCTCACAATGATAACAAAGATATCCAAGATGTTTCGTGAAGATCGGTTCATAAATACGGATTTTAGTCTGCGGTGCGTTGACGCACGGGGCAGACGAACAGGCAGACGGACAGATTTTCGGTACAAAATTTCCCATATTCGAACTTGACCTAGGTATTGATAAAAGTAATCCATATATGAAATTTCATCGAAATCGGCTGATTTTAAGGAAAGTTAGAGTCTGGAAACCGTCAGCCAATCAAATTTCAGCAACCTAATTAAATATGCGCGGAAAATACGCGGAAAATGTTCATATTCGAACTTAGATCCAAAATTTATAAAAGTGATCTACTACCCAAATTTCATCGAAATCCGGTCACTGTAAGGAAAGTTAGAGACTGAAAACGGAAAACACGGAAGGACGGAATGACGGAAGGATGGGAGGACGGAAGGACAGAAGGACGGAAGGACGGAAGGAAGGAAAGAGGGAAGGACGGAAGGACACCCCGAATTTAATATCTCCCGTTTTTTTTCAAAAAGCGGGAGACAAAAAATGGGGGAGCACATGCCCCTACGCTTCCGACGTGCCTGTCGGAACTGCACCCGGATGGCAATCGGACCGAGAAAGAGACGATTTTTTTTGCGATCACACAATGCACAGCGTGTGCTCATTGTGCGCTAAATTCTACAGTTACTGCTGACACCGAACGACTTGTCAAAGCATGTTCAAACCTTGGGCGAGATTTTTGATCGAATGACGTCATAAACGACGTCATTCGATCACAAATCTCGCCCAAGCTTTGAAATGCTTTGAAACAGTGCTGCCTGAGTGTCCACACATTTTTTGTAAACTGTTTGATTTTGTCTGTAGAAAACGACCTTCCTTCAATGCACCATCAACATAAACAATACACATTCTCTGTATTTGTGCTTACATGCGAATTGCAGTGAAATGGGAGCCAGGAAAGGAGTTCTGGAAGACTTTTAACCCTTTATCCAACGTAACCTCCGCAAACGGTCAGCGCTATTCACAGCATTTGACATTCTATTTTCATTATTTATTTTCATTTTTTGTCTCAAAAACATATCTTATGACCCCTCATTGGGACGAGCTCAACCAGCCATAAGATATGTGTTTATGTCAAAAAATAATAGCATATTTAGTTATTCAAGAATTTTGATTGCAAGTGTTGTCTGCTTTTTGTGTTAGGTGAAAGATTAACCCTTCCCAATGATGTATAAAGAATAAATACATTGAATAGGTTCATTTGTTTTACTGTGTAGAAGTAGAATGCACGATCATGTTTGAATACTGTCATCTAATGTTTAATGTGGTACCCACGAGTAAGAATTATTTTGATTGTGAACGTGACAGATATGTCCCTTCGCCTCATGACATTGTTGTAACTCTTAAAGCATCATTTTTACCATGCTCATCTATGTTACTACCTGTGAAAAGCCTGAATGTTAATTTTAGCTTTTAACCCCACTGCCGGTGTAGGGCTTCTACTGCGGTTAAACGTTTTCATTGGGAATTCCATTACAAAAATTTACACCTATAGCTGGAACTACATCCAAATTGACCTTTGACGCGACCCAATTTGCCGACATCGATATATTCACACTTCGCGATATTTCATTCAAACATACGACGTTTTAGGGTACTATCCAAGTTTAAAATAGCTACTACTGAATATTTAAAATAAAATTTGTAAGAACTGGCAAGGAAAATCAATCAACTTTGACCATGTGTCTAGCTGTCAATCAATCACTTACGCATGAATGCAGTCGGAGGTACTGCCTATGGGGAAATGAAAACAAAACAAACAGCGATATAAATAAACAGAACACGATGTGTGTTTGAATCGAGGGGTGTTTTGCATAACCCGTTGGAATGGCGTATTCATATTTCGCGAGATCCGTAGGCAACTACGCCATTCCATCGCTTTCTGGGTTTATTATACACCCCATGCATTAAAATTCAGTTAAATATGCAAATTTTAATTCCGGTGTTTAATCCCAAAGGTGAAGAGTCCGTTTGTTTTGTTTGAAGTTGTAGTGATGAAATGGGTCGGTAAAAAATCAAAACAATCTTGTCTTGGGAACAGTCGAAATTACATTCGTTATCTTTTCTATTGTGCGTTTTTGTTGAAATTAGCATCGCTGTTTCTCTTCGGCTAGTGTCCATTCACACCTAACCAATTGGTGGCTATTATTGATAGTAAAAATAGAGTTTCAAATTTGGGCAGATTTACAAAACAGCTGTACAACTGCATAGCAGGGGCTGTCCGACACGAGGTGGCCTGGTTTACGAAAATGCAGTTAGAACCCCAATAAATGAATAAATAAATAAATAAATAAATAAATAAATAAATAAATAAATAAATAAATAAATAAATAAATAAATGTATTGGTTCAACCTGTCACCAAGTGATGAAAGAAACGTTTTTAAAACAAGATCGAAGCATGTCAGGTTATCCGAAGATTTACCGAAATATAGTGACCAATTTAGACGAAACAGCTGCGGGACTTGGTTAATGATGTGGTTGGAAATGGTTGTCTTTTTTAAATATTATCTCATTTTTTGTTAACTAATTTTTTTGTAAACCGACTTTATTTTGCTTTGGTTGGACGTTTTCATTTTCACACTTAGCGACAGACGATCGATAATTGTATTACGAAATTTAGAAACTTTTCGAAGCGAAACTAATGATTCGACATGAAAGGAACTAGTGCAAACGGTGCTGGGGAAAAAGTTCCGGCTTGTACATCACCAGTTAAATCCCGAAACATTTACGTCATATGGGCGATTCCGTTAAATACATGGGATTAAAGTTTAATGAATGTGTACTAAAAACATTACCAAGTTTCATGAAACCTGCCAACTGCGTTCTCAATGAAAAATATATATATTCTTTCAAAGCAATATAAAAGTCGAAGTTTGTAGCTCTATGGGGGCAGATGGGTTAACAACCCGGCCTGATGCTTCACATTAATCCTTTAACCAATGCATATGACATCAAAAATTATTATTTTAATTTTGTTTTTTTTCATATTTTAAAAATAAAATTCAACAAAGCAATATCATGTGAACCCTCATTGGAACTAACTTTTTTGACTGCTTAATTTTTAAATTATGTGGGTGGATGCGGCCGATTTGATTCGTTTGACTAACTTTGTATATTTGCTTACCAGACAAGTTGGCCCTAAATGTCACAATGCCAGATTTTGTTGGTACACATTGAAAGAAAAATATTTGTGAATTCGATTTTTTCAAAGATATGCATCACATTAAGAAAATTAGACCAAACGTTGGGGTGAATCTCAAAAGCAGATTTTTAGTGTTGAAAAAACTAAGTCGTAGAGAGTGGTAAATGTTTTTTGGCTGCCAAAATGTGTTCACATGTTTTTACTTTTTTAAAAAGTATACAAATTGTAACAAGGCAAATCCATAGAGATGAAATAAATTCACATCAAAGTTTTAGAGAAGGCAGGGGGTGAGGTGATAATATTAAGGCAGCTGTGTGGGGTTTCAGCCCCACCCCAGTCTTAGCTAGGACACCCGAAGGAAAGTAGAAGGGTGAAACGACGTCCAGAGGGTTCTGGTTAGGACGAGCTCCCCATCCCCGAGAACATGTGGTAAAATTTAGTGCTCAAAGAGCGAATCTGAGCATTTGTAGCGTGTATATCCCCTATACTTGAGACCATTTTGGGGTTCTATGTTGTGAGAAACTGCATTGGTCCAATGTTCGGGGGGGGGGGGAGGCAGAAAAACGTTTAGGAGGCCTAGTCTCCGGCCCGAAGCTACGCTACTGTGTGAACTGCATCAATGGAATATAAAACCTTCAAGTTGTGATACCTGCACTTACAAAACGAGCCCCAATGTAGACTTCTCGCAATTAACCTGTTGAGTAGCTGTGTTTTGTGTCGTGCAATATGTTTTTATCTTTCTGCAAAACTACTCATACGGGTACCAGCAAATATTGTAGTTAACGAAATTACTCACTTCGACGCCAGCTAGACCTGATCCCGCTGCAACATCAAGGACTTTCACTCTGCCTCTCACGGTAACATCAAAACATTCTGCACAAGAAGCGGCAGTTACCATTGGCGCAGTATACACATAAGAAGGATGTTCCTAGAATAAAAAATTATTTGATACAAAATTCCGAAAGATTATTATAAGCCTGACAATGGAAACCCAGAGTTATTTTGGGGTTTAACGCACTCTTCATATTGATGCCAAAATTTCAAAATGTCACGCTGCAATTCATTTCAATAATGCAACTTGGAATTTAAACAACATCTTGTTTGACAAAGCCCATTGTTGCTCTGTCCAAACAAAACAAAAATGAAAAAAAAAATGTTGAATTCATAGTTGTATCATGGAAAAGATTTGCTGCTTGAAATTTCTGTTTTTTGGCATCAGTGTGCAGAAAGTTAACCCTTTGAACAAATGTGGTATCTCCCATGCCAGTTCAATGGCAGCGATTAGAAGAGTCCATATTCATTATTTGGGTAGACCAATCAATATTTTCAACGTGCAGCCTCGGGGCTGCACGTCGAAAATATTGATTGGTCCTCTCCACACATTTACTGAACAGCCATCCTATTTAATAACGTTATGACGTTTTAGTGTGCTTGCCGACAAATGGCCGCTTGGCTTCAAAATGTTAAAACAACTTTTAGCCTCCATGACCATATCGTGACCACAGCGTAGGTAAAAAGTCTAATTGTTTATACTTTTATGTATTTATTTAGTGGGGTTTAACAGCACATTCTACGGCCAGGATCTCCGCGTGGCAGACAGTTTTACGCGTGAAGGAAACGGGAGTAACCCGAGAGAACCATCGAGCGGCGGCAAACAATTGTCAGACTCCCAATCGTACAACCTCCGTACAGGAAGGGTTAGGTTTGGGTGAAGATAACCTCGCCATCGGCGGGCAGCACGTCTTGGAACACTCCGCCACCGTGCCTCCACCTGGGAAATAGGGATTAAGTCCCTTGTACAATGATACAACGCTGTTACCGTTGATGGGGATCAAACCGTTGACCTGTTGGTTTTTATGTTCTGAACACTGAGCCACCGCGCTCAGCTGTTGCATTTATCAAAAGAACTCTTCCCACATGCAAACCTCGAAATAAACAGACTGTCATCTGCAGAATGAGTACCCGGAGAGTGGATTTGGTGATTCTACCTACCCTGCACAGCTGGGTAGCATTACCAAATTTACCCTCTGTGAGTAGGTAATAAATGCCGATTCAGGGCCACGTGTACACGATTTCGTACATGTACACGTACATTGATGTACACCTCCATAGGATTTAGTGTTAAAATCGTGTACAGATACACGATTTGTCGTTTTTTATGGTGGTACAGAATCGCTTTTGCCGATTCTACATCACTGGATTCTATATACACATCGCTCAAGAGTGAAAACATGTATGAAATTTTAAGGAAAAAAAGGTGTATCGTCTGGTACAGAATCGGCAGATGGGTTTCCCCCATAGGATTCAGTGTTAAAAATCGCGAGCAAAAAACGTGTTGCCGTTTCTGTACCAGCGTCGAAAAGTGGTTTGCCGATTCTAGACCATCCGTGTATGTACACGATTTTAACACTGAATCCCTATGGAGGCGTACACGGAAACCCATTTGCGAATTCTACATTAGAAATCGACTTACGTACGGTACATGGAAAAGAGGTGATACCGAACCGGCAAACCCACTCCCACGTTTCCTGAGGAAATAAAAAAGTGATTGATATATATAGGAGAGAGAAAAAAAATATAAATAAATAGTTATTTAAAAATAAATATATCAAATCGAATAGATAATAAAAAAAAATACGTAAATCATGAGCGCTTCTCAGACTATTAGAGCGAGGTTTCTTTTAAAAATGCTGATGAGAGCCTACGCATTCTGCATGAACGAACAACTATGTCGCCTCTTATTAGAACGATGCATCGGATGTCGGGATCACCTAGACTTCGATCACGAGAATCATTCGTGTCTGACGATGGAAAGGGAAGATATAGTCGTCAAGTATTTCGAACCGGCGTTCGAACGCGTTCAAATCGACTAAGTGATCGTGTTTTGGAAGAGATTACTCTTCTGTAAGGATCGAAGCAAGCCCACAGTTTCGGAAGAACTGAAATTGGCGCGTAGAAGTCTGATTTTAGAAGACATTTATGCATCATGAAATTATTGTTCAATAAAGCATACGTCTAAGTTTTCTCATTGATATAAAATAAGGGAGAATAGAAAATAAAAATAAATACACACATAATTTTTTTATCTAATATTAGAAAGAAAGAAAAAAACGCAAAAATGAGAACCAGAAATAAATTGTATCCGACGTTAGATGACGACGAGGATGAGAAGCCGAACGGCGTTTTGCCGACGGCACCGTCGCTAGAAGAAAAAGAAAGAGGAGAGAGGTATCGCATCGATCAAATCAGTAGAATCCAATTGTATCTGACTCGAGAGAGAGAGAGATTCTCGCCGTTCTCTCAAGAAGAAGTATTCGCATTTCCTGAAGTTCGTCAACGCGATCGACACGACACACATCACGATTCCCATGGGTTTACACGTGGCTGGCATCGGATTGTTGTCGACCGCGGTCGTCATTCCGATCGTGTTGACCGTAGGAGTGGCTCTCGCCGCCGGATTGTTTAGCACGCTCGGAAACTTTTTGAGTAGGAAATTATATCTGAAGGCGAGGAAACACGACAAGATTCGCATCTTGGCCGACTCCAAGATCGATACGATATCCGAAATGATCTCGATGGCGTTGAAAAACGGTAGGATATCGGACAGAAAATACTTCGCGATATTGGGCGAGAAAACGAAATACGAAGCCATGAGAGAAGCCGTGAGAATCAAGACTCGTCAGATCATCAAAGAAGAGATGAAGGATTCTCTCGTGGAAAAGGGGAGGAAAGAGGCTAGGGAGGAATTCAGTAAGATGATAGAACTCAAGAGCAGCGATTGAAAAAAAATATATATATAATAAGAACAGAATTTAAAAAAAAAAATTAAATTTATATATAAAATAAAAACGAAATTAATTTAAATAACTCTTAAAAATGTATTGCGTAAAGTGTAAGAGAGTTACCGAGACGAGTAATTCTCGAGAAGTACGAACTAAAAACGACAGTCAGATGCTTCGCGGAATTTGCGACGTGTGTGTTTCTATCAAGACTCGATTCGTCAAAAAAAGAACGCGAGCAAAGGTAAAGGCATCGTGAATAAAATGATTAATAATCTACCTTTCGAAATGCATCTGCCTGGTCACAGTTTCACGGGACCCGGAACGAAATTGAACAAGAGACTCAACGCCGATCTGACTCCTAAATCTTGGAGCAAACCTGTGAATAGGGTGGACGCGAGCGCGTATGGTCACGATCTGTGCTACGCCGGACATCCCGACACCAAGACTCGCAACGACGTCTGCGATAAAAACATGTTGGGGAAATTGAGAGGCATATCGAATCCGATCAGGAGAAAGAAGATAGAACGTTCGCTGGTCGGCAATCTGATCGGTGCGAAATGTCGATTCGGATGGGGCGTTCAAAAAAAAAAAGCGCATCTGAAAGGAAGAAGAAACGATTATTGACGAGCGAATTGGCCGAGGAGTTACACAAACCCATCGTGCGTAAATTTCGAAAGAGAAGGGTGTTTGTGAAAGGTTTGGATGATATTTGGTCTGCCGACTTGGTCGACATGAGATCGTTTTCGAGGTGGAACGAGGGTGTCAAATATCTATTGACGGTTATCGACATGTTTTCCAAATACGGTTGGATCAGAGCTTTGAAGAATAAATCGGGACCTTGCGTCGCCGAGGCTCTGAAGAGCGTGTTCGACTCGTCTTCTCGAAAACCGAGTAAATTGTGAGTGGATAAGGGAAAGGAATTCTACAACAAGCACGTTCATCGATTGGTCGACCTCTACTCGATCGAAAACGAAGAGAAAGCCAGCGTGGTGGAATGTTGGAATCGAACGATGAAGGAAAAGATGCACAGATACTTCACGGCAAATTCGACCAAGAAATACATATACGCTCTGAACGGTCTGGTCAAAGATTACAACAACACGCGACACAGATCGATCAAGATGACTCCCGTGGAAGCTAGCGATCCTAGAAATGAAAAACAGGTCTACGCGAATCTATATCCTGAAAGATCTAAGATTAGAAAGAAGTCTAGAACGCCGAAATTTGCGGTCAGTGATCGAGTGAGAATCTACGCTTATAAGAAGCACTTCGAAAAGGGTTATACTCCTCGATGGACCTCGGAAATCCTCGTGATAATCAAAATATTTCATACCGATCCGGTGACTTACGAAATCAAAGCTTTGGATGGAGAAGAGATCATCGAAAAGTTTTACGAACAACAATTACAGAAGACAAAGTTTTGATAAAGAAAACAAATTTCTTTTATTTACTCTCTTTAACATTTTCTTGTTTACACACACATATATATATAGGAGAGAAAAAAATTAATAAAAAAAATAATTAAACCTATTTTTAGATAAAAAAGCAAGCTAATTAATAAACAAAAAAAAACAAAAATCCTTTAAAAATAACAAATATACTAGATATAGCACAAAGCATAGTGAAAGATGAAAGTATTCAAGAATATGAGGTTCACGAATACGAACCGGTGACCGGAACGAGTTTGAACAATGCAGGAGAGATAAGACTCAACATTGAAACTCAAGATCTATTCGTCCATCCTAGCGAGAGTTACATAGTGGTGCAGGGACGTCTCACCAAGGAAGTTGGGAGCGACTACGCCTACGACGACACGGTTACTCTAGCCAATAATGGCATCATGCATCTATTCAGTAATACAAAATACATGCTATCCGGACAAGAGATAGAATCTGTGTTTCATCCCGGTCAGGCCACCACGATGTTTGGACTCTTGACGTATCCTGATGATTTTCGAAATCCAGAGGACTTAATCATTTGTGGGTGAAAGACACCGTCGGCCCTGCTAGCGCCGGCGCCGCCGCGATATTCGACTACGTCGTCAAGACGTCCAGACCTAAAGGAACGTTTTCGTTCAGGATGCCTTTGAAACACATCTTCGGATTTGCGGACGATTACAACAAGATCATGTACGAATTCAAACACAATCTGACGTTGATTCGAAAAGGAAACGACGACGCAATAGTGAGACTCACTGCGATCGATGCGGGTAAGATAACTCTACACAAGATATCGTGGTTCATTCCGCACGTGGAGCCTTCGATCGTGGAAAAAGCACGTCTCTACAAGATCATAGAATCCAAGAGTAAATTACCCGTGGGATTTAGAATGAGACAGTGTGACACGGCTAGCATTCCTCTCTCCACGAATCACTTCGATTGGAGATTAACGGTGAAATCTGCTTCTGAGAGACCGCGTTTCATCATGGTTGCGTTTCAGACTGATAGGGATGGGTCTCAGGAAAAGAATGCGTCGCTGTTCGATCACTGCCATTTGAGAAACATGCAAGTGTTTCTGAACGCCACGAGATATCCAGCAATCGATTACAACGCGTCGTTCGACAAGAACAATTTCTGCAGACTGTACGGCGATGCCGCTGATTTTAGAAAGAAGTATCACAGTCTAGATGAACTGATGAGCAATCCTAACATATCTCCCGGCGAATACAAGTCGATATATCCCATGTTCGTATTCGACGTCAGTGAACAGAGTGAACGACTCAAGAGTAGCATCTTAGACATTCAGATCAAGATGCAATTCGATAGGAACGTGCCAAGAAAAACCGAAGCCTTCACCCTGATCCTGTCGGACAGAGAATTACAATTCGAATCGGATGGAAATTAGATGTCGATCATTCGATGAGAGACGAGTGTGAAAAAAAAATAAAAACAGAAATAAAAAAAAGTAATGAGTAATTATTAAAAAACAAAAAAAAACAAAAAAAAATAAATAAAGTAATGTGATCTAGAGAGATTGAACATCTTTCTAAATCTCATTACTTTTTTTTTGTTTTTAATAATCACACATTATTTTTTTTTAATTAATTATTTTCCACGCGTTCACTGTTTGTTCAAAGGAACTAGTTCGATCAGTAGACTCACCACGGAAGTGGCGGCTTTGGTATTATTGGTTTTCATAACGAAATTAATCCTGTCTCCGGCGTTCACTTTGAGAGGCGTGCCGAACGTTCTAACATTCGTGTGTTGATTCTCAGTCTTTTCAATGCTGTATCTCTTATCGCTCTCTACTCCATTCACCATGAGATTGACGACCGCTCTGTTATTCAAATCTGAGGAAGCCAGACTCATTCGAAGGATTTCACCTCCCAGCGGCATGGGATATCCCACCTGACCATGTTTCGATTCGCTACCTCCATTTCCGAAAGACCCTTCAGCTTTTCCCTCATCTAAGGTGCCGGCCTCCTCGGCCCACACGGTGATCAATTGTCTAGCATATTTGACTTTCTCCACCACCGAAATCAGGGTGCAAGCATCCGTCATGTTCACGGGATCTGATAGATTCGTGAGCGCGTGTCCGCCCATGTCTAGTTTACCTTCCATGATGTCGTCCTTTCTCCAGACCAAGCTGTCGTCCACGTACTTCCTGCTGACTGCGCTGGAATCGAATTCAGGATCGTGACTGAGTCCGAATAAATTCTTACCGTTCATGTCGATACCACCCTCCATTGTTCCGCCAGCTTGTTTGTTCAGGTAGAGATCATCCACTTGCGATTCTAGGTATTATTGTGATCGTATCACGGCAGAATCTACGTAGCCCTTGTTGACTGTGGTTGAGTCGCATCCGTGTTGTCGACCTTCGACAGATTCAATATCTTGTTGAATCCCGCATTCAGGTCCGATTTCATTTCTCGTCTGTCAGACTTTCTCTGTTCCAGATCTGCAAAGTGTTTGGTCGCCACGTCCTTGGGATTCGTGGGAGTGGCCACGTTCGTTATCTTGTTAGAATTGGCATTCAATTCCGAGTGCATCGTTTTCTGAACGTATCTATTTCTCAGGTGTTCATTGAATCTCGCGTGAGAGTCGTCCGCGTATTTCTTGGTCGCGGCATCTGTGGGATCTATGGGATTTGCGACAGTCACCAAACGTTTGGATTTCAGATCAAGATCATCAGTCATGGTTTTATCCACGTAATTATCCAGCATGATTCGTTCGAAATCGGCGTTCCCCCTGTCGACGTATTTTTTAGTCGCAGCATCTGCGAGATCTATTGGCTCGGGAAGGTTGTAGAGCTTCTTATCTTTCATGTTCAAAGGTTCCTCTCGAGGTTCGTATCTCCGAATGTAACGTTCATCCAAGTTGCAACGTCATAACCATCGTTGACTTCGAACGTCTTCCTCTTCTTTCTTAGGTTGACTTTTTCGTTGTCACTTCTACCAAATTTATCGACTGGCATGTTGTTTTGAGATTTTTTTGTTTTTTTTTTAAATATATTTCAAAACGCAGTTTATTAAAAATGAATTATTTCATTTTTATTTTTCGTTTTTATTCGATTAAAATTTTATAAATAATTTTTTTATCTTTATATATACTATAAAAAAAATCTCTCTCTAATGTAAATCATTGAGAATGTCTTGAAACCGATCTCCTTCAGACCATCTCTTGAGAATGTAGAGACACAGGTGACCACAAAACACTTGATCTGGCGATTGCACTCGTTCCGTGTTGTAACGAACCATCAATTTGTTGAAATAGTTCTTTATTTCTTTTGGCGGCGAGATTCCGTAGCTGTCGATATAATAATTCTTCTTCCCGTTCTTGAACCACGCCACCCAGTGAGTGCCTTCACCCGATAAATCGTCTCGATTTAAAATTCTGCATTCTGATTGTTGAGGTCTTCTCTTCGGCAAGGCATCTCTGGAAAACACGCCTAGAAAATCTTTGATTTTCAAATCCTTCGCCGCATTCGACAGATCGATGTTGGATAGGGGTTCGTTAGGTAAGACGACACCTTCTACGGATATCTCTTATTTTCTTATTCATAAATGCGTTTATATTTTTTTTTTATGTATTTATTTTATTATAATTCATTAAAATAATGTTATTTTTTTATTTTTCTTTTTAAACTAACTCTTTCGATGTCTCTATCGATTTCTATAATCTCGAAACCGTCTAATTCCCCTTGATTTTCTGGAATCCTATCATCCTTGCTCATATCCGGAATCCTATCATCCTTACTCATATCTGGAATCCTATCATCCTTACTCATATCTGGAATCCTATCATCCTTACTCATATCTAGAATCCTATCATCCACATTCATATCGTCTCTAATTAGATCCACAATCCAATGTCTGGGTGCCAAAGTGCTTATTTTATCATCTAACATGAATCTCTTATCGTCGTCGGCCGTCAGCGAAATCTTGTTGACTATTTCGGTATACAAGTCGTGATTTTCGCTTCGAATCGATTTCATAGTCTTATACACCGGACCACTTCCTAACAGACAATCTTTATACTCTTGAAAAGAGATGTTTTTCTTCACCACGCACGCTTTAACCCCTTTGCACTTCTTGATCTCTTCATCTTCTAGATGATAAGCATACAGTTTGGGTCTCAAGCCCACGAATTCGACGATTTGTTTACCGCCGCTCTCGTCCTTAAATTTACCCAACACCTTCTTGTTGTCGTTCGATTGAATGTTGGACGGGTGATCAATGGGATAATTGCTCGTGTCGAACCACGCGGCCACGTCCGGAGATATATCTCGGTAGACATCTTTTTGTCTCTATCTCGTAAACTAAACTGTCCATGTCAGTGAACAGTAGTTTGGCTTTATCACCAAATTTTCGTTTGACGTAATCGTAGTGAAACTCGTACATCAATCGCTTGCTGATATCTAAGATGATCGGTCTGAGATAATATGGTTTGTCGAACTTCAGGTGCATCTTTTGGATGTGAACGGCCACTAGATTTTCGTCGAATATGGTTCGGTGTTTGTAATTGGGTTTCGCCACTAATTTTTTAGCTCTTTTCTCAGACGTGACGAGTCGAACGTCGCTTCTCTTCCTGATGTTTTCCATCGATTTACCATACATGCAGTTGTTCATGAGTTTGAAGAAATCTTTTTCGAAATCGTTCTCAGCTCGAATTCTGAGATTCGTGTTGAGATCGATGTATTTTTTCATTCAAGGCTCTTCGTCGAATCGAATGATGCGATGTATGTCGACTAATTTCATCCCGTAATCGACGTATTGTTTCAAATTCTCGGTGTAGACGACGTAGTAACATTTGTTAAATATATTGGGAATGAGTTTTTCCTCGTCTCCTTCATCCGGTTCCATTCGTTCGGGAGCCAGCGAATAATCGTTGTGTAGATCGTGTAATTCTTCTGGATAGTTCAAATCGACTTCTAAAATGCAAGGATAGTCTCTCCATTTTTGCATCTCTTCCGGTTCTGTCACCCATTCGAAATTTCCAATCGGTAAAGGATGACTCATAGCCCAACCATACAGCTTATTAGTGTCCCAATACTGTATGTATTTATTCGACCATTTCGAATCGAAACCTTCTTTCATGTAGGGATTGTTAGCTTCAGAATATCTGTGGGAGATCATCAAGACGCCACCTCTTGCAGCCCTTTTGAACATGAGCAACATGTTCACGTCGGATAATAATTCCAATTGGACTTCGGTGGTCTTCAACAGAGCGTCCCACACCAGACCGGGTGTGGGTAAATACCAAGCGGGATCCAGATCGTAATTTCGATGACAGACGTCTCGAATATTTTCGAACACATCTTCCAAGAGCAGAACGTAGGTCTTCAGATAGAGATCGTGATAATCTCTCATGGTTTTCATATCGAATGATTTCCACACGTTTTTGGCGTGTTTGTAATTCTCGTTGGAAATGTCGGATTCATATAATTTTGAATAAAAATCTTTTTTCGAAGGTAGTGCGGTGTCTTCGAATCTCTTTAGATCGTTCATGTAATCATAAGGATAGACTCCTTTCCTCAACATGACGTCTACTCATTCTCCAAAATGTTCGCTCATGATTTTAAATTTATCCTTTCTCATGTTATAGACTAATTTTTCCAGAGCGGTCGACATGAATTTAAAACTGTCGATGAAACGTATGGCTCTACGAATGAATTTCGTTTTTTCTTCCAACGTCTCTCCATCGATTACTCTTTTTTTCTCCATGAGCTTCCATTTCGTGAAGGAAATGTATCTTTCTTCGCTGTTCATGATGCAATTTAATTCTTCGTGGGAAGTGCCAAGATTTTTCACGAACAGATGGCTGTCAGAACCTGAGAGATTGTGAAATATCACTGGATAGAAAACGGCATCTTGATATTTTAAATTATACTTGCTGTGAGCCGGGCCGCGATACAGACCTGTGTAATGATCTTGGTCTCTGACCTTCTTATTTTCCTCCAAATTCTCGTCGAACGATTGTCTGCATATGTGACATTCGGTGGCTCTGTTTTTTTGGTCCTGCTGCTCTCGCATGATGATCATTTTCACCGGAGTTTTGAATTTGTCATATAACATTTGAATTTTTTATTCTAATTCTTCCACGGACCTTTGAGCCACGTCGTCGTCTTCGCACTGTTTCGTGTAGGTGAAGGGACCCATGTTGTGTTGCGAGTTGAAAGCGCATTTCACGTAAATGCAATAGCCTGAAGGTATGTGTTTTTGATATCTTTTGATGTAACTTTGAAGAGCATTGGGTTGACAGGAACTCATTTTTGCGGTGGAACATTCGAAATCGGCGTACACGACGAATGGTACTTTTAACCTTCTATCGTGATTTTCAAACTTCATGATGGTGTTGGGTTTGGGCATTTCGACGGTGACACCTTGATTTTCGTTGCAATATACCTGATGTTTCGCTAACGATTTTTCGCTGTGAAACGCGTTCATGCAGTTGCAACATAAACATATCTTATGTTCATGTCTATTATTTTGTCTTGACAGTAATCGGCTCAGATGTTTCCGGTCCAATGGAGATTTTTAGAAGTCTCCTCGTAACAAGAAACTCTATAGGAGTGCATTTTGACAGGGTATAAAGCAGAGGTGCCTGCCCATTTAAAACACAGATCATCTTTATTTCTCACGTTGACTACGGAGTGTTTTTTAGCTAAGAAATACGGCAATTTCACGTAGGAAGACCCTTTCAATGAATCGTTTTCAGTTATATGAATTTTGAGTTTCAACACCTCATCGAACGTCCAATTACTACCTTCATGTTGATAATTCGTGAGAGACGTCAACATCTTGTCTTTCATCTTTTTGAAAACGTCTGATAAATCTGAACCTCGAAATACGGGTTTGACGTTAGATCTGAAATATGCATTTTTCACGATGCTCTCGCCGGACTTCACATCGATTTTATTCATCACGCAATGGAGTATCATCTTAATTTTTAGTCCCACGTTCATGTATTTGTGAAACAAATCCAATACTTTTTTCTTCACCCGTTCCATGAAAATTTCGGATCGATTTTCTTGAACGAGGGAACCACGTCGACAGTTTTAAAAATGCCTTTGATTGCACTCTCTCATTCTATGGGCTTCAATTGGAATAGTTCCGTGACGAGTCATGCTACATATTTTTCTCCTTTCCCTTCGTTGATTGCTTGTCGAATTTTGCTCGATATATCTCGTTTGTCTAGAATCTGAAGTGCATCACTCGTTTTCGTTTTAGTTTTTTTTTTTTTTTCTTTTGAAACTTGAAGTTCTTCAATGGATTTTCGTTTAGTCGTCTTCTTATTTTTCACAATCGAAACGTTTTTGTTTTTTTTTGACGTCGGCATTTCGATTCCTCTTACTATCTTTTTCTTCTTCTTCTCATTTTTCACAACCGATGCATTTTTTGACGTCGTTGCTATCGACATTTTGTTTGCCTTTTCACCATTTCGCAAATATTTCTGTATGACTTCAATTTTTTTTTATTTAGTTCTATGATTTCGGAAATGTGGAATTTTTAATAGTTTACAAATCTCGTTTAACTGAGGTACGATTTTCTCATTTAAATTTTCCATTTTTTTATCTGTTTGCTCCATTTGTAAGAATATTTTTTTTTTGAATTTTGTATTAAAATAATTTGTTGAAAAGTTTTGTTTTTTACTCTTTATATATATAAAAAAGATTTTTTTTAATTCAATTTTTTATTTAATGTGAACAATTTTTTTTTTTGATGAAATTAATCAATTTTTTATGTTCCTTAACATGAAAAAAAATTGAATTAATACGAGAAAAAAAGGATGTTAAAATTCAACTTTTTATTTATATATAAAGAGAAAAAAAACTTTTACAAAAAATTTTTCACATTAAAGAAAATTAAAAATTAAAAACTTTTTTTTATATATATATAAAGAGTAAAAAAAAAACAAAACTTTTAAACAAATTATTAAAATACAAAATTTAATATATACATTATTTGCATGAATTCATAAAACAAAAAAACACAAATAATCGATCATGACAACAACACCTAAAAGATGCGAATTGAAATTGAAACGAGTTGAAACGTGTAAGAAATTCGGTTTTAAAATCTATAGATTACAACGACACGATCCCATCGAATTGAATGAGGTTAAGACGAAGGGCTTAGAGCACAAATATGACAAATATCGCATGCCTTTGAAATTGGATGAAGCCACGCTCGATTTGTTTTACGAGTACCAAAGCGATCTACAGAAAATCATCATCGCCAAAGATCGAGAATTCGACAAGGATGATTTGACGTTGCCCTATGGAAGTTACATATTTCCAAACATCTCACTCGAACTCGTGAACAAATCGGGTGGTGAGAGCACGTTGACCGAAGTAACAAAACTCAAAAAAGTAAAGATAAACATTCAACACATTTTCGAAAAAGGAGAAGAAACGAGTGTCAACATGCTAATAACAGACTTGGAAATATAAACAATAGAAAGATTAATTTTTAGCGAAGAAGAAGGAAAAAAAGAAAGTAATGAGATCATCTTTAGATCTCATTACTTTTTTTTTTTGTTTTCCTTCTTCACTATTACCCATATATTATAATAACGTTTCCTTTTTTCTTAAATTTCAGCGTCGATTCTTCTTTTTCTTTTTTTCTTTTTTTTGTAATATGCTATGTTTTTATAACAACACATTTGTTTATCCGAATCATAATTATGAATGAATGTTGTGCATCTCTTGGTAACACTTGCATCATTACCATTCTCTTCAGAAGATAGTGGTAATGGTGGAAAACGTCTCAGTGGTAACGGTGGAAAACGTCTCATTCTTTCAAATTTCAACCGCCTATCCCGATCTTTTTTTAACTTTTTTATCAGTTCTTTCCTAAGATAACCATCATTAGCGTCTAATTGTTTTCCACATCTTTTTTGCACTCTATCTTGCGATATTCATCCTTAGCGTCTAATTGTTTTTTTTACCTTTTTATCCATTTTATATATTATTTTATACTTTCTATGATTTATATTTTATATAATTATATAATTTTTTTACATTATAATAACATATTCAAAATCGGTATATTCTTAAATGGTGAATTCTCACCAAACAACAAACCCTTGTCGAGTCGATCAACGTTCCGTCCACTCTTCAGATAGAGACCGTTTCCACTCAAAGAGTTGTCACCTCTAATGAGTTCTAGATACAATCCTTTACCGCTGTCGTCTATGTGGACGCGACACACGGCTCCTCCCTTCTTCAAAAACAGTCCGCTGCCACCCATTAATTTCTCAACTGCCGAACTCGCGAGTCCCGTGAGAGCTCCCACGCCGAGAGTCTTTCCGAGAAAAGGTAATGCCTTTGCGGCGAAGGGTAATGCTTTTGCGGAAATTCCTGCCAATAGCGGTAGGAAACCACCTTTCATTCTCAAATTGTATCTCAATTGATCGGGACTCAATCTCACCGTCAACCCTCTTCCATCACGAATCGCTTTCTCCATCCTTTTGATTTGACTTCTGGTCCAGGCGATCGAATTCTGACTGCCTGTCATCAGATCTTCGTGAGTGAATTTGAATCTCACCGCCTTGCCTCGAGTTGTTAACGCTCTCTTAAGTTTCTTCCTCTGTCCTGCGGATATGTTCACGTTTTTAATCACGTATTCTGTCATAATTCTTTTTTTTAAAAATATATTTTCTTCACTTGTTTTCTTGTTTTAATGATAATTATATATATTAAATATTTTTTGTAAAATTAATATTGCGTTTATTTTATTTTTGTTATTTATATATATACACAATATTTTTTTTTTTTTTTGCTTTTATATTTCTCTTATGTGAAATCGTATCGTCACCCTCTCTCTGCGAAGATCTAACAGTTCACCATTTCGATCCGTCAACGTGGTTTTGAGACTATACAACATGTCTAAAATCACTGGTAGATAAACTAAATTTCGAGGTCGCTCCACGATCTTATAACCCGGCGACACGTTTGGAAAGAAGGAATAAATTGTCGGTTGAGCGCTACCATTCACGTAACTTCCAGCAATCACATCCACGTTCACCAGAATGCTATTGACTGCGAGAATGTCGACCGTATTTTCAGATGCTGCGTGGTCTCGATACATCTTTCGATCGAATTCCAACATCTTGCCTATAGAATCATCCGTGTTGAAATCCACTCGAAAATTATCTTCCAAATCCAACATCGTCTGTAAGGTATTGGGATTGGGAGCGAGTCTGATCTTGTTGCTTCCCTTTCCATCCGTCTTCATTCGCGTCTGAATGTAATTGTTCAAATCGTCTATGTCGTAACTTCCTTTGGGAATTCGAATCTCCAACCAATCCACTCCGTCGGAATACTTGAACGAGTTATTCTTTTCGGTGACGTTAGGAAAGGAATAATAAGACTCCAGATTCATTCACCAACGCCATCTCGTATCTTTTCTCTCTATTCAATTCGATGGAAGGTTCGAATTTCGTAGCGAATCCAGTCGAATCGCCACTCACCACGATTTGAATGGATTGTTTTGCAGCCGTATTCTCAGCTATCCGTTCTAACAATTCTCCTTGTTCGAACATTATATTTTAATTTTATTTTTATTTTTTCAAAACTAATTATTTGAAGATTTATTATTTTCTATTTTTTTTTATTTTCACGCTCTATCTTATTATCATCAGAAACATAAAACTTGTCGAATCCGCACCGATATTTTCCGCGATTAAATTCGCTAGTCAAATCGATCACGACGAAATTGTAAAGTCCTCCATCCCAAACCCTCTTGCAGAATCTCCTGAATTCCGCCACGCTCATGTCGTTTGCGACGTGATCGCCGTAGATGTGATTGAGATTCTTGAGATCTTGGCGAAAGAGACATAGAAAATTTGCGTTCTCCCTTATCGTCTGCCTGGGCAATCGAAAATAATTCTGCGACAGGTAGAAACAGTCCACGTTGCTGTGTCGACCCCGAACGTAATACGATTCGCATCGGTTCTGTCTCTCCAAAAGCAAATCGTCGAAAATCATGAGATTCTTATCTTCCGATTTCAATTCTCTAGGATCCGGAACATCGCTAGCGTTCTCATAAAATTGACACTCGACGTTCGAAGATGCATTTCTCTTCATCAATTCCATCGCCGCACCGTCCAAAATGGTCAAAAGAGGAGCTTCCCTTTTGTCGAATTCCTCCCTACTGTCAAAGATTTTGGCTATGACGTCCTTGGGCAATCTACGATCCATGCATTCTCGAAGCAATCTGTATTCGGGTTGAAACAAGCTCTTGCCAAACACAAACATTCTGTCGTAATCCAACTAGTCGGGTCGGGACAACAGATTCATCAACAGATTGGTCTTTCCACAATTCGATTTTCCCACTATCAAGCCTCTTATGCTTTTGGGAAAGAACTCGTTATTCGACCTCTTGGTCGCGGCGTCGTCCCAAGACATATCTTTAATGTTCATCTTTTTTTATTTTTTTGTTTGTTATTTTAGATTCTTTCAAACACAATTTTTATGTTTTTTTTCAAACTCAGTTTTTAATATTATTATTTATTTATATTACACCGTCGCGAGTTCTCTTCAATCCAGATCCACTCGTCATTTTGGCTAAATCTTGTATGGGTACCACAGCATCCTTAAAATCTTTCCAACTTTTCGGCGTTCGCTCTAACGCAGCTCGCTTCGCCGGCGGACTGATCAACTTGTCGATCAACGCGTCGGCTGCCCTCTTGCCAGCCACAGAAGCTATCCTACCACTGGCTTCGGAAGCGGCTTTCTTACCAGCATCCAAAGCCGTCTTCTTACCCACCTCAAACGCGGTCGATGCGAGTTTTCTAACCGCATCGCTCGTGAACGCTCGCATTATGGAATCAACGATGCCAGAACCGCCTTGAACGTAAGTTCTGACGTATCCCCTGTTCTTTATCACCAACATATTTTTATTTTATAATATATTTTGTTTTTTTATTGGTAAATCGTTTGTTGTTTAAATACTTTTATTATTCTAGTGTAAAAATTATACAGTTTGCAGGTGTCCTGTGGTATTGGACGAGGCCGTAGGACTCCTGCAAACTGTTCAACTATCTCGCCATACATCACAAAAAGTGTGGTATATCTATTTTAATCCACAGCCCTTTCCTATTAAGGAATGTCAACAAAAAAAATTGGCTTAATTTATTTTAAGTGAAAATATGGTCAAAATGCGTTTTACAATTACTTATCGCTCCCGAAAATGAAATGGATATATCTCATTGTTACTTATCTGAAACGTCTACTGAATATACAATAGATATGTTAAGTGTAAGTGTGACAGTACGATTGATATAAACTGAACACGCATCACATCGTCATCCGTGCGAGTGATTGTGTGAGCAATGTGATATCCCAATTGCAAATTTAATAATATTCGCGATTTAACGACTGTGCACACACAAATTTTAAAGTATCTATTTCTAAACCCATATTTTTAACAAATATTCGATATCTGAAGAGTGGAATCATGTGGAATGGTGATGACGGGGAAGATTTTTTATTGAGTCAGGCAGTAGAAGATGCTGAAAACAAAACAATTTGGAAATAGACGATTTAACACTTTCGCAAATACAAGTTCAGCAATTGCCAGATTTAAAAGAGAGAGAGATGGAGAGAGAGAGAGAGAGAGAGAGAGAGAGAGAGAGAGAGAGAGATACCATGCCAGAATAATATTTAAGGGTTGTGAGTGGAAGGGCTGGGAGGGGGCGGGCTTGCAATGCTCTTGGGTAGTGGAAGAAATGGGGTACACATGCTGTTTACTCCTAAAGTGTGATCAAAGATAACCCGTATGATTCATCTAAAAAGTGCAAACAATTCACAAAATATTTAACCCTTTACCCAACGCGGTTAGAAGATGTTTAAACTAATTCTCAAATTTTGTCTTAAAAACATAACTTATTGCCCCTCATTGGAACGAGCTCAATAAGGTCGTTCGAATGATGGACCATAATCTATATTTCTAAGACAACAATTCAAAACATAATAACAGTTTAATGAAGATGTAATGGATATAGCGCCGTGTGGTGTTTGGCGTTAAGTTGGGTAAAGAGTTAACATGTTTCTTCACCGGGACGAAACAATCTTCACCTGTTTTGTGAATCGGTCAGAAACGTAGCAAACAATGCGTTTTCTTTCTCAGAGAAGAATGTTTTAGTTCCAAAAATAGCTTTGGGCACCATATCAGACGCGGAGGTTCGTAGGCCACCAATAACAAATATCAGTGTGCTAGTTTCCTTCTATGGCCGTTCCTCCGAGTGCACAATGCTTCTTACACACCTGTTGTAAACAATCACTCCCCCACCCCACCCCCCCCCCCCACCCCCACCACACGCACACTCCCATAACCGAGCGAATCAAATATTTTCTGAATGTGTGAAAATTAACGATAAGGCGATATAAACAGGACTAGAAGAGTTTCCTCTCTTCAATGTTTGCAACGCTCGCGACAACGTCTTTCTGTGTTAATCAATCTCACTTAACTCAACAAACAATGGTCTTTTGTCCAGATATTTGTACCGTCCAAATATCTGAAACGATACAAATATCTGGGCTTCTCACCTTTTACAGTACATTATGCCGATATATTTGCACGATAAAACATCAACAGAACAAAGGAAAAGTGACGTAGCTGTGGGTTAAACATCAATCCTTCAATTCGTTCATCAGCCTTTTATAATGGTTTTTATTCAAAACCTTCTGTCTTAACAATTCGTCAGATATAGTAACTATTTCATTATCTAACCCTGTGTTACCAGCACGTCTACTCGCCATCAACAATCTCAATCTCTGAGACAGAGCGTCAGAATCGCTCGGAAGAAAAGTGGTTTTCACCCCTTTGCCAGTCACCGATTCGACGAACTTCTTATTCATATCCCATATGGGTTTCACTATTTTCGTCCACTTGTAACCTCTGTTGGCTTTGGGTCTTGTCTCTCTGGCATCGTTATTTCTCAGCATGGCATGGGTCTGAACCAGAAAGTCGCCGTAATTGTCGAAATCCTGTTCCGTGTAATCTACAGGCTTGTCGAAAATGAGCAATTTGCGCAGTCCATCAGTTATTTTATACTTATTCGAACCGAAAATTAAATCTTCATCATCCATTTCCACTTCTGTGTCGCCTACAGAAGTTCTACCCTCAGAATCCTTATAAATTCCATACAACAGATCTCTCTTACCGCCATCCCCGGACGACGCGACGCTATCAGTGGTGATAGTCGAAGCTGTATCGTCGCTCACGTCGGTTTGAATCCCTGTGGGAACGTAGTCCGGTGTAGATTGAAAGGAATACCGATTTCCAAAACTACCGGGCAACGAACCCATTCTCAAAGAACTCTCTTTTATGGGTCTCAATTCTTCGACTATCTCCTTCTTCCTTCGCTCTTGAACATCCGTCACGGGTTTAAATATTTTTGTGGTCTCGCGTCTGAGTTCCATCTCTCCGAGACGTCTGCTTCTGTCAGCTGATTGAATGCTCTTCTTGGCACGTTCATATTCACCTAAAATTTGATCTCGACGTTTAGAATCCATCTGTAAAAACAGTTTTTCGTTTTTAATTGTTAATGTTCCTTTGAGTATGCTAATGTGAGTTATTTATTATTTTCAAAATTAAATGTATAATTATTTTTTTTATGTTTTTAAGTAAATAAAAATCTTCTGTCTTTAATTTAATAACTAAAAAAATTCATATCTCAACTCAGTGTTGAACTGGGAAAACTTGAAAAGTTTGAAAGTTTAAGCACTTGACAAACCGGTTTCTGATTTAACGCATTTGAGAATAATTACCGTCTGTTAAAAAGATTTTCATTCATGTCTCAAACTCATTCACTCAATGTTGAATTAAGAAAACTTTGAAAAAGTTAAAAGATTTTAGCACATAAAGAAACCGATTTCTAATTGAACGTTAAAAGGATTTCATTCACACCTCCGAATATTATCACGAATATATTAAAAAATTACCACTCAAACCTAATTGAGTGGAAAAAATGCGTTTTATTATCTATTATTAAAACGAACCATTAAAAACGAAAACCTTCATTCACACCACAACAAAAACATGAGTGTCAATTTGATGAAACATTCCATAAAGTGTTTTATTAAAATTTACTTCACAAAATTAACAGTGACAAAACGTGAACAAACGATTTTTTACCTCTGATTTTTTCTAATTTTTCTAAACTCAATTTTTTTTTGGTTATGTTGAAACAAAACATGAATGTCTATTTTTACAGATCATATTTTATAGTCGACTCTTTTGAACGAAAACCTTCATTCACGCCAGAAAGAAAAAAACTGACACTCATATTTATAGTCGACTCTTTTGAACGAAAACCTTCATTCACGCCAGAAACAAAAAACTGACACTCATATTTATAGTCGACTATTTTGAACGAAAACCTTTCATTCACACCAGAAACAAAAACTGACACTCATGTTTATAGTCGACTATTTTGAACGAAAACCTTTCATTCACACCAGAAACAAAAACTGACACTCATGTTTATAGTCGACTCTTTTGGACGAAAACCTTCATTCACGCCAGAACAAAAACATGAGTGTCAGTTTTTACTCTCATCGTGGCAGTGGATTTGCCGGTTCGGTATCACCACTTTTCCATGTACCGTACATAAGTCGATTTCTAATGTAGAATTCGCAAATGGGTTTCCGTGTACGCCTCCATAGGGATTCAGTGTTAAAATCTTGTACAGACACGGATGGTCTAGAATCGGCAAACCACTTTTCGACGCTGGTACAGAAACGGCAACACGTTTTTTGCTCGCGATTTTTAACACTGAATCCTATGGGGGAAACCCATCTGCCGATTCTGTACCAGACGATAAACCTTTTTTTCCTAAAAATTTCATACATTTTTTCACTCTTGAGCGATGTGTATATAGAATCCAGTGATGTAGAATCGGCAAAGCCGATTCTGTACCACCATAAAAAACGACAAATCGTGTACCTGTACACGATTTTAAAACTAAATCCTATAGAGGTGTACATCAATGTACGTGTACATGTACGAAATCGTGTACACGTGGCCCTGAATCGGCATTTATTACCTACTTCTGTGAACCTCAGTCCGAATCAACGTATCCGGCTTAAACAGAAAGATGCACCCAGCGGATAAATTGGGGGCTTCTAGCCCACTATATGGGATAGCATCAGCCCCTCAGCCCTCAGTGGATCTCATTCTGCAAATGACAGATTGCTTATTTCCAGGCTTGGCCACATGTGTTGTTTTCCGAGGCATGTTAAACTCGTAAAGCATAATTTGTCTACCACAGAAGTCAGGCACCATTCTACTTTCCGGGGTTCCCACGGGAAACAGTGTTTTGGTTCCACCAAGTTCTTTAGTGCACAATGAATATGTAATCAAATCTGATATGAGGGTTAAAGTAGTCCACTGGTGGATTTTTCTTACATATTGTACCTTGAGAGGATCGAGGCGTCAACTGTAATGCTTTAGCATTTCAGATGGCGCCTTGTTCCTCTCAAGGGTGATTTTACGTGAAGAATTGTCCATATTTTTTCGGCTCATTCCAATGTGGGGAAAGTGGAAAATTATTCAAGCTCAAACGTGTTGCTCAGAACCCGAACTCAGCACAAAATAGTTTGAGTTCGGACTCCATGGTGGGAGATGGTGAGCCCTGGTGTTTCCAATGACCCCATCTCAGATCAATATCGAGGCCATATACTGCAGATATCACATCCCCGTGGGTCTGTATTGAACGTTTCGTGGCCCAGTAAGAAGAGATGCAAACTGCAAGCCGAGAGGTCCTCGGTTCGAATCCCACCTGCGGCAACCGCGTTGTGTCCTTGAGCAACACACTCAATCCCAATTGGCCACGTGGGTGCACGCGGTGTTGTGTGATAAGGCATACTTCCCGTCGATGATGCACTTGTCGTCAACAGTGCTAACTCTGCTTGTGTGGAGTCCGTACGTTGCGGAATCTGACAGTTGCTCGATGGTTCTCTCCAGGTACTCCGACTTCCTCCACCCGTAAAACTGTCCGACACGAGGTAAATAAATAAATAAATTGAACGTTTCTACTTCCAAGGGGCTCCATCTAAGAGTCGGTGGGTCCAGAATTGACGATAACAACCATTCCTGGGCCCCTCAAACGTTTCTGGGGACAATAGAACTAAATTTGATCATACGGATACAAATGAGGCCCCATTGAGCGAGGGCCTCTAAATTTCCGTTCGTGTAACAGAATATGCTCTTCTTCGATGTATTTTGACCAATTTCCCTCACATTTTCGCGCAGGGCCCCTGGAGCTCGAGGCCTGAAAGCCTCGCCTACTTCAGCCTAAGGGCTTCGACCCCAATGGCCACATGGTTAAACAGGACGAGATGGTGGCGATGTAAGTAGATCAAACAAAGCAAGAAGATCACCTGGTGCTTAGACACGGAACAGGAGAGATACTAAATTTTCCGACAGACTGCTGGAAGGCGCGGCTCTGCCGTGTGTCATTTGCGACTAATGTAGAGCTAAAATCCGGACCTTTATTGGTTCTGACACCCATTTCAATCCAAATTATATTCTCACCCAACATGAAAGATATGGAACAAGGGATGGCCAAAAGAGGCACCCCCCCCCCCCCCGAATTGTTATTTCCCTTATATCTGCAGAGTCTTGAGTCTTTATTCATTTGCCCAACATGAATAGAAGATGACACTCATAAATAAATAAATAAATAAATAAATAAATAAATAAATAAATAAATAAACTGATTTTAAATTTTTTTTTATCCAAAACAGCTTATGATCACTCCTTGGAGCGTGCTCAACAAGCGCGTTACAATGGGGAGGGGGATTTCTATTCTTTTGCTATTTCTATTTTTTTTTGACAAAAATAATAAAATTTAAATAGCGATCTTTGCGAAGAGTGTTGATATGCCGCAAGGCAAGGAAGGGAAAGTACGAAATAAAGGTATTTGGATCGTTACGTTTGTAAAGGTTTACAAAAATCTTTCTGCAAATTTTCGATGGAAAACTTTGTATTGTGCGGGCGTGCATTTTTTCTTTTGTGGGTGGGGGTGGTTCTTTGACTTCTCCACCTCATCAACGCTCCTGGGAGCAATAATTTCGAACGTCAACCAATGTGTTCTAAAAGGGTTATGGTTGGTGATAATCGGGGGCGTTACCAAGGGGTCTCGGGTTAGGGGGTGCCCACCTGTAGATTTCCAACTGCATCCACTCGGTTTGAAAAATACAAATACCGCTACATCATTTCCAACAAGTGGGGAATACCTTCGTCGGGGTCAAGATTTTCCAACTACAGGTTTTACCTGCAGGACACTCTCCCATAAAATGTAAAAAGGCATTCCTCACAGAGTACATACCTTCAAGTCAAAGATTATATGAAGCATATCCATAGAATATGAAGTCTTTAACCCTTTGAGCCTTGATGGTATCTTCCATGTTAGTTTAATGGCAGCAATTGGAAGAGTCAGTATTCATTATTTGGGTGTTGACCAATTAATATTTTCAACGTGCAGCCTTAGGGGCTGCACGTTGAAAATATTGATTGATTCACCCAGCCACAGTTACTGGAAGTTGTGGCTGCAACCAGTTTTTTCACCGATAACAATGAACGCACCACGTCAGTCCTGACTCCGTGTTACACATACAGTTGTCTATATAAAAAAGACAAGTAATGAAAGCTTTTTTGCCCTGACTGATACCCCCTTCCCAGTTCATTTGTGAATTCGTCCATTGAACAAAGATTCATCAACACAGTTTTCTTGTACAGCTATCCACAAGGTATTTAACGTCATGTTTATATTAAATTAATAATCAAATCATCATTCTACGGCTTCTTCATTTGATAAAATACTCTCCGTTCGACTTTTTTGTCCGCGGCTCGACGCCATTGGAACAACAATTGATGGCGTGACATTTCGTTGCTAGGTTGTACAAAAGTTAACCCGGAAAACTGCGTTGTTCTTGTGCTGCAGACGACAGAACAGATGTGGGCTGTAATGTAAGAGCCTTTCCGGCAAAACAATTGTTGCACCCCTGTCCTCGAGTTCTATTTATTGTCAAGACACAACCAACTTATCCGAATTTTAATAAAAAACTGGTGGGTAATTTAAGACAGCGCTACCTTGTTGTCCGAAGTTGAAAATTCAGGAAGCATTGAAGGAATATGTATATACGGGCGGAAAGAGTATTAGATCTAGGCTATAGGCCTATATGACAGACAGGGAGGAGGGGTGAGAGTGATCTCATGGCCTGTATAAAAAAGGAAATTCTATTGCATTTCTTTTTTACAATGCCAGTTAGGAATCGTGACACTGACAACATTTAAATTTAATGCTGAACAACATTAATCATAATAGTGTATTAGGCCCACTACATGCTGATTGAAACGTGGAGTGGAGTGGGGATGGTGGGGGGGGGGGGGGGGGGGAGGTGAATGGAGGCTCGTTGTAGACACATATTACTCAGACGAAGCACTTGGCCGATAAAGATCTCTCGGGGTCTCGACAAAAATCTTTCCCAGGGACACTTTTTTTTAAAAAAAAGGAAAAACCTTTCCAGAAAACCCACAGCTGGGCATTTGTGCATGCGATTGCGAGTCGGTGGGGAGGCAAGGCCAGTGATGCTTTTGGGGGCACGCCGACCCCTTCTACGTGCTGCTGCAAACGTTCTTCCTCCTCAATTGCCAAACTTGAACTGGCTACATCAAAAATTACCTGTTACTTGCATGATGAGTGAAACGTAAAACTTGAAGATTGTGAATGTGGGGGGGGGGGGGGGGAGGGGGAGGGGGGAGCTTGTAGGCACAGACTATTCAGTCGCGGCGCTTGCTGAATGAAGATCAACAGCCCTCTGCCTTATTAACGACCCTCGATTCGCAGGCCGGTAATAAACCCTCGGGTCTTTATTCATTCCTCTCGGGCCGGTAATAAACCGTAACGCCCTCCAAACTCATGGTATTGTTATATTATTAGAAGATAGGCCTATCTTCAGAATCTGCAGTTTATGTTAATTTGGCTGCTCTAGATTCTTAGCTTTCTTGCCTCTAGATTCATAGATAAGCCTATTGCGACTTTTTTCGAATTAAAACATAAAGTATACACATCTGGCCAAACCATGGTCGGCCTGGGGATTGTCTAGACCCCTCCCCGCGGGAACCTCGGGAAGTGAAACAGTGCCTGTTCACTGCGGTAAACAGGCTGTGTTTTACTGGTAAAATAGGACCCAGTCAACAATGCTTGGGAAGTGCAAACCCTCTCTAAAATGGGCCACATGGCTTATTAACGCTCACCCCTTGTCTTGAGTTGATACTCAGGTTGTAGTCACGATTAGCCATTGTGCAAACATATGTGACCTTAAACACCAATAAATAAATAAGATGTCTAGATCCCCATCCACCCCACCTCCACCCGGGGTTTACGTTTACATCGGGGGAATGTTGGGCGCCACCCCTAGACTGAGGGGCATTTCCATAGTCAAATAACCTGAGAGAATGAAATAAGCAAAACCAATAAGGTGTATAAATGGGGGTAGACTTTATTTATTTAAATTTTTCCTTTGAACTAACCGTAACATCAGCTGCACATTTTCTGCTCACGCAGATACTGCTGCAGAGATGTCCAACTTCTAAGTACTTCCTTTTTCTTATCATAAACAGCATAACAAATACGACTGCGGTCTAAAAGTTCACCGGCCATCACTGTAAAACAGGTGACAAGAACTTGATCCGTTTCAATATTCCGCAATCATTTTAGATGGTATTTTTAGACATCAGAAACCTTACGTCATCATTGTTCTAATGGCGTCGAGTCGCGGGCAAAAATGTCGAATAGAGAGTATTTTTTGTCAAATAAAGAAGCCGTAGAATGATGATTTGATCATTAATTTATGATAAACATGAAGTTAAATACCCCGTGGATAACTGTATAAGAAAACTGTGTTGATGAATCTTTGCTCAATGAACGAATTCACAGATGAACTGAGAATGGGGTATCGGTCAGGGCAAAATAGGCTTTCATTACTTGTCTTTTTTATATAGATTACTGTTTGTGTAACACGGGGTCAGGACTGACGTGGTGCATTCATTGTTATCGGTGAAGAAAGTGCGTGCAGCCACAACGTCCAGTAACTGTGACCCAACACATTAATTTAACAGACATCCTACTTAAATAAGTTATGAAGTATCATGTACCTGTGCCGGAAAAGAGGCCTCTAGGGTTCAAAGGGTTATCATGTGTTACATGCACCCCAGAATAAAGCCCAAATATGGACACCCAGAGTAGCATGTCATGTGGATTTGGGGCCTAGTCAGCAGGACCCGTGCAGGACCCTGGAAGTGCCGTCATGTCACGTGACCCAGTGGAGTCATATTGTGTTGCTGTGGTAACTCGCGTGAGCGGCCATCTTGTGACGTTATTACCATAATGACACGCGGTGATAGTATGCATGCGCAGCGCGTGTTGTTAGGATGATACGTGTTTCCGTCGTCTATTTTGTATCTTAGAAGGCGCTATCTTGGTTCCTATGGTAGCACGAGGTTGCTATCGACCTGGAAGTTCTATAATAGAACAGGGGTGTGTTCGGAGGAAGTGTTCCGTTGTACAACCCGACAATCCCCAAAATCACCAAAAACGACTTTATTTACTACGGATTCCCCCAGAATCCATTTTAGGACTGACATACCATGATTTACAATAGTAGCACGTAGTTCTATAAGGCGTGTTCGATTACATAAGAGCGAATAAAATCCCATTTTGCTGCCTCTCACAGACGCTTTTCCACCTTCTCCAAAACTAGCAATGCAGCTAGTCCTAGCTACTCTCCACCCACCTACTCTGTACCAATTCCGACCTTTGTCCTCGTCCAAGTCTTATAATCATCAGTTAGACTGCTTTATTTCCCTGAACCTGTACTTAACCATACAGAGATATCTCCTTTGTGTTCAACAAACGCCTATATGATTCTCATCATCTCGGTATCGAACTGCTACGTTCTGTGGAACTGTTTCGAGAATAATTTTCTGGAAAACATTTGACCTTCGCACCCCTTTTTTACCGTATGAGACCACGAGGACCATCAGAAAATCCCCAATTTACCACCCCTCTTACCTAGTTATCGAATTTCCACGATCTATTGAATCCCTTTTTGAGAATCCATTTTGGGGAAAACGTCTGATCTTTGGCACCCAATTTATGAGGCTACGAGGGCCAGGAGAAAATTCCTCAGTGAGGTCTAATTTACCAACACTCTTAGCCTCATCACGGTATCGAATGGCCACGTTCGGTGGAATCCCTTTTTGAGAATGTCTTTTTGGAAGACATCTGCCCTTCGGCGTCATTTTTTATCATATGAGGCCATGAGGGCCATGAGAAAATCCCTAATTTACCATCCCTCTTAGCCTCATCTCGGTATTTGAGGATACCTATGGCATAACA
Source organism: Pictodentalium vernedei (assembly GCA_031216915.1). NCBI lineage: Eukaryota > Metazoa > Mollusca > Scaphopoda > Dentaliida > Dentaliidae > Pictodentalium > Pictodentalium vernedei. The sequence continues at coordinate 159,392,467 of CM062296.1, forward strand.
ATATATTATTTGAGGATACCATTTGAGGACAACCTTTATAGGATACATTTGTATGATATCTTCTAGACCATCCACCAGCTTCATAGCTCCAAGGCCACTACCACTGACCTGTCTATAGTCACCATTATCTGTCCTGTCATTAGATACTATAACAGTCACCCAACACAATAGTTTCTACCATCCTTGCAGCCTTGAACCATTACTTTTGGTCACACACTACTACAGTCTTCTACCACTCTATCACCTTTGAACCATTACTTCCGACTTGTAGCATTACTACCGGCATACAGGCTGTCTCTGTCTCGACTCTACCTTAACGCAAGCATTTAACATGTTCAATCTGATTGCGTCATTCCCCCAACATGTACCATTTATACAGAATTCCTATCCTTGTATAACACATATAGGCACAAAACAGGATGTGAATGGATTCCGTAAGTGGGATTGATGGCCGATTCCGTAAAGTAGTGGTAGAAAACTATAGTATTGGATGACCATGTCGACACAACATGGCGCCATTGGGTCACTTGACATGACGTCATTGGGGTCCTGTCCGGGGTCCTGCTGATGAAGCCCCAAAACCACATGACATTCTACTTGCCAGCGCCCAGCAATTTAACCCTTTACCCAACGCAACGGCCGAAACCGGCCAGCACTCTTCTCAAAAATCGCCAATTAATTTGTTTTATTTTTTGTCTCAAAAACATAGGTTATGACCCCTCGTTGGAACGAGCTCGTCGAGCTCGTTCCAACGAGGGGTCATAACTTATGTTTTTGAGACATAAAATGAAAAAAAATTAGTTATTCAAGAATTATTTTTGCAAGTGTCGTCTGCTTTTCATGTTAGGTAAAGGGTTAAGATGCAGAATTCCGTTTGTACATCCTCTTGTAAATTATATAACTAATGATCTCGGTGGTTGCAAATTGCAGATACAAATCTCACAACTGCCGTATTACTACCCAATTTATGAGGCTACGAGGGCCAGGAGAAAATTCCTCAGTGAGGTCTAATTTACCAACACTCTTAGCCTCATCACGGTATCGAATGGCCACGTTCGGTGGAATCCCTTTTTGAGAATGTCTTTTTGGAAGACATCTGCCCTTCGGCGTCATTTTTTATCATATGAGGCCATGAGGGCCATGAGAAAATCCCTAATTTACCATTCCTCTTAGCCTCATCTCGGTATTTGAGGATACCTATGGCATAACAATATATTATTTGAGGATACCATTTGAGGACAACCTTTATAGGATACATTTGTATGATATCTTCTAGACCATCCACCAGCTTCATAGCTCCAAGGCCACTACCACTGACCTGTCTATAGTCACCATTATCTGTCCTGTCATTAGATACTATAACAGTCACCCAACACAATAGTTTCTACCATCCTTGCAGCCTTGAACCATTACTTTTGGTCACACACTACTACAGTCTTCTACCACTCTATCACCTTTGAACCATTACTTCCGACTTGTAGCATTACTACCGACATACAGGCTGTCTCTGTCTCGACTCTACCTTAACGCAAGCATTTAACATGTTCAATCTGATTGCGTCATTCCCCCAACATGTACCATTTATACAGAATTCCTATCCTTGTATAACACATATAGGCACAAAACAGGATGTGAATGGATTCCGTAAGTGGGATTGATGGCCGATTCCGTAAAGTAGTGGTAGAAAACTATAGTATTGGATGACCATGTCGACACAACATGGCGCCATTGGGTCACTTGACATGACGTCATTGGGGTCCTGTCCGGGGTCCTGCTGATGAAGCCCCAAAACCACATGACATTCTACTTGCCAGCGCCCAGCAATTTAACCCTTTACCCAACGCAACGGCCGAAACCGGCCAGCACTCTTCTCAAAAATCGCCAATTAATTTTTTTTATTTTTTGTCTCAAAAACATAGGTTATGACCCCTCGTTGGAACGAGCTCGTCGAGCTCGTTCCAACGAGGGGTCATAACCTATGTTTTTGAGACAAAAAATGAAAAAAAAATAGTTATTCAAGAATTATTTTTGCAAGTGTCGTCTGCTTTTCATGTTAGGTAAAGGGTTAAGATGCAGAATTCCGTTTGTACATCCTCTTGTAAATTATATAACTAATGATCTCGGTGGTTGCAAATTGCAGATACAAATCTCACAAGTTGAATCAATATTTGGAGGGTTTTCATTACTTTTCAGTCTAAAAACTTCATATTTTGGTCCCATTCTATTATTCTGGACATATTTGGAAATATTCCATTAGCAGCAGAAAGTCTGAACTTTACAGCGTTTTTCTGACTATTGTAAATTTGAGGAATGATGGGGAGGGGGCGGTGGGTGTGGGACACCCTTCCCCTGAGGCAATGTGTCTGGTGGTAATGCAATCAAAGTGAAATGTTGCGTAAGTGTGAATTGATCACCTCGAAGACTAACCTCTGTAGTCGTATGCTCCTATTAACATTTTTTTTTTACTTTTTCGTATTTTTTATTCAGATCTTAAGTTCTTATTTACAAGCAAAAAGTACATTTTTCCCATGGATTAATTGTACAAAAAGTTGTTATACATAACACAAAGATGGCAAAGTTAGTTATTCCTTTAGCTGCACTTAGATGTGGGGGTGGGGGTTGTCTAAAGTATGGTGTTGCAAGATGCTGCCGTGTGTGTTTTGCTAGCGATTCAGCGTCCCACATGCATATCATATGACCGTCGTTGTGTATAAACTCCGTTGTCGCTCTCTACTTTCGCACAGATTGTAGGGGATGGTTGATTTGCGACAGTGTAACGATGACTGTCATGACTGCTACAAATTGGTCGTCTGATTTTTTTGTGGAGTTTGACCTCTTTTAACACGACCAAAAATGCACCAATCAAGCCATTCTATACACCAACTAAGGGATTACACGTTCTCCGGCAACTTTTCACCTTATTGCTTAATCGAAATGACATTAACCTAAAATTACGGGAGACGATTTTTCTGCTTAGCACTTGATTCTGGTTTCATTTAGAATAGCGTCTCAGAATGCAACATTGAAGGGAAACATCTAAACAGTACTTTTGACTGGTCAAATTGTGGACATCACAGACTTGCCGAGTCAGTTCGTGGTTCAGCCTCATTGAATAAAATGTTTGTAATAATGACTGTCTGAAACGTCACTTGGCTCCTTGGAAGCCTCGGAACATCTAATAACCCTTAAACCTTTAGCCAAGATAACGGCCAAAACCGATCAGCGCTATTCATAAAAATCAGCATTCTGTTTCCATTATTTCTTCATTTACTTATCTCAAAAACAAAAATCGTTGAGCTCGTTCCCGCGAGGGTCATAACCAATGTTTTTGACGAAAAATATTTGTTTACATATGTGGTCTGCCTTTGACAAAATGCATAACTTTTCACTGTGACACAACACGTGCCCCAACATGCGGTCTCTCGGTAAACTTGTAATTACATTATAAGTTACATTTAAGTAGGGAACGTGGTAGTTGCTTCCACGCAAGTCTTTGATGCCTAGAAAGACAGCCAATACTTGTATAGGAACAGCTGCACAGGCACAGGTTGCAAACTGTAAATATGTAGGGAACATATATAAATATCTCCAATCCATTAAGGCTGAACCACTGCCCTGGAAACTGGACAAGAAAGGATAGCAACGAACAAAAGAAAACAAAACTCCATAACCTACGCATCCCCGCATCCCCGCACCCCCCCCCCCCCCCGCCCCCATAAGAAAACGAAACACAATTATCTCTGAACACCCTCTAATGTGGATACATTCCTGCAATTTGAGGACATCGGTAACAGTTGTGAACTTAAAGACTATTAAAAGCTTACGGAAAAGCTTGCTCAACCTCACTCAACTTTTAATTTTAAAGTCGCTATTTACATGCCTTCTCATATCCTCCGTTTTCCGACCATTTGTTGTAGAATTCGGCCACCTGCTCGGGTTTCACCCCCGGCCTCTGCACAACTGCATTTTTACAGACTATCGCCTCTCTCTCTTCGTGTGTCCACGTCTTCTCTACATCAGATTGATTAAGCATTTTGCTTGAAGCTATCGACGAGCTCAACCTGTAAAGACACAAGTATAAACAAGTTGAATAAACAACTTAAAGATTTTTTTCAATCTACTTCTATTAAGCAAAAATAAAAACTGTTTTTGTTCTCAGAGATTCTTTTCTTCTAATCAGTGAAAGAGCGAGGATTTTATTTTTATTTTTTTATTACCAACGGGACTATGAATTATAAGGAACATATCCAGTGAAAAATCCCTCAATGAGGTATAATTTACTACGACTCTTACCCTCATTTCAGTAATTAACAGCCATATCCTCAGGCACCCCAATTTCGGCACCCCTTTTTGGAAACCATATGTCCTTCGGCTCTCTTTTTTTGTCATATGAGGCCATGAGGGCTATGTAAAAGCCCTCAATGAGTCCTCATTTATTATCCCTCATAGCCTCATTGAATTTTGAGGTTATGATGACCATGAAAAATCCCTCAATGAGGTATAATTTACTACGACTCTTACCCTAATTTCAGTAATTAACAGCCATATCCCCAGGCACCCCAATTTCGGCACCCCTTTTTGGAAAACATATGGCCTTCGGCACCCCTTTTTTGTCGTATGAGGCCATGAGGGCTATGTAAAAGCTTTCAAGGAGTCCTCATCCATTATCCCTCATAGCCTCATTGAATTTTGAGGTTATGAGGACCATGAAAAATCCCTCAATGAGGTATGATTTACTACGACTCATTTAGCCTCATTTCAGTATTTGAGGATACCTATGACCTGTATTATTTGAGGATGCCTATCGAGGATACCTTTTAGAGAATCACTTTTTTGTCATATGTGCTTATGTGAAAAGGCCCAGTACTGTTGACTAAACTACCATGCATTACCCCCCCCCCCCCCCCCACACACACACACAATAACGTCTGGTCTTACATACTGCCTAAACCAGTCACATAAAGCATTAGGTTGACTAGTAGTACCAATGGCTTTCGGGGGGCCCACAGAGGTACATATCGTCTATACTATACTGCAGTTCTATACTGCCAGGCATTACCCCCCTCCCCCACTCCATAATACCACTGATCTGCCATAACGTACTACCTGTACCAGTCATTGGATAATACAAAGCAATCGGTTGGTTAATAATGCCGAGGACTAACAGGGGCCCTACAGGGGTATATACCATGCATCCTATGCCTCCGTCCTAAACAAACGATTATAATGCTGCCTGACCTAGCATTACGAACTACCAATACCAGCCAGAAAATAATACAAATGATTCGGTAGGTTAACTGGTTGAGTGCTAGATTATTTTTGGAAGTTGGAATTTGTTCATATAGATTTGCATTATTAAAAATTATTGGAGAGTGCCTTAAGGCACTCTCCAATAATTTTTAATAATGCAAATCTATATGAACACAATTGTATTTGCTTATGACTGAATAGGAAATTTGTGTAAAGAATATGAAGACTTTAGTATGGTACCCTCATGTTTCTTGAAAGCCATGATAGTGGCTTCCAGCACTCAACCAGTTAATAGTACTAAGGGGGTAATAGACCAACAGATCATTCATCCTATACTGCCAATCTAATCATCCAATAACTATCTCGCATACCGCACTGGCCGACCATACATAACCCCCAGCCCAACAATACTGCTTAACCTAGCTATAGCAGACATAGGATAAAATGAAGGCCCAGGGGCTAATAGTATATCAACATTGATTTATTACACACCCATTTAAAATTAAGGTTTGTCCACGGCATTCTAGGATGTGTGATAAAAATAAACTCTTATTGCACACGTGTGGGATACAGATTTTGGCACTTTTTAATGTAAGAATGCAACTAGTCATATTTCTGGGGATACAGTACATGGGCACGTTTCGATGCGATGGGTCATTTATTTTGATGTTGTAAAGTGGATGTTCGCAGTCTATAGTATCTGCGTTTATATTGTTTCTGAAGAAACTCATGTAGTAATGACTGTCCGACCATCAAAAGAAACTTTCTAATTTATTTTCTTAACGCGAACAATACTGACTGACTATTGATTAAATAACCCGATGGGTTAAAGTATGACATGGAAATGACTCACAAACAGTTCAAACTAAAGAACAATAAAAACAGAATATAAAAGCGTCTATGAGTGACGTCGTTTCGAATGAATGACGTTGCGCGAGCAAGTTTCTAGGTCACCAAATCGAAATCCAAAACAAATTGCCTGTCGATATTCACTTGAATTCGTATGGATTCTTTACCCCTGTTAAAGGCTATAACACGAACTTTAATACATTTTGAGCTGGAATAGTGAACAATACGATAATTTCTCTTGGACAATAAGGACATAAATTTAATTTACGTGGGGCGAATTGACAATGGCTACTGTAAATAGCGTAAATGCCGTAATCTTGACCGGTCGGTCAACAAGTCGAGTAACAACAGTCGCAGGGAATCTGGAAGTCGGATAAACATGTGAGTTTTTTTTTATAATTTCTCATTGATGGATTTTCCGAATTTACACCAATTGTTTTTTGTGAATGTGTGGTAATTTATTTGGTGGGGATCACATCAACCGTTCAAAATTCGCGCTGTAAAATTGAGGCACAAAAAGACGGTGAACTGTATTTGGGATGAACAGTGTTTCATCGATGGAAGTGGTGACGCATTACAATTTACAAGTTGAAACTATGATTCATAGTATGAATGAAAGTTCAATCAGCGTACGAAATAACAATAAGACTGGTCTCCTGCTTGTGAAGAATAATTTGGATTTTTGTCTTATTTTATTTCCTTTACTTCTCAGAAGGATAGGTTAATTCTCACTTAGTATTACTGTAAAAGGCCTGTTTTAGAAATTTGCGAAGGTGTGTAATAAATACAGGATTGCACAAGCGATTGAATGGGTTAATGTTTATCGCACTCGTTTGGTTGGGCGCAGAATACCACTCGAGGCTTCGCCTCGAGTGGTATTCTGCGCCCAACCAAACGAGTGCGATAAACATTAACCCATTCAAACGCTTGTGCGGTTCTGTCTATGTATACCACTACTGCCAGATCACCATCCACCCCCTCCCCTTAAGAGAAGCCCGAACCGAATAACGTTATATAAGATTGTATAGTGGACAACAGCAGTGGTCAGCATCTCTATGACGTCGCGTGCGCATCATGACGTCACGACGTCAATAGCAACGTCAACCGTTTCGCGGAGAGAAACTTTCAATAAAACTCAACTTCCCCTTCAATGTTCCATCACATACCCATACTATATACCCATAGCTCCATGCGCTCGTATATCACAATACATACCATAGCATACTATATATGCAGTACGTACACCAATTGCCGGATCTCGCTAGATAGAACCCAAGTTTTGCTCAGGAAAAAACTGCTCCGGCAAAAGGCTCCGGTTCCTATGGGAATTTAACATTAGCTGCTCCGGCAAAGCTCCGGGTAATCAAGGTCGAAAACCTCCTGCTATACTACTAGCGAACTGAACGTAACGGCTACCCCACGGCGTAACCGCTACGATCTTATCGCTGAACTAATGTAATATACACTATTGTGTACCTGGTAAAGAAGAGTCTTTCTAAGATGGCTGCTTGTCAACGAAGAAAAAGGTAGGAGTCCACTGCAAAGCGAAAATTCAACGTTTTTCATCCATATTGTTGCCTCGCGCATATCCCGTTCAGCGAAGGAATAATTTATCTTTATTGTACATCGCTTCATTCCCAGTGACAGTCTTAAAACTTCTTGAATATCACGTGTGAAAACGATTGAAAGTTTGACTGTTAAATCGAAGCGGAATGCATATCAGCCAACTGGTTATATCTAACTCATTTGAGCATTGTCAACACGTTTCATGATCTCGAATGTATATTGACGTGCACAGGCGCCGGGAACACTTCGGAGTGGGAGTGGGAGACCTCTGGCAAATGGCACTCACTAGGACCAGTAGCCCTGTCAGAACATGCCGAAGACATTCATGTCTCGAGGGGCTAAGAGGCCGAGATGGGGAGGGTATCTCCCTCCCGATAGTGGGGTTCTGGGACCTCCCCAGAAAAACGTTTCAATTTTGAACGCTCCCAGAACCGAATTTAGAGTGTATTTTAGCTTTATTTCGAGAATAGATCACTGAAAAAAACTGAGTGACGAGCCTTGTAAAATGGTTAAGGACGAATCTTGTGAAGGTTTAGATAAGAGTGGGTCATACTTCTCGTTGTTTTGATTTGGTTCGGCAAAGAAATGAGACAACAGAATAAATGATATTTGTTTGTTTTGTTGTCATGTACGTGTAAGGACAGATTCTGTGACTTATTTTCGAGGTCTTCAGTAACCCAATTTCTTTTAAAAAAACCATCATCCAAAAACATCACATGTATTTATTAGATGTAAAAAAAAAAATGCCCTTTGAAGGAAACTACGGCATATTCTGAAACCATCGGCTCTGATTGGTTTTTGGAACTGAAATTTTTATTTTATAGTTTTTCTACCAATTTTCTTTGGACCCACAAGCAAACATTCTGTTGGTCACATCTTAACTCTTAGGCCGCGAAGTATTTTCAAGATACTTTTATCAAATCTTGTCATGGATGTTTTAAAGCAGCTATAACCAGAATTTATAAAAGACTCATATCAGTTTAACTCAAGAAATCATCGCTGAAAAATTCCATTCAGTTTACAGTGGGAAACTTCGATTAAATATGCCCTAATTATACTTATTTTAGTGGCAAGAACAATTCTGTCCTGAAGGAATATCTGCCAGCACTGCCAGCAGCATGCAAGATTGATTGCATGAGTATGAGTATATTAATTTGAGTATATTAAGTTCCAAGTATTGAGCACTGATGAGCAATAGAAAGATTCTGGGATATTATCTGAGATAGTGCATTTTCAATGCAAAATTATATTTTTAAACTTTTCAAATTTAATTGAACCGCAAAGGAGGTTCAAAGGTACTTTTATTCTTGTTCGTCACTCATTAATACTTAAAAACATTGAAGACGTTTCTCAGTACGTACCACGTATCCTCTGATTTTTGATGCGAAGGAGATTTCACGAGAAAAATTCCACTTTTTTGATTTCTCCAACTTGCCAATTGTAGCCATAGCATCCGAAAGATGTTACCGAGAAGAAAGGTGTAAATGTGTGATAAATACAGCTTGTTTCTTTGGAAGAAAATTGGGTTAGCAGAGACAACCCAAGACCCTCAGTGACGCTTACCAGACTTTCTGCACGGAACGACAACATAGTTGAAGCTTATTTTTTATCTTTATTCCCAATTTCTAAGATTTCCCAGGAGCTCGCCATCGATAGGGTATACAGTACCCTCCGAATCGCATGCTTGTCCAACTCGCTGTTATGTATTCATGACCCTTTATTGAAAATATGGTTCAACCATTTCTCCCCACATCTAAGACATTTGAAGAGTGGGTAGCCCCTATATTGGAGACCATTTTGGGGCTCTATGTTGTGTGGAATTCGCATTTGGCTGATGGATTAGGGCAGTGAAAAGTTTAGGGGCAAGATCCACAACCCCCCCCCCCCCCCCCCCCCCCCCCTTAGCTACGGCACTGCTTGTCGCACTTAATTTACAGCTTTACAGTGGATTGCAAATTAAATATTACTTCGTTCAGTTGTTCAATTGGAGTTTTAAACGATACGACGACTTGGAAGAGCCGTTATTAAGGAAAAGTTTTACCTCGTGGAGGATGACACACCCTCCCAACGAGAATGACTGTAGGAATTGTTTGTTGCCCAAAATTTTGGTTGCTTGAATGCTAACATTTTCTCTGGAAACCGCTTTTAGTGGCGAAACCGGAGTGTAGTGTCGGGACAGGGCTACAGCTATACTGTCTCCTGCCAAAAAATAGTGACATCACTATTATTAATTTTTGGAGAAAGGGGACAGCATCATAATTATTAGGCACCATCATGATTATTAAAATGAGTTACTGTCATTCAGGCCTGAAAATAAGCAGTCTGACATTTGCAGAATGAGGTGCCCAGAGGGTGAATTTGATGATGCTATCCCATACAGCGGGTCAATTTATCCTCTGGGTACCCCCATCTATTCATTCTTGAGACCTCTGATTCAGATTGAGGTTCACAGAGGGTAACTTTAGTGATGCTACCCTGCTATAGCAGGGTAGCATCACTAAATTCACCCTATGGGGACCTCATTTTGCAGATGTCAGTCTGCTTATTTTCTGGCTTGCTGTCATTAGAATATCTGATCAGCAAGTCGGCCAAAATACAACACCACCTGAAAACAGCAATTGTTTGAAGAAAATATGATAAAATTTCATCGATGTACACCATGCAGGCTTGTCAGAATTTGAAATTTGCGTACCTTTGAAAAGGTCCTGCAAAAATATTGTGCCTAATCTCTCATTTGTGTGTACCCCATCCATCCCATTGAGTTCCTTTGATCCATGTTAAATTTACAGGAGAGAAGTACAGGTATTGTCAAGTGACATTTGTGGGAATTTCATGAAACCTTAACTATCACTCCCCTAATTTTGGTAGGCCCGCCATCACTATTATTTGGCACCATCACTTTTATTCACTGAACCCCAAAATGTGCAGCATCACTATTATTTGGCCATCACAATTAGTTGGCAGTGGAGAGTACTCCATTGTAAACCCTCAAGACCCTTAAATGAGATAGAGTGAACAAACATCGTGTGGCCAACTCAATTAGCAACCAACTCAAAACATTCCAGGTCAGGTGATTCTGTATTTGTTGTTATTGGTTAAGTAATAGTTTAATGAGAGGCTTAATGCATTAATTGTTCAAACTACCATTAGCCTAGTAATTGATGAATAGTTACCAAGAGTAGTGAGTTGTTTCAGTTCAAATGGTTTAAACTGCTGACTGGTAAACGGTTGCTACCGGTAGGGTCAATATCAGAATAGGATATTGGTTTTGTGTCCAGCTACTAGAATCTCTCTTAGCTCCAAGCTGGTAACTACATCTGGAGCCAATACTATACAACTTTTACAATTGTATTTCCTAAAATTGTATTTTCTACCCATTAATATAACTGACTAAAATGAATCATAAGCATTTGAACAATTTGATACTTTTGTACGTCTTGTGACGTACTCAATTTTTTAAGTTTTAACCTCAATTCCTGTTTTCTCCCGAATAGTGCTCTGTGACAACTAATATAATCCCGCTGTCAAGACTTCTCAACTGGTTTAGTGCCAGAAGCCACTATCAACGCTTTCACAGAATGGGGATACCAGAGCAAAAGCCAACACTTCCCTTGCTTATATTTCATATTCAGTCAATCACAAATAATATTTTGTTAATATAAATTTGTTTTATTACAAATTATTGGAGAGTGCCTGAGTGCGCTCTCCAATAATTTGTAATAAAACAAATTCTGAATAACAAATTCAGACCACCAAAAATAATCTAGCCCTCAACCAGATAATCACTAATGTGAAAAATATCTTGTTATTTGTTCTTTCCGCATTTTGAAAAACGTTGAAGAAATTGAATTCCCAGTGACGATTGAACGTCAGGATAATTAAAGTCTCAAAGTGTTAATAGATATGGTAATCGTAGTCTTTCATGATTACAAGTAATCAATAGTAATTAATCACATTTATAAATTAACAGTAATCGTTGTTACTTTTGTGCTTTCTTTATGGTTACTTTTTTGAAAATTGTGTTTAAAAGTTTTTAAAAAATCTATCAAAATTTATCTTTTGAGAAACGGGGTACATAAAACTGATTTTAGTAACTGAAATGCCAATACAGTTAAGATAGAATTATCACGTTGTTATTATTATTTGGTATTATTCTGGGAATTGAATATGTGCTAAACAAATTCTCAAGCTTAGAACCTTGAACAATTCACACTGTCCTAATATTAAATCAGATCTTATGCAGGAATGATCAATTTTCTATGTTTAACTGGAATGGTGAAATTAACTCAGGCTGACGATTTTACATGATATGATTTTCGTGAAGTCCATTTCGAGGATTTTTTTTTATTACGATAAGTAAACGTACTATAGAAATCTCGTACCGATTGACATCATGCATACTTATGAAGCTCGATATTGCGTACTCTGTAGTTGTAAATAGTAGCAGTTGGAATTTTTGCCGATTTGAAACCGAGTTGTAATTTGAAAAGTAAAGGAGACATCAGCATCGTCAAAGAAACTCTAAAATCCAAATAGATGGAATTTCCAACTATTCATGACTTGCCCTCCGAATGTCCAACTATAGGAAATTTGGGCTAGGATTGGAGGGGGGGGGGGGATGATACCCCCCACACACACCCACACTCATACACCCCCCCCCCCTGTCACCACGTCCCTGCCTCTAATATGGTATTTTCTGCTCTACTGAAAGTTAGAAAATGAGGGAACAGCTTGTTAAATTACCCTGCCATGAATAACTGACTAACACCAACTTGATAATTTGAAGTTCACATCCTAACAGTTTCGAATAATTGTGGCCATAAATGCTCAATTGTTTACTGATGAAACAACAGTTCTACACCTTGGAAATTTAATGTTTTGTTATAATTCTTTATTTTAATGGTCATTAAAAACAGTTTTGAGTGTTAGTACATTCTCAACGTCAAGCTGATTGTGCCGCTGTCAACACAGGACTATTTTTATTGTTATCAATTATTTGCATAGTTAAATTTTGTCCTCTACATGTATAATTTCCATTGAAGAATTAATTTCAATAAAGATAAGCAGTTTGTTAACCAATTTTAATACATTAGACTGATACCTCAACTACTGGCTTGTTTAGATTAAGTGACTCATATTTGAATGACATAGTTAACACATGTAGTTGGATTGTTTTACTGATACCAAGTTTGTGTTTTTTAAGCGTAAACATAGAGATGTTTATCATGGAATGGCTTCAGAAAATAACATAGCAGTATGCACCGATCAGGACAAAATGATTCAGTGTGGACAACCATCCATCTTGCTGATGAAGGGGGCGCAGTGGCTTAGTGGGTAGAGGTGCAGACTGCAAGCCGAGAGGCCCTCGGTTCGAATCCCACCTGCAGCAACCGCTTTGTGTCCTTGAGCAAGATACTTCACCTCCATTGCCCATGTGGGAGCGCGGCCGTTTTGTATACTTAGGCGCCCTCCACGTCGATGGTGCATCTGTCTTCAACAAATGCTTATCTTGCTTCTGTTGAGTTAGTATGTTGGGGAGCTGACAGTGTTCGCCGTTGCTCGGTGGTTCCCTCCGGGTACTCCGGGTTCCTCCACCCGTAAAAACTGCCATGACCATGATAAATCTGTTGCTTTTTTTTTAAAATAACCTGCAAGCTATTAATGATGAGCTTGAAGTCAATTACCAGCTTTTGGATAACCATAGGGCATCTTTTCCCCAAGTATTCTTTTGATGGCAATTCTAGACCTTGTCATCTTTTCTTAGAAAGCTATTCTGACGAACTTTGTAAGAAAAGATTGCAATTGGTGGAGCTGTCTACAAAAGAAAGGGAGGAAAAAGTCTCTTGTGACTATCCTATAATTTGAAGTCGCCAGTATTGGAATAATTATTATTGGAGTTTACGGTAACGTAAGGTCCGTATTAGAATAAGCCCAACCCAGGCATTGATTACCAGTCTTATTTTACCCGAAAAACAGAACATGTGTACCGTAGTAAGCAAGCACTGCTTTACGTCACACGAGGGCTAGTGTAATAATAAACTACATCCCACTGAAGTGAAAAAGCAGAAAGAATTCTGTAATGTAATAAATTACTTTTTCAAAGTAATTGTAATCATAATCATTACTTTTCCAAAACGGAGTAACTGTAATCGTAATCATTACATTTTCAAAGTAATTACCCCAGGCCTGGCTGTATTGCAGAAACCTTAAACCTTATCACAATTGCTGCATGGCATTGACGAAGATACATCGCATCATCCGATTCTACAAAGAGGATTGGATAAACGAAATTTATAGATCACAACACGTGCTTCAAGAGAACTCATGCCAAGACAGAATTCTAAGTAGATTTCTTCAAAATGATCGATACTTCCGTCTGTGGGAAAGAATGGAAAACTTTTGGAAACAAACCAACATTTGTCACGTGACATCGGAAGAGTGCCCTAAAAAATCGTTATGAGACCCAACTACCAACACTGAACGATGTTTGACGAGACCTAATTATCATGCATATGAAGAAGACTCGATTGACGTTCAACAAACCAGTAAATTTGGGAATCTGCATTCTAGATTTTAGCAAGACCTTGCAAGAGTAATCTCGAGCCAAACCTCTCTTTGGGCATCTCTTTGAAAAAGAATAATAAAGTGTCTGATAAATTCAAATTGGAAACTGTGGGTGAATAAATCGCAGAATGGATCGGGTTGGGAGTGAAGTTGTTCGCCCACAGAATCAACAGAAGGGAAAAGAGCCACCAACAAATTAAAAGGGACTCAAAAGTACTTTGTTTGAAACAATATGACTTTTGAAGAGTACAAACGTTGTCTGTTAGAATGTGAGCCAATCCGAAAACAGATTAGATACGAAGCAATAAACATGACATCTATACGGAGATTGTTAATAAATTTATCTTTTCAGTGATGATGACAAAGGGTCCAATCAACCGAATGGAATAGGGACCTTAGCACACAGACATCATTCCACAATTCCTAAACATCAAGAAGGGTTAGAAGAGTCAATGCAAATATCTATCAGATATCTAATTTAGCCAAACCCAGGGGTCCCAGTGATGCGGTATCTAAGATATAGACGCTGGAGAATGAAGGATCATCCAGGCAGTGGCCAAGAATGAGGTGAATACCGATTTCTATGCCGAATTAAATAAAATCGTCAATCTACCGAAAATCGAGGATGGAGATTTTGAATCAACTGCGGTAAATACAGGCTTCGTGGATTCCGCCCTGTCTAATCTCAGACCTATCTCGAAATGCTCGTGGACCAATCAGAACAAAATATCGGGAGGAATGATGGAGGCCGAAATCGGCATGGATAGAAACAAACTATTCGGTATAGAGCCTGGCTATTCGGATCAAGTGCCATCAGCAGAGACTACACCATTCCTTTACAAGTCGATTTGTGAGATAGAATTAATTTCAAGATCGTTTCGTCTAATCTCAAAGCTGCACCTTCTGAGGTGTCTCTGTTGATTGAATGCAATCCTTTGAATGAATATAAAAATAGAAAACATGGACTGGTTTTTTTTCAGTCTCAGCAACTCTCTGAGAACAAAATGAATGAATTGGAAACTCAATTTTAAATTACCTTAAACAAAATTAAAATTAAACAAACCAAATTAAAATAATCCAAATTAATTGAAAAAGATAATGTCAAAAAAAAGAAACAGGTTACATTCCATTTTTTATAGATTGTTTAAATGACGAGGTTCACGATATAAATGAAACAGTTTGAAATATTTGCTAACGTTATTTGAAGGTCAGGTAAGTTTGATATATAATTAAAAACTAAAAAGGAAATATAAACTATGTCTGATATCTCATTTCATAGAAAAAAATACTAAAAATACCCATTTCCGTTTAGAACAAAAACAAATATGTTACATTATTAAAAGGCATGTTCCTATTTAAATTTTAACTAAGGAACAGGAAAATTTATCATTCAGTATTTAACCCCTCAAAAAAACCAAACCCGAATTTAATTTGGTAAAAAAGAAAGAAAAGGTTTTCTTTTTATCTTTTTATTTTTCTTTCATTCAATGTGATTTTTTTTCACTTTTATGTATGTATAAAACTATGTCATTTTTTTCTATTTCCCGTAGGACAGACATTTTATTTCCATCCAGTTGAAATGATGAAGGTCTATTGGAAATGACTAAAGCGAACACTTCCATTTTGTCAATGCATTTTTCTTGAACTGCATCTTGACCTGAATGTCTAAGACACTATTCCCAAGTCTCTAGCTTCCTTTGCTGACAGCATTCACCTACAAGGGATAGAGCATTCTTGTATTCGATGAGACTGATGTTCGGATTACTTGTCAATTCATCCATGCAATGATATTTCGATCTGAAGTCCACTGCATCACGGAACATCCCACAGAAGTCATTCTTTGTGAACCAGACATAATGATTTATTGTGGGACATCGTGTGGCAATGGGCATCACGTTCATGTTTCACATGTTCAGTGATGGAATAAGGATGGATTATTTTCTTATGAGCCATCCTTGTCAGGTTGAAAGCCAATTATTAGGAAACGCGGTCGTTCCAGAGAGAATTTCACTGTCAGTCTCGAACTGAAGGTTTTCATTCTGGGAAAGCACACCGTCCCATTCTGAATCTTGTGGGTAATCGAGTTTTCAGTTCGATGGTCTTGTAGAGTTTGAATTTTTTCACGTTAACTAGTTTCATGTGCAGCACCAATTTCGACGTCTTGCTCACTCGGTTTCATTGTTCTTGCATCCACATTGGCAGCTTTCACGACGGCATCATCGTCTCTCTTATACACTAGGGTGAGGTTGTGTTTAAATCTGTACAGGATCTTGTCGTAATACTCAGCAAATTCAAAAGTATTTTGAAATAAACTTTCCTTTGCGATCCGAGGTCTGAAGAATGCATTATTGAGATCGGTTCCCATCACAGGTTCGTATTCATGTACCTCGTATTCCTTGATACTTGCGTCTTTTACTATATCTACTGTTATGTTTAATCTGTCCATGTCTGTATTTTTTTTTTATTTTCCGTTATTTTATTTCTTTTTTCGTATTTCTTTATATAAGTCTCCCCCCCCCCCCAATTTTTTTTTTTTAAATGATCTTTTGCAATTATTGTTCTTAAAACTCTCACGTGATCTCTTCACCACTCAGTGCTTCTATCTCATAAGTGATGAGATCGGTGTAAAAAACTCGAACTATGACAGATTTCTTCCTAAATGTTGGCGAAACGATTTTATAACTATAAATCTTCATTTGATTGCACACGGCAAATTTAGGCACTCTTCATATCATCAACCGCATGGGATATAGATTCCTATAGACTTTCTTTTCAGTTTGGGGATGGCTAGCTTCTGCGGGTGTCATCTTGATCAAATGGTGAAGAGTATGGTCATAATCGTCGAACACATGGCATAGAATTAGGCGTGAAATATTTTAAGCACTCTTTCCTTCATGATTTTATTCCATTGTTCGACCATGCAAACTTTCTCTTAATTTTCTTTGGAATAGATGTCGATCACTCGGTGAACTGAACATTGTAAAATTCTCAACCTTTGTCCACCCATAATTTCTCCAGTTTTTGAGAGGACGAATCGAATATTTTCTAGAGAGCTTCTGTCGTGCTCGAGTCTGATTTATTTTCATCCGTCTCATTCATCCGTATCTTGGAAACAGGTCTATGACCATCAGTATGTATTTCACGCATCCATTGTGCGTGTCTTGAAAGCGAATGCATGTCCTCAGATCAGCCGCCAACGAGTGATCCAATATTTTGACATATTCTCTTCTTCTGCAAAATGTATACACCACAGGTTTGTGAAATTCGTCTGCTAGGGCATAAGTGAATTTTTATTTGCTATTTCTCATTCTGAAGTGACGTTTAATGCACACCTATGCTTTTATTTTCATGAAATATACGCCTTTTCTGTGAAAACTGAAGCGAACAATATTTTTTTTATATTATCCTTGAACAACACAGATCATGTGTGTGAACTATTTATTCTTTTTTACGTTTGGGTTATTTTTCGCAATAATTTGTGTTTTTAATATTTTTTAGTAAACTGTAGGCATGTAGTAAATACAGGACAGCATATGCATTCGAACTGCCATTTTTACCGTACTCGGTCAATTTTGGTGGGGGGATAATATTGAACTCAAAGAGTTTGGCTTCTTGCTCAATATTATCACGAATGCCGTTCTGTTTATTTCAGATCAATGACTGCATTGTGTCCTTGGGCAAGACGCTTAATCCCAATTGCCGATGCAGGGGCACGATGGCGTTGTGTACTAAGGCATACTGCTCGCCGATGGTTCATTTGTCTTCAACCAATGCTAACCCTGCTTGCGTGGAGTTAGTACACTGAGGAGTCTGAAAGTTGCTCGCCATTGCTCAGTGGTTCTCTGCAGGTACTCCGGCTTCCCCCACCCCCAAAAAACTGTCTGACACGAGGTGACACTGGCTGTCGAATGTTTCGTTGAACCCCAATAAATAAATAAACAAATAACAATTTTTTTTCTTTGAATTCAAATTATTTTTATTTCTTTTTTCTTTTACAATGATTGAAGAGCAGCATATCATATTTCCTATTCAAACCAAAGTGTCCTAATTCTCCTATATGCAAGAGACTATTTCCATCCAGCATCTCACAGACCATATTTAATGTCTACAGAAAACACATGATGATTGCATCTTCATATTTCATGTTCTGACAGATTTAGCGGTCGTCGTCCACGCCATGATCGCATTCACAACCGGGACATTTCATCATCAAGGCTCTAGGAATGTTTTCTTTCACGAGATGGGCAATGTTCTGTAAAACACAGCTTCAACATACTCATGATAGTCTTCTTATTTTCTTTTTTTCATTTCATCTTCTATCTGGTTCACTTTTCTCCTTTTTTAATTTGTTTAATTATGTTTTTGTTCTTTTATATATATAATCAAAGACAGACAAAAAAAATAAGAAATTGGATAAGAAAAATATTCAATTTTTTTTCAAAAGATAAATATTTTCTATTTTTCTAAATATGTATTTCTATTTTCCAAAATATATATTTTCTATTTTTCGAAATATATATTTTCTATTTTTCAAAATATGTATTTTCTATTTTTCAAAATATATATCTCTAAAAATGGTTCTATATTTTTTTTTTAGATATATATTTTCTATTTTTTTTCTGTTTTACGAAATATATATTTTTTTCATTTTTTTCTCTATTTTCTTTATTTTTAAGAAAAAAAAATAACAATGTAAAACATTGAAATGGCACTAATAATTTTTCCAACTTTATTTTGGGCCAATGTTTGAAAAATAAATGAAAATTCAATTTACACTCAAAAATAAAATTGAATCTGGATGCACAAAATACAGGTCTTATAAAGAAATGTTGTAATTCCCTCTGGAAATTTCAGTTTAAGTTTCTTAGAGTGTTCAAAAACATTTTCAGGCTTATATTTTTCAGTGAGCTGGAAAATGTTTTTGGAATTTCCATAGTAAAACGTGGGGCACACATTCGAATAACAAACCAAGACAAAATTGGCCACAGACGCTCAAAAATGTACGTCTTTTTAACAAATGTTGTAATTCTTCATGGAAATTTCAGTGTTAAGTTTCAATCCTGCTCAAATGTCGGAAATGTCTAAGAATTTCCATAGTACAGGTGGGAACGTGAATAGGTTAAACGTGTAAACATTAATACTAAACACTCCCAAACTACATACTTATTTTAGGAGTTTGGGCATTAAAACAAGATTTTACTTAGAAAATTACAGGTTCTGAGAAATTTCTGGATTGGCCATGAGCTTGTTGAGGTATAAAATAGACATGAATGTTTAATGTGTGAGCTAGAATTAACTTTGAAAGTTCCACAGACACTTTCGAACTGAAGAAAAAATCTATTTTGTTTAAAGTCTGAACAAAAGTAGGTGAGTCAGACCTCTTTTACACTCTCCTAACGATGGGAATATGAGTGTTTGAATTAAAATTGAAGTGTTTATTCATTTGTTTTAATTTCGTCAGCCCTTCCGAAAGATTCAAGTATATCAACCCCCGAGTGATGCCCCCCCCCCCCCCCCCCCCAGAACTCAATTAACTATTATTAGCTTTCACTGTAGGAGGTGCAAGGTGCATGCCAATGTGCAATTTTGGACGAGTTCGTCGAAGTAGTATGTCAGAGTCCACCCTACCCTTTTAGGGACACCACATGGAATTCCGGAAGGAACGTCATAGTCACGTGACCAAGTTACATCATGTTGGGTTGACATGGTAGCCCATGTGAGTAGCCATGTTGTGACGTCATTGCCATAGAGATATGTGGCGCGTGTCGTCTATTTTGTATATTGGAGGCCTCCATCTTTGTTTCGATGGTAGCACTTGGTTGATATGTGACCCTAAAATCTCTAATAGGATGAGGATGTATTCGAAGGACGAGCTCGATTCAATCGGTGTGTATCTAATTATCAAAATATACCCGACAATTACCCCAAATCACCAAAAAACATCCTAAGCCACTGCAACAGACTTTATTTGTTACGGATTCCTGAGACGGGTTCCATTGTATAGAAATCAATCCAGTTACCAATAATCTTCTGTTAGAATTACCACAAATAGCCCAACAACTGTTTATCTGGCTCGGATTTTGTCCATTTTTCTATCTTGTTGTTCGAATCCCTGCAGAATCATCGTTTTCCTACCCCTATCCCTGGCTTACGAGAGCTTATTCTCTTCTGTCGAAACAGTTACCGTTTTGCTCTTTCTTTGATTTCTTCTGTTCTCTTCGATCTTGGTTGTGTTGGATCTTGGGTGTGTTCAGTTAAATCTTCGTTCTCTCACTTTTGTACATCGGCTGTGAAGCTCTGTTGTTCTATATTGACTGGTTGTACTAAAGTATGCCCGTTTCGTCTATTCAGTTGAATGAATGAAAGGTTTTAGCGCGCCGAAGGAGCGCAGGGACGATGTGGGATTTACAAATCCCTTGCGACCCGGTTAACCTTATTTTTTTCTCTTGGATCACACAGGCCTAGCTTTTCTATTGCCCAAAATGGAGTCTGAGGGGGTTATGCACGCGGTTAGAATACCCGACAGTTTACGTTGGAGTGTTAGATGGTCAATACTCTATCCCTCAACACCTTTAAAACTATTAGAGAGCGAGCTCTATTCGGTTCCAGTTCGGCGATGGTAGAGGTTTGAGTCCCACCATGGTGGCGAGCCAGAATGTAATGTTGTGCGATGGCAAGTTTAAGGGAAGAAGAGAAAAGAAAACCAAATAGCAACGCCGGTTTGGTAGCGGCCCCGGTATATGACCATAGCGGTTACAAAAAAAGAAGTGGAGAAAGCTCCAACAGTTTAGTTTTGAAAAACCGGGAGACATCCATCAAGCCTTCTGGGAGATAGGATGTCGTATGTGATTTTGAGGTATCTGGTTATCCTTCGGGAATTCCAAATGACCTCCTCCACCCCCCCCCCCCCCCAAAAAAAAAAACCTCTCACTGACACACACCATCAAGCCCTTAAAAGGGCTGTTAAATCTTTATTCAAATGTTTATTTATATCAAATGTACACTCGTTCCCAGCCAGACAAGCTTGTTTCAATCCTTGCCTAGCGTTTGGTGGTTTCTTGTATATGTTGCAGAAAGGTAGGTTGCACCAATTCCTCCTACGCTTTGGCTACCATTTCCATGCGTCTTCTTGATAAGAGTGTTGCAAGAAAATTTGAGAATGTTCAGTTAGAAAAGTTATAGGCAGAGAGAAAGATAGGTATCCGCTATTGTATATTGTGCCTGCTGTGTGATTGTTGCTATGGATTGGGTAAGGGGCGTGTTTCTTCGGAGCCCACTCCCCACACGCAGAGTTGCGAGGCAATCCTCACAGACTCAATCCTAAAGACCTCAATGAGTAGCGAGGCAATCCTCACTGACTCCACGCAGTTTAATTCTATTGAGTAATTTTAATTTACTGTGGATTATTTTGTTTTTCTGTTTAGGGTTCGGTGTTCGTTCAGCTTCACCATTGATTCAGTATCCTGGAGTATGTGGAGGGTTTTGTTATATAGATCTTATTAAACGCGTTTCAATCGCGCTTCAGCAGAGTTGCGAGGCAGTCCTCACAGACCCTATCCTAAAGTTCCCAATGAGTAGCGAGGCAATCCTCACTGACTCCACGCGATTTATTTTTTTGTATAATTTTTTTTTTTTTTTTTTTTTTATTTTCTGGAAACTTATTTTGTTTTTCTGTTAAGGGATCGGTGTTCGTTCAGCTCAACCATTAATTCACTATCTTGGAGTCTGTTGAGGGTTTTGTTTTGTAGGTCTTTTAATCGCGTATCAAAAGTTTCTATTTTTGCTAGCCCGTGAAGCCCCTTTATCGGTGTCCATTTCGGTTTGCATAGTGCCACTCGCAGGGCATAATTTTGAACCCTCTGTAGCTTCTGAATGTTGGTTTTGCTTAGGTTGCTTGTTATTATGGCACCGTATTCTAGTACCGGACGTATAAATGTTTTGTAGAGCTTGAGAAGCACATCTTTGTTTGCTCCCCAATTTCTACCTCTGATCATCTTCAGAAAATTGATACGTTTAGTAGCTCTAACCGTAATGGAGTTTACGTGACTGTTTAGACTGAGATTGCTATCTAGGATAAATCCCAAAAATTTGGCCTCTTTGTTTGCTTCTAGTTTGTGATCGTATAACTGGAGATCGATACTCGGGACTGGTTTTTTCCTTTGCTTTTTGAAGAACGTAACTTTTTGAGTCTTGGCGGCATTGAGTTTGATGCGCCACAGGGCACATCAGCTCTCAAGATCGCGAATGGTATTCTGTAGACGATTTTTAATTATGTTTCTGGACTTGCTGGCTGTCCAAATGCCTTTGTCGTCTGAGAACTGCGATAGTTCAACAAAGTTTTTCCCTACTTTTTCTGTATCATTCACATATATTATGAAAAGAAGCGGACTTAGAACCGACCCTTGTGGTGTTCCCGCTTCGAGTATTACTTCCTCTGACACCTCGCGATTAACCCTCACCTTGATTTTTCGGTCATTTAGAAATGATGATGTGATCCTTAGAATTTTAGTGGGTAATCCCATTTTCGCTAGTTTATATCTCACGCCATTGTGCCATACCGAGTCGAACGCTTTTTCTACATCCAAGAAAAGCGCGGTTCCGATTTCGTTTTGACTAAATGTTGTTTTCATATAATCGACCAGTCTATATGCGTGTTCGATTCCCTCTTTCTGACTCCTATACGCTCTTTGCCATTTGTTGAAAAAGTTGATTGATTCGAGATAGCTGCGAAGTCTCGTAGTGAGAATCCGCTCAAATATTTTCGCAACACAGCTCAGCAAGCTGATTGGGCGGTAGTTAGAAGGGTTGGTAAGGTCTTTGTCGGGTTTAGGTATCATGACT
This sequence comes from Pictodentalium vernedei, assembly GCA_031216915.1. Taxonomy (NCBI): domain Eukaryota; kingdom Metazoa; phylum Mollusca; class Scaphopoda; order Dentaliida; family Dentaliidae; genus Pictodentalium; species Pictodentalium vernedei. The sequence goes on from CM062296.1 coordinate 159,415,537, forward strand.
CCCGTGGCCACTTTCCAGCATTTTGGGAAGTACCCACAGGAGAGACAGCAGTTTAAGAGTTTGGTAAGTCTGCAGTAGAAGATGTTGGGGCACTGTTTCATTATTTTGTAAGAGACTTCGTCTTCTCGTGGGGACGAAGATGACCTGCATTTTCTGATTATACCCATGACCTCTTCTACGCTTATTGGTTCGGTTAATTCATGGTCGTCCCCGTCTTCATGCCTTTGGTCGAAGTTCGGTTCATTGAAGATTGAGTTATCTTTGACAAATTTATTTACTCGTACCTTAAAATCATTGTCATATCTGTTCCCTTCTTGTGGACGATGTGCCTTCTTTAGAAGTTCGGCAAAAGCACTGGCCTTTGCCTTGGCGTCTATGGCCATAGATCCGTCGCTAGTCTTTAGCGCATTATTATTGGCAATTTTGCTCTCTGGCCAGTAAGAGTTTTAAATGTATCCCAGAACCTCTTAGGTTCTCTCAGCCCATTTAGGTTTTCGGTTGCTTTTTCCCATCTCACGCGATTGTCGTTAGCTATGGCCTTTTTTACTTCCCCATGAAGGCGATTATACGCGGTTTTAAGTTCTGCTCTTTTCATTTGATCATTCTCTGATTGGTAAGCCCGGAAGGCTTTTCATTTTTGTTTGATTATTTGAAGAGTTGTTTGGGTTATTCTGTTTATCCGCGTCTTTACTGTTTGCTTGGGACAGATTTCATCTAGTGTACTGTTGATAACCTCGTTAAGGTGGGTGCAGGCTTTTTCTAGTTCATGAACATTTGAGGGGTCATTTGCCTTTATTTTTACTTCGATAATGTTTCTGAAGAGGTTCCAGTCAATTTTTGATAGGTTCCTCCTATTCACGGGCTGATACCTTGAGGGACCAGTATTACATTTCAGAGTGGCGTGAACCGGCAGGTGATCACTGCCTAGATCATCATCACCTACAAATATGTCTTGCATTTGGCTGGTTAGTGATTTGCTGGTGATAATCAAGTCTAGGATATCTGATTGATGGAGTGGGTTGTTGCTTATGTATGTTACGTCTTGATCGTTATTTACCACGAATAGATCGAGTTCTTCAATGATGTGGAAAAGGGCGTCACCATTAGGCTCAGTCTTATGACAACCGAATACCTGGTGTTTGGAATTGAAATCACCCAAGAATATGCAGTGCTTGTACTTGTTGGTAAAAAATTCAAATACTTTACTGTCTACTGTTGCTTGCGGCTTGTTATAATATGATATGATGGCCACGTGTTTGTGGTCAAGTTCAATTTCAGCTGCAATCACTTCAGCATTGAGGTGGTCGCATGGTATTGATTTGTATTTAATCTCCTGCCTTATTAGCAGAGCGACACCGCCGCCTTTTTGGGCGGGGCGATCTCTTCTAATAATATCAAAACCACATAACGAGAATTGTTTGTTTGGTTTAAGCCAGGTTTCGCTAATTCCAATTACGTCCGTATTTTTTAAATAATATGACATTTGCATTTTTTTCTGATTAACGCTTCGAGCGTTCCACTGGACTATTTTTAGTGTATCCATGAATGGTTTAGGAATAACTGTACTAAGTTTATTTAAGTTTAATTACTATTTGTAATATTGTTACATAATTATATTCTGTTGACGGCCGCTTCTAATAGCGTGTGAGATATTTGAGTATTATATAACTTAGAGGCTGTTTTACTAATCTCTTTGCAAACGTCCGAAAGACTGGTGTCCAAGTGTTTCTTCATTATGCTGAAAATAGAGCCAGCCATTAGAGTACACGTGGAATAAGGGGAAGATGAGTTCTCGACATTACTTACATTTAGAGCTTTAAGCTGGATGTTTGTTTTAACTTTTTTGAAGTGGCTACAACCCCGGTAGTTGCTGGGGTGTTGACCACCGCAATTCGGGCATTTCAGAGTTTTAGCACTACATGCCTTCGCGATGTGTTTGTCATCGCATTTCATACATCGTTGCTCCCCGTTGCATTTGTGTGACAAGTGCCCAAATTTCTGACACTTGTGACACTGAACGGGTTGCGGAAGAACACGATATTCCTCGGTTTCGTATTTTTTGCCATTAATAATTACCCCTTTGCTTATCAGATTTAATTTCGTTGCTCTATTAGGGCATTTTACTTTTATTTTCCAAATATGGTTATCCGTGGCTTTGGAGATTAGTCTCTCCCACGAGCATCCTGGAAGGGCTTTATCAATCGAGTTTTTTTCCGTTTTGGGGTGGACGCGTGTGATTACGACACAGGGGTTTCGTTGCGGGTGGCCCTGTGTCTTGTTGGTTTTATTGGTCACCTTAGGGGGTGTTTTGGCTTTTAATTTATCGGCGTACGTCGCTCTATCGGTTGGGCTAGCTGTCGCATTCACTATTTCCGGTGATGTAGACTCTGTTGCGTTAACAGAGTCCCCATTTCTTGGTGTGACCACCGAGTCCTTTTCAGTAGCGGTGCTCTGGTAATTTTTCTTGATGATTTTTGTCTTCTTGACATGCCGATCAATAGTCATACAGAAACCATTTTCGTCTTCGACGTCCACGGTTTCATCATTTTCACGGAACTCATTGGAGAGTTTCCTTTTCTATCGATTTTGGTTTGGTGATTTTTTCCGTCGCTGCGATTTGGGGACTTTAGCTGAATTTTTATCCAATTGAATTTCCACCGCAACGGCCGGGGAAACTGCGACCGTGTTGGTAGCTTCTTCTACTATGGAACGCAGTCAGTTATCCTGGCTGGGGGTAATTAGATCTGAATCTATTTCAGATATCCCCGGCAGTGAGCCGGCGGACGCAGGTCTTCTCATTTCTGTAGCAGCGTCAATACATGGTAAATCAGGAACTGGAGGAGCATGGTCCTCCTTACCTGGTTTGGCTTTCAGAATTGCCTTTTCCAATTCCCTTCTCAATTCAGCTTTTTCTTTATCTGCCTGCCGCTTCTGGGCTTGAAGCTCTGACCGCAAACCCTATATGGTGTCATTTAATCTGGCTATTTCTTTCCGAAAGCCAGACATCATCGACATCATCGATGTCATATCAGTATTAGTGGAATTTCCACTGTTGCTCAGACTACCAGAATTAAAGGCAGAACTGTTTAACTGAGCTTGACTTTGTTTATCCATTATTTTTATTTGTAAATAATTCTAAAGTTCTAAATTTTATTTTTTAAGTTATTAAAGATTTTAATTTAATTGTATTGACTTAAATTGTATTGACTTAAATATTCGTTTTTAGTTTTAACAGAGAAAAGCTGACAGAAAATAGACTGATTTAAAGATAAACACTTACAAAATTACACTAGAGTGCACAGAAGTGGTACAGAGAACAATAGGCTTTGTTAATATCCAAGCTGTGAGATGTGTTCAGTCAGGAGCTTTCACAGACACGTCCGATCAGTACGACTGTCAATCGCTGAATTCAGTTGTGTTCTTACAATAGTTTATATAAGATTGGGTGTCATTGGGTGTCATCATTGTATGTGCTGTATGTGACGTCTACACATTGTGCATAAGCAAACAAGCACTTATCGACACATCCATCATGAGGCTATGTGCTATATGTAATGCGTACACATTGTACACTAGCACACAAACACACCTAGGAAAGTCGGAATACGTTATGGAGAGATTGGGGAAGCCGTAACATAGACAGAACAGACCAAAAAATGGAGGGAATAAGCTAAAGTAGGACTGGGGTAGGAAAAAACGATGATTCTGCAGGAATCCGAACAACAGGCAGAAGAATTGAGAACATTCGAGCCAAATAAACAGTTGTCTGGTTGTTTGTGATAATTCTAAAAGAGGATTCTGGTTAATTAGTTTGACTCTTATACAAAGGAACGAGTCTATTATTGGCAAAAGAAGGATTCTGGGGAATCTGTACTAAATAAAGTCCGTTTCGGTAGTTTGGGAAGATTTTTGGTGATATGGGAAAATTGTCAGGCCTATTTCGATAATTAGATACACCACCATTGAATTTACCCCCCCCCCCCCCTCGCCCCCTCCCCCCCTCCCCGAATACATACTCGTCCTTTTAGGGGTTTTTGGGTCACATACCAACCATATGCTACCATAGAAACCAAGATAGAGCCTCCAGTATGCAAAATAGATGAAGAAAGGACGTATCACCCTAACAAATCATTCTGCACATGTGCACTAAGACCAGGTATCACTATGGTAATTGCGTCACAAAATGGCCGCTCACGTGGGCTACCATGACAAACCAATATGACGTAACTGGGACAAGTGACTATGACGCCACTTCAGGGGCCCCCCAAATATGGGGAGGTTATCCCCAGACATACAACTCATCGATGATCAATAGTGATACCTGAAGTGCAAGGTAGTGTCTAAAAGGTCATCATTATGCGAGTCGACGGATTAGGAAAATCCCAGATGGTTACTGGACCACACAAATAAATCAGTCATTCAACTATGGTCCTGGTTGGTCAGATTGGTTTCCCACCCTTGATGGTTGATGGTTTATTCTCGTTGATTGAATTGGTTTTGGTAACATTTCTCTGACATGATCTGCCGCGAAATTTGAAGAACGGAAGACCCAGAGCGCCGACCAACGAGGTTTTGTATACCCCAAGACCAAGACCAAACAAAGACCGAGTAAATGACCAAATAACAATGTTCGTTGGTCTTTTTGTCAGACCATACAACGAAATAAGGAAAGTGTGACGAATTACGTCACAATTACGCTCTAATGACTCCGGCAATGTCTGCTAGAGAAAAGTATTTTACATCTTACAGTAGTATTTTTATTTCCGTATAACAGCAATGACACAGCAGTCACAATATAGAATAGCGTATTTCTATCTCTCCTTAATAAAGATATGGAAGAGTTGAGTCAGTGAGGATTGCCTTGCTACTCATTTAGAACATTAGGACTGAGTCTATGAGGATTGCCTCGCAACTCTGCGTGTGGGGAGTTGGCTACGAAGAAACCCACCCTCGCACCATCAGATACGGGCGATTCGTTGGGTAAAGGGTTAGCACACCTTTTATACGACAGTTATCAAATAATAGTTTGGGTGAGGGCACGTTTATACGTTTTTGACGTCATACCATTGTCCGAGGAGCAGGTAATTTTTCACGAATATTCTGCACTTTCAATTTAGTGAGGACTATTTTTAACGACAAATCGTAGTTTTCTGTTTAAAACATTCCCATAACAGGGTTTGAAGGCGGCAGTTACCCAACATTTTCCCATTGATCGAAAAAGTTTCATTTCTATTTTAAAAGCAAAGCTGATGGCCCTACATTGCCTCACATGGCCATGCACTTTGTTTCTAAAGCAAACATGGAACAAAATACCCAAAATTGTAATGATAATTTCCGCGTACTGGTAGGCCTTCCCATTTCCTTAGACATATTTACTTTTATTCAACTCTGATGGAGTATTTTAAGTCGGACAATCGAGTTGGAAAGTGTAGATCCGTTAATTATAATGTATTGATAGACAATGGGCATCGAAGAGTAAAATCAATGAATGTACAATAGTTGTCATTGGGACTAATTCTAAACGCAGTGGGATAGATTTTCCATCGAGCAGATATTTACAGGTTTTTTTTTAACAAGGCACCAGAAGAAGTATCCAAATTTGAGCTAATCCACCACCGACTCAACCCGGTGGTCCATGCGCTGAAAGTGTACCGGTGGGTCTCGTGTTTTCTTCCCAGTGTCCACTTTCTAGTTTATTATCCTCTATAGAAAAATTAAAAAGTTTAACACGCCCCCCAAAACTATCATATTGATACCTGGGTAAAGGTGTAGAATAGGGGACTTTTCGTTTTTTTTCAAAATAACGCTTTTCTCGCTATTTTTCACTGTTTTCTTAAAGTAAACTATATTTTGAACAAAATGACACAAAATTAGGTACCTCTATCGTGTTTTAACATGTCAGAGAATAGATTTTAAATCCCGTTGAATTGCGAGTTTCTCAGTTGCCATTTGTTTCAACCGCTGAAAATTTCGCAGCATCTGTTGTTTTCATTCGTTGTTACGAGTGACGTCACAGGGGAGAAATCATTCTATATGATAGCAGGTGCGCTTTGCCTGTGTGCATTTTAGCAGGTGAGCTTCGCTTGTGTGCGTGTTCCGCGATTTAAGGTCAGTTCAGTTAGGACCAGAGTTAGCTAATCGGTAAGCTAACCCTGGCCCTTACTAGACTGACCCTAAGATTTGATCTAGGGTCAGTTTAGTGAGGGAGGCAGGTTTGTCAGCCGACATTTCAATTACTAAACTCTCCCCCTATGATAGCGATAATGGAACGGAGCGATTGCAGTGAGTTTGACGGCGCTGTCACAATAAAATCGTTTATATTTCTTGAAAATAACGATAAAAGTATGTGATTTTGTGTCATTTTGTTCAAAATATAATTTACTTTAAGAAAACATAGAAAAAATAGCGAAAAAATCGTTATTTTTTTTAAAAAACGAAAAGTCCCCTATTCTACACCTTTACCGATACCTGTAGTCTAAAATGTTAAGTGGTCAAATACGTTGAATATCTTGTCTCCTTATTGTCCCCAAAATAGACACAAATGGAGAATTTATCCGTTAACCCTTTACACAACGCGTGACGATTTCAAAATTTATTATTTTAAATATCATTTTAAACATTTTTTCAAAATATTTCAACAAAACCATATCATGTGACCCCTCTTTGGAACGAGCTCGACGAGCTCGTTCCAAAGAGGAGTCACATGATATGGTTTTGTTGAAATTTTTAATATTTTTATAGCTGCTGAATCAGCATATTACACGGGCGGATGCGGGCGATTCGTTGGGTAAAGGGTTAACACACATTTTAGACAACTGTTATCAAAATAATTGTTTGGGTGGTGGCGTGTTATACGTCTTTGACGTCATAACATTGTCTGAGGAGCAGGTAATATTTCACGAATCTACTTCTGCATTTTCAACATTATGCGGACAATTTGTAACAAATCGTTATTTCTTGTTTAAAACATTCCCCTAACAAGATTTGAAGACAACAGTCACCCGACATTTTTCAATGGATCGAAAAAGTTTAATTTTTGTTTCAAAAGCATAGCTTATGACCCTACATTGGAAGGATCATAGCGATCATGCCTCCCAGGAGCCATACGCTATGTTTCTTAAGCAAAAATGGAACAAAAAAAAAAAACAGAAAATTTTAACGATAATTTCAGAGTACACTCGGAACTTCCCATTACCTTATAAACATTAAATTTCATTCAACTGTGATGGGGTATTTTAAGTCGGACAATCGGGTTGTAAAGTGCAGATCATTTGATTATAATATCTTCATAGACAAGGGTTCTCGTAGAGTAAAATCCATGAATGTACAATACTTGACGGGGGTACTACTTTTGAGCCCAGTGGACTAGATTTTCCATCGAACAGACATTTACGGTTATTTTTAACAATGCACCAGAAGAAGTAGCAAAATCTGAGCTCATCTACCACCGGGTCAACCCGGAGGTCTATGCGCTGAAAGTGTACCGGTGGGTCTCGTGTTTTCTTCCCAGAAACTGCAAATAACCGTCGTGTGGAAAATCCACCCATAACGAATTTGTTGTAATCCACGCGCCGCGTACTGACCACTTTCTACTTTATTATCATCTAGAGTAAAAGGAAAAAGTTTAACACGCTCCCAAAACTGTTATTTTGATAACTGTCTTCTAACATGTGCAATAAGTTGACATATACATTGAATATCTTATCTCCGTGTTACCCAAAACTAGGTAAAGACACAAATATAACACCCGTCCGTTAATCTAGATATGTTTTCTCCGGCTGAAAATAGCCTGAAATGTTCTAAATGGCAGATCAAAACGCTTAACATTTCGTTTTCCTATTGTCGCGGAAAATTTCAACAGAATCACAACACAGTGGTACTTTTAAATTTCTCCTGAGGTAGCTGTATCTCTTTAACATTTTCCGCAAGCTGCTTGAAAGAAAAGTGAGATTTTTCCCACCGCCTCGCTTCTCATTTCGGCTCATACTGTATGTATCCTCACTAAGACGAGGAACCAGAGACTTTGTGCGTACTTCGACAGATGTATCTGTATGTCGATGGATGAAAAAATGATGAAAATATTGAAAAATATTTATGACGATTTTCGCGTGTAGCACTGACTTCCGGTTGTGTTAGGTAAAGTTTATACTAGGAGTAACATGGGCTGGATACCCACCTCAAACGACGTCAGAAGTTTGGTGGAGGCACTATAGGGACAAACATTTTTAACACCGAATTTCCCACAGGCTCCATAGGATTAGTGTGAATTTAACACTAACCCTATGGAGCCTATGGAAAATTCAGTGTTAACACTAACCCAATGGAGCCTATGGGAAATCAGTGTTAAAAATGCTTCTCCCTCTAGTGCCTCCGTATCATCCACTATGACCAACTCCTAGATATTTCCCTATCATGACATATTTTTGTGTTTGCAAATTAATTTTTGTTTACCTTAAATATTTTTGTCTTTTGCAAAATAAAAAAGTAATTTGCAAACACAAAAAATATTTTCTTAGAAAATACTTTTTGTATTTGCAAATTATTTTTACAAAAAACGGTTTCATAAAATTAATTTGCAAACACAAATTAATTTTATGAAAAAGTTTTTTGTAAAATTAATTTGTGTTTGCAAATTAGTTTTTTGCAAAATAATTTGCAAACACAAACAAATATCTTCTAAGAACATATCTTTTTGGAGTTGAAATTTTTTTTTATATTTTGCAAGTTTTTATTTTATAAGGAAATATTTTATATACCCCTGGCGAACCAATGAATGTTTAGAATAAAAGAACGCTGTTTCCTTTCATCTGAGCGGTCAGTGGCAGACAAGACCGCTTGTATATCGCCATTGGCAGTCCACACAGATAATATTTCAATATACTGCAATCAGATCCATTTCGCCTGTTGGGCATTTTCACGAAATTTCAAGTACCAATAAGTGTTGGGCTGCATCAGTTTTGGGGCCCATGGGCTACCCAATAAGGAGCCAACCGAAAATTTTCCCGGTGGTTCATACGGCCCGTCCGTCTCTGGTCTTCATCAGACCGAAATACTTTGTGATGATATTACTGAACTCATTATCAAAAACTTGTTCCACCGAATCTGCTCAGAGTGCCTTGGAATCTCGACTTACAAAACCTATAAATCACACAATATTATCCACACCGACGTGAGGAGCGTGAGTTGGGTTGGGCATGTGTCATTGCCCCATCCTCCTTTCTCGGGCAAACTCTTCGGTAGTTGGAAATGCTCAGTTCACTCAGGGGTGGATGCAAATTCTTTTCTCACGTGGATGCTCGGCGGGCAGTGGGGAGAGAGGGTACAACTGGAAATGTGCGCACACCCCCGAACCAAGACATCGAGCTGGTCTCTGTTATCCGCATGTACCTCTGAGATTCATGTCATCAACTGACGAGGTAACTAAAACAAGTTACCAGAAATCATTATGATGAACAGAAATTTATACTCACCCTGAAGTGTACAAATATGCCCTACAGTCGCTCCAACCAGAATGAAAGCAGATCGCACTGATTCATTATATTAAAGTTACTACCATTTGAAACATCTGGACTGTAAACGCATATACCTGCACGTACAATCATATATATAACATTGGAAACCTGAGAGCATAGAAATTAGTTCAAACTTCGTATACATGTCACAAGAGAAGCTATCATTTAAGTGACAGACGTACTTTTAAGTCCTTTACATAACGAAGTGGAAGCGCGGTGGCTCTGTGTTTAGAGAACTGGGCTTTAAACCGAAAGGTCGATGCGATGGCTTGATACGAACTCGGGGCATCTACCTTGTGTGCTTGGGGAAGACACCTAATCCCGATTACCCATGTGAGTGCACGTGTGTATCTCACGACGATGGTGCTATTGCCTCCAACTGTTCCTAACTCTGCTTGTTCTTGGCTAGTAAATTGGAAAGACTGGCAGTTATTCGCCGCTGATCGGCGGTTCTCCCTGTTCTTCCGCTTCCCCCACTCATAAAACTGTCCATCGCGATATGACCCTGACTGTTGAAATTTAACCCCAAAAACACAATCTGTTTGAATATCACAGTTATAAAGTCTACACAGTGTATGCAGCAAATGTATTTATGGTTTATGATTGCCATAGGTATGAAGGGTTGGACAGCTTTGAGGTCATTACCTTTTCAGACACTCGCCGAAAGAAGACATTGGATGATGCTGGGGTGTCCCTGCAGATGGTGCGGCATTGTTTTTCTTTTCGAGATCAAACAACGGCTTGTGTGAGGGGTGTGTGTGTACAGCTGGAGAAAGGTGCGTGTGTGTGTGTGGAGTTGTTGGTGGAGATTTGTTTGCTGCCTCCTCTCCGACTCTGAAAGCCATGCTTCCAAGACTTTAAAATATAATTCAAGCACAATCCAAAACCAGATAGAGCCGAAAATATAGATAATACAAAACACTCCGCTGTCGGATTATGAGCCGCAAAATGGTCTCCAATGTAGGGGCGACACACACAATAAATGCTTCAGATTCGCACTTGGAGCTTTAAATTTGCAAACTTTTTCTCGGGATGGGGAGGGGCTTGGACCTAACTAGAACCCTCCGGTCGTTGGCCCATCCCACTTTCCTGGAGGTCCAAACTACCCCCCCCCCCCCCCTTCCCGTTATAGAATCCCGTCAACTGTTGCGGAATGTTCAGTAAAGTCTATCGATCAGAGATCGTAAGTTGTGACTATAAACGTTGTGATTACTGGCAGTTCTGTGAGATCCCACCAGCATTTTGTGATTTCTTACCAAACGATATCAGACAAAGGCTCCAGATTCTGGGTTCAGTAACTTCACGAACTTGTCGTTTACATCAGAACGAAGACCAGTTTCCAACTATCTACTTATTTTATTAAATCAAAATTATTCGAACGTTACGACTAACTGTCGTTGTCTCTGGCTGTATAAAGTATAATAGAGACCTTTCGAAAATCTTACGGCGACAATTAGGATTACGGATAGGGTACTACGTCACCAAAATTGTGAACTTCCTAAACGTTCCCGTATTTTCCATCCGTGCATACGGATAAGATTTAACGTTTTGAATAAAATGTCCAAAAAATAATAAATCGCTACTTTTACCCATACTCATTTTGACACACACTGTTGTTTGTCATCGCACTCGCGTCCCCATTACATTGTTTTGTTCCTGTAGGAAACAATATTGTGTTGTTGTCTGATTTGGCTAATCACAGTCGAAAAGCATGGGTTTCTTGCGAAACACAAACACTATCCGGTACATATACCGCTAACCCAGTTCAATTCTATCCGCAATTATTGACGTGCGTTTTTTCGTGGAACGATGGGGCCAGCTACACGCAAGTTCACTACCCCAATGGATATAACTATGCTTAGGGAGTATTTGGCACACCCTCCGACGGCGTGTGTAACAGCAAGAGAGAAGAAAGACAGATGGGGCCAAATCGTCACTGCCCTAAACGAGCAAATAAAAAGCGATTCGCATTCTGGCAAAACCCCCATAGTGACGACGAGGGCAACAAAAGATAGGATGAAACACTTGATCGACATGTTTAAGAAGAATGAGTTAATTTCACTGAGAGCGTAAGTATATGAAGTGCCCAAATAATTTTTCCTATGTTCACTCCGATACGGTAAAAATCTTTACACAGAGAAGATGTCGAACGGGGGCGGGTGAGGGAAGTAAGATGAGAAGAGGGAGAGAGGAAGGTGGGGAAGGGGGTGAGGGGAGTGTGAGAGAAAGGGTAAGGAGAACGAGAAGAGCGCGGTCGGAGGAGGAAAGGAGGCCGTGATGAGGGAAAGAGTGGGGTGCGGGGAGGATGACAAGACGATATATGAGGGATTACATAAGAATGATTAGAGAAACCGATGCTTATGGCCTTGGCTGTGGTCATCGCAGGGGCGGCCCATTCTCTCACCCTCTTGCCCCACCTCTCACCATGTGTTCTCATCTCCCTCCCCTCATTCTCTTCATTTCCATATCCTCTGCCTCCCAACCTCCCATACATTCAAAACTTAACGTTCGTATGACTCCGCCAACCCCACCACCACATAACCGCCACTACCAACGCTTTCGTTTTCCCCTGTAACAACTAAGGCAACCCACTGGCCATTGGACCGACGAATGGACGAGGCATATCACTTATTGACAGACAATTTTGCTGGAACGAATACCATCGGGTGTTACACGGACAAACCCCTATAGGACCACGGTATAGTCTAGCCAATTTTGGTCCGATCCTCGGCCCCATTCTGGTTAATCATGGGTCGATTTTGGCTAGGGTCGAGAAACACCAGGGAACAATGCACTGGTTTTGTTTTTGCTATACCTGGCTACGAAGTCTCTTCTATGGGGCCCTTTACGATAACTCCCCCCTCTCTCTCCACACACACACACAGAGTCACACACGCACGCACACACCCTCACACACACACACACACACACACACACATATATATATATATATATATATATATATATATATATATATATATATATATATATCCTCTCTCTGTCTCTGTATCTCTCTCTCTCTCTCTCTCTCTCTCTCTCCTCTCTCTCTATCTCTCTCTTGTGACTATCACGACACAAGTACATTGTACATTTACCACCCAAGAGTTGTATGTATATTTGTGCTTATACTTTTTATTTATCAGTTCGGGGACCGAAGAGGAATTTGGTGAGCGCGAGAGGTTGCTAACTGATATAACGGCTACAGAGGAAGATGAGACAGATCGAGCCAGAGAAGAAAGCACAGAACAAGAACATGATGATCAGAGTGGTGAGCCCGTTGCCATTGACACAAGAGAGCAAGATGGAGAAGCAGTTAGGGATGCAGCAATGATGTCTTTGAGAGGTGTGTACAAACCATGTATATATTTGCGAGGGACGGTTGTCGCACCGGTGCACATAGATTACCCCCCCCCCCCCGGTAGAGTTCACCCCGTTAGAGTACCTCCGGTAGACTTCCCACGTATAGTAAAACCAGCCCTAACCATAACCCAAACCTAACCCAAACAGTAACCTGAACGCTAACCCAAACCCAAACCCTGACCCTAACCGTAAACCTAACCCTAACCGCAATCTTACCCCAACCCTGACCCTAACCTCAACCTACGATGGTAAATATAAAGGGGGTACTCGAACGGGGGAACTCTACCTGGGGTACTCTCCGGTCACGGCCGCACCACCACGCCCGCGATCCCCACCATGTCATGTCAGTTATGTCCTTGTGCAAGACACATACCAATTATTGCTCGCTCAGGGCGTCGTGTGTTGCTCTATGGCGTCATATGGCCTGATGTGTTGACGTGTTGTAAAGCCCCAATCAAGCACTAATTTACGATGAATCATACATATATCTTTTTAGACAGAACAGACGATATGCCCGGACCATCCAATCCAAAACGTCTTAAAAGGGGAATTCAGCAAGACTACGTGAGTTATTTGCAGGAGAAAAGTGAAAAGGATTATGAACTTAGACAGAAAGAATTGGAGTTAGAAAAGGAAAGAGTTGACCTACAAAAAAAAGAAACTGAAGCAAGACTGAAAAGAGATGAAAAGTTAACGGAGCTTCTCATGATGTTAGTAAAAAAAAATAACGAATAATCAATTGGAATAAATTTTTTATTCAAGTTTCTTCTTGTTGAACTGTCAAAGTAACACCTTTAACCTTATATGTAAAAAAATCGGCTAAATCCGCCCTTTGTAATACAAAGGAATAAATGTACAATATTTCATTAAATTTCCATTTTTTCTTCCAAACCATGGGTTGTTACTTATCTTTGGAGAGGGCTCGTTGAGCCCGTTCCACTGATGGGTAACAACCCATGGTTTGAAAGAAACTTTTATGAAATATTTGTTTTATGGAAAAAATAGTATGACAGAGTCGCTTTAACTGATTGTAAACCCATGATTCAATCTATGCCAGGCAACACTGGTTTTAAGATCACTGTCAGTTAATCATCGCGGTGTGGTACCTAAATACGTCTCCAAAGAGGGTGGCTCAAGCCCATAAAATGTACCAGTCTGCGAACCATATAAACACGTATGGCAATTTGTTAGAAATGTGGCAACAAGATAGTATTTGCCAACTGGCTGAAGCAGAATTCTCAAATTCTTTTTAAAATCCAAGAAGCTGAAATTTGAGATAATATTTTTAAACCCCCATTCGACACATACCCTGAGTGGAGACATCATTTCATTGAAAAATTTTTGGTCATTTGATAATGCAGCCCCTTTGTAGGGACTCAAAAGAAATTTACGAACAGGATAGGCTGGATCGCCATAAAGGCAAAACCTAACTCCATTGCGATCATACCCTATGTCTGTCTCCATTTTTGAAAGTATTTTGCTTTTTCTGAGTAAGAAGCAGTCATGGCGCCGTCCCTCGACTGGCCCAAACATATTGCCGACAATTCCATTTGGATAAACGACCGACTGAAATTTTAATGCATGAATTCTCTTATGGCCATTGTAGCAAATCTTTTGATATTTAGTTGGCCGGCATATTGGCCTCACGGTGCCGTCAATAAAACCGACGCAATTGGTGAGTGGTGCACCTGCAGCTGATATGGCATCTGCGTACTGCTGAAATTCGTCGTCTTCCATCCATGGTTGCCGAACATCACCCAGTAAGTGTTGAAACTTATCACGTAAGATATTTACCATTTCAGTGATCACAAACGATATCACTGACATCGGCCTATGGAAAAACATTACCAAATCACCGAGTCTACTTGGATATTTAAAACGGTTCAACAGGATACACATCGCTTCTATTGTGTCAATTTTACTGTCATTTGGCAAAATGATTTGAGGCCCTATGTTCATTAGCGAGCACATTAGTTGAATATCATTTCTTGAAAACCCGAATTTATGATAGCACCTACTATCGCTAATTGATTCGAGATCAAAATTTGAGTCGGATGGTTCGTACAAGGTTTCAGTCACTTCGTGCGATAAATTAAACATTAAAAAGTCTCCATTTTCCATCATTTCGGTTTGTATTAATTCCTCCATGTTAAAACGTGGTCGAAAGAAATAGTACTCCTAATCGCGTATTCTATCAGAAATGGCACATGTATAGTCTATTTACCCCACAAATAACGAGTTTCGCATGCTTTTTTTGTACCCATCAATAACAATAATCAAAACGACCCATGCATAACACAAAAAGCAGTTTCCAACATACGATTGTATCGGGGCAATTTCAATTTGGCATCTCTTCCCCGTATTTTCTATTCGTCGGCGTTTGTTTAACGAAAGGACTTTTTGTCCCTTGAAGAAATTTACGACGACGAATAGCTATCCGTATTTGTAATTGTCGCCGTTAGATTTACGAAAGGTCTCTAATGTGTATTAACAACAAAGTTCATACCTCAATAGCAGTGGCGGCATCTAGGGTTCTTCTTGTAGACCGTTCCGTAGTTATCAGGAGTCCAGAGCCAGCATGTCTAAACAGTCAGAAATTGGTGCTTATATACACCAAATTTCTGATGCAATACTTGGGGTACGTGACGGCCGTCAGCAAATTCTCCCTGAACTCAGGGGAATTTAGGAAAAGCCCCTTGACGTGGCGGTCGCTATTTTGCAGACTCTTTTACTGGCATGCAGACTGACAATCAGTCTGCATGCAGTCCATGGAATCTCGGCTAACAAATGTTATTTTGCCGGGCGTCAGTTAACCGGCAGATTGTTCTGGTGATTGGTGCAATTGTGCAATTCAGCATCCCCAGATCTCCGAAGAGTCTCACCAGGTACATGTTATGATTTGTTAGACAGTTCGAACACCGACATCCCAGGAAATACTGCCGAATGTTAGTGTTCCATCTATCAACAAATCCTACAATATTACTGCTTGTTGACAATACTGGCCTGCAAATGTATGCCTAATATTGTCAACAGAACATCCGGTGTGTACCCACAGAGTACGCCTGTACTCTGGTCGCCAGTTTATAAGATTCCGTGTAATTTTCTATCGTGTTCAATTTCTGTTAATAAAACGTGAGTCCATGTTTCACCAAAATAAACCCCATATCACTTTCAAGAACTTGAGCTCTTACCCGAGCTTGCAAGCTTAATTAACCCCTGTGGGATCACTTCGCAAAACTACGCGCCTGCTTTGGGATAAAGAAAAGAGGAGCAAACGAAAAAAGAAGTTGATGAAGTTGATGCGGGAATGTTCAGCAAAAATTTAGTCATACAGGCTTAATAGGGCAGTATGATTAAATTATTACTGGACCTCCCCGTGAATACATAACAGATTCACCCAATTTGCTGCAAGGCCATAAAACCTATATATACTGGATTTTCAGCGAATATTTTTGGAAATCAGTGATGGAGGGAGGATTTTACTTTATTTTCTATTACCGGGTGTCATGTGTTATATAGAGTTCCGCGATCTGAACGTAGTGGCTTCCCCACGTTGTCCAGATCTCTGAAATAATGTTATACAGAAATACATATTAAAATGCAAAGCAGAAGACGTATAGTGCCGTACAACATTGAAATAACTAACAAAATATCTCCAATGCGGACGTCAATGTAGTTAGAAATATGTCTCAAATAGTAACATTTTCAATCGGAGGGTTGGAAACACAACACACACATGTTCGTTTCTTTCAATTTGACGATTTCGTATTGATCGAAACTGTACAATATTTTACTCACACCTTTCAACAAATGGCAATTCCATTGTATCTGCCTTTTGTTCGTGGACATTTCACAAGATAAACCGTTATCGAAAGCGACTCCTTAGTATCCAAATTCACGCTTAGCTCTTGATTTCATTGTCATCGATCCAGGAATTCGTAACTTTACACGTTTATGTTTCCTATTTTCGTGGCACAGTTAAGGGTGACATTGTAAAAAAAGAGACATGTCATGGCGCCGATTCTTTCCATCAATGGCGCAGTTTCGTAGGCCGACAGATCTGATGGGCTCAGGTTCGTTGCAAAGCAAATCACCGAGACTTCTTGGAATAGTTCTCACAAAATGATCAGTATCACATGTTACTGAGTTCTGTCGAGAACAGGAAATGATTTTCCGGACAATACTATGGCTATATAAGTATTATAAAGTATATAATTTTGACCAATTTATGAAGTATATCAGTTTGAGTCATCGGTATATTGGTTGAGTGGTATATATAGAATATACCCATCGCAGCTTGGTGTACCAAATGTTCACCACGAGTGGTGAACATTTGGTACACCAGGCTACTTGGGGTATATTTTATTTATACCTTGATCGTCAGATTATTAAGTGTCGCGATTATTTTTTCTCGATTTTACTGAGCATCAGACGTACATAGAGCGAATCAGTTTTTGTTTACAAGAGCATCGGTGGGCGGTACTTCCGCTATCAATTTTATCACCGAAACGAAATGAAAAAAAAACTGCGCTCTTTAATTACATAATAACATACTATTTCGAGTTAAACATGCTTTATTAACATGAGACAATGTATGTTTGCTAATTTTTGGCACTTTATGAGGTAAACCCATTTAAAAACGTAATAAATAATTGCCACTTCCATTTCAATCTTCGCGAGGCGACGTGCGATAAATTTAGACAAGTTTGCATTCAAGTCGACGTCACCAAAGGTCAAATTGGATGTAGTTCCACTGTAGGTGTAAATTTTAACTACTGAAATCCCATCGCTGGCGTGTTCATCACGGTTGGTGTATAAAGCTAAAATTTATGTCACAGGCTTTTCATAAATAGTAGAATAGGTAATCACAGTATAAACAAGTATAATCTATCACATATTATCGTATTAAACATACATATGAAATGGACACCCATACAACTTCCTGCGCTAAGAACTTTAGGTGTTTCGCAGACAAGGAATTACCCATCCAATACGAACGATCCCGCGAAGTGTTTCGAATAAGCAAACACTGTTTTCTTATTCCACCATGTCATGGCTCTGGCGCCCTCTTCAACTAACTGTAAACTATAGGTGTTATAAGAAATGAATGGCAGACCAATTGTGTGCATTCAGTGGCGGCACCATACGTCCTCACCCCCACTTTCCCCTCCCAACCCCACCCCCCACCACCAAAAAACAAAATCGAAGTTCAAATTGCTATCTGACCGTGATTTTCGTGGTATCGTTCACAAATAATGGCAGGAGCCCAATTTTAGACACAATCTGGGTGCCTTTGAAGACCACGCCAGGTGTAGTAGAAACGCTTAGACGTCGACCCCAGGGCGTCCATATATGAAATTTGTTTATGGGAGAGATCCTCCAGACCCCCCCCCCCTTCTAACGGGAGGGGGAACACCTTCCATATCCCCAGCTTCGGGAGTTCCATTCGGCAGCTCGACCTGGGACTACCATATCTGTCTCAGCCCCCACCCCACCCCACCACACACTCTAAATCGAAATCCTGAACTTTTATAGTAACTTTGTAGATGGATCGCTATTTTCCCATCCGTCGGCACTCCGACATGAGGTCTTCCCGTAACACTGAAATCGACACGTGAATACTTGGGTGCTAGATATGACGCAGAATAAAAGTGATCCGTGTGTGTCATTATCTAACCCGAAATTTCTCTGACGCATCCCTTTAAACACTTGGGCTAAGTCCCAGATGGTTTAACGGGCGGATTGTCAGAAGAAGCTCAGATTGGCCTAAACTACAAGGAATTGAGCGAAGCAATATTAGTGGAATAGGGTGCATGGTTAAGGCCACATCTCATGCAAGATCTCATGTGGCGTTATAGGCACGTGACCTGGGCCGCCATTTTGTGGTTGTCATGGTAACCCGCGTGAGCGGCCATCTTGTGGCGTTATCTCGATGGTGATACGTGGTGCTAGTGAGCATGCGCAGCGCGTATTGTTATGTAATATGCGTTTCCGTCGTCCATTTTGTGTAGAGTAGTCCGCCATCTTGGTTTCTATGGTAGCACGTGGCTGCTATGTTACCCAAAGGCTTCTTACAGGACGGAGGTATGTTCTGGGGGTATGTTCGATTGAATCGAAGTATCACGAATTAAATCAAATGAGCCCGAGAATGACCGGAAATCACCGAAATGAATACAGAATTCACCGAAACGGACTTATCCTAACTAGAATCATATAAGTAAATAGTAGCATGTAGTGCTATAAGGCAACTAGAGGGTGTGTTCCATTGTACTATAGTATTTTTTCACCAAAAATACCCAAAATGAGCCTGGGAATCACCGAAAAACACCGAAATGATTACCGAAATCACCAAAACGGACTTATCCTGACCAGAATCTTTGATGTAAATAGTAGCACGTAGTTATATAAAGCAACTATAGGGTGTGTTCCGTTGTACTAGCAATTTTTGTTTACTAAGAATTACCTAAAATTAGCCCGGGAATGACCGGATATCACCGAAATGATCACCGAAATCACCCAAAGGGGTTCGGATTCACCAAGAATCCTCTCCTACTTAGACCATTTGTATCCATCATTCTTTGATCTGTAATGACTTCTGCCTTGTATACTGATCCTCTCATGTGTGTACATAAGGGCCATTGAGCTATTTCTCTTGATCTAACCTCAAGCCCCTCATGTGTACAGCCAGGATACCTTTTTGGGATACCTATGTGGATGTTTTGACAACCTGTATGAGAAGCCCATGAAAATATTTCACTTGATCTATCCTCCAGCCCCTCGTGTTCTCAGTCAGGTCTTTAATGTATGGGAATGCTATACTTAAAAGAAAAATAATAACACATTCTTTACATTTGAATTTCTTTTATGGAATAACAAATCACAATACAACGTTTTATGGCATGTAGATTGTCAAGAATTCATAAACTGTCTTTCTGCAGAATGGACATCTTCTCGGTGATTTACAACAGTCAGTACACAGGCACAAGTGATTACATAATCGCGGAACGACATTGGATTCAATTAATAAACGCACACAACATTTACGTGAATCTTCTTTTCTGACTTCCTCTTCTTCTTGTTCTTCATTGGATTCATCTTCCTCCTCCATCAGTTCGGGTAGGTTGTGAATATAATAACATTGTTGGGCATATTGTCTATGTTCTTTTATCCCAAAATCGCACAAGTATTCCACAATGAACACATTGAGTTTTGTCTCCTGTCCGCAAATAAAAGAAGCCAGCTCTCACTAGTTCTTTAGGGGTTTTTGCACTTTCTCTTTGTAACATATTTTCAAAAGTCTTGAGCAATCAGTGAACAAGAGTCTCCACGAAGTATCTGCTCCAGCACTTGTTGTGGAACATCCTGATAAAACGTTTCAACGTTCATTCTCTCTGCACAGTCTCGTGGAAATAGATTTCTCGAATTTTGGTTTCTCGTTTCTTGGTTAAATTCATTCAGAGCCATCGTGATCAAAAATGGAATCGTGAACATTCTATCTAATCATCCTTGTACTTTGGTTTTCTGCCTCTCTTTGGTTTAGTGGTGTCTTCCTGATTCTGTTCAATGTTTCTCTTCTTTTCTTTGGTCACTGCTTTGGTGACCCGATCCAAATCGTCTGTGGAAATCTTGAATCCAACGTCGTTCTTGAACAGTTGAGTGTGTAATTCGTTGTTGGTTTTGAAGACGGTTATGCTAGTAGACATCCTTCTCCTTCGGCTGTCGGCACACAAATGACGATTTTCGCTGGAAACGTTCCTTTTAAAGTTTCTCTTCATAGCAGCGACATCTAGTGGCAGATTTCATTGATGACGTGATCAACCAACACTCCATTGTCTATTAGATCGGTTGCAAACATAACGACTATTTTATCGTTTGAGAAAAAACAAGTAATATTGTCCACACACTGGTAACGATCCTTGAAGATGTTCTTCGTTGTATTTCCAATATCTGGAATTCTTCTTGAGCATATTGTGGAATGGGCTGTGTCTTGGAGGTAATCCACAGGAGTCAAAGTATTCTGCATCGTTGTGGCCCACCCACTGTTCTCCTTTCCTGTGTTCTGGATCTGTGTTGACTATTAAAGCCACTGGTCTGTAATCTGGTAATCTTCTTGGTAATCTGTTTATTTCAAATACGCCCAAACAAATTCTCTTCAAACAATCATCGGTGGGCGTTTTTCAACTGCAACGTGTTCATGTCGAGTTGTCAAACATGACTTGTCTGTTCTTGTCCACTTCTATGATGTTTTCGGAATTCTGCATACACCAATGCGTTGATCGTGGTCGGCGACGGATCTTCGAAATGAACTTCCAGTCTCAAATTTCCGGTCTTCACCAAATCGAAGTGTTGTCCGCGTGATAGGTCTGGAGTCAGGTTAAACACGAACAGCGTGTATCCTTTTATATACTCCTCTCGGCTAATTTTGTTTCCTTCATTCTCGTACGTCTGTCCGGTTCCTTGGAACAGGGTTTCATAACATCCCTCCACTTCTTGTTTGTAGGGGTTTTGCAGGGATCTGCTGTCCGTCTCCACACAGAGCAAAGTAATTGATGTTGTAATTTTTAAAATTGTATGGATTCTTTGAAAAATTTCCATTGAAGGCGTCGTTGTCCACGCATCCCACCGCGATGGGTTTCGGAAGTTGGTCAAGAAATAAATTTTCTTGTGTGATGCTGAAATGTCCCATTGGCACTGAGAACACATTGGTTTCCACGCGGTCGATGGGGTATTTTGTCGTTTTTTAGCCAACGCTTTTTCGTGAGTCATTCTCCTGACTGAATGGAGTCTCTCTACGTACAAACATGGAAATGTCCATAATCTTGATCTTGTAAGTTTCAGCATTTGCCATCAAGGCAAATGCATCTTGGCTCTGTTCATTTTTACGTGAACGTTAACCCCATTCAGTAGGTAACGTGGTTGGAAATACATATCCAAGTGCAATCTTCCTCCCATGTACAAGACTTTACTTTCAGCCGTAAAAATGTTTCTCGTGGCAAATCCATTGTTATCTTCTGTGAGATCTTCAATGTGGCCAGCCGTGTCCCTGTACAATAAGGCATTAGTCAATTGTGACTTTTTGGCTGCTGGTCCATAACTTAGCAAAATGTCTATGTAGGCTCCGTAGTGGTAAGTGTTGTTGGAAGGAGACACCAGTTTCTCATTCAAACTGATGTCGATTTGACTGAATAGGGAATGCATCCATAAATTGACCGGTCCCACTTTGGCATTTTTTTTACTGCTGAAAGTAAAGTCTTGGACATGGGATGAAGATTGCACTTGGATGTATTTTTCCAAACACGTTACCTTCTGAATAGGGTTAACGTTCACGTAGAAATTAACTGAGCCAGGGATGCATTTGCTTTGAAGTGGTGTTATGTAACCCTGTTCCAAGGAACCGGACAGATGGACGAGAATGAAGGAAACCACATTAGCCGAGGGGAGTATATAAAAGTATACACGTTGTTCGTGTTTGACCTGACTCCAGACCTATCACATGGACAGCACTTCTATTTGGTGAAGAGAGAACCTTTGAGACTGGAAGTCCATTTCGAAGATCCGTTGCCGACCACGATCGAAGTATTGGTGTATGCAGAATTCCAAAACATCATAGAAGTGGACAAGAACAGACAAGCAATGTTTGACTACTCTACATGAACACGCTGCAGTTGACGAACGCCCACCGATCAGATGATTGTTTGAAGAGAATTTGTTTGGGCGTATTTGCAAGAAACAGATTACTAAGAAGACTTTTTTTTGGGCTTTGATAGTCAACACAGATCCAGAACACAGAAAGGGAGAACATTGGGTGGCTCTATACTTTGACTCCCATGGATTACCTCCAATCTGTAGAAAGACAGTTTATGAATACTTGACAATCTACATACCATAAAAAGGTGTATTGTAATTTGTTATTCAATGAAAGAGATTGAAATGTAAAGAAAGTGTTGTTATTTTTTGGTGTTAGTATAGCATTCCCATACATTAAGACCTGATTGAGAACACGAGGGACTTGGGGGTTGACCAAGAGAAATATTTTCATGGGCCTCTCATATGGGTTGTCAACACATCCCCAGATGGGTATTCTCCGATAGGTATCCCCAAATAGGTATCCCAAAAAGGTATGTTGGCTGTAAACATAAGGGGCTTGAGCTTTGATCAAAAGAAATAGCTTCATGGCCCTTATGTACACATACGGGATGGTCAGTATACTAGATAGAAGTCATTACAGGTCAAAGGATGATGGGTACAAATGGTCTTAGATAAGGATTCTTGGGGAATCCGAACCCCTTTGGGTGATTTCGGTGATAATTCCGGTGATCTCCGGTCATTCCCAAGCTCATTTGGGTACTTCTTGGAAACAAATACTCTAGTATAATGGAACACACCCTATAGTTGCCTTATAGGACTACGTGCTACTATTTACATCAAAGAGTCTAGTTAGGATAAGTCCGTTTCAGTGATTTCGATAATCATTTCGGTGATTTTCGGCGATTCGCGGGCTCATTTGAGTAATTCTTGGTAAACAAAATACACTAGTACAATGAAACACACCCTCTAGTTGACTTATAGCACTGCGTGCTACTATTTACATGAAAGATTCTAGTTAGGATAAGTCCGTTTCTGTGATTCTTGTAATCATTTCGGTGATTTCCAGTCATTCTCGGGCTCATTTGGGTAATTCGTAATACTCCGACTCAATCGAACATACCCCTAAAACATACCCCCGTCCTATAAGAAGCCTTTAGGTAACATAGCAACCACGAGCTACCTTAAAAACAGATGGCGGATTCCACTAAACAAAATGGACGACGGGAACGTATATTACCATAAAAACACGCGCAGCTCATGCATACTACCACAACGTATCACTATGTGGACGACGTCATAAGTTGCCGCTCACACGTGTTACCATGACAACCAAAATGGCGGCCCCAGTCACGTGACAATGAGGTCACATGACATCCGGCATGAGATCCGGGTGATGTAGCCTTGACCATGCGACCTATACTACTAATATTAAGAAGGGCTACGCAAAGCGTGGGTTACTCCCCCTGACCCGTCGGCATGTTCGATAACCTTAAAGGTATTGTGGGACAGAAACATTTTCTAAGTCGAAAGAGTGAAAAAGGGCCATGACTCTGGGAAAAATTATTAGACGGAACCAGTTCCTTGTGCATGTCCGTTCCCCACGCGGGTCTGTCAAAAGAAAGGATATCCAAATCAGACCGATGGCTTTGAAATTACAAATTACAATCCAAATCGTTTTGTACGGACATAAAGGCAGGCGGACGGAGAGACAGATGAACAAACGGACGGACGGGGGTCTTTATTAGATACCTCCGAATCCACCTTCGGGGATAGGGGGCCTAACAATGAACATAATTATCCAAGTACGGTACGTGGATTGCCACTAAATCGCGGTGGTTTTGTTGATGGTTCTTAAATTATCATACAAAATTATAGAAATTTTACGAGTGGAAAATCAACATCACCACGACTTGACGACAATCTACCCCATGTTCTGTACTGAATTGTACTGTAGACATTTATCGCGAGCAAGTAAACCGGCATCAACACAGCTCTTCCATATGTCATGCATTAACTCCTTACTCGCTGCTGGCAGGTATTCCTGTCAGGATGGTATTTCTCTTGCCACTTCAATATGTGTAGTTTGGGCATATTTAATTAAATTTTCTCCCTGTAAATTGAATGGAATTTTTCACCATTGATTTCTTGCGTTAAATTTATATGAATTTTCATAAAATCTTTATAGCAGCTATGACCAGATTTAATAAAAAATACCTGGAAAATACTCAGCGGGTTACGAGTTAATAACTGCAAACGTATATCGATGTTTATTATCCGTAATTTCAAAAACTTCGCACTCAAAAAATACTAATGATTTGGTACCAATTCTTTTAATGTTTACAAATTTACCCGAACGGGGCAAAATACAATTTATGTGAACTGTGCATGTGCTGTGAATTTCCAGCAGTCACCGTTATTACCGTAATTTTATTCAGGCAAATAGCATCCGCAACCAATATTTGACAAAATACCCATGTTATATTCACATTTCTGTCACTTTAAAAAAACAGAACGAATCTGCACGCTGTCGGAACGAATGAGCGTAAAAACATAAAACAATCTTCTGTAAGCGCCGGTCACCACCCAGTCGTTTTACTAATCAAGAAAAATAGGCGATATCCAAACTGATGTTGATATTTTCGGAAAATTGTAATGGATAAGGCGTGATTGGACATAACAATATGTTACCACGTTTATTGTGGATGAGGAATGTCACCGACCCACGAAACCTTCGTGCAGGTTTTTCGCACGAGCGTCGCGTTAAAGTCAGTGTCATTTGTATTGGTCGGGCTTTTTCGGGGGTCTCATCGTTCTTTTCTTGGTATAAACTCGTCCATCAATAGCTTCTGGTCGAAACGTAACTTTTGAGGTCTGTCAAGGCTGACACGTTTCGAACGTTGACGTCCCGTTGGCATACTGGAAGCTGGCAACAGACAGACTGTCGTGACTCAAATTCTCAACGTTACTCAATCGGTGATTAGCAGATTGTGGCCACTCTACCGCCAGACAGGCAATGTTGATGGCAGACGTCGGCCAGGTCATCCAAGGGCGACAACTGCTGAGCAGGATTGTTTCACCCGAACCACAGCATTACGTAACAGCCATCAAAGTGCCTCAGAAATTGGACAACAGCTGTACCGAGTGACAGATGTGCGAGTCAGTGGTCTGAATATGTACGCTGGAATATATACGCTTGACGACCTCGAGTAATTACAGGTTTGGCTGAACGTCACATAGTAGCAAGGCGTAATTGGTGAGGAGCATGACAGTGCTGGGACGATCGTCGGTGGAACAACGTCATGTTTTCCGATGAATCGAGGTTCACTCTCGACTTCCACGGCAGGCGAAACAGAGTGTGGCTGCGGCGGCGGCGGCGGCGGTTGCGGAACGAACGATGCCATAACGTAATTGTTAGGCCGCACGATAGTTTTGGTGGTGGATTGGTTATGGCGTGGGAAGGCATAACCATGACAAGCAGAACAGCATTACATGTCATCCGAAGCGTGTCACAAGACCGTGCCACAGTGACAACATGTTAGCAGCTCATGTGATGCCATTTGAGCGACGTCGCGGCCGTCGATTCATTTTCCAAGATGACAGCGCAAGAGCACACAGGGCCCGTGTCGCTACAGAGTTCCTCCAGAAGCAGAACATCACTACACTGCCTTGACCAGTACTAAGTCCAGACCATTCACCAATCGAGCACGTCTGGGAAATGTTTGGCAGGCGCCTACGGTATCGCCAACAGCCCCCTACCAATGTCCAGGAACTCGAATCTGCACTGCAGGAAGAATGGAATAACAGCAGTCAAGCTGATATTGGACGTTTGGTGAGGAGTATGCCACGTCGGATCAGCGCTTGTCTCGCGAACCGAGGAGGATTTACAAGATATTGAGGTCTTGGTCTCAATGTTGTAAATTCTCTGACTGACCGTCCACGTCTTCTGCAGCTCAGTGCGTGGACTGTGTGCTTGTCAGACACCCAACTATCGTGAAATCATTCACGAGATGTGACAGTGCAATGCCTCCACTTTCTTTTGGTGAAAATATGAATATATTTCTTCATATATCTCACTTTTATCAAATATCCCCTACTTTTTTGGAATAGTATACATCGAAATGGTCATAGTTATTGGTCGAAAGCAACCAGGAAAATTGGCGTTACCAGGCATGATGGAGTGGTTTGTGTTTTGAATGATAAGGAATTAATGATGGCAATAAATAATGATTAGGTGGATAAATAGATCAAAGAAAAATTATAAGCGGAGTTCCCTCCGTGTAGGAGCAGAGGTAGTTTAGCTATCCGAATGTAGCCGCTTCCCAAGTGAGGAAGCGGAGCCGTTCGTGTAGCTGAACTAGGAGTAGAAATGGGAAACTTTCGATTTTATACAAAGAATGAGAAATAATAACACTGTCAGAAAACTGTAACATATCTGAGAATTTTAGTATTGCATATGAAGTTAACTAGGACTGATATCTCGACTGATATGAAACTAACCAACTAGTAACCTCCTAATCTCTTGGTCGATATTACTCAAGAGCTCAGTGCAGAAAAGTAGTCAACAACGCAGTGCAATAAAGTTATGACCTTTTAAAACAATTGGCGTGTGAAGTTTAACCCTGTTTACATGCTAAGTGAGGAAACCAACCAAGCGTAAAAATAATATAATTCAAACTGCTTATACGTGGTACGATAGAACTGAATATAATTTAACTTTGATACTGACCATTTGTGACAATGAAAGATGTATTCATTGTGTCGGTCACTCTGTCTGCCGTGACACTTCAACAACCAGGACAGCAACTGTGTCCACGTGCGTCGCAAGGGTAACCGACTGATGGAGAGGTGGGGGGGGGGGGGGGGGGGGGTTAAAGGTGTAAACCAGATGTGCGCCGATTGTGATGACTCCACCGACTGATAAATTATTTCGATTCGACTTCGTCATCGGTGATGCAGTTGGAATATTAATATTAATCGATCTGAATTATGGATCAAAAATTGAGTTCTTGTAAATTTATACTTCGCATGTACCACAGTCGGTGATTCCGTGAGGGGGCACTTTGTGTGGGTTATAACTGCCCAGGAGATCTGGTCCCGCACCCCGTCAGAGTAGCTTATCCCTTTATTAGGTAATTAGGTATACATGTGAGGGAACCGCCCCACACACATTGGGAAGCACAAGCCCGCTTATCGAGAAAATTATGGAGCTACGTCAATCGTGACACAACTTAACTTAACACGTATCGCAGGGATAACTCCAGGTCAGGGCGGGTGTGTGGGTTATAACTGCCGTGCTATCTAGTCTCGCAACCCGTCGGAGAAGCTTATCCCTTAATTAGTAACTTGTGAGGGAATATGCTAGCCCGCCCCTCCACACTGGGTAGCACAAGCCTGCTTTTTTCGGAGAAATCATGACGCCACTTCCAACATACCATGCAGGTACTTCAAAACAGTTTATGCTGGACTACCAACCGTCCTAATCAGGTACTACGAACCTCCAGTTGAATGATCGATTGTATGTGTGACCAAGTATCAAATCTAGACTTCCAAAGAAGTAAAGGATTACAATCACAAGCCAATCAAAATCTAATACTCCAAGCCGGAAGAAAATGTCCCGTGAGGAAAAAAAAAGAATGAGGGTGCCCCCTCCTTTATCCCTTCCTCCTCAGCGACTCCCTTGAGTGTGTCGGCTTGTTTTATTACTAGAACATTCAACAGCTTTATTAGCTCAAACGCAATCCTGCACTCACAAGTTGGGTTAGCATTGCGTGACACGTGTGTACCATTAACTATAATGTCCTCCCGAGCTCACAGGGCTTTCTCCCTGACAGTTGAGATTGAGGCACCTGTCCATGTACCGGTAGAACAGATCACCTGCTTGAGGATCGAACCAAAGAGCTTTTATCTAGAATCGTATGTAGTAGCGGCACTGGAGTTTTGATATGGATGGGAGAATAGGTTCTCTCTCGGAGGGGCAACTATTTCTGTATCACCAACTGTATGTCTGTTCGTGTGTGAGAGTAGGGGAGTGCAGGACAAAGCCTTTTTTTCTGGGGGGAAATGAAAATGAAAATGCACCCGTTCCCCTTCTTTTGGGCACCTCAATTGCAGGAGAGAAGTTTCCATAGAGACTCTTGGGAGACTCTTTACAATGAAACACACCAGACGACTGACGGAACAAAGTGTCTCTTCTGTGACTTCTAAAGTCGAGAAAACTGTGAAATATTCTTAATGTCAGGTCCTGTCGAACCAGGGTTAGATCGGTGGGTGAAGGGATCCTAACTGTTACAACTATTACTGTATAAAACCAAAAGCACTAAACAGTTTGTGTGTTGGGGGCTAACGACTCCAATACAGTCATTCGAAACCCATATTTCTCCCTTTTCTTTTGTGGGCCGGCATTTCAATCAAGAAACCGTTGGAGTTGCGAGAATCATTAAACATGACGCGCAAAATTTTCTCCTAATGATCTATCTCTTCTACGATCTTTAAATGGTGGGTATTTCATCTTTTTGCTCCATAATTCATAACTTTGTTCCTATCGTTCGTGTGGGGAGCTTAGCTGCCACAAATACACAATTGCCACATAGCATCAACGCCATACGGAAATACCCATCCCAGCGACTCTAATACATGCACATGTATTTATTTCTCTGTTCGGAAGTTGTCATCCCGAATCTACACTCGCGAGGTGCGAATAAGGATTCTCTCGTATCATTTATCTCTTCTGCTACCCCTGAAGACGAGGAAATCGGACCTTTTGTCTCAGGGATGTGGCGACAAGTGGGTGGGGGTGTCAGCCCCTCCCACCTCCAAATCCTGGCGAAAATTTCACATAGAAAATGAAAATTCGGAGGGTAAGTCATGAGTAGACCTTATTTACCACCTGTACTGCCCCATCCTCGCACTTCCAAATAGGAGATGGCAGGAAGACAGCCATTGGGCTATGCCGTCTCCTTACAATATGCATGTTTTTTTACAACTTGTCACTGTTCTAGTTACACAATATATTTTTTTTTTCTATTAGAAAACATCTAAATACATTTATATTTGTAACTACACTATATGTACATGTATATTGTGAATAAAATATTGTATTGTATTGTATTGTATTGTAGATGGAAATTCCATCTTTCAGGATTTTAGAGCATCTTTGTTGATGCTGATGTCTCCTTTACTTCCCAAAATTCATACTCGGTTTCAAATGGGAAATATTCTAACTGTTACTATTTACAAATACAGTGTACGTAATATCGAACTTCAAAAGTATGCATGATGTCAATCGGTACGGGATTTCTACAGTACGTTTACTTATGGTAATAAAAAAATCCTCGAAGTGAACTTCAAGAAAATCACATGATGTAAAATCGTTATCCTGAGTTGATTCCATCATTCACAGTTACAAAATGATGAAACATCGAAAATTGATCATTCCTGCATAAGATCTGATTTAATGTTAGGAGAGTGTGAATTGCTCAAAGTCTTCAGCTTGTTTAGCATGTATTCAATTTCCACAATAATATCAAATAACAATAACAACCTGATAATTTTATCTTAAATGTGCTGGCATTTCAGTTACTAAGATCAATGTTTGCCCCCTTTCATGGCTTCATTTTTAAAATTGTTCTAGGTAATGCATTTCCAACTAAGGGGAGGGACCAGGAGGCGCGACTCCCCTCTCCGATCCCTCCACCTAATTATAAATTCACTATCCTACACCTCCAATCGGAAAGGTCTAGCCACGTCCCTGTTTTGTCTCTATATTCAAACATTTATCCGTTCCAGATCGATCCATGGTCATGCTGTGTAGAGGGGTGTATTGGCCCTTACCGTCGATTTATGTATTTCATTCCTACCCTCCTGTACCAGAGTCGCCACAGATACATTTTACCTAATTATATTGTTCAAAAGAACAAAAATGAAAACAATACTTGCAATTATAAAACATAAGAATAAAAAAACGGAGAGCAAAACGTGTAAGTATTTATTTCATTTTATAGACCGTTTGAAGAGTAGGATTAAATTATTACTGAGCGCCCCCATTGCAGTAAGGACAGGGATTATGGCGTAAAGGTTTAACACTGAAAGCTCCATAGAAATTGGTTCGTCAGAGAAAGTTTACATTCGGAAGGAATATGACGTAAAAATTTAACACTGCAAATTCCCACAGACATTTTTTTTACCAGAGTGCCATCAGCCGATGGCACTCTGACAAAAAATGTCTATGGGAATTTTCGGACTCGTTCTACCCATGTATCATTTGTGCGAACTTGAAAAAGGTATTAGTTTGTAAAACCAGAGTTTTTACGTTTCAAATGCTTATAATTATTCTCCGTGTGGGCGATTGATTTGGTGTGAGTAGTATGGGAGAGATTGATAATTCCCCATCGACGAGACCATGGACATGGCCTTGGAAAACGGTGTAATGCTTTGCAATCTGGGATTATGGGTGCTGAGTGTGTTGTCATGGTATCCCGCTCGTGCTGCTATTTATTGGCGTCAGTGGCATGGTGATACTTGTGTCATTTAGCTTATACGTTTCTCCGTCGTCCATTTTGTATGATAGAGCCTGCCATTTTTGATTTTTATAATGGCATATGGTTACTGTGGGGCGAACTAATTTTAGAGTGTAGCATTTTAACAAATATCTGTGCTCGTCGACGGTCACACCATAAATGAATTTAATTTTCTGTGAACATTATTTAGTGCTTGTTTTCTTGCGGCATCTAGCATCGAATATATGTATTTCTTTTCAGCTTGCGATTGGATTCTTCACAACTATCGACTTCAAACGAGTATTCTGACGTAGGTAGTCTAATAGTAATTTTGTTATCTCCAGGACATACTTCTGTGACTCTTCAAAGTAGTAGCCTTCATTTTAGCTGGGTTTATATTCACTCAACCCAGTTAGTCCCTTGAGTTCTGAGGGGACGAACTGTTGGTGTGGGTTAATTGTTTAACCCAACTGATTTTAGAGTGCAGTAGTCGTTTTGTTGTGGCTAGCGTCCTAACATAACTTCGTCGTCTATACCCATGAATTGAAACCAATTTGAAGAGATGCGGTTGATGCTTCGACTCCACCTTCTTTGTGCATTCTATCCATTATATGTTTGAAATCAATAACAGTCACTGGTACGCCCATTGGATCAGCAGAGTCGCCATTGATTCTCTTTCAGATGCCACGCGTTGTTCTTGCATTTCTGTAGTGTCCTTTTAGGCCAAGTAATGAGCGCCGAGCTTCACTTTTCTGTTTCTTCAAAACGCGACAGGGCTATATTACGACAGAACCGTGACAGCACTGTCGCGTATCGTATTTTCTGGAAATATTCTCTATGAGAACACTAAAAAAAACGTTACAGAGCTATACTACGACATAACCGCGACAGTACTGTCATATCAAACCTTTGTCGGCTTTTCGCCTAAAATTATTTTCAAGACAAAAACAAAAATGCTACAAAATACACGACAACACGACACTTCCGTCGTGTGAAATGCCGTAATATAGCGTTGTCGACTTGCCTTTTTGGGAGCAATTTTAAACGAAAACGCGCGACAGAGCAAAATAACGATAGTACCATCGTGTTTCTGTCGTATTATACACTGCAATGGTGGCGGTTCGGATTATTTATAAATTATAACTATTTTATCACAAGTACCAAAATGTAGTCATTTATACGTTATTCTTACATTTAATGTGGGAATCGCATATTATCTGTTTACTTCCTTAAAATTCGTAGGTACATGTGGTGATCAGCAGTTGTAGGAAGAGTTACACAACTTGTACATTGAGGTGCTGTGTATGGTTTTATCTTGAGGTGATTCTAAACTGAAGATTGTAGTTTGAGTGGACAGGTCGAAAACATGATGTTTTTTCATTACTTGTCAATAGTAATGGTTATTTAATGCACGAATGATTGCTTCCTACCTAATATATTACAAAAATGTGATAAAAATTTTTAAAAAAAGAATTTACTCACCAAAAAAATGCTTTTAAAAATCCCTAACTCACGGTCAACTTCCTGCCACCAAAACTTAAAATATGAATCTCACATTGAAAAATATGTTTTCTATCTGCACTAGAAAACAACAGTTGAGTCCTAACTTTTTAGAAAATAAATCCAATTGTATGTTTATTTAAATTTTTGAAGGACCACTGCATGCACTAGTCCAGCCATTTTTTCACAGGGAACTATTTACAGTTCAAAAGTATGGCACTGCACACTAATCAGTAATCTAGTTGACCTCCCTGGAAATATTAGCCATACAAGTGATATGTCTGTCCTGCTCTCTTCCACAAGTAAAACTGTCTTGACATGAAATGACCCTGTTGAAAGTGTATCGTTAAATCCCAATAATAGAAAATAAAAGACTGCATGGCTACCCCACCCCCCACCATAACAAAAAATTGAATTTTTCAAAATTGCAAAAAGTGACATTATTCTGGCAAAAATTGTCGGATCGAACCCTGATCTGACTTGACCTGCATTTTATGTTGATACACCTACACAACAAATTTTATTTGATTCTGTCAATTTCAGCTCAAGTTATTGGTTGGAAACTAAAAAAATGGAGTTTTCAAAGTTGAAAAAGTGTGACTCTGGAATCACCTACCAGGACTACATGCAGGCTCGAATGGAAGTTATGGGACTGAATTCCGCCAATAAGTCGTATCGATTGACCAATACTTACAGTGCTCAAAGTATAAAATATTCTCCCAATTATTGAAAAAATCCGATAAGGTGCTTAATGTATAAAAGCATTTTTCATGTGCTAAATGCTATGTTTTGGATCATGAATAAACTCATGTTGTGTCAGAAACCTAACTTCTATTATTTTTTTTGGTGGTGAGTTGACCCGTGGCGACTTGACCCGGTGGCGAGTTGACCCAGTGGCGACTTGACCCGTTCCCAAAAATTTGATACTCGATTGTGCCTTGTGTGTGTTGCCATACTTCACTTTCATTGAGAATTTCTATGCAACGACTGATAAAATAATTTTCTAGAGAACAATTTCATGTTCACACTTCTGTCATATTTTATTTGTGATTAGGAGGTCTAGTGGGGTGGATAGGAAGAAAAAATATTATTTTTCGCACTTACCAACGCATGTGACTTTCCGGTGACAACAACTTCGATCAACAAATACTTGCAGGCATGAGTCTGATAGCCCACAGATTATTCGAAATTATCGATGAACTTTGCGGATTGCAAACAAATTTAATGAAATACATCATTTACAATGATTCGCATTGTAAATAACACCAGATCGCAAAATTAGGAGCATTATTTCTGGAACTCACCGAAACCAGACCGAAACAGGACCGAATGACAGACCAATAAAGTTAACCATCAATATTATATGACGAACAATAGTTCCCCCGATTTGCGATTAAAAGAAGTGAAAAAACAACCAGTTTACGAATATTTCAACAACGAAAGAATACAACGTGGTTTTCTAATTCCACTATATGTCACCGTTTTGTTAATTAAAGACAATTGAAATTTTTGTTCTCTATTGGTAATTTTGGCGCATGAATACATGAATACAAACTAATGGCAAGGTCGATCCATGTAATCAAATTGATTGATTCAGTTGGTGAGGGAAGAATATTTATATAGAACAGACAATCAATGCAATTTGCCTCTATTAGTCTGCTTCCCTTGAGATATATCGACAATCAGAATTTCCGCAGTGGCATTGTCATGAGAATTTATGGGACATATGGCGAGATCTTTTGTCGCAATGTTGCCCACAACCTTCAGTGTTTTGAATTTCCCACCGTAAACATGGCGGACACTTTTGAGACTGAAACGACCCAGGTTGACAACGTGCTTAGTCCTATCTTCGATGTGTTTTATTAAAAATTAAGACTCAACTGCTGCAGTACATTATTGATAGCTCACGTTGGTTGTTCATTGGAAGGTGAGGCGTCTCGCTATTTTTTGAAATCCTGCCCACGCCATTTTCGACTTTTTGACAGTACGCATTTTCTAATGTCTCCAAATGACTCGTAAATTTGTTAAATGCATATTTTGCGGGTCCCATCATGTTGTATGTGACATGACCATTCCCCCCAACCCTGGTATCCAAGGGCAAGGCTGTTTCGTTGCCAAGTTATTGTTCAATGAAATGTTCACATTTTTCTGTGTTTCTGGCTTCCATGTTGGCAGCCATGACTTTAGAATCAATCACCTTAAAATAATTTATATTTGTCACTTTGTGTCCTGTTCCAGTGTGTGATTTTGCACACGCTCTCTTATTAATTATTGTATATAGGAGCCCGTTGTCCGAGTATTCAGCAGACCGGATTCTCAGTCTTCATGTAAGAGAGTTAACGTAAAGGCTTGCCAGCCTTGCTCCAGTCTCACTTAATTCGCTTGTTGGCGCTTGTCGCGAACAGTGGATTAACAAATCTTTGTGATTTGTTCGTCATAATGTTTGGTGTTATGTCGGCTTGACCAGTCGAGGTTATTCACGTATTGTCTCTGTAGTGGCGAAATAAACTCCGAACCGCACCATTTTTGCAGTTCTCTTTTGAGAGATTCTTCGGCCATTTCCAACTTCTGTCGTGAATCGCCGACGAAGCTCGAAGCGAGCATTTTGGCTTTTCCGGTTTATCATGTTCTGAACTCTTTTCGAGTCACTGAAACTTGTCTGTTTTCCCCACAACTGACTGTACAAAACGGCCGAATGATTAAATAATTAACTTTATGATGTGTTATTTTATTTACTTCAAACTAATCCTGTTCTGTCATCAGGCAGTGCCACAGATATAAGAACCTGGGGAAAAACAGTTGGACTGACGGCCACCCGACTGTTACATACACTATTCACAAAAGTGGAGGATATTGTACCGAGTGTCATCACTCCTACAAATATCCCCTACCTCTTGGATTAAATTGTTAGGTCATCTGGTCATTGTTATCTGAAACTGGAGCAGTCTTGCTTTTTTCAGATGTCACACATCCGTTTGGGTTAATTAACAAGACCTGTTATGCAGTGTGTTGTCCTGCTTTGTTCTGCATGATTTAACATGATTTGCACGGAAAATTATTGATTATCGAATGATAAAACCAACGACTGAACGAATTGTCATTAGTCAAGGAGGATCACACGATGTGTACGTTGTAACAAAAAACTTCATATATTTGTATTTATGTTTTTTTTTATTCCTCGTCAAGAAATCCCCTGAGCGGATACTGAACAGGAATTTAGGACATTAATGAAGTGCAGGCGATATTCCTTGGGATGACTGTGAATTCAGGCAAGTTACATTTTTTTAAATTATAAAGAAATGTATCAATTATCCATAACGCTGTGGATTTTATAAGAAAACGTCGTTCTGGCTAATTCAGCCATTCTTCACCATTGGAATTGATTTGGGCCTTTCGCATAAACTGGGGTGAATTCAATTATATAAATTCTCTACTATTGGTTTGCAGCTTGCCGGTGAATTATATAACGTTTTGGGCACGCGAAACCGTGTCTTAAGTTTGGATTTGAAACGGTCTTGGAGCGGAATTGTTTTGGTAATCTTCGAAGAAGAGAAGAATCACTTTGCTAGATAAATAATATAGACTGTGATATAATGTACAGAATGTACCCTCACTCCTAAAAATATCCCCTACCTCTTGGGTTAATTCGTTAGGTCATTTGGTCATTGAGATCTGAAACTGGGGCAGTCTTGTTTTTTTCCAGATGTCACACATCCGTTTGGGAGAATTAACAATACTTGTTGTTGCAGTGTGTTGTCCTGCTTCGTTCTACGAACATGATTTGTACGGAAAAGTATTGATTATCGAATGAAAAAAACAAAGACTGAACGAATTATCATTAGTCAAGGAGGATCACACGATGGGTACTTTGTAAAAAGAACTTCATATTTTGTATTTATGTTTTTTGTATTCCCCTCCCCGTCATAAAATCCCCTGAGCGGAGACTCTACAGGAATTTAGGAAATTAATGATACGCAGGCGACATTCCTTGGGATGACTGTGAATTCAGGCATGTTACATTTTTTTTACAATTATAAAGAAATGTATCAATTATCCATAACGCTGTGGTTTTATAAAACAACGTCGTTCTGGTTAATTGGACCATTGTTGACCATTGGAATTTGATTTGGGCCTTTCGCATAAACTTTGGTGAATTAAATTATATAAATTCGCTGTGATTGATTTTCGGCCATTATTCCGAGATTTTCTTGTACTTCTGTGGTTTAAAGAAGATCTCAACAGAGATTGACAATTCCTTTTTCCATATGTGAAAAATATGCCGTGCAGTCGAGATCGAGTGGGGTTCAAAATTCCATGGAGTGAGGTAACTATGTAAAGGGGAATTATTTCAATTATCCATAGCGACGTAATCAAACCACGTCGTTCTGGCAAATTGGAGCCGTTGTCTTTTTTGAGCAACTTGAATTGATTTAGGTTTTTCGTTCAAACAATTTAAATTCTAGAAACCTGCCAAAGAAGGCCTCTTTCGTGTTGACCATTCTATTTGTTTTCATGTGAGTAAAATATGCCGTGCAGTCGAGATCGAGTGGAGTTCAAGATTCCATCGACTGGTATAACTTTATAACAAGTGAATTATTTCAATAGCGACGTGATATTTAGTTGTTTTACCAATAAAGTATATTTTTCCTCTGTGATGCAAACTATATTTATAAGATTTTTAGTGTTAAATGAATTGATGTCTCCTTTTGTTGCGTGTTGGTTATTTCTTTTCAGCCTATTTGCCAACAAAGAGGTTGGTTCGGGGAGGGAATATCTCCCAGAATCTATATTAAAATCCAAGGACGATGTTTTTTTTATAAGAGAATAGATTTGAAGCAGGTGTGTGTGGGGGACGGGGGGGGGGGGGGTGGCCTTATCTGTGCGGAGAAGCTTCTTATACCCTTCCCACCACTCACATGATGAAATTTAGCGTTCTTGTCCTACTTTTGGGTTGACTTAAGAGGCCGTCATTCACATGCAAGCTCGGAGGTTACCATAGTTATGAGGTAGTATTATAACTCGGGAAACTGGTGGTTTGTTGTTGGAGACGAATCAGTTCGAGCTACGGACGTTACAATATCCAAACTGATGTTGATAGGAACCCCAAGCGGACCGTAGGCCCGCAAAGGGTTCCACATACCCAGTCAGATAAATGTGTTCCAGAACAGAATTCTCTATAGCCGTCAATGTGATTTTTGAAGTGGACAGTAAATGTCAGTGAAAAAATCACGTAACTTCCGTTGTCTAATTGCCCTTTCAATTGCAATTGGCCTATCCCCCTCTCAAACAAAATGCCAGATTCCTTCGCTTTGGCACGGAGACTAGAATCTACCTCCCTGGTTTTGGCAACCAAATTCGCTCAAAGCTTTGCGTGAAAAACATGTATACATATCTACACTTCAGGGGTAACCAAGGCCTTCTCATCAGAGAACCAGCGGCCGGCCAAAGTGTTATTATTCTTATTACTCGAATTCTGTCCTTCTGGAGGTTTGTCAATATTCTTAGCTGATGATCTCGTGATTTCAGATCGATTTCTCCTGATTTCGTTGCAACTTGTCTGCAATGCAGTGATAACTTGACCTTAATTGAAAAAAACGCACATATATGATATAACCGATAATATAACTGATAATTGTTGTTATATTGGGGCGATTGTGCACAGATATGCATTGACACGTATTTTGTAAAGTATCAAAACGAATAGAAACGCAGTTTTTGAATTATTCCGAATGTTAAGGTGTTGGAAAAGTTTGCTTGAAAAAAGGTACATGGACGTTTCGTCCGCAAGCCGAGTCGTACGCTTACAATTTTACCCATTTCGCCCGCCAGCACACCAAATCGTCCTCTAGCAATTTT
This sequence comes from Pictodentalium vernedei, assembly GCA_031216915.1. Lineage (NCBI taxonomy): Eukaryota > Metazoa > Mollusca > Scaphopoda > Dentaliida > Dentaliidae > Pictodentalium > Pictodentalium vernedei. The sequence goes on from CM062296.1 coordinate 159,453,848, forward strand.
ACCCACTTCGTTCGTCAAGAGTTTGAATATCATAAGAACATAGAAAATAAAATTAACGATATTTATTCAGTATCAAGCGAAATAATGATATTTAATCAGTACACAAGATAATAACATTAACAGCATAGTTTTGATGCATTTCTTAATATAATTATAACAAGTTTTGATGCATTCTTAATATAATTAATTCCTATAATACATTTGCTAATAATTTTGCAATTATTCATTGTAAAGTGCCGGTGACGCCCTTCCATGAATAATTGCAAAATTATAAGATAATGTTGCGGAAGTTAATATAACGTGAATTTTGGTGCGTTTCTTGATATAATTAATTCTTATAATACATTTGATAATAATTTTGTAATTATTCACTGTAAAGCACCGGTGGCGCTCTTCAATGAATAATTGCGAAATTATAAGATAATGTTGCGGAATTTAATATGACGTACATATACTTTAAGAACTTTTGCTGTAATAATATAATTATTAAAGGTAATCCATTGAATAAACAGTAATTAAATACTGAAATGAGGCTAAGAGTCGTAGTAAATTATACCTCATTGAGGGATTTTTCAAGGTCCTCTTAATCTCAAAATTCAATGAGGGTATGAGGGATAATAAAAGAGGACTCATTGAGGGCTTTTACAAAGCCCTCATGTCTTCATACGACAAAAAAGGGATTCCATAGCCACGGGTGTTTCCCAAAAATGGGATTCCATGGGATATGGCCATTGGATATAGGCTTTTATTATACACAAGGGAGATAACTCTTCATACAGATTATGGGAAATCAAGCAATCTGATTGGTTAGTTATAATTTATATAAATGATCTAGATATATGAAACAACAAGAGTACTTGGAATAGGGTCAGAACTAACAAGAATAGACCTGAAAAAGCTAAATATAGTAATAATAGGCAGAGCTGTTCCAACTGGTAGGCTCTTCTACGCTACTGCAGTATATTCCAGAACAAAGGAACATAGTCAGATGGACAAAAACTATTTCCTATATAGATAGAAGCAGAGAATTCTGAAAGAATTCGAAATAGAAAAATTTGGAATAGATTTTGGTGATTTGGAGAGATTGTCGGGTTGTTTGTGGTAATTTGATTTACCCTTCTACAATCGAACACACCTTCCGAACATACCCCGTCCTATTGCAGAAAAACTGGGTAACATAGCAATCACGTGCTACCATAGAAACCAAGATGGTTGCCTCCAGTATACAAAATGGACGACGGAACACGTATCACCTTAACAACACGCGCTGCACATGCGCATTCACACCACGTATCACTATGGACATGATGTCACAACACGGCCGCTCACGCGGGTTACCATGACAACACAACATGGCGAGACTGGGTCACGTGACTATGACGTCACATGAGATCCTGCAATGAGATCCTGCAACCTAGGGGTGAAAACCACATTACATACTACTAGCATATGTATTTATGTTTTATGATTGTCATAGGTATGAAGGTTTTGACAGCTTTGAGGTCATTCCTTTTGCAGACACTCGTCGAATGAAGACATTGGCTGATGCTGCGGGGTCCCTGCAGATGGAGCGGCATTGTTTTTCTTTTCGGGATCAAACAACTGCTGGTGAGAGGGTGTGTGTGTGTGTGTACAGATGGAGAAAGGTGCGTGTGTGTGTGTGGAGTTGATGGAGGAGATTTGTCTGCTGCCTCCTCCCCGCCTCCTAAAGCTATGCTTCCATGACTTTAAAATAGAATTCAAGAAGAATCCAAAAACAGAGAACTTTGAGCAATTCACATTGTCCTAACATTAAATTAGATCTTATGCAGGAATGATCAATTTTCGATGTTTCATCAATTTACATGATGTGATTTTCATGTAGTGCATCTCGAGGATTGTTTTTGTTTCGATAAGTAAACGTACTATAGAAATCTCGTACCGACTGACTTCATGCATACTTATGAAGCTCGATATTGCGGACACTGTATTTGTAAATAGTAACAGGTAGAATTTTTCCGATTTGAAACGGAGTTGGAATTTTGGGAAATAAAAGAGACATCAGCATCACCAAAGAAGCTCTAAAATCCAGATATATGGAATTTCCAACTACTCATGACTTGCTCTCCAAATTTTCAACTATAGGAAACGTTGGCCCTGTCGACCTGTTGCCACGTCCCTGAGCTGAACTCGGAGTAGAAATTGGAGACTTTCGACTTTGTACAAATAATGAGAAATAATAACACTGTCAGAAAAATGAAACAGAGCTGAGAATTTTAGTATTGTAGGCTGATATGAAGTTACCTTGGACTGATACTCGGCCGATATAAAACTGACCAAATAATAACCTCCTAATCTTTTGGTCGATATTACTCAAGAGCTCAGTGCAGAAATGTATTCAACAGCGCAGTGCAATAAAGTTCTGACCTTTCGAAACAATTCGAGTGTGAAGTTTAACCCTGTTTACATGCTAAGTGAGGAAACCAACAAAGCGTAAAAATAATAAAATTCAAACTGCTTATACGTGGGACGATATAATTGAATATAATTTAACTTTGATCGTAACCATTTGTGTCAATGCAAGGTGTACTCATTATGTCGGTCGCTCTGATTGCCGTAACTCACCAGGACAACAACGGTGCCCACGTTCGTCGCAAGGGTAATCGATTGATGTCGGGGGGGGGGGGGGTGGGGTGGGGGGGGGGGGGTTAAAGGTGTAAACACGATTTGCCCCAACTGTTATGCTCCACCGACTGATCAATTATTTAGATCCGACTTCGTCATCGGTGATGCAGTTGGAATATTAGTCGATCTGAATAATGGATCACAAATTGAGTTCTTGTAAATTTATACTTGACATGTATCGCAGCCGGTGACTCCGGGAGGAACAAGTTGTGTGGGTTATAACTGCCCAGGAGATCTGGTGCAGCACCCCATCAGAGAAGCTGGTCCCTTTATTTGGCATTCAAGTGAGGGAATACCTGACCGTCCCACTCCCATTGGGAAGCACAAGCCCGCTTATCGAGGAAATCATGGAGCTACGTCAATCGTGACACAACTTAACTTAACACGTATTGTTACGCGGCCCTAAGGATCGTCTAAGTTGTAGTACTCAAATGGCGTCTTCCAAGGGTGGCTCCTTTGTTCTACAACAAGGGCAGCTCGATGTGTTGTGTGTGTGGCAAACTATGATTACTTGAAGTGGTTGCCACTACCGATTAACTAGAGAGTCAATAAATACAACTGGAACTCATAGACACAGTTTCTACTAATGTTCATTCATTCTAACACAGTTCAACAAATTCAACAAGCGCTTGGAGCTGAAACATCACCACTCAGTCTTCAGCTTCTCTGCCAATGCACCAGGTCTTCTACATAACCTAACAAATAGCCTAACCACGACACGACTTTACTAATAAATTCTAAGTGGCTTTTTCACTCAAAGCCTATGCTATGTAGTTCGAGCTCCTAACTGTCGGTTGGTAGATCAGGCAGAGACTGACTATTGCCAGTCGAGCTAACGGATATATACTTCCCCAGTCAGCCTGATTTAGAGCTACGTGACTTGGAAGTTGTAAACAACTCGTGATGAGTTTCATCCTAACCCCTACACGTCATCTTGCAACAGCCGAAACCCGCGGTGGGTCTGTAGGGGCGACTAATAGTGTAATCACTCTCTCTTAAAGTTTAGCAGTTAACGAGTGAAATACGGTGAGGCCTTTGACCTTCATTATTTCTCAGTTATAACTTGTCGATCAAGTGTGTCACTCTACAAGCTGGTCCCAAGTCAAGTTAGCCCAGATGTTGTTTGAGAGATTAATGACCCTGTAATAGGCCTGCAGAGATCTGCACACTTGAGGACTACTTCAACAATCCGTTTATAAAATACCATACTTAGAACTACCGGGTGCTATCTCTGTTGATTCTTAAAAACCTCTTATCGTACTGTGATGGTCAACTGTTCATTAAATCTTAAGTCGATCTAAAGTATTTTGTTTATTCTTCTCCCCACTTGTAATACTCATCACACAGTGACTTATAAGTTCTAAGTCCTAAATCAATTCTCAAGGGGATTGCCAGATGTGTACTTTATTAAAATTGTCCTTGGTCACAGTAATTTGAACAATAACAAGATTTTCTGTTCAATAGTTGTAAGATTTGAGATTTTAAAAATAACTGAAGAATTCCAACACTGAATTCTAACAACTTTTAAATAAATGAATTGTTCTGTTTCTCCATCCACCTCTACCCTCTGTTACTCCCATGGAACATGGAAAGGTGGTTATGTCAGCCACGACCTCGGGCTGGTTAACCCTCTCGTCGACCTCTGTCGCAGGGACTGTTAACCCTCTCATAGGCTACATTTCGCTACATAAACCTCCCCAACCTAAGATCAAAACCCAGCGGGAGTTTGATCTCGACAAAGGATTCAGAAGCCGAAATGGAGCATACGGGAGGTATGGAGACATTATAATTTACTCTGAATTATCGCGGTTGCCTGGTGCCTGGCTGCTTGTCTGTAACTCTAAAATAAAAGAAAACACAATTCCCCCAAATATATGTACAAATATGATCACATTAGCATGGCAATGACTCTCTTTTATAAGTTACACCTCCCTGGTGGTGGAAACCGGAAAAAGGTATGCGGACTGCGAAAACCACTACGGACACAAGTAGCTGGTTGCCACTGAATAGCTTGGCGGCAACGTGGACAAACCCGGTGTTCGTCCATCCACCGCAGACCACACGCTTCGTGAACGCAATGCTTGCACCTTGGACACTGAAGCGCCACCTCTGGTTGTATCGCAACGACCTCTAAGCATATGCAACAATTCTCCCCAGTTCCTGTAACAAGTCATGGGGATGTCAATTGTCTTTGTTGCTGCTCCTTATGGCGACAAAGTGCTGTCATGACCAAATGGTACATTGACGTTTGTTTTTCTCGACGATGAGCTTCTCGTACATCGTCGCGCAGAAGGTGATTTTCGACTTAAAAGTATCAATAACCTCTTCTACGTACTCTCCTTCACGGAACGGATTCACTAATCCAGGATTCGGTAACTGGTCAGCCGCTCTTTCTCCCATCGACCATGTGTAGGCCAAGTGATTAAAGTATCTATCATCCCAGCTGTAGTCACTCCAATAACTTACCACACTTTCAGTCGTAGCACGGTGGGTGATCTGTGCTGCCCGTGGCGGACTAACACATTCAACCAACCTAAGAAGGAGGAGTCGTCCCTTTTGGGTAATACAATAACAATAGTATACCTCATGTAGCACATATTCGTTTCGATTGGTCTCTACATTATAACGTAGGACCTCCCAATATCGAACCCGGAGTTGGGAGCGTCGCACGCCCTCCATATCAAACGGAAAAGAACGACTTGCCATAGCCTGTCTAAAAACATCCAACCTGTTTGTCTTGCGCATCATCCAGGATTCTTGCCCTGCCCGATCAACCTGATGACTGTACTTCTGTTGTTCCACGTGCACGTCAAATTCCGGTACGTACGCCAATGCCATGTCTTACTCGTAATATTAAATTCTTTTGCACCTTAAAATACTAATGCAAGAACAAAAAGGAAATTTTATATTTCATATATCTACACTGCCCTGAGACACGCCCTAACACCTAGTACCTCTCTTGACAGTCAAGCCACACCCGTACTAGTTTTTCCGATTGTCTTGTATTGTAGGGTTTCTGGTGAGTACTTATCTAAACCCTGCCAGATCCCTTACTTGAATCATCTAAATTTTCAAATTGTTTTTAAACGTCAATTTCCGTAGCAAATCGAATGGAAATAGAATAAAATAGAACCAAATAAGACAATCACACGTGACCCGTACTCTCTCAACATCGCCCCTCATCTCCACTCTTTAATACAATCTCAAGTAAAGATTAGTAGCAACATTGACAGAATATTCGATGGAGCCCTATATCTTGGAGATTTACTCATCAGATGGCACTCCCGCTAAATTATAAATTCTGTAAATCTTGAAAATGAAGTCCATCATAAGCCGGGTGACGTCGATGGTACATCAAATATCTCACGTCAGGTCTAACCCTAATTCTTCTCCATAGGGTGACAGATGATCTGCGTGGTACTCTCCACTGTCGCCGGAGAAGGTTCATTCTAGAAATCTGATGGCTTTGTTCGTCCACATCCGGGTCAACCAGGGGCACACACTCATAGCCACCAGGTGCATCCGAACATTCTCTGACCTCTACTTCAAATCCGCACACGCTTGGGCCCTCCCGGCACCGATAACCAATTAAATCTGGGCAGTTTCGGATTTCAATAAAATTTGAATGCATCTCAAAGTCAACCCATCTTGCACTTACTGTTAAAACCATACACCGTTCTACTTCTATAAACATGCGATTATGCATGAAATCGGTAACCATACATCCAAATGTGGTCTCCCTAACTAACGGATCAACATCATAAACCCTACAAAAATCTAACTGATAGGTATTTGGTCGCACTATATAATAGTGTCGCCTCGTAGGTTCACAGTGAACAGTACAATGTTCACAACAAAAATATTGACAGGCACACTGTCGTGTTGTCTCATCCACATGTGGAAATAATTGTCTACGCAGGTGTCGTAAACGACCCCCATAACCAGCTTGATAAGCATCGTCATTGTTTATGTCTAGATCAGAATCAGAGTCTGTTTCGGCCGCAGCCATTGTTTTTCTTACTACTTTATTTACACAATCACTCTAGAATATCTATTGCATTTGTCTTTATTGTCACTTACACAGAAGAGGTAATCTCTTCTAATTCATCATTACTGAGTCCCTTATTATCCATTGTTGCACTCACAGTATCCATTTCAGCGTCATAGTGTACCTTAGGATACAGTCGTTTTTGCAACACATGTGACTTCTTCACAGCTCGTTGAATAGTTTGTCGCATTAATTCTACTATCACTTTTGGTGGAGATCTAGTTCCGACTGGTACTTCTGCTGGTGGAGCTGATGGTTCTGAAGATAAAACTGTCGTTTGGTTAGTTGACTGCATAGGCACATGAACATGAGTCGAAACTTCTTTCTTTCTCCCACCTAGCACAACATCATTCAACACTTCACACTCGCTTTCCGAAAAGTCATGTCTAGCTCTGTGCTTCTTACGCTTTGTTTGCAAGATCCAATTTAGCTTTCGAATATGCCCACGTTTTCGAATACACCTCACAAGTACGTAAAGCATCAAAACAATGACTACTGTCCCATGGAAATATGCCCACTTTGGTACAGTGAACAGTTCTTCAGGTACTAGCTGCATTGCATCAAGTTCATTCATGGGTAGATTATTGAGATGACTTTTCATGTTTTCGGTACTGTGAAAGTGGTTAAATTTACTCGTTCAATGGTAGGCTTCCAGACCTGTCGCTGATGAAATGTAAAATCAGGCAACACAGTCCTAGACATTAATTGGTAGGTGGTATTGTCACGACCATGAAAATAACTATGCAGTAACAATTGTCTACTCATTGCCATACACAAAGGTTTTAATTCAAATAACCCTGTAGATGGCATTATTCTACGTGGTTTAGGATTTTTGCGTTTTGAACAAGTTATCGAGAACCGCAATGGTACATCCATTGTAACATACCATAACCCTTCCTCGATGCGTGTTGCAAATGGCAAATCAATGTGTAACTGAATTTCAGCTGTACATAGCTTGTCAATCTCCTCTCGCATATTTAAAAATAAAGATAACATACAACTAGATGTTGTGTGTATGGTCTGTATAGCTCCCACCAGTGGACGAAGGAGTTTCTTATCATCTGCACACTTATCATGCCCAATTTTGGGTATGTATCGAATTCTCTGTTTGCCTACAATTAATGTATCTGCTTCTAATTAATATATTGTGACTAACTTACTCGCATCAGGCGATACATTGGCGGTGATATTTTTCAAGGGCACAGGCAACGCCTTCACACGAAAAATCTCAAATTGACAATTTGTGTTCACCAAAGGTACCTTCACTATGATGATTAATTTATCTTGAGTAAAGACGGTTGCCGTGGTTAACAGATGGTAGTATTGCCATAGTTCTTTCTCCATATCTAAAGGTAATTGAGTACGGTCGTCAAACTTCCCCTGTAAACTGCGTAATACAGTTGTTAACAAGGTCGGGGTGACGATTCGTGGGGATATATCAATCTGCTCATGCACATCACGCATATGAGTCTCGGCAGTTGTAATCATAAGTTTTATTTGAGTCACCACTATTTCTAGCTGGTGATATGCATGCGTAAAATGTTCGATGAAGGCAAGACGATTCGCTACATCTTGTAGCTGTCTGGTAACTTCGGCCCGAAAATCAGCTATTATTCTAGACAGGTTCAATAGGAATTCCCTATTCTCTTGTACTGCTGCATAGGTCAATCTGATCATAGTTAAACTTTGCCTTATCACGTGGTGCATTAGCGCTTGATTCCTTGAAAATCGGTCCAAATTTTTCGTAATTCCTCTTAGATCCGATTCAGTAACAGTGCCAAATAGAAAACTCAACTCCGCGCCAATAAAATTAAATAGTCCACGCTTTTTATGCGACATTGAGGATGTATGACCACTTAATTTGCGATAATCGTTCAGGTCATGTTTTACTTGTTCATAGCGATCATTAATGAACCTTATCTCTTGGTACGTATCCGTTATCATCGATCGTAATACAATATTAAGTGTTTCATTCGCACTGCCATACGTTTCACAGACTTGCTCAAAATTTTCATCAATTGCTTCATAATATCTATTTGTGTTTGACACCTGGACACCCAAGTGTTCCATAAACTGTATAAAAGGTTGTACTTCTTGTACATGAACGGTCGACCAATCACTATTAACCATATAAACTTCCTTCACTTTTGTGAATATCACATTGTTTCTAATTATTACTCCAGAGGTAGACCCTTTTACGGCTACCAATAACAAACTTCCAATAAAACACCAGTGGGGTAACCCATTAATGGAAAAGTACAAACGCACCATCCCCCTGGGTCTAATACTTGTACCAGCCACACCGGTTATGCTTGGTAGTTGATTTCTATTGCCCACTAATCGAGGGCGATTGTGCATATTTTTCCAAAATTTTGTGCTGATGCATGAAGTTTGAGCTCCCCATTCGAGCAAAGCTCTGACTCATTGCTTCCCCACGTGAATCATCACACTGTCCAAAGAAGCTGTGCCAAAATTTAATTCCACAGTCCCAGAATTCCTTCTAGACTGTTTTCCAATCAATTTTCCTGGTTTGGTTTCCTTTTTCAGTGTATTTACTTGTACGCTCTTGGAGCTCGCTGAGATCTCCTCTAGAGCTGCCTTTGAATTACTCTGGTGACCTGAGTTCACTTCTGGAGCTGACCTTTGGTTATGTGAGCTCTCCTCTAGAACTGACTTGGGATTGTGAGGGTGGCCTGGTGAATATCTCTCATAAATAAAATTATTTTCTTCATATTTTGCAACTCTTGCTCAGTGAAACTTTTCTTGTGTAACACCCGTGTACAATTTTTAGTAAAGTGACCTAGTACGGAACAGCGGTCACACTTTTTGACTCCCTCAGAAAATTTTATGTATGAGCTTCCACAAACATCACACTTTTGACCAAACTGCCAAGGGTTAATTTCCTTGGGGTCATTGATTAATTCAAAAGATAATTTACTTACTGTTTGCTGCACAGAAACACTTTCTGTTTGATTAGATTTCTCCCTGGGAATATTATTATTTAAGTTCTTCTTATTTCGTGGAGTTGCTTCCCTTTGACTACATTTATTAATTCTTGTTTTTCTTTGCCTCTGTTGTCGATTTGTTAAGGGAATGGTTTTCAATTTACATTCTTTCTCTTGGTGTCCTGTATTTAAACATTTCCTACACTTATGCCGTATTTTCTAAGATTGTTCACACTTATTTACATTTCTAATTTTCTCTCTCACTGATGCATTTATGTTATCTCCCACTTGTATTTGTACAGTATTGTTACAATGTTCTGGAGCCTGTTTGGTAGTTTTAACCCCTTGCCCCCTACCTATTGCCCCACATAAGTAGAGTTTTGCCTGTTAAATTCTCGGGGCTTACTCGGCAAAAGCGGATCATATGCCCTAATCTGCCACAGCGAAAGCACCTCACGTCAGTCATTGACCTTTCTACTGGCTGTTGCGCTGTTGCAATGCGCACCTGCTTTGCTATTTGCACTCAGCATTGAGTCCGCACGTGCCCCACCCTACCACAACGGTAGCAGATGGGTTTCCTCACGTTTTGTCGCGTCGATGGCTTTTGATATCGCCCTGTTTGTTTGTCCAGTGCCTGCTTGTTATACCTGGGAGGGGCAGGACTTTTTGTAATTACATGGACACTACTTTTTCGTCGCGAGACGTCGACATCCATGAGCTGAATGTCCCTTGAGTCATCAGGGCTAAAATCTCTTCCTATGTAATTGCGATTGCAGTAATCTGATCTGTATGCTTTTGATAAATACGCCGGTTCACTGTGTCTTTACTAATAAATTCTAAGTGGCTTTTTCACTCAAAGCCCATGCTATGTAGTTCGAGCTCCTAACTGTCGGTTGGTAGATCAGGTGGCGACTGACTATTACCAGTCGAGCTAGCGGATATATACTTCCCCAGTCAGCGTAATTCAGAGCTACGTGACTTGGAAGTCGTAAACAACTCGTGATGAGTTTCATCCTAACCCCTACACGTCATCTTGCAACAGCCGAAACCCGCGGTGGGTCCGTAGGGGGGGACTAATAGTGTAATCACCCTCTCTTAAAGTTTAGCAGTTAATGACTGAAATACGGTGAGGCCTTTGACCTTCATTATTTTTCAGTTATAACTTGTCGATCAAGTGTGTCACTCTACAAGCTGGTCCCTCAGTTAATGACTGAAATACGGTGAGGCCTTTGACCTTCATTATTTTTCAGTTATAACTTGTCGATCAAGTGTGTCACTCTACAAGCTGGTCCCAAGTCAAGTTATCCCATATGTTGTTTGAGAGATTAATGACCCGGTAATAGGCCTGCAAAGATCTCCACACTTGAGGACTACTTCTACAATCTGTTTATAAAATACCATACTTAGAACTACCGGGTGTTGTCTCTGTTGATTCTTAAAAACCTCTTACCGTACTGTGATGGTCAACTGTTCATTGACTCCTAAGTAGATCTAAAGTATTTTGTTTATTCTTCTCCCCACTTGTAATACATATCACACAGTGACTTATAAGTTCTAAGTCGTAAATCAATTCTCAAGGGGATTGCCAGATGTGTACTTTAGTAAAATTGTCCTTAGTAGGTGATAAATGAGAGTTCGAGCTCACCTGTACATGTACGTGTACGTGTACATGTACACCTCCATAGGATTTAGTGTTAAAATCGTGTACGTGTACACGATTTTAACGGTTTTTTAGGGTGAGCTCGAATTTTTTTAACACTGAATTGTAGTTTTACGTACATGTACCGTTTTGATTGAAATCTGCAGATGAGTTTTCCCCATAGGATTCAGTGTTAAACTGCGAGCAAAAAAACGTTTTGAGAGTTCGAACTCACCGTCTTGTCGATTCTAACAATCCACGTCCGTACACGATTTTAACACTGAAACCCTATGGAGAGTGTTAAATTGCGAGCAAAAAAACGTTTTGAGAATTCGAACTCATCATCTTGCCGATTCTAACAATCCACGTCCGCACACGATTTTAACACTGAAACCCTATGGAGGCGTACACGGAGATCCACTTGCAGATTTTAGGGTGGAAATCAACTCACGTGAAGAGGTGATGTTTGAATCCGCAAACCCGCTGTAGCATTTCTCGAAGTGAGACTGGCACATGTTATTGCGAGGTGATCTCAACGAGCACTTGATGGAAATGTTTTGAACGAAGAGTGTTGTCATCGGTGTGTTAGAAATTCGCGAACCCTCTGTTACGTTTTTGATTGATATATATAGGAGAGAAAAAATATAAATAATAGTTATTTACAAAAATAAATATATCAAATCGAATAGATAATAAAAAAAAATTCGTAAATCATGAGCGATTCTCAGGATATTAGAGTGAGGTTTCTTTTAAAAATGCTGATGAGAGCCTACGCATTCTGCGTGAACGAACAACTAGGTCGTCTCTTGTTAGAATGATGCGTCGGATGTCGGGATCACCTAGACTTCGATCACGAGAATCATTCATGTCTGTGGATGGAAAGGGAAGATATGGTCGTCAAGTATTTCGAATCGGCGTTCGAATGCGTTCAAATCAATGAAGTGATCGCGTTTTGGAAGAGATTACTCTACTGTAAGAATCGAAGCAAGCCCACAGATTCGGAAGAACAGAAATTGGCGCGTAAAAGTCTGACTTTACGAGATAAGGGATGCATCTTGAAATTATTGTTCAATGAAGCATACGTCTAAGTTTTCTCGTTGATATAAAATAAGGGAGAATAGAAAATAAAAATAAATACACACATAAATTTTTTATCTAATATTAGAAAGAAAAAAAAAATACAAAAACGAGAACCAGAAATAAATTGTATCCGACGTTAGTGGACGACGAGGACGAGAAGCCGATCGACGTTTTGCCGATGGCACCGTCGCTAGAAGAAAGAGAAAGAGGAGAGAGGTATCGCATCGATCAAATCAATAGAATCCAAGAGTATCTAACTCGAGAGAGAGATTCTCACCGTTCTCTCAAGAAGAAGTATTCGCATTTCGTGACATTCGTCAATGCGATCGACACGACACTCATCACGATTTCCATGGGTTTACACGCGGCCGGCATCGGATTGTTGTCGACCGTGGTCGCCATTCCAATCGTGTTGACCGCAGAAGGAGTGGCTCTCGCCGCCGGATTGTTTAGCACGCTCGGAAACTTTTTGAGTAGGAAATTATATCTGAATATTCGCGTCTTGGCCGACTCCAAGATCGACACAATATCTGAAATAATCTCGATAGTGTTGAAAGACAGTAGGATATCGGACGGAGAATACTTCACGATATTGAGCAAGAAAACGAAATACGATGCCATGAAAGAAGCCGTGAGAATCAAGACTCGTCAGATCATCAAGGAAGAGATGAAGGAAAAGGGGAGGAAAGAGGCCAGCGAGGAATTCAGTAAGATGATAGAACTCAAGAGCAGCGATTGAAAAAAAAATATATACATAATAACAACAGAATTTTTAAAAAAAAATTAAATTTATATATAAAATTAAAAAAAAACAAAATTAATTTAAATATCTATTGACGGTCATCGACGTGTTTTCCAAATACGGTTGGATCAGAGCTTTGAAGAATAAATTGGGACCTTGCATCGCCGAGGCTCTGAAGAGCGTGTTCGACTCGTCTTCTCAAAAACCGAGTAAATTGTGGGTGGACAAGGGAAAGGAATTCTACAATAAGCACGTTCATCGATTGGTAGACCTCTACTCGATCGAAAACGAAGAGAAAGCCAGCATGGTGGAACGTTGGAATCGAACGATGAAGGGGAAGATGCACAGATACTTCACGGCAAATTCGACCAAGAAATACATATATGCTCTGAACGCTCTGAACGGTCTGGTCAAAGATTACAACAACACGCGACACAGATAGATCAAGATGACTCCCGCGGAAGCTAGCGATCCTCGAAACGAAAAACGGGTCTACGCGAATCTATATCCTGAGAGATCTAAGATCAGGAAGAAGTCTAGAACGCCGAAATTTGCGGTCGGTGATCGAGTGAGAATTTACGCTTATAAAAAGCACTTCAAAAAGGGTTATACTCCTCGATGGACCTCGGAAATCTTCGTGATCATCAAAATCCGGTGACTTATGAAATCGAAGCTTTGGATGGAGAAGAGATCATCGGAAAGTTTTACGAACAACAATTACCGAAGACGAAGTTTTGATGAAGAAAACAAAATATTTTTTATTTACTCTCTTTAACATTTTCTTGTTTACACACATATATATAAGAGAGAAAAAAATAATAATAAAAAATAATTAAAAACTATTTTTAGATAAAGAAAGCAAGTTAATTAATAAACAAAAAACTAAAAATCCTTTAAAATGACAAATATACTAGATATAGCACAAAGCATAGTGAAAGATGAAAGTATTCAAGAATATGAAGTTCACGAATACGAACCGGTAACCGGAACGAGTTTGAACAATGCGGGAGAGATAAGAATCAATGTCTAAACTCAAGATCTACTCGTACATCCTAGCGAGAGTTACATAGTGGTGCAGGGACGTCTCACCAAGGAAGATGGGAGCGACTACGCCGACGACGACACGGTTACTCTAGCCAATAATGGCATCATGCATCTATTCAGTAACATAAAATAATGCTATCCAGACAAGAGATAGAATCTGTGTTTCATCCCGGTCATGCCACCACGATGTTCGGACTCTTGATGCATCCTGATGATTTTTCGAAATCCAGAGGACTTAATCAGTTGTGGGTGAAAGACACCGTCGGCCCTGCTAGCGCCGGCGCAGGCTTGATATTCGACTACGTCGTCAATTCGTCCAGACCTAAAGGAACGTTTTCGTTCAGGATACCTTTGAAACACATCTTCGGATTTGCGGACGATTACAACAAGATCATGTACGGATTCAAACACAATCTGACGTTGATTTGAAAAGGAAACGATGACGCAATAGTGAGACTCACTGTGACCGATGCGGGTAAGATAACTCTACACAAGATATCGTGGTTCATTCCGCACGTGGAGCCTTCGATCGTGGAGAAAGCGCGTCTCTACAAGATCATAGAATCCAAGAGTAAATTACACGTGGGATTTAGAATGAGACAGTGTGACATGGCTAGCATTCCTCCCTCCACCAATCACTTCAATTGGAGATTGACGGTGAAATCCGCTTCCGAGAGACTGCGTTTCATCGTGGTTGCGTTTCAGACCGATAGGGACGGGTCTCAGGAAAAGAATGCGTCGCTGTTCGATCACTGCCATTTGAGAAACATACAAGTGTTTCTGAACGCCACGAGATATCCAGCAATCGATTACAATGCGTCATTCGACAAGAACGATTTCTGCAGACTGTATGGCGATGCCACTGATTTTAGAAAGAAGTATCATGGTCTAGACGAATTGATGAGCAACCCCAACATGTCTCCCGGCGAATACAAGTCGATGTATCCCATGTTCGTATTCGACGTCAGTAAACAGAGTGAACGACTCAAGAGTAGCGTGTTAGACATTCAGATCAAGATGCAATTCGATAGGAATGTGCCGAGAAAAACCGAAGCCTTCGCCCTGGTCCTGTCGGACAGAGAATTACAATTCGAATCGGATGGAAATAAGATGTCGATCATTCGATGAGAGACGAGTGTGAAAAAAAAATAAAAAACAAAAAAAAAATAAAAAGTAATGAGTAATTAATAAAAACATAAAAAACAAAAAAAGAATAAATAAAGTAATGTGATCTAGAGAGATTGAACATCTTTCTAAATCTCATTACTTTTTTTTTTCTTTTTTTTTTGTTTTTAATAATCACACATTATTTTTTTTTTAATTCATTATTTTCCACGCGTTCACTGTTTGTTCAAAGGAACTAATTCGATCAGTAGACTCACCACGGAAGTGGCGGCTTCGGGATTATTGGTTTTCGTAACGAAATTAATCCTGTCTCCGGTGTTCACTTTGAGATTCGTGCCAAACGTGCTAACATTCGCGTGTTGATTCTCAGTCTTTTCAACGCTGTATCTCTTATCGCTCTCTACACCATTCACCATGAGATTGACGACCGCTCTGTTATTCAAATCCGAGGAAGCCAGACTCATTCGAAGGATTTCACCTCCCAGCGGCATGGGATATCCAACCTGACCATGTTTCGATCTGCTACCTCCATTTCCAAAAGACCACTCAGCTTTTCCTTCATCTAAGGTGCTGGCCTCTTCGGCCCACACAGTGATCAATTGTCTAGCATATTTGACTTTCTCCACTACTGAAACAGGGTGCAGGCATCCGTCATGTTCACGGGATCCGGTAGATTCGTGAGCGCGTGTCCACCCATGTCTAGTTTACCTTACATTATGTCACCCTTTCTGCAGACCGAGTTGTCATCCACGTACTTTCTGCTGACCGCGCTGGAATCGAATTTGGGATCGTGATCGAGACCGAATAAATTCTGACCGTTCATGTTGATACCACCCTCCATGGTTCCGCCAGATTGTTTGTTCAGGTAGAGATCGTCCACTTGCAATTCTAGGTATTCTTGTGATTGTATCACGGCAGAATCTACGTAGCCCTTGTTGACCGCGGTTGAGTCTGTATCCGTGTCATTGATCTTCGACAGATTCAATATCTTGTTGAATCCTGCATTCAGATCCGATTTCATTTCTCGTCTGTCAGACTGTCTGTTCCAGATCTACGTAGTGTTTGGTCGCCACATCCTTGGGATTCGTGGGAGTGGCCACGTTCGTTATCTTGTTAGAATTAGCGTTTAATTCTGAGTGCATCGTTTTCTGAACGTATCTATTTCTCAGGTGTTCGCTGAATCTCACGTGAGAGTCGTCTGCGTATTTCTTGGGCACGGCATCGGTGGGATCTACGGGATTCGCGACGTTCACCAAATGTTTGGATTTCAGATCCAGATCGTCGGTCATGGTTTTATCCACGTAATTATCTAGCAGGATTCGTTCGAAATCGGCGTTCCCCCTGTCAACGTATTTTTTAGTCGCAGCATCTGCAAGATCTATCAGCTCAGGAAGATTGTAGAGCTTCTTATCGTTCATGTTCAAAGGTTCTTCTCGAGGTTCATATCTCCGAACGTAACGTTCATCCAAGTTGGCAACGTCGTAACCATCGTCGACTTCGAACGTCTTCCTCTTCTTTCTTGGGTTGACTTTTTCATCGTCACTTCTACCAAATTTATCGACTCGCATGTTGTTGTGGGATTTTTTGTTTTTTAGAAAAATATGTTCAAACGCAGTTTATTAAAAATGAACTATGTTATTTTATTTTTCGTTTTTATTCGATTAAAAATTTTTTTAAAATAATTTTTTATCTTTATATACTATAAAACAAATCTCTCTCTAATGTAAATCATTGAGAATGTCTTGAAATCGATCTCCTTCAGACCATCTCTTGAGAACATAGAGACACAGGTGACTGCAAAACACTTGATGTGGTGATTGCACTTGTTCCGTGTTGTAACAAACCATCGATTTGTTGAAATAGTTCTTTATTGCTTTTGGCGGCGAGATTCCGTAGCTGTCGAAATAATATTTTTTCTTCTTCACATTCTTCATCCACGCCACCCAGTGAGTGCCTTCACCCGATGAATCATCTAGATTTAAAATTCCGCATTCCAATTGTCGAGGTCTTCTCTTCGGTAAGGCATCTCTGGAAAACACTCCTAGAAAATCTTTGATTTTCAAATCTTTTGCCGCATTCAACAGATCGATGTTGGATAGGGGTTCGTTAGGTAAGACGACACCTTCTATGGATATCTTTATTTTCTTTTTCATAAATGCGTATATATTTTTTTTATTTATTTATTTTATTATAATTCACTAAAAATGACATTATTTTTTTTTGGTCTTTTCTCTTTTTTTTTAAACTAACATTGTCGATGTCTCTATCGTTTTCTATAATTTTGATTTCACCTAATTCCTCTTGATTTTCTGGACACTTGATATCTCTATTGTATTCTATAATTTTGAATCCATCTAATTCTTCTTGATTTTCTGGACTCTCGATGTTACTATTGATTTCTATAATTTTGAATCCGTCTAATTCCTCTTGATTTTCTAAAATCCTATCATCCACAATCATATCTGGAATCTTATCATCCACAATCGTATCTAGAATCCAATCATCCATATTCATATCGTCTCTAATTAGATCTGCAGTCCAATATCCGAGTGCCAAAGTGCTTATTTTATCGTCTAACACGAATCTCTTATCGTCGTCGGCCGTCAGCGAAATCTTGTTGACTATTTCGGTATACAAGTTGTGATTTTCGCTTCGAATCGATTTCATAGTCTTATACACCGGACCACTTCCTAACAGACAATCTTTATACTCTTGGAAAGAGATGTTTTTCTTCACCACGCATGCTTTAACTCCTTTGCACTTCTTGATCTCATCATCTTCTAGACGATAAGCATACAGTTTGGGTCTCAAGCCCACGAATTCGACGATTTGTTTACCGCCGCTCTCGTCCTTAAATTTACCCAACACCTTCTTGTTGTCGGTCGATTGAATGTTGGACGGGTGATCGACGGGATAATTGCTCATGTCGAACCACTCGGCCACGTCCTAAGATATATCTCGGTAGACGTCTTTCGTCTCTATCTCGTAAACTAAACTGTCCATGTCGGTGAACAGTAGTTTGGCTTTATCACCAAATTTTCGTTTGACGTAATCGTAGTGAAACTCGTACATCAATTGCTTGCTGATATCTAAGATGATCGGTCTGAGATAATACGGTTTGTCGAACTTCAGATGCATCTTTTGCATGTGAACGGCCACTAGATTTTCGTCGAATATGGTTCGGTGTTTGTAATTGGGTTTCGCCACTAATGTTTTAGCTCTTTTCTCAGACGTGATGAGTCGAACGTCAGTTCTCTTCCTGATGTTTTCCATCGATTTACTGTACACGCAGTTGTTCATGAGTTTGAAGAAATCTTTTTCGAAATTGTTCTCGGCTCGAGTTCTCAGATTCGTGTTGAGATCAATGTATTTTTTCATCCAAGGCTCTTCGTCAAATCGAATGATGCGTTGTATGTTGACTAATTTCATCCTGTAATCGACGTACTGTTTCAAATTCTCGCAGTAGACGACGTAGTTACGTTTGTTAAATAAATTGGGAATGAGTTTTTCCTCGTCTCCCTCGTTCGGTTCCATTCGTTCGGGAGCCAGCGGATAATCGTTGTGTAGATCGTGTAATTCTTTCGGATAGTTCAAATCGACTTCTAAAATGCAAGGATAGTCTCTCCATTTTTGCATCTCTTCCAGTTCCTTCACCCATTCGAAATTTCCAATCGGTAAATGATGACTCATAGCCCAACCATACAGATTATTAGCGTCCCAATACTGTATGTATTTAGTCGATCGTTTCGAATCGAAACCTTTCATGTAGGGATTGTTAGCCTCAGAATGTCTGTGGGAGATCATCGAGACGCCACCTCTCGCAGCCCTTTCGAACATGAGCAACATGTCCACATTGGATAATAATTCCAATTGGACTTCGGTGGTCTTCAACAGAGCGTCCCACGCCAAACCGGGTGCGGTGAAATACCAAGCGGGATCCCGATCATAATTTCGACAACAGACGTCTCGAAAATTTTCGAACACGTCTGCTAAGAGTAGAACGTCGGTCTTCAGATAGAGATCATGATAATCTCTCATGGTTTTCATATCGAATGATTTCCACACGTTTTTAGCGTGTTCGTAATTCTCGTCGGAAATGGCGGATTCATATAATTTCGAATAAAAATCTTCGTTTGAAGGTAGTGCGGTGTCTTCGAATCTCTTTAGATCATTCATGTAATCGTAAGGATAGACTCCTTTCCTCAACATGACGTCTACTCGTTCTTCGAAATGTTCGCTCATGATTTTAAATTTATCCTTGCTCATGTTATCGACTACTTTCCAGAGCGGTCGACATGAATTTAAAACTGTCGATGAAACGTATGGCTCTACGAATGAATTTAGTTTTTTCTTCCAACATCTCTCTGTCGATTACTCTTTTCTCCTCCATGAGCTTCCATTTCGTGAAGGAAATGTATCTTTCTTCGCTGTTCACGATGCAATTTAATTCTTCGTGTGAGGTGCCGAGATTTTTCACGAACAGATGACTGTCGTAACCCGAGAGATTGTGAAACATCACCGGATAGAAAACGGTGTCTCAATATTTTAAATTACACTTGCTGTGAGCCGGACCACAATGCAGACCCGTGTAATGATCGTGGTCTCTGACCTTCCTATTTTCCATCGAATTCTTGTCGAATGATTGTTTGCATATGTGACATTTGGTGGCTCTGTTATTTTCGTCCTGCTGCTCTCGCGTGATGATCATTTCTGCTGGAGTTTTGAATTTGTCGTATAACATTTGAAGTTTCCATTCTAACTCTTCCATGAACCTTTGAGCCACGTCGTCGTCTTCATACTGTTTTGTGTAGGTGAAGGGACCCATGTTGTGTTGCGAGTTGAAAGCGCATTTCACGTAAATGAAATAGCCTGAAGGTATGTGTTTTTGATATCTTTCGACGTAACTTTGAAGAGCGTTGGGTTGACAGGAACTCATTTTTGCGGTGAAACATTCGAAATTGGCGTACACGACGAATGGTACTTTTAACCTTCTATTGTGATTTTCAAACTTCACGATGGTGTTGGGTTTGGGCATTTCCACGGCGACACCTTGATTTTCGTTGCAATATTCCTGATGTTTCACCAACGAGTCTTCACTGTGAAACACGTTCATGCAATTGTAACAAAGATATCTTTCCGTTATGATTATTATTTTGTTTCGACTCGGATGTTTAACCCAACAATAATGACGATTGTCACCATTTGAAATCAATAATAAAATAATCGTCTTTTCTCTTCCGAGATACGAAGTCAATCTGAGAGGATGGATCTTTGGTTTTTCGTCGTCGTATCCCAAGACGTTCACCGCAATGGTGGGATTTTGAGCCTCGAAACATTCGATGTGTTTTAACTGCGTTGGAAAATTCACTCCGGTCCAATCAAGATTTTTAGAAGTATCCTCGTACTGAGAAACTCTATCGGAGTTAATTTTGACAGGGTATAAAGCGGATGTGACTGCCCATTTAAAACACTGATCATCATTATTTTTCATGTTGATCACGGCGTATTTCTTAGCAAGGAAATACGGTAATTTCACGTAGGAAGACCCTTTCAACAAATCGTTTTTAGTTATGTGAATTTCGAGTTTCAACACCTCATCGAACATCCAATTACTACCCTCATGTTGATAATTCGCGAGAGACGTCAACATCTTGTCTTTCATCTTTTCGAAAATGTCTGATAAATCTGAACCTCGAAATACGGGTTCGACATTAGATCTGAAATATGCATTTTTCACGATGCTCTCGCCGGACTTCACATCAATTTTATTCAACACGCAATGGTGTATCATCTTAATTTTTAGTCCCCCATTCATGTATTTGCGAAACAAATCCAATACCTTTTTCTTCACCTGTTCTATGAACAATTTCAGATCGATTTTCTTCAATGAGGGAACCACGTCAAAAGTTTTAAAAATGCCTTTGATTGCACTCTCCCGTTCCACGGACTTTGATTGAAATAGTTCTGCGGCGAGTCGCACTAGATATTCTTCTCCTTTCCCTTCGTCTATTGCTTGTCGAAGTTCGTCCGATATATATCTTTTGCCTGGAATCTGATGTGCATCACTCGTTTTCGTTTTTCTTTTCTTTTCTTTGGAAACTTGAAGTCCTTCAACGGCTTTTTGTTTAGTCGTCTTCTTATTTTTCACAATCGAAACGTTTTCGTTTTTTTTCGACGTCGGCATTTCGATTCCTTTTACTATCTTTTTCTTCTTCTCATTTTTCACAACCGATGCATTTTTTGATGTTGTTGCTATCAGCATTTCAATTCCTTTTACTATCTTTTTCTTCTTCTCATTTTTCACAACCAATGCATTTTTTGACGTTGTTGCTATCGGCATTTCGTTTGCCTTTCCATCATTTCGCAAATGTTTCTGTATGACTTCAATCTTTTTTGATTTAGTTCTATTATTTCTGAAATGTGAAATTTTTAAGAGTTTACAAATCTCGTTTAACTGAGGTATGGTTTTCTCATTTAAATTTTCCAATTTTTTTTTATCTGTTTTTTTCATTTGGTAAGAATATATTTTTTCGAATTTTGTATTTTAAATAATTTGTTTAAAAAGTTTTGTTTTTTTAAAGTGATGAAATTAATCGATTTTTTTATGTTCCTTAACGTTAAAAAAAAACGAGAAAAAAAGGATGTTAAAAATTTAACTTATATATAAAGAGAAAAAAAACTTTTTAAACAAATTATTTAAAATACAAAAATTTAAAATATACATTATTTGCAAGAATTCGTAAAACAAAAAAACTAAATAATCGATCATGATGACAACATCCACGACAGAATCATGACATAAACGTCGACGTTGTTTAATAAATCATTATTCTCCAAAAACCAAGAAGAAAAAAATCATAATTTATATTTACGCGTTTCGAAAGAAAACGATACGATTTGTGATAGAAAATCGAATCGTAATACTATTAGTGAACAAAAATTAATCAACAATGTCGTTCGAACTATTAAAAAAGAAGGTTCAAGACAAATAGAACTCTTACGACTTTTACGCGAAGTCTCGCACGAGGTTCAAAACAAATTTCCGCGAATCAGATGCATGTTCATGTCACCCGATTCCTTCTCAATAGATGATGATAACTGCAAGATGCGAAGGCTAATTTCTAAACGTTCGATGTCTTGCACGTTCTAAAAACTCATGAAAAAAAAAAATTAAATTAATACAAAAAAAAGGATGTTAAAATTTAACTTTTATATATATTTAAAGAGAAAAAAAACTTTTTAAACAAATTATTTAAATACAAAAATTTAAAATATACATTATTTGCAAGAATTCGTAAAACAAAAAAAAACAAATAATCGATCATGACAGCAACACCTAAAAGATGCAAATTGAAATTGAAATGAGTTGAAGCATGTACGAAATTAGGTTTTAAAATCTATACATTACAACAACACGATCCCATCGAATTGAACGAGATCGAGACGATGGGCTTAGAGTGCTACAGCGGCAAATATCATATGTGTTTGAAATTGGATGAAGCCATGCTCGATTTGTTTTGCAAGTACTAAAGCGATCTGGTGAATAATATCATCGTTGCCGAAGACAGAAAATTCGACAAGGACGATTTGTTGTTGTTCTTTAGAAATTACATATATCCAATAATCTCACTCGAACTCTTGGACAAATCGGGTGGTGAGAGCACGTTCACCGATGTAAAAAAACTTTAAAGAGTAAAGATAAACATACAAGACATTTTCGTAAGTGAGAAAATGACGCATGTCAACATGCTAAAAACAGACTTGGAAATATAAACAATAGAGAGATTGATTTTAGCAAAGAAGAAGGAAAAAAAAGTAATGAGATCTAAAAGTGATCTCATTACTTTTTACAAAAAAATTTTTCACATTAAAGAAATTAAAATTCAAAATAACTTTTTTTTTATATATATATATAAAGAGCAAAAAAAACAAAACTTTTTTTTTAAACAAATTATTAAAATACAAAATTTAAAATATACATTATTTGCAAGAATTCGTAAAAACAAAAAACTAAATAATCGATCATGAAGACAACAACACCTAAAAGATGCGAATTGAAATTGAAACGAGTCAAAACGAATAAGAAATTCGGTCATAAAATCTATAGATTACAACGACATGATCCCATTGAATTGAACGAGGTCGAGACGAAGGGCTTAGAGCACAAATACGACAAATATAAGATGCCTTTGAAATTGGACGAAGCCGCACTCGATTTGATTTACGAGTACCAAAGCGATCTGCAGAACATCGTCATCGCCGAAGATAGAGAATTCGACAAGGACGATTTGGCGTTGCCCTATGGAAATTACATATTTCCAAACATCTCATTCGAACTCATGGAGAAATTGGGTAGTGAGAGCGAGTTGACCGATGTAAAAAAACTCAAAAGAGTAAAGATAAACATTCAACACGTTTTCGAAAAAGGAGAAGACACGAGTGTCAACATGCTAATAACGGACTTGGAAATTTAAACAATAGAGTGATTGATTTTTAGCGAAGAAAAATGAAAAAAAAAGTAATAAGATCATCTTTAGATCTCATTACTTTTTTTTTGTTTTTGTTTTCCTTCTTCTTCACTATCATCATATAATATAATAACGTTTCCTTTTCTCTCAATTTTCAGCGTCGATTCTTCTTCTTTTTCTTTTTTTCTTTTTCTTTGTGATATGATACGTTTATAACAACATTTTTGTTTATCCGAATCATAATTATGAACTAATGTTGTGCATCTCTTGGTAACACTCGCATCATTACCATTCTCTTCAGAAGGTAGTGGTGACTGTGGAAAGCATCGTCTCATTCTCAACCGTCTATCCCGCGCTTTATCTATCTCTTTCATTAGTTCTTTCCTTAGATATCCATCATTAGCATCTAACCATTTTTTTATTTTTTCGCTCTCTGTCTTGCGATGTTCGTCATTATCGTCAAATTGTTTCTCCACCTTTTCATCCAGGTGACAAATTTGTTTCTCCACCTTTTTACCCATTTTAAATATATTATTTTATACTTTCTATGATTTATATTTTATATAATTTTATATTATAATAACATATTCAAAATTGGTATATTCTTAAACGGCGAATTCTCACCGAGCAACAAACCCTTGCCGAGTCACTCAACGCTCTGTCCACTCTTCAGATAGAGACCGTTTCCTCTCAGAGAGTTGCCACCTCTAACGGGTTCTAGATACAATTCTTTACCGCTGTCGTCTATGTGGACGCGACACACGACTCCTCCCTTCTTCAAAAACAGTCCGCTGCCACCCATTAATTTCTCAACGGCCGAACTAGCGAGTCCCGTGAGAGCTCCCATGCCGAGAGTCTTTTCGAGAAAGGGTAGTGCCTTTGCGGCGAAGGGTAATGCTTTTGCGGCTATTCCTGCCAATAGCAGTAGGAAACCGCCTTTCATTCTCAAATTGTATCTCAATTGAGCGGGACACATTCTCACCGTCAACCCTCTTCCATCGCGAATCGCTTTCTCCATCCTTTTGATTTGACTTCTGGTCCAGGCGATCGAATCCTGACCGCCTCTCGTCAGATCTTCGTGAGTGAATTTGAATCTCACCGCCTCGCCTCGAGTTCTTAACGCTCTCTTAAGTTTCTTCCTCTGTCCTGCGGATATGTTCACGTTTTTAACCACGTATTCTGTCATAATTCTGTTTTTTAAAATATATTTACTTCAATTGTTTCTTGTTTAATAATTATATTAAAATAATTTTGTAAAATTAATATTGCGTTTATTTTGTTTTTGTTATCTATATATATACATAATTTTTTTGCTTTTATATTTCTCTTATGTGAAATCGTATCGTCACTCTCTCTCCGCGAAGATCTAACAGTTCACCATTTTGATCCGTCAACGTGGTTTTGAGACTATACAACGTGTCTAAAATCACTGGTAGATAAACTAAATTTCGAGGTCGCTCCACGATCTTATAACCCAGCGACACGTTTGGAAAGAAGGAATAGATCGTCAGTTGAGCGCTACCATTCACGTAGCTTCCAGCAATCACGTCCACGTTCACCAGAATGCTATTGACTGCGAGAATGTCGACCGTATTTTCAGATGCCGCGTGGCCTCGATACATCTTTTGATCGAATCCCAACATCTTGCCTTTTGAATCGTCCGTGTTGAAATCCACTCGAAAATTATCTTCCAAATCCAACATCGTCTGTAAGGTATTAGGATTGGGAGCGAGTCTGATCTTGTTGCTTCCCTTTCCATCCGTCTTCATTCGCGTCTGAATGTAATTGTTCAAATCGTCTATGTCGTAACTCCCTTTGGGAATTCGAATCTCCAACCAATCCGTTCCATCGGAATACTTGAATGAGTTATTCTTTTCGGTGATGTTGGGAAAGGAATAATAAGTCTCCAGATTCACCAACGCCATCTCGTATCTTTTCTCTCTATTCAATTCGATGGAAGGTTCGAATTTCGTAGCGAATCGAGTCGAATCGCCACTCACCACGATTTGAATGGATTGTTTTGCCGCCGTATTCTCGGCTATCCGTTCTAACAATTCTCCATGTTCGAACATTATATTTAATTTTATTTTTTTATTCAAAACTAATTATTTGAAGATTTATTATTTTCTAAATTTTATTTTCATGCTTTATCTTATTATTATCATCAGAAACATAAAATTTGTCGAATCCGCACCGATATTTTCCGCGATTAAATTCGCTTGTCAAATCGATCACGACGAAATTGTAAAGTCCACCATCCCAAACCCCCTTGCAGAATCTCCTGAATTCCGCCGCGCTCATGTCGTTTGCGACGTGATCGCTGTAGATGTGATTGAGATTCTTGAGATCTTGGCGAAAGAGACATAGAAAATTAGCGTTCTCCCTTATCGTCTGTCTGGGCAATCGAAAATAATTCTGCGACAGGTAGAAACAGTCCACGTTGCTGTGTCGACCCCTAACGTAATACGATTCGCATCGGTTGTGTCTTTCCAAAAACAGATCGTCGAAAATCATGAGATTCTTATCTTCCGATTTCAGTTCTCTAGGATCCGGAACGTCGCTAGCGTTCTTATAAAATCGACACTCGACGTTCGAAGATGCATTTCTCTTCATCAGTTCCATCGCCGCACCGTCCAAAATGGTTGAAAGTGGAGCTTTGCTCTTGTCGAATTCCTCCCTACTGTCAAAGATTCTGGCTATGACGTCCTTGGGCAATCTACGATCCATACACTCTCGAAGCAATCTGTATTCGGGTTGAAACAAGCTCTTGCCAAACACGAACAATCTGTCGTAATCCAACCAGTCGGGTCGGGACAATAGATTCATCAACAGATTGGTCTTTCCACAATTCGATTTTCCCACTATCAAACCTCTTATGCTTTTGGGAAAGCACTCGTTATTCGACCTCTTGGTCGCGGCGTCGTTCCAAGACATATCTTTAATGTTCATCTTTGTTTTATTTTTTTTTTTGTTTGTTATTTTAGATTCTTTTCAAACGCAAATTTTTTATGTTTTTCAAACTCTGTTTTTAATGTTATTATTTATTTATATCACACCGACGCGAGTTCTCTTCAATCCGGATCCACTCGTCATTTTGGCTAAATCTTGTATGGGCACCACAGCATCCTTAAAATCTTTCCAACTTTTCGGCGTTCGATCTAACGCAGCTCGCTTCGCCGGCGGACTGATCAACTTGTCGATCAACGCGTCGGCTGCCCTCTTGCCAGCCACAGAAGCTATCCTACCACTGGCTTCGGAAGCGGCTTTCTTACCCGCATCCAAAGCCGTCTTCTTACCGACCTCAAACGCGGTCGATGCGAGTTTTCTACCCGCATCGCTCGTGAACGCTCGCATTATAGAATCGACGATGCCAGAACCGCCTTGAACGTAAGTCCTGACGTATCCCCTGTTCTTTATCACCAATATATTTTATTTTTATAATATATTTTGTTTTTTCTCTGTTAAATCGTTTTGTTGTTTTTAAATACTTTTATTATTCTAGTGTAAGAATTTACTGTTTTATTTTTGTTTGTTTGTTTGTTTCTCTCTACTTATTATATACACATCAATCCTTCAATTCATTCATCAGCCTTTTATAGTGGTTTTTATTCAAAACCTTCTGTCTTAACAATTTGTCAGATATAGCAACTATCTGATTATCTAATCCTGTGTTACCAGCCCGTCTGCTCGCCATCAACAAACTCAATCCCTGAGACAGAGCGTCAGAATCGCTCGGAAGAAAAGTGGTTTTCACCCCTTTGCCAGTCACCGATTCGACGAACTTCTTGTTCATATCCCATATGGGTTTCACCACTTTCGTCCACTTGTAACCTCTGTTGGCTTTGGGTCTCGTCTCCCTGGCATCGTTATTTCTCTTCATGGCGTGGGTCTGAACCAGAATGTCGCCGTAATTGTCGAAATCCTGATCCGTGTAATCGCTAGCTTGTCGTAAAGGAGCAATCTGCGCAGACCATCAGTCAATTCGTATTTGTTCGAACCCACGATCAATTCATCATCGTCAATTTCTACTTCTGTGTCTCCTACAAAAATCCTTCCCTCCGAATCCTTATAAAATCCATACGACTGACCTCTCTTACCACCATCATCATCAGACGATGCGACGCTACTAATTGTGATAGTCGAAGCTGTATCATCAGACTCGCTCTCTGTTTGAATTCCCGTGGGAACGTAATCCGGTGTAGATTGAACAGAATACCGATTTCCAAAACTAGGAGGCAACGAACCCATTGTCAAAGAACTCTCCTTTATGGATCTCAATTCTTCGACTATCTCCTTCCTGCTTCGCTCTTGACCGCCCGTCACGGGTTTAAATATTTTTGTGGCTTCGCGTTTGAGTTCCATCTCACCAAGACGTCTGCTCCTATCAGCTGACTGAATCCCCTTCTTAGCACGTTCATACTCTTCTAAAATTCGATCTCGGTGTCTAGGATCCATCTGTAAAAACATCTTTCGTTTTAATTGTTTTTATTATTTTCAAAATTAAATGTTTAATTATATTTTTATGTTTTAGGTAATAAAACTCTTTCCGTCTTTAATATAATAATCTGAAAATATTCACATCTCAACTGTTAATTGAATTGGTGAAGTTTAAGAATACGTTTAAACAGTACATGACAAACCGGTTTCTGATTTAACGCATTTTGACAGTAGTTTTTTACATTTTGTCAAAAGATCACCATTCACACATCAAACAACCATTCACTCAGTGTCGAATTAAGAGAGAATCCCTTTGACGACTGTTAAACAGTTTCAACACACAACAGAAAACTAATTTTAACGCTGAGAACCTATTTCATATCTCTCTGATTGCTATCATGAATATATTAAAAATTCACCACTCAAAAACCTAATTGAGCGGAAAATGCGTTTTAAACATTCCACTAAGTGTTTGCCTCTTCGAACAATATCCTCCAAATCTCAATTTCTATTCATCTCATAAAGACAAAAACACGAATATCTATTACAGATCGTCTCTTTCAAACAATATCCTCTAAAAATCAATTTCTATCCGTCTCATCAAGACAAAACACGAATGCCTATAATACAGACCATATTCATAATCGATTCTTTTTGAACAAAAACCTCATTCAGTCGTAACGATAACATGTGTTAGTTTTACTTCACGAAGACGTGACAGCAGGTTCGCGAATTTCTAACACACCGACGACAACACTCTTCGTTCAAAACATTTCCATCAAGTGCTCGTTGAGATCACCTCGCAATAATGTGCGCCAGTCTCACTTCGAGAAACGCTACAATGGGTTTGCGGATTCAAACATCACCTCTTCACGCGAGTTGATTTCCACCCTAAAATCTGGAAGTGGATCTCCGTGTACGCCTCCATAGGGTTTCAGTGTTGAAATCGTGTGCGGACGCGGATTGTTAGAATCGGCAAGATGATGAGTTCGAATTCTCAAAACGTTTTTTTGCTCGCAATTTAACACTCTCCATAGGGTTTCAGTGTTAAAATCGTGTACGGACGCGGATTGTTAGAATCGACAAGACGATGAGTTCGAACTCTCAAAACGTTTTTTTGCTCGCAATTTAACACTGAATCCTATGGGGAAAACTCATCTGCAGATTTCAATCAAAACGGTATATGTCCGTGTACGTAAAACTACGCGCGTCTAGGATACAATTCAGTGTTAAAAAAATTCGAGCTCACCCTAAAAAACCGTTAAAATCTTGTACACGTACACGATTTTAACACTAAATCCTATGGAGGTGTACATGTACATGTACATGTGCATGTACAGGTGAGCTCGAACTCTCATTTATCACCTACTGTCCTTGTTCACAGTAATTTGAACAATAAAAAGATTTTCTGTTCAATAGTTGTAAGATTTACATTTTCAGACAAGCGATCAGTTTTATCTTGAATTGCGTCAAAATCAATATCCAGCACCGCAAACTAGAAATAGAACAGACGGGGCTGATCAATCCCTCACCGGCCCGCGATTTTTGGCGTTGGAGAAACAGGCAAACGAAGAAGCTGCCCAAATGGGGCTAATCATTCCAGCGAGTACGCAAGCAGTAGTCACAGGCATGGGCTGTGCAACAAAAGAGCACTTGAAACATTATTCTAGAAATGTTACGAGATGGAGGGCATGCCCTAAGTAATCTACCAATTTATGGAAGAAGAGATCGTCCCAGGCTGCAGCGTAATCCTCACCTTTGTTACTAAAAGACGGCGAGAGGTATGAGAAATGGACATCACAAAGTTCGTGTCTGACCGGCAGGATAGGTCCAATGTGAAAATTATACTTAATAACGTCTTGTGAGCAGCAAAAATAATGGACAATACAACAGCTATGACTTCATATAATCTCAGATTAATCTCAAGCAAACCACTCGCCGCTCAGTTTTCAAGAAAATGTTAGCGGCTATTTGTACTTAAATTCCATGAGTTTACAATCGGAGTAGTGTTCCTTGTATCCTGGCTGAGGTTGACTGACCAACTGCTGGTCTGTTTCAGAACACGCTAGTCCCGTAGCTAAATCCTCCAGCTTAGGTGCCGGAACCTCCTGACAAGGGCGGGGTCGGAATTGAAGGGCTACAATGCCTGACTCCGAGCCTACCTGGTCAGCGGATACTGCTATCGTGTATCACATAACAGATAAATACTTTTAAAACATTTTAACGGAATGTATCTAATGCACGTAATCATTACAAGATCGTTTGTTCATATCTTGTGAAATCACTTTCAGGACTATTTGCCCCTAAGTATGAAAAGTCGAATACAGAAATTACGCTAGCATGGTTCCCTTGCCGATCTATAGTTGCAGTAACTATTGATGGTATCCGAGAATTGATATGTGAAAAATGGGGAAATAACGGGCGTACCCCCTGGATCTATATTACTGCTATCAGGACTAATTCAGGGGGCGCACCAGCCACAGGACCCCAAGCCTATATAATATGTATACGGTAGTTTACGCGACAACACACAGACATACACAACTGGAGGTGATATACGTGTTCTCGTGGTTAACATCGTACCCCACGCACCCGTCTACAGCTCATGCGCGGTTCCCCTGTTAGCTGTTATAAATTGACTTCCCATTTCTAAAAAATGAATAACTCTATACAAAATTGCGAGAATAGTTTGGATGCGAAATATATTTCGTCAGATGCGAATAAGCCACCGGTGGGTCGCACACACGTTTCCATTTCCGCCGACAAGGGTGGTATTCCTCCTCTCTGACTCGCCCCAACTCGCCGGCACGTGCGTTGATCGCATGATTAAAAGGTGGCACTCAACTAACCCCAGAACCCATCATCTGCTACTGACTATTGATTCTACAGTTTTGTGGTATGCACGCTTTGAGTCCTACGAGTAAATAGACAATTGAGCGATTTACCCATGACCCTCTCGTTCTTATCTGGGTACTGGAACATGACTGTGCCAACATTCCACACTGAATGTCCACGGGCCACCTATTCCGATGTCCACGGGCTACCTATTCCGCGCCTTCTGGTCATATATATCATTAACTCCAAACTCGGCTGGACTAAAAAACATTTTTGCTTGGACAGCTTTGTTCCTACGAACCGCTCAATCTTAACAGACCATCCAAAGGTTTTTGAGTTTTCGGAGGTTACGAAGGATAATTTACAAATACACGCTAAAGAGGAGTAAGGTTACTTTTGAACCTGTTGATTTGAAACCCTTTGAACATTTGCCTTGAATAACCTGTCAAGACGTATTACTGTTTACCAACATGTACTCTACAGCGCTATAGGTTGATAAAGGTCTCCGGCAGAACGGAATTTGGTGGTAGCTTTTTATGACTTGTTTGATGCGTAACATCGATGAATACTACACATGTTTTTAGTTTTGTCGAAGAAACAAAGTTATTTCCTGCATTTCTAAAATCGATCTCGTCAGAAATCATAACACGATTGCACCTTACTCTCCTTAGTCTCACAGTTGGTGTTTGTTTCCATCTTTTAAACACAGGAATCTCATGTAATGGGTGAAAATAATCCAAGTAATCCCAGAAGATGCAACTGTTTCAGTTTAATTGTATGTCGCCTGTGTCAAGCAGGAATCTCACCAGGGATGCGCGAAAATGATGTGAAAAATCGAACGTTGTCTGAAATCAGCCACGACGGAAATCGATACCGGGACTCTGGCGTGAAAAGCCTAGCCGATCAGGCGTTCTGTCTTGCCCGAAACTTGACTTAAAACTCTAAAGTTTTCTAAAGTCAGCCCCCAACGAGGATCGATCCTGTATCGAATCGCCTATCCATGGATGTTTTGCCACTATACCAACTGAGCTAAAGACAATCCCAAGAAAGACTCAGATCCTATATAAACTGTCAATCACTGAATATGGAATTGTTTTTGTGATGATTTATAATTTACCTACGAAAACGTCTGTTATTATTCTGAGATACTCCAGTCTCGATCTCGCCTCTGGGTCATTATGTATTGCCTCGTTCTAACGGACTCGTCGATATATGCGCAGCGTGGTGGGGGGGGGGGGGGGGGGGGGGGGGGGTCTCGACTTCAGTACACGCATCTCGGAAACTCACACGATGGTAATAACCTACATATATTAAACACCAGTTACTCCAGTATTTATTTAGTCCAGTTTTATTTCTTGGGCGAGACGATGGCCTTCCAGTCACACTTTGAAGTTTTTGGATTCTCTCTTTTCCTTCTCACATCACGAAATTGTTCTTTCTTCTTTTGATTATTTATATCACTGTTTCCGAAAATACTGCATTGTTCTTCAATTCACTGCGCTATGCATTTTCTACAGTGTTTCGGGTGTAAAGAGGCACATTTTGAAATTCACCATGACGAGTAATTCTTGGTGTTCAGCTTGAAAAAAAATTAACTTTATTTAAAAAGTTTGAAATTTAATTTTTTGTTCACAACCCGTGAAATACCCAAGACTCCTGCTACTTACCAGCACCCTATATCAGCAAATTCACGAAAACAGTTTAGGATATGACAAGGTCTGGACTGAGAGTCGAAGTAGAAGAAATGGACGAATATGGCACTTAATCCCGATTAATTGTGGGGCAAGCTAGCGCTGTGTGCAAAGACATACTGCACGTCGATGGTGCACTTGTCTTCAACCAATGCTAACCCTGCTTGTTCGAAGTTAGTACGTTGGGGGTGGGGTGGTCTCACAGCTACTCGGTGATTCTCTCCTGGAACTCTGGCTTCCACTACCCTTAAAACGGTCCTAGACGAGGCGATCGTATCTGTGGAAAGTGTCGTCAAACCTAGGAAAAAAGAAAAAAAGAAAAAAAACAGCCCAAAGCCAGGTTACGAATTCGCTTGATTTATAACCACATTTCGCACAAAATCCATGCCCATACTGTGATCTGTTAATGCTGATGTTACCGATTTAGTGATTGTAAGAAATTATGATGAGGGTTAGTCCATCACACTTAATGTGTTTAATATGAGTTCCACGGTTCTACTCTCACAAAATGCTGAAACATGTATGGGAGTAGAAGACATTTCTAGGCATTGTATCTTATGAAATCCAGTCCGTGGCGTTATCAGCTCATGCTTCTGGTGAGTAGGAACACCAGTTGAAACGGAAAGAATATTGATCGATATGGTAATGCGTTTACGTTGTAAATTGGTTATCACTAAAACACCGGAATGTACATCTCACCCAGATAATACTCCTCTAGGTCCAAGAATAATAAATACAAAACATAACCAATGTCCCGTCCAATGGACTTCTGGGGTCAACCCGAAGATTCATTAGCTGAAACTGTCCATATATTTATTGAACGTTGTGTGACGTTAGTGTTATTGTCTGCTGGTAATTATGTAGGTGTAAGTATTAGTGTTAATCTACGATCTATTTTTCTTTCATAACAATCACACCATTAATTGTTACAAATTATGGTTTCGTACTGTCAAACTCACTGCTCAGTTTGTTTTAGAAGATGAGAGGGGACGAGCTAATTTATTGGGTTAATCTTACGCGCTAACAGATGAGACGTTTTAGCATGTTCGTCTCTGTTGCAGTAAAGTGGTGGTGGCCAGGTGGAAGCACATTGTCCGTATCTATGCCCAAGATAGTGTATTCCTTATTGAAAGGAAAAACTGCTGCCATCTCTTATGCAGGGCTGTCGTTTTGAAACAAACGTTCGCCATTGACTTTTTAGCCCGCCTGCTTTGAAAATAATGCGAACAGGAAATACAAACCTAGAAAAATCTTGATAAACTAATGGATTATTGAAGACATGTTCGCACAATAAATCTAACGTAAACATGCCGACTTTCTATTAACCGTGAAGCAACTGGTAGTGTTTCCGACTTTCCTCCACGATACATTTTGTTAGTCCAGCTGCTCACCAGTGATTTCTAGCCAAGTCTTGGCTGCCTCTATACGCATCCAAGCTTTGACTAGAAATCATCGCTAAGGGAACATGACACTTGTCCGCAATTGTATGATAATGTTACTACAGAGTTTGTCAAAGTCCAATAAAAGAACGTTTATGGTTTACAGCACTCAGTGGATGGTATTAAAGGAAAGCTTGTGGTACCTGATTCCACATCATATTGAAATGATTGTAAAACTCTCTAGAAATTTTTCCCAGAAGTCATTAGTACCTCTTGTGTAATGTTCAACGTTAGTCCTGCCTGTGTTACTTCGGTTGTATTGAAGACCAGTGGCGAAATTTGAATGATGAATGCAATCATTCCCACCTAAGTGATTAAAACATTGAATGTTAGATTCCACTACACCGTTCGACCTATTGAGCACAACTGATCTGTGATTTCGTTGAGAGCACTATCTGACATGCACGATAAAGAACTTTCAAAAGCCGCAAATTGGACGGCAGGTGCCGCTTTGGAGGTATTAACTCACGTGTTTTGTTCTGGTTATCGAATCTTTGTTTGTACGATAGTTACCATCGAGGAGTAGTTCCTTTCGAAAAGCTGAACCCATACGCCATGGAACATCTTTCGCACTCCATGCATTCCACTTTAGAGTATCTACCCACGTTCAACTCTATTCCCCCAAACTTGTATATATCTACTGCACACTCAAAGTGCATTTCATTCTGCGTTAAGTATAAAAATAAATTATGCCATAGTCTGGTATTTCGAGCATTGGTATTCGAGCGAGATGGGCATCGTACCGCTCTGTAACAGAAGTACTTTGAGAGCATTATTCACAAAAACATAATTTAAGATTTTTTAATTTTATTATTTTCAATTTATTATGCACTATCTGTAAGACGGCACAGTACACTCGAAACAAAAATTGAACGCGTAGCCGGTCGCTAATGGCTATTTGTAGTAATTAGCGCTCGTGGACCGGCTAGCCCGCGCTGACGTTCTGCGCATGACGCCATTTTGACTTCCTGGAAATCTATTTACATTTCCCTAAGGAGTTTACCTTTCATTGGAGTTGAGTGAGAAAAATACTATTCCACATTGATGCTTTTCATGAAATAATATAAATCCAAAGGGGTCGAACATCGTTCTTATAATTTCTTAGTATTGATAATAATAATAATAATAACATGATTTTCTTAGCCATCGTTTGGATCCATTACTGGACCTCCAGCTGTGAGTAGCACAACCATTAGCGGCTCAAGGCTATCGCCTCGGCCCGCTAATGACTACTGTTTGCTAATCGCAGACGGCTAGTAACGGAACTCAACACCCTCGAAAATCATGTTATTGTAGAATTAATTTTACCATCATCAAAAACATAATATGCGACTCTTCTTTGGAACGAGCTTGTCGGGGTGGGGAGGCGGGGGGGGGGGGGGGTATGTTCTAGAAGCAAACATTTAAGGGGTTTTAACTCTTTTTTAAGTCCGAGTCGTCTTTGGTGAAGAGTTTATTCCCCGTTAAAAGTACGGGAACTAAATCTAAGAGTAATGAGTGAACCAAAGAAATGGAAAAACATAAACTTGAATATGACCTGATACGAAAACCAAATTACACATCCAAACTCTAACATTTCGCGAATGGCTGGCCGGTAATGATCTTTTCCCCTGGTCGTAAAGCCACCGGATCAAACGATAAACACTCCTTGGTTTCAATAAATGGTGTTAATTTTTTGCATTGGCGTTTGTATCTACTGATGCCATGAGAATGACCAAAGATGTTTGCGTCTTTCTACGGTTGGTCGACAGTGACTGCAAACAAATGTGCTTTCACCGGAAGGAAATCGTAAAGTTCATAAAAAGTCCATCCTATCACTTATAAATGAATACCTGGCTGGACTATCCGTTTAAATGATGGGTATTTGGATTATTTCTAACCGGATATGATCTGCGCCCGTAACGTTGCGATCATAATGCCTAATTACCGCCGTCATTGGCACTGGTGCCGACTAGAGCTCTGCGTATGAACGATTTATATTTTTGTTGCCTCCAGTGGCATAATATTTCTTTGCAGATCCATGTATCTGTTCTATTAAAGTATAAATATATGAGGGACGATCTGCCCATTTCCCTATAATGTTGTAGCAATATACTTCTTCTCCACGACTGGAAGGCAGAGCTATCTGTGTATCTTCTTTGTATTCTGGTTCCGGGTTATATTTGCACTTCTAAAACAAAAAAAACCCAAACAAATACAGATACAATTATAAATATTAATGAATCTAGGGGGAGGGGGAATTGAGCATTCCAATTCACATGTTCCTTAGATTTTGACTTCTATGGAACTTTCAATGTTAAATTTAATTCACACATTCGACATTCATGTCCAATTTTTATTTCAGCAAGCCAATGGCCAACAACCCAAAATTTCTCACAATTTGTAAGTCCCCACGGAAAATCCCGTGTTAATTTCCAAATTCCCTAACATGTGTTTGTGACTTGGGAGTTTTTAGTGTTATTTTTTACACGGGAACCGATGGCCATTTTCAAATTTACTTAAAAGTATAGGTTTAAAAAATGTTCGAAGTGAGTTGGACATTAACACTGAAATTTTCATTGGGAATTACAAGTTTTGTTAAAGGAACTTGTATACTGTGAGTTCGTGGCCATTTTTGCTTTCGTTTGTAACTCGAATTTGTGCCCAGCAGCTGAAAATTGGTCAACACTAAATTAGAAAAATGCGTGTCCCGTCAATGTTTTGTGTTCCAGTTAATGGAAGCGGGAAATCGATTTTCCCCTCGACGTCTTTCGTAGAACACCGCAATTACCGTGCACTCTGACCGTGACGAAATCCAGTCTTTGATTTTCGGATGTCCAAACGTCGTCTTTGTTCATGTTTATGGAAGCGGAATAATTAATGGTTTCAACCGACACGGCAATCACCGTGCGCACTGACCGTGATGTCAGTTCGCCGTTCATACTCCCGTGTCTGCACATAATTTTTGTTCGCGTTAATGAAAGCAGAAAATCGATTTACCGCTGGACCGACACGGCGATCATCGTGCGCGCTAGCAATCACGACATCTCAACTTTTGTTTCCCGTGTAAGGACATAATTTGTGTTCGCGTTAATGGAAGCGGAAAATCGATTTACTGATCGACCGACACGACTATCATCGTGGGCAATAACCATGACGACATCTCGCCTTTCGTCTTCCCATGTCTCTGGACCTAATTTTTGTTCTCGTTATTCAAAGCGGAAGATCGATTTACCGCTCGACCAACATCACCTTGCGCACTAACCTTCACGACATCTCGCATTTCGTCTTTACGTGTCTGGACGGCGTTTTTTTGTTTGTGTTTATCGATTTGGAATTATTTAAAGGTTTTCCACTCGACTTTATTACCGAAATGAAATTAAAAAAAAAACAATTCTCTTCCTTCTTGATTTTTTTATTTATTTTCGAAATATATATTTTTCTTATTTTTTCGAATTATACATTTTCTATTTTCTATATATATATATATATAACTTCGTCAAATTGCCGTCATGCTCGGAAGTTTACTTCCTTCTAAGCGGCTTTCATTTTTGACTAATACTTATTCCGTTACGTTAAGTGCCGTACCAATGTGTATCGCGTCAACGCTGATCCTAATTGTTGAATGGGAATTATAAAATTGATCGTGATACGCGTACGTCTTACAGATCGATTTATTATTTGGCAAGTGGCTGCCTAGCTCCTAATCACGAACCCGTCTATAAAATCGCCGATGCATGTCTTCCTTGGGTGGCAACAAGTAAAGATATGTTCCGCATTACACGTTGTTCACTGTTTTTAATTGTAAATTATGGACAAACAAGACCGTATCATATCTCCCTAAGGTGGTAACGAGTGGAGATATATTCCGCGTTATAGCGCGCATTTTTTGTTCGCAGCCTTAGAATTAGAAGCATTCACTCATTTATCTCAACCTCGCCCTGGTAACAGAGGCAGAAGCGAGTTCGCATGCAGTATTCACACATTCAACCATTCCTTGACCCGAATTGTTCAAACGCGTTGTTCTCCATATTCAAGTGTATTGCTTGTAAAACCACCGCATCATATCTCCCTTGGGTGGTAAAGATATGTTCCCCGTTTCATGTTGTTCCCCGTATCCGAGTCTATTACGCGCAAAATAACCGTATCATATCTTCCTTGGGTGGCAACAAGTAAAGATATGTTCCGCGCTTCACTTTGCTTTTTGTATTCAAGTGTAAATTATGAAAAAAAAACCGTATAATATCTTCCTTGGGTGGCAACAAGTAATGATATGTTCCGCGTTATTACGTAAAAAGCAAATATGAATTAGACACTATTTCTAAAACCTCGCCCTGGTAACAGAGGCAGAGGCAAGTAAGTTCGTATACCGTATTCACACATCCAACCACTCCTTGGCCCGAATCATTCAATCATTTAAAAGCGCGCCTCCATATCTCCGCCCCAGTACCCAACCCGCATCAATCAGACATGAATACCGCTGATGGAAAATATAATTTTTTATACTCCCCTTGCGTAGTAATAACCTCGCCCCCCCCCCCGCCCGATCCTTCCAGGGTGTGTAAATGTCTTGTCCCCACCCACTATTGCAGCATATATATGCCCTCCACCACTGATCTAAGAGCAGTCCCTCCTATAATGTCTACACTGACAATCGTAGGCTAGGGTTACCCAACAGAGAAAATAGCAGAAGTGATGGAGTCTGAATTAAAACAACACGTTGAGTCATTACCATCCTACATACGCGACACCACACATTTCTTGAACAGACTGGACAGTATACCCCAACCACTCCCTGAAAACAGCATAATGTACTGTATGGACGTCAAGAAACTATATCCAAGCGTCCCACGTAATGAAGGTATATTAGCATGTAAAAAAGCACTAAAAGAAAATTATTCCCAACAGAGATAGGTCTTAAACTAATAGAAACTGTTTTGGACAACAACAATTTTTCATTTAAAGGAAGACATTATTTACAAACCGACGGCGTTGCAATAGGTTCGCGATTAGGGATGAATTATGCGTGCACATATATGGGTGAATGGGAAGAGAAACTGTCAAAAGCATCGAAGTTACACCCTCTTGAACAGGTACGGTACGTTGATGATATCTGGGGAGTATGGACGCATGGGTTGGAGTCTCTGAAACAATATCATTCTTTGGCAAATACGATACACCCAAGAATACAGGTTGATTTAAAGTGGTCTGAAAATGAGATAGAATTCTTAGACACGATAGTCAAAATTGAAGACGGATTTCTTAAAACCGGTTTATATACAAAACCCACGGACACGCATCAATACCTACACGCAAAGTCAGATCACCCAATCAACACTAAAAGAGCGATACCATATGGAATAGCTTCAAGAGTAAAAAGAATTTGTTCCGATAATGCTGAATATGAATGCCACAAAAATGATATAAAACAGCACCTGCATGCCAGAGGTTACGACGAAAAGTTTGTAAGCGAACAACTAGAAAAGGTCGATCAAATTGAGCGCAAACAGTTACTTGAAAAACGATCCAACAAATCAACCGGCGAAAGAGTCCCGCTTGTGGTCACCTACTCGCGGCGCCTCCCCGACATCGGGGAAAAATAACGCGGGAGCGGATGCCCATTTTACACCGCTCAAAACGCATGAAGTTGGCATTCGAAAAACCTCCCCTGATTTCGTACAAAAAGACTGAAAAATTTGGGAGATATCATAGTCCACAGCAAGCATAATAAAATGTTCAACAATCAAGGGACGGGATCTGATAGATGCGAGAGAAAATGTGCAATCTGTGGGTTTATGCTCCAAACAAAACAATTCCCAGACAAGAACGGGACGGCCTACCACATAGGCAAAAAAATCACCTGCATGTCCAGGAATGTGATATATGGGATTTTCTGCGACAAGTGCAATGAAGTTGTGTACGTGGGAGAGACGGGGACAAAATTGTATGAGAGAATGCAAAACCACCTGAGTAGAATAAAACTTGAGGTTATGGATGAACCGATACCACATCATTTTCTGACCAAAAACCATAGTATAAACAATTTTAAGATTATTGGGATTGAACAAATTAATAAACAAAATACAGCTTACAGGAGGGGTCGTGAAGCATTTTGGATTAACAAAACTTCAAACACTAGAACCCAATGGGCTCAAATGACAAGAATAATTCCAAATATTCTCATTTATAAACTTGCTGAACGGGGGGGGGGGGGGGGGGGGGGGGGGGGATATAAATTAGTGTACAGAGCACTTACACACCTAAACACGCATTGTGTTGAACATAGCGTGTATATGTTGCGAGATTATGATCATTTGGTATTTATCAGTGCGTACATCATGTGCATGTGGTGTGATGTGCGTGTGGGCGGGGGGGGGGGGGGGTGTATGGAACCCCTAGCCTACGATTGTCAGTGTAGACATTATAGGAGGGACTGCACTTAGATCAGTGGGTGGAGGGCATATATATGCTGCAATAGTGGGTGGGGACAAGACATTTACACACCCTGGAAGGGATCGGGCGGGGGGGGGGGGGAGGTTATTACTACGCAAGGGGAGTATAAAAATTATATTTTCCATCAGCGGTATTCATGTCTGATTGATGCGGGTTGGGTACTGGGGCGGAGATATGGAGGCGCGCTTTTAAATGATTGAATGATTCGGGCCAAGGAGTGGTTGGATGTGTGAATACGGTATACGAACTTACTTGCCTCTGCCTCTGTTACCAGGGCGAGGTTTTAGAAATAGTTGTCTAATTCATATTTGCTTTTTACGTAATAACGCGGAACATATCTTTACTTGTTGCCACCCAAGGAAGATATTATACGTTTTTTTTCATAATTTACACTTGAATACAAAAAGCAAAGTGAAGCGCGGAACATATCTTTACTTGTTGCCACCCAAGGAAGATATGATACGGTTATTTTGCGCGTAATAGACTCGGATACGGGGAACAACATGAAACGGGGAACATATCTTTACCACCCAAGGGAGATATGATGCCGGTGGTTTTACAAGCAATACACTTGAATATGGAGAACAACGCGTTTGAACAATTCGGGTCAAGGAATGGTTGAATGTGTGAATACTGCATGCGAACTCGCTTCTGCCTCTGTTACCAGGGCGAGGTTGAGATAAATGAGTGAATGCTTCTAATTCTAAGGCTGAGAAACAAAAAATGCGCGCTATAACGCGGAATATATCTCCACTCGTTACCACCTTAGGGAGATATGAGTACGGTCTTGTTTGTCCATAATTTACAATTAAAAACAGTGAACAACGTGTAATGCGGAACATATCTTTACTTGTTGCCACCCAAGGAAGACATGCATCGGCGATTTTATAGACGGGTTCGTGATTAGGAGCTAGGCAGCCGACTTGCCAAATAATAAATCGATCTGTAAGACGTACGCGTATCACGATCAATTTTATAATTCCCATTCAACAATTAGGATCAGCGTGACGCTAAATTTTACGTTCCCATGACGCGATACACATTGGTACGGCACCTTAACGTGACGGAATAAGTATTAGTCAAAAATGAAAGCCGCTTAGAAGGAAGTAAACTTCCGAGCATGACGGCAATTTGACGAAGTTATATTAAATATTTGATGAAGTGTATATATATATTATATATATATATATATATATATATATATATATATATATATTACGTTAGATCGACACTTAGGGAGACATGTTGTCTAAAAACATAAGAGATAAGAGTTTTAAATGATATTTGAATTTTCACCTTCACATGATATTCTGCCATCGTTTATAATTTATCTTTTTTGAAAACATATTTTACCATTCATGCAAAAGATGCCTTTCAAGTGGTCCTACTTTTACTTACTTACTGGTACATGTACATGAACACCTTTAATAGATCATCTTACTTGCTAGGTGTAACTCATCAATGTTTGTATTCAGTTGAAATGAAATTTTGTTTG
The DNA here is from genome assembly GCA_031216915.1 of Pictodentalium vernedei. Taxonomy (NCBI): domain Eukaryota; kingdom Metazoa; phylum Mollusca; class Scaphopoda; order Dentaliida; family Dentaliidae; genus Pictodentalium; species Pictodentalium vernedei. The sequence continues at coordinate 159,495,932 of CM062296.1, forward strand.
AATAATTTTTTGGTTTCGGAGTTTTTTATATTTTGTTTAGTCATTGTCTGGTTGAAAGTGTACATAAACATTTACCATGGACAGAAATATCAGGGACAAAAACTGAGTTTAATTGCAATGATTCAAGTTTTTATTGTACATTGTACAGTTTCTTCGTGTTCGTTTGTAACAAAGAGCTGGCCTGCTTTTAAAACGCATATTATGCGTAACAATCCGGTCTATACATGTATCTATAGACAGAGAAATTTCTTCACAAATGGACAGTATTTGAGCCTGATATGATAATCCTAAATGAAGATGGTGATGGTGACACCAGAGAAGGTCCATCAAAGCAAGATTTATGTAGTGCTGCATGTTTTATTGTCTTTGGAAACAGTTCATAAGTTAAGTCAAAAGGCTATTGAAAGTGTCATATCAACAACGCCGGATTTGCTAAGTCACCATAACTTGATATATATCGTGGTCAAATTATTCAACAGCTCGGTGCATTAGGGTTAAATGTGCAACAAAATATATTGGATGGTATTGTTATTGACACTGAGCTATATAGAACTCCGAAACATTGTTTTATAAAAAGTCCGATGGGGGGAGACATTTTTTAGCGTTTTCATAGAGGATTATTCACGGCAACGATGTGGTGATATTCATTAATTCATATCCCCCGCCCCTCCCCTCCCCCCCCCCCAAAAAAAATATTCTTTTTGAAAAATATAGTGGAGCGTATTGTAGTAAAAACACTAGGGAGACGTCATTAAGGAGACATGGACAATTCTCCTCTAATTACACTTGTATTCTCCAACCCTTTTGTGTTTCGATCTATTATCTTTTTCTTCTTGCCTGATAACTGATTCCGTTATTCGCTATTTCTAGACAACAAAATTATTTATAAACTTAAATTTAATTTTTCAGCCCATACTGTCTTTCGCTCACTTTTCAATGAACACCTGGGTGCTCGTTCACTTACAGTACGTGGAGAGTGGATTGTAACTAAATCACTCGCGGAGTGGAGTTATCACCCAAGCTATAACTTTCAAATTTTGTACATATCGACAAAAAACATAAGCAATGTTTCAGCCAATGGACCTCCGGGTTTAACCCGGAGGTCCATTGGCTGAAACTGTGCTTGTACTGGTTATGCTTTGCAACGAATTTGGAATTATTGCTTGGGTGGAATATCCACTCTGCGGGTGATTTAGTGAAAATACTCTCTCCACGTACTGTATTAAGATTACTGGTCCACTTTCAAACATTTCTGCTGTGTATGTACTTTTCAAAGAATTGATTTTCTGAATTCTTTAGGTTGTTCATCTGTGACAAATAATTGGTCCATAGACAACAGGGTTTCACGGAAGTAAAATAGATCATCCGTCGTCTGTTGTTCGTCGATCTTGCTTCCGTCGCCTGTTCACTTTTACATCCAAGGTTTCGCCAGAAACACCGAGCCGTACCTAAGGAGGCTATTTTTTATTTGTTTTTGTGACTTTGGTTTATATTTGGGTCGGGAGAGACTTTTCCACGACCAAGATGTTAAGTACCAAAGTTTAGAAGCCTATCAAATAAGATTGCATTTTTTCAAAAGCTTCACGTCACGTTCCCCTCCCCTAATTTCCTCCCAAGTAAATGTTTGGGGAGGTATTGAACTCCTTTTAGTGAACGGGATCCAGAGCTTTTGAACGGGATGATGTTTTGGGCTCTGATACGAGGAGATTTAATGATCTCGGCCCCAAAAGGATTCACCTGGTATTTTTTTTTTTCGCGCGCTTGTGCTTGCACAAAAGGTTTCTTATTATATATTAGAGTATCCCATGATTTCTGTACCTCTACTTCCAATGACATTTTATCTACGGAATATGTACCCCTTTATCTACACTTAGTTTGTTCAGTTCGCGTTTCTTGTCGATTTGTTTGATTCTGTTCTCATTTTTAACTTTCAGTGTGTTGTTGGTGACAGGAGCTTTTTACGAAAACTTTCTTTTACACTGGAAACGCTCAGAGAGTGTGTGGCTGAACCTTCTCTTCAAGGAGAGTGACAACCGTTACTTATTCTCAGTTCCTTATTCGACATCCGATAAAATCGGTTGATAACAAATGTAAAATAAGGGAATGGGAATAAGAAATGGTGTAACGTCCCTTCTCTTTAGCTCTGTCGGAAAGAAATATGTTTGCCAAATATATTGAGATATTTTGTGTTGAAAAGTGTGACATATTGAAGCTAGAATGTGTAGGCTTATGAAATGACTCACCATATTTTCGAGACAAAATCTGTTCCCCACATCAAGATGGAAGTTTCATTTTTATGCCAGCTTCATTTGCACATATACAAAAATTTTTCTCATATTTCTTTCATGAAACAATATATCAAAATTCAAGGTCACAGCTCATATACCCAAGACACAGACTGAACAGTTTTTGTAAAGGCTGCACAAGAATGAGAATAAGTGCCTCGAAGAAATGCTCTTTAAAAGTGAGATTAATAAATATTTAAATTATGATTTTTTTTTAATGTCTCAGCAAATCTTATTTATGATATAGAATGCAAGTACAGTAAAAGTGCACCCTAAACTAGGAATAAACAGAAAATCTACGCTACAGTTTTCGCAAGATTGTTTCTGTTCACAGTCCATACACAGAACGGCACACGAGTGTGAATGGGTAAATCGATATGGCATGAGTGCCGGCGCGGAAGGGTAAAACGAGAGGCCGCAGGCACACGCGTGTGTCGTTCTGTGTTTATTACACGCCTTCACGTCTAAAACAATTATTAGAAGGACACTTGGCAATTCATTCGACAACTATTAACACAGGCAACATATTTTATCGCCAACAAAATTTGCGAGGGGAACCCGTGTTGATATTTTGTCCCCTGAGTTGCAATGTGTTATATGTGCCTATTGGCACATAGAACACATTGGAACTCAGGGGACGATTTTCAACTATCGCCAGCGATTCAAATTGTAATTGCGTTGCGCGATTTGTAGAAAATTCTAGTGACATTTCGCTTCTATTTAAAAATAGTACGTCAACGATTTCCGTTCCGCATATATGTGCGGAACAGATTTTTATTTTCCACACGATTTAGTGTTGATGTAGATGGAAATTTCATAGAACAGGCGTGTAATAAACTCAAATGAGGTGGGCGCTTCGTCATGCTCCAGTCGTGTTATTTCATTTGATAAATAACCGCTTAGATTGGTTTTGCAGAGTGATCTTTTCGTCATTGTTACCTTATTCGCCAATCGGACTAATTATTTTTAACCAGCAAACAATTATCTGCCGAACAACTTTACCATCGTAAACTGAAGAAGTATTATTGCATAGACGCAATTCAACAACCGTATCTCCTTTACATACCATGTTTATATATTATTTATTTATGAAATTATTTCATGTTATTTACTACCTGTGCGTACAAAGTAAGGTTTAGAATATTCGCGGTTTTCTAAAATAACAGGAACGCGAATGAATCCACTCAGAACCTGAAACCGAGAGGTGTCCCAGATAATATCAACTACATTTACGAGAGTAACAAGCCGCATTTATTTTCGTGAAAATGGACATATTTTATTGGCAGTCTGCCATATCCATATGGAAAAGTTTTTTTCCTAACAGAAGTGTGAAAACCCAAACTCACTTCCAACCCGTTTTCATTTTCAGAATCGATAGTTTTTTCACCACTACCTCCCCCGGATTCAACATCCTCTTCACTGCCGTCACCAGTCTCCTCTGCTGGAGGCAGAGGAGACCGGTGATGCCAGTGAAGGAGTTGATGTTGAAGGAAGTCTTGAATAGAAGGAGGTCTCGAATAGTGAGTGATACTGGTGATTCTGAACATGAAGACGAGTTTGAACTTTGAAGCGAGTGAAGATCTTGCTTTTTAATGAGAGGAGTCCCCCGGAACTGATTGAGAGCTACAGTGATTTGGTGAGAAAGATTCTTCGGGAGGCAGGATTGTAAAATATTCAGAGGTGTAATGGCTTACAAAACCTTACAAAGTTACGTTGGACAGTTTTTCAATTAGAAAACTTGAGTTCAAAACACAAACAGTGTCAAGCACGATTTCCTGTTCCGTGTTAAAAGATTTCCCGGGTATCGTGTCCGGCTTTCGGAACCGAGAACTCGGGAATTTCGGTTCTCGGGATTAACCCTAGCAGGAAGGCAATTGCTTTAAGAAAACCTATTCGCTGCGGGGATAATCTTACGTTGGAAATTCCACGGTATTAGCCTCGATTGCAATCGACATAAATGCATACCGTGAGAGGATCGGTTTCTTTCCAGTTGGGAAGGGTTGTCTACCAAATGTGTAAGTCGGCAAGATTTGATAACACAATGACTACAGTTTCGAATATCTATGCTTTGTGTTGATGGTTAATTTTATTTTACTTTTGTTTGGTGGTGTAGAACGCAATTACAGGTGACGTACATCCTATCACTCTTGTTCATTTTAACTTTAAAGTCCTTCGCAATAAAATGACCATCATTAACGCCGAGCAAGATGATTTCGATGTAATAGCACCGACAGACATGTTACTCTCACCAGAGGTAGGCCCTATCGATGATGCAAGTTGCAATTCCAGGTTTCCATTTTCCTCCTGTTCTACAAGACCCTGAAAGCCGCTATGGGGCGGTATAGTTATTTATATTAAAAGTACTATAATCTTTAAAAATCCGTTGTGATTGCCATGTTCCAGGGTTAGAGGATGTATGGACAGAAATGCGCAGTACTAACCTGAAATATATTCTTGGGGTTTTCTATCGTCCGCCGTCACCAAACAATTTTCTCTGGCAATTGATCAAAGATTCTGTAGGAGCAGAAAGAAGTAATCAGACGCTTAAGTGTATAATTGTACGAGAATTTAACGGTAACTGTTTACCTACTACTTGTCAAGGTGATAGCTAAAACTTCACGATTTTGCTATTTAAGAGTGTATAATATATTATTTTTATAATCTTTCTCACTCGGGTTAAAGGCGAAAAGATAGGTATATAACCGAGCCCGAAAAACCGATTTGTGAACTAAGCCATCTGTGTATATAATCAGCGAATGCGCAATAAACGTAAAAGCTGTAATGGAGAGGAGTCTCAACAGGAACCTATAACTGTAACGCCAATTAGCGTTTATCTGGTCTGAAACAGCGATTTTGCCTTATAAGCTTCAAACAAAAGACACTCGTTTAGCCATCCAAGGTAATCAGTAAACTAATTATATGGTCATTAGTGGCGATTATCTCCTATTCATGTGTAACGCACGTCGTAGGCCTGGCGTTGTATGGATAGCATCAATTTTTGACAAGGGGCTGTCTGAAGTGTCAAACTATAGCAAACTTAAAATAATTTAAAAGGGACCTTTAAATTAAGACACATCTATGGCGGCCAAGTTCAAGAGAAGCAATAAAAATGGGAATTAACGTCCTCGCGATCGAATAAGAGTCGGGATGGGGGGGGGGGGGGTGTTCTGGGAAATTTCATTCCAGTCTTAATGCTTATTACATTGTGGGTGTCAGGCGAGGAGCTGGAGATGGCCCATGGTATAGGATAGAGGAGGTGCCGCATCAAAAAATAGGAACTGCGAGCTACGGGAGCTCGCGAATATTTGCATTTAAGTAGATGGTATTACCTGTTGTAGAAGGCAAGCCATACATAGACTTTGCCTATATAAACATTTTTCTGAGGTGAATGGAGGGAATGGCTTAACCCCCTAAGTGCCAACTGCTTGAGTGAAACGCGTCCAGTCAAGTGACGATACATTAGTGGCCGTGCGACGGCAATGGTAGATTGATATTCGGGCACATGTTAGAGAAGAGGCATCCATTAAAGTAACAATACGTTAATGTCCCTGTGATGGCAGTAATAGAGTGAAGTTCCAGTCGTATGTTCGTGAAAAGGTGACCGGAGTCCAAAGACACTACATTGAGTCGAAAAGTCGAACACCAGCGAGAAGGAAGTAGAAACCACCGACAAGGAAGAGGCAACCAGCGACAACAGAGATCGCGGGCCCGCAAAGTGACTCCAAAACTGTGGGGGGGGGGGGGGGGGGGGGGGGTGATTGACGTTTTGTGTTTTATTCAAGGATTTTATGTATGTCACAAGTTACTATATTTTGGTTATATGTATTAAAAGTGTTATTTTCAGTGAACTCCTGTTCATTAATGCTTTTTGATGAAAAGTCACTGACCCCTTCAGGATAAGAACTATTCCCACACAAACGGATCGCGCGGGTTCGACACGGTGAGACATTCGTTCACGCACGGATTCAGGTGACACTCCTGGTGTCTAGGCTGAAGACGTGGCGTGAATCTATATCCCTCAGCAACGACAACGCCCGGTTCCCGACACTGTTCATCCGAAAATACGAAATTTAGTAAATATTAATGGAATGGCTCAAGTCGTAAAATCCCCACGCAGAATCACTGAGCATAATAGTAATTTGGTTGACCTCGTTTTAACATCCTGTTCAAATTTGATTTCCAGACGTGAAAATATACCCCCATTTTGAAGTGACTATCATGCTGCCGTGCAACAAATGCGTTTGAAGCAAACATCTTCCAATATCTTGAACCGATTGATATGGAACTGCGATAATATGTATGTTGTTGGAATGCGGTCGGCTTTAGCTTATGCCCGGGATTCTATGTTTGTTGGCGAAAATATAGTTAACGTGACAGAATGCACCCCTGTTTATGTAACGAATATGGCCCAACAGTTTATTCCTCACAAAATTGTTCAAGTCAGAAAAAAAGATAAACCTTGGATGAGATCCTCTTTTAGGAAACAAATTTAAGGTTCGGGACAAAGCTCATGGGAAGGCCAAATTAACAAATAGCCCAACAAATACCCCAGATGATTGGCGTGCTTTTAGATAGGCTCGACATGAAACGATTTCCCTTAATCAAGCAGCAGCAGCAGCAAAAGAAAAAAGAATTCGAAAAGAGAATAGACGCATCGGTTAGTGCATGTGATTTCTCTTTGACGATCTGGTGGAAATCTTTGAAAAGTTTCACGAAACAGCAGTACTCCGACAGCCAAATATTTCCACCACTGCTTGGGGGATATGGGGTCATTGATTTATTTGGGTCTAGCAACACTTCCGATAGCAAGCGTCACCTCGTGCCGGACATTTTCGGGAGGAGGAAGCCGAAAAACCCGAATAGAACCACCGAGCAGCGACGATGAACTGTCAGGCTCCCCAACGCATTCACTCAACACAATCAGGGTAAGCAGTGGTTGAAGACAAGTGCACCATTCACGTGGAGTACGCCTTAGTACACAGCGTAGCCGTACCCCCACGTGGGCAACTGTGATTATGAGCCTTGCCCAGGGACACAACTCGCGGATCGAACCATGGACCTTTAAATTTGTTGTCCAATGCCGTAACAAATGAGCCAACGTGCTCCCTGGGTATGGAGTTATATCCGACACAACAAACACTTTATTAATCAAACCAATACTGTTATTGATAAGGAACTGCCAAGTATCCCTGTTACTGAGCACCAACTAAACGTTGCTGACGTTATCCCAGCGGTAATGAAAACTCTATTTTCAAATCTTGATGTCAAGAAGGCTTGTGGTCCAGAGAGAATAAGCAACATTATCTTGAAAAAAATCTCATGACAATAAGCCATACCATTTAGTAGACTATCCAGCTTGTCGTTGTCTCAAAATCCTCTATCCAATGTGATTTATTTATTTATTTATTGGTAGTTAAGGTCATATACTCATGCACAATGGCTAATCATGACCGTGACAGTTTGACGGGTGGCGAAAGCCGCAGTACCCGGAGAGACCTACCGAACAACGACGAGCAGCTGCCAGCTCCCCAACATCGTAACTCCGCTCTGTAGCACAGGCAGGGTTAGACTGGTTGAAGACATTCGTACCATCGACGTGCAGTACGCCTTAGTACACGGCGTCATCGTGCCCCAATGTGGACAATCGGGGTTAAGTGCCTAGCTCAAATGACACAACGCGGGAATCCGAAATGATCGCTCAGACGGTCACCCATCCAATGATTAACCGGTCTCGACGTTGCTTAACTTCGGTAATCTGACGAAAACCGGTTACCGCAACGCCACCGCGCCCCATCCAATGTGATCCCAATTCAGGAAAAAAGTCATCTGTCAGTTTAACCCTCTGCACTCTGATGTTAAAATGGAAATGTTTTCAGAAGCATATATTTCCCATAATGCAGATTAATATTTAACCAATTATACCTTGTTTGACAGAGCTCAATGAGCTCTGTCAAACAAGATATAATTGGTTAAATTCATAGTTAAACTATAGAAAAGCAGAGTGACTGGAGAAACTTCGGTTGCACTTTCAGAGAGGAAGGGGTTAAATGAGAATTATCGTCCCATTTCTTTGACTAGTAGAGCAAGTACAGTACTTGAAACATGTCTTTCGATTTTTCGTGGATAATATAAACTGTTGACCGATTTGCCTTCCGGATTTATACCAAGTGATAGCACGGTTCGCTGACAAATTGATCTGGATCACAATAGAAAAGTGGCGCTGGGCGAAAATGGAGAAATTCGTTTTGTCTTTCATGATAAAAGTAAGGTGAGTGTAACACGCCAATCTTATTTACAAACTTAATGCAACGGGACGTTTACTATTCTGGTTTGTGGATTATCTAAAAGGACGAAACCGGGAAGTAGAAGCCAAGCAGTTTTTCGAATGTTGTATAAAGAATAGGTATCTAGAGTCACGTTACTCGCCTTATGACGATGTGTGAAAACGACTCCATTATAGCGAAAGAGATATACAACTCTCTGAATGCCGAAAACAAATACATCCCATCATGGTTCCGTTACGATAAACAAGGTTCTATTTACAACGATATTTTTTTGACAGAAAATAAATTCTATTATATGCATAGATGTGAGGAAGAGGTGCTGTCACGATGTGCAGAGGTAAGTGTATCTGGAAGATAAGTTTATTTTTTTCCCCAGCTCGTGGATTTTGAACATTCCACACAATTTCTAATATGTCAAAGAAACTAAATAATCGACATCTCAGAACTAGATATCAAAAGCTCCCCATTTTTGTCATCATAAAGACTTTAATGCTACGTCACGTTGTGTCCTTGGGCAAGGCACTTAAACCCGATTGCCTACACGGGGACACGATGATGCTGTGTACTAAGGCGTACTGCACGTCGGATGTGCACATGTCTTCAGTCAATCTAACCCTGGCTGTGCCGCGGTGCAGAGTTCAGAGTTACGAAGTTGGAGAGTTGCTCGTCGTTGCTCGGTGGTTCTTTCCGGGTACTCCGGCTTCCTCCATCCGTAAAACTGTCACCGACCTGATATGACTCTGGCTGTTAATGTGTCGTTAAAACCCTAATAAAAAAAACAAATGCTATGTCACACGGCTTATTCCTGTTCGCCCTGCACACCGATGTTAATTTATCTATCGCAGCAAGTTATAGTCTGTACCAAAACAATGCTCGTAAGAGGGATAAATGTTGGTGGTGTGTCTAAACCAATTTCAGCGGTGATGAGTTTATTTTTTCTCTCTATTTTAAATAATAATTCTCGTATTTTAAATTGGTATTTTAATTATCTTAATTTAGAAATAGTTGATCAACGTAATTATATTCTTTTCAAGTTCGTGATTAATAATGTTTAGACCTTTGATACTTGTGTACGTCTTGTGACGTACGAAATTAAACAGCGAGTTGATACTCTGTGGTCATTTGTTTTGCTATTATGTTTCGACTTTTTAAAGTTTTAACCTCAATTCCTATTTTCTCCCGAATAGTGCTCAATGACAATCGCTGATCCAAATGATATAGCAACTTAAACTACTAATATAGTCCTGCATTCAAGACTTCTTAACTGGTTGAATGCTAGAAGCCACTATCAGGGCTTTCAAAAACTGAGTATACCAGAGCAAAAGCCAACATTTCCCTTGCTTATATTTCATATTCAGTCAAACACAAATAATATTTTGTTTATATAATTTTGTTTTATTACAAATCATTAGATAGTAATTTGAAATGAAACAGGTCTTGAATAACAAATTCAGACAACCAAAAATAATCTAGCCCTTAACTACCTAACATGAAAAGCAGACGACACTTGCAAAAAAAAATTCTTGAATAACTAAATTTTTTCATTTTTTTGTCTCAAAAACATAGGTTATGACCCCTCGTTGGAACGAGCTCGACGAGCTCGTTCCAACGAGGGGTCATAACCTATGTTTTTGAGACAAAAAATGAAAATATTTTGAAAATTAATTGGCGATTTTTGAGAATAGCGCTGGCCGTCTTTGGCCGTTACGTTGGGTAAAGGGTTAATCACTAATGTGAAAAAATATCTTGTTATTTGTACTTTTCGACGTTTGACGTCGCATTTTGAAAAACGTTGAAGAAACTGAATTCCCAGTGACGCTTGAACGTCAGGATAATTAAAGTCTCAAAGGGTTAAGTGCAGACGAGAGCGGATGCAACCCCCCCCCCCCCCTCCGCCCAGGTTCCTTACTATCGTTTGGTTCTCTCTCTCTCTCTCTCTCTCTCTCTCTCTCTCTTCTCTCTCTCTCTTTCTCTCTCTCTCTCTCTCAGACACAAACACATTCGAAAAAGTACACATCGCATTCAGAGTAAACAAGCCTGAGCCCGAATAAGCAAGTCTTCCCGTTTTATTGGAAGATACACAAATAAAATAAAAATGGACGAAGCCTAGCATTAAAACAAATAATATTATTTGTAAAATATACATTTTCTTGCTAACTTTGAAACAGGTAATTCAAAACGGGAAATGGATGTGTCGTCCGCCAGCCGAATCGTCCGCTTGCATTTTTACCCAAATCGTCCGCCAGGTGTTTGAAATCCTAAAACATGGGATGGAAAATAACTTTAACTGATAGTGTGCTGGAAGCCCATGTTTGGGCTTTACTCTGAAGTGTAGGTACAATAACTTAAAGGCTACATATTTAGTGAATATGCTTCATGTTATGTTTTAAGTGAAATTATTTTGTCTGTATGCATTTTTAGCTCAACTTGACAAAGTCAAGCTGAGCTATTGCCATCACTTCTCGTCCGCCGGCGTACGTACGTTCGTACGTACGACCGGGCGTCCGTACACAATTTCTTTTGGCACACCTCACAGGGCACATTTATGATCGGATTGCTTTGAAACCTGGCATGCTTGTTTGGAATGACCTCTAGATGGGAGGTGTCGATTTTCTTCCATTTCCGTCAAAAAATGTTGCCGCCGCCAACGTCCTTAGAACTTAGTTTAGTCAGACCTCAATATTTCCCTTTCGCACACCCTACAAGGCACATTTATGATCGGATTGCTTTGAAACCTGGCATGCTTATTTGGGCTCACCTCTAGCTGGGAGCTATCGATTTTCCTGCATTTCCGTCAAAAAATGTTGCCGCGGCCAACGTTCTAATAACTTGGTTTAGTCAGACCTCAATATTTCCCTTTGGCACACCCTACAGGGCAATTTATGATCAGATTGCTTTGAAACCTGGCATCCTTGTTTGGGGTGACCTCTAGATGGGAGCTATCGATTTTCTTCCATTTCCGTCTGTCAAAAAATATTGCCGTTGGCAACGATCTTTGAACTTAGTTTCGTCAATCATCAATATACTCCTTCAGCACGCCGTACTGAGGACATTTTTGATCAGATCAGTTTGAAACTTGGTATGCTTGTGTGGTGTTACCTCTAAATGGGAGCTATCGATTTTCTTCTATATCTTCGTATAAATGTTACCGCTGGCAACGACCTTTGATGGACTTAGTGCAGTTATGCATCAAACTTTTCCCTTGGCACACCCTGCAGGGCACATTTATTATTGGATCACTTTCAAACTTGGTATGCTTGTTTGGGGTGACATCTAGATGGGAGCTATCGATTTTCTTCCATTTCCGTCAAAACATGTTGCCGTGGCAACGTTCGTAGAACTTAGTTTAGTCAGACCTCAATATTTCCCTTTGGCACCTCACCCTACAGGGCACATTTATGACCGGGTTGCTTTAGAATCTCGCATGCTTGTTTGGAATGACCTCTAGATGGGAGCTATTGATTTTTTTCCATTTCCATCAAAAAATGTTGCCGCTGGCAACGCCTTTTGAACATAGTTTAGTCAGGCATCAATCTGTTCCTTTGGCATGCCCTACAGGGCACATTTATTGGTTTTCTTTCATTTTCCGTCAGAAAATGTTGCCACTGGCAACGACCTTTGAACTTAGTTTAGGTTGGGATCAAATATTCCTTTGGCACACCCTACAGGGCACATTTATGATCAGGATGGTTTGCAACTTCGTATGTTTGTTTGGATTTAGATCTGGATGGGAGCTATTGATTTTCTTCCATTTCCGTCCAAGATAGTTGCCATTGTCAACAACCTCTGATGAGCTTAGTAAAAACTTAATGCAGTTAAGCATCAATATTTCCCTTTGACACACCCTGCAGGGCACATTTATGATTGGATCGCTTGCAAACTTGGTGTGCTTGTGTGGGGTGACATCTAAATGGGAGCTGTCGATTTTCATCCATTTCTGTCAAAAAAATGTTGCCGCTGACCTTGAGCTTAGTTTAGTCAGACCTCAATATTTCACTTTAACACACCCTTCAGGGCACATTTATAATAGGATCACTTTGAAACTTGGTATGTGTGTTCGGGGTGACCTTCAGATGTGAGCTATTGTTTTTTTTATTTCCATAAAAAAGTATTGTCGTTATTACCAGCCTTTGAACTTACTGCATTTGTGCATCAACTTATCCCTTTTGCACTCTCTGCAGGGTATATTTGCTGTTAGCAACAATCTTTGAGTTTATTGCTGTTGTGCATCAACATTCTTCTTTGACATGGCCTACAGGCCACATTTATGATAGGATTGTTTTCTAACTTGGTGTGCTCATTGGGCAAGACCTTTAGATAAGAGCTATTGATTAGCATTCATTTCTGTGAAAAAGTTGCCATTTACAATAACCTCTGAACATACTGCATTTGTGTATCAGCATTTTTCCTTTAGCCAGTCTAATAGTTTACATTTAAAAATGCATGGAATACTCTGACGTTGTGCACACACAATGCTGTTATGTTGAAATTTCATCAAATAACATTGGTACCAATGATCTTCAATTTTACCATTTCATTTATAACTTACCACGGTCGAGTTTGCCATTTGGAGCTAGAGTGTCATTGACACTTACATTCTTGTTACAATTAATAGGAGCGTGCCCGTAGGCACTCTCCAATAAATTGTAACAAGGCAAAGACACGTGATCAAATTTTGGTGATCAAAAATAATTTAGCACTCCACCAATTAATAATATTTATGCAGTATTAAATAGCACAACACAATAAATGGTTAGCATGACATTTTTTAAATGTTTAACATAGCACATTTTTTCAAAACATGTCCTCCCGCGTTGTGTCCTTGGGCAAGGCACTTGGTCCACACGGGGGCACGATGACGCCGTGTACTAAGGCGTAGTGCACGTCGATGGTGCGCATGTTTTCAACCAATCTAACCCTGCAGTGCTGAGTTATGATGTTGGGGAGCTGGCAGCTGCGCGTCGTTGCTCGGTGGTTCTCTCCGGGTACTCCGGCTTCCTCCACCCGTAAAACTGTCACGGTCATGAATAGCCATTGTGCACACGTATGCGACCTTAAACACCAATAAATAAATACATAAATTGCAAAAACATTTTCCTTGACATAAATTATTATGTATTTGCACTAATTTTATACTTTGCCAGTTATAACAATTTCCTTTAATTTTGTTGTTAATTTTGCAATTACTTATGGTTAAGCAAGGTTGTGTCTTTCAATGAATACTTGCAAAATTATAAGATTTTTTATTAAGTTTAATTAATATTCTATACGTTTTGGTGCGTTTCTTAATATAATTTATTCTGTAATCTATTTGCTAATAATTATTCATTGTTAAGCGCCGGTGGTGCCGTACAATGAATAATTACAAAACTATGGGATGTTAATGGAACATAATATACCATAAGTATTGATTCATTTCTTAATATAATTATTTCTTATAAATTTTACCTCTTGTAATATATTTGCTAATAATTTTTCAATTTTTCATTGTTAAGTGTCAGTGGCACCTTTCAATGAATAAATGCAAAATTATGAAAGTTTTTATGTTTAAACAATATTTATTGAAAAATCGAAAAATGGCTGGTAGTTACATGGAACAAATATAATTTATAAAATATATACATGAAGAATAGAAGGTATTGTACTTTTGTATAGTTAACTGTAATAACATGATTCGACATCAAGCCTAAGGCTTATGTAAGTCATCTTCTAAATATGTAAAGTTACAACATTATAAGTTATGACTTAGAGTGATACAATACAGGTACATGTATCTTCAAACTGGTTAAAGAGATGGAGAAAAAAAAAACACGATTCAAAATGTTCTCCCAGCAGATGATTTTAATAACATTGTAGTGGTCGACTTGGGTAAATTGCAGAGGACGATTCGGTTTACAGGCGATATGAGTGTAATTCATCAAAACAAATATGCATTCAATTCCTAACCTCCAGGAATTTGATTATATGATCTCCAGTTTGTCATTCACTTTCCTGTAATTTTTATTTACTCCAAAAGTTTATTAAATATATTGATTTGAAAAAACTATTAGCTGCTCATCCCATGTTGTTATGCTGGGGCAGTTTATGGAAAAAAATCTTCTTTCATTTGAAAAGCTTTGCATCTGTTTAAGAAAAAGGATATGAATCAAATAGGTTCTACTACTCAGAAATTAGTTTCCAATCTCAGACGACAAACCTGATATAGAGAAATTAAAATATTGGTTCCCAAGAGCTGAGCACCACCTGTGACTAACTTGGGTTAGTTCAATCAAAAATAATAAAAAAAAATTGTTTGCATAAACTTTCCTGAGATTATTTGTTTGAGACTTTGCAATGTTTTCAGTATCTCTGTGAATGTCCTATGCTGAAGGTTTTGACGAAAATAAACCTAATACCATACAGATTAATATGTTTTGCCCAGTTGCTGATCCACAATGATTCTCAGATCAGCAAAACCTACAGCACCTGGCTCATTCATCCCGGAATGTGATTGTGGTGCTTTGTGCTAGGCTGCCCCATATTCACACTTCAGTAGTTTATGTACATGTTAATGTACAGTTCCGTAGGGTTTTTCTGTTCCACATACCGATAACCTGTAACAATAGAAACAAACAGCACTTAAACTTGACCACAATTTTAAAAGAACTCCCCCACCTCACCTCCAAGGAATTCTAGGATTTCTTTCCATTGAAATTGAAGTACGGAATGTTAATGTGGTACTGCCTACCACCCAGCAGCCACCTTTGGGCTGCCTGGTGCTAGGCTGCCCCATATTCACTCTTCTGTAGTTTATATACATGTTCATATACATGTCTGTAGTGTTTTCTATTCTACATACCGATACCTGGTAACAACAGACTGCATTGAACTTGGAACAATTTTAAAACAGTCTACCAGTCACATCTGTGTTACAAAATAGTGTTATAAACAATCCCCTAAAGCTACTAGGTCCAACTTTGTGTCCTCAGTCTTGGATGAAGTAGTATGTATTAATCACCCTCCCCCCCCCCCCCCCCCCAGGAATTTCAGCGATTTTCTTCTTTGAAATAGAAAGTACGGAATGTGATTGTGGTTCTGCCTACCACCCTGCAGTCACAATCTGACCGCTTGGTGCTAGGCCGCCCCTTATTCACACTTCAGTAGCTTTTGTACATGTGCACCGCTGTCGTATTTTGTTATGCTAAATAGCGATAACCAGTTACAACTTCTATTCAATAACACTCGAATTTAAAGTTATCTTTAAAAGTCTATCCATCACTTCTATGTATTAATCACCTCCATCCCAAAGAAATTCTACGATTTTCTTCACTGAAAAAGTAAGTGCTGAATGTGATTGTGGTGCTGCGTACCACCCTGCAACTACCATCTGGCTGCTTTGTGCTAGGCTACCCCATATTAACACTTCAATAGTGTATGTACATGTTCATGTGCATTGCCGTAGTACATTTTTTTTTTTTTTTTTTTTTATTTTTTTTTTTTTTTATTCTACATATCGATAACCAGTAAAGCTAATACTGATAGTACTTGAACTTGATATGATATTTAAAATCCTTCAGTCACATCTATGTTACTATAATCAGTCTACACGGAGTCTATTTAGAATCTTATTGGACAATATAAGTTCGTGTAGCATGAATACGGAACTGGAGATTTGTTACTTTCTACAAGCACAGACTGTCAATAATAAACAGTGTACAACAATGTTATAATTGAGGGTCATGCTTATCTAAAGCCTAGGCCTCATTATTATGAATTAAGCTTCTTATCTCCCCCCCCCCCTCCCACACACACACACACGCTTCCTCCCACCTCATAGGGATTTTCAGCGGACATGTTCGAAGCTGCTAGTGGATAGGTTGAGTGGTCGGTTTAACTGCGATGTGCGGGGGCGCGAGTCTGGTGAGGCATTGCACTAACTTGCCAAGTGATGACGGCAGGGGGTACATGCAGGTAGCATCGGGCTCGTGCTCCAGTGTGATGCAATTGAGCTAGCTGTGTGTTACCTCCATATTGTCAGTCATAATCTGAACTTATATAAATCCTGAACTTGTTACATACAGCTACAATTTCTCATTGAGTCTAGTCAGCTGTTTTATGAATTGCCCCCCCCCCCCTCCCACCCCCATAGGAGCCTTTGCATTGTCACTGCTCACTCGGGGACAGGTAGAACAGTTGGTTTGATTGCGTTTTGCTGGGGTGTGGGTCTGGTGCTGCCTGTCACATGACATATATTATTTTGGCAGATTTCAAACAAGTGTAGTGTGGTCTGGCACCAACTAGCCACGTGATAGCCACGATCAGATAGGTGGCGCTGGGCTCGCACACCTATGTGGTGCAATCAAACTAGCCATGTGTCATTGCCAAATTGTAAGAACTGATCATCAGTAACAATCAGAACTTATTCAGTTATACTTTTCTCCTTGAGCTAGTCAGTACAATTATGTATTAGGCCTCTAAATAAGAACTTTTGTTGCGACGTCTGCAGCAGCAGGCGGATATGCAGAACATTTGATTTGAATGCATCATGTTTTATTTTCTAAATATTGAACATTTGTGACACACTGTACTTCAAACAATTATAAAACCTACCTGTTATAGCTATTTGTTTTAAGTATAGTGCTAACAGTATTACGCATTAAGGTATTTAGTGTGAACCTAAAGCAACCATGACAGGAACTGAATGTATTGTTTACCGGCAGTACCTTAAATAATTATAAGATAGCCTGTTGACAGCTATACTTTTTATTGAATTTATTCTGTATTCTAAATTTTAACATCACCAACAAGCAGTACTTTGAATAATTCCAAAATTGTTTTAGTTACAGTCACCCTTTCATTTGAGTCTAGTCTACAGTAGTCTAAGTTAATCGCCTCACCAGGAAGATTACACTGTTATGCCATGAGAAAGTGGTTAGGTACAAGAGACAATTTTAATCGCAAGGACTTACGCAGCCTTCTGCCAGGCGGCCTCCGTTTCAGATGGAGGCTGCTTGGTAGAAGGCAGTAAATTTTGAGGATGCTGTTTATCAATGAGAAAAACAGAAGATACTGTTTGTCTCGTTGGTAGGCAGTATCTTCAAAATTTTAAAATACATAAAGTACAGCTATGCTTTTCTTGTTAGCCCCTGCGCCCTCACCCCCTCTTCAGAAAATTCTAAGTAGTCATGCCTGCAGCAGACGATGGACTGGTACAAAAGATAGACAAATTGCATTATACAGAAATCGGAATCTGGTGTCCCCCCTCCCCCCCCCCCCCGACAGCCACAGTTTGACTGCGTTGTGGTGGGCTAGCCCACTTTCACACCTATATATTGTATAATAAGTTCTCATCACTGTAACAAACAGTATGGTACAATATCAAAACTGGCCGAAAAACTTTGCATTTGCATTGAGTGCATTTTATTGTGTACATATTAGTTAGCAGCAATAAATCATACCTCAATTTTTTTTAACTCTAACAGTTGCAGTTATGCTCACCATTGAATATATTCGGCAGTTTTATGATAGTCCTCCTTTCGGAACGTTGAGCAGCCGTGTTTGGCACTACTATTATAATGGATTGGTAGAATAGAAAGTCAATGTGAATTATACAAGCGTGTGAAGGAGGTATTGCCTACCACTTGACAGCCTTCATTGGGTGGGTGTATGCTGAATAGATAGTAATTAATCCCATAAGTAAGTAGGGAGCGCGGTGGCTCAGTTGGTAGAGGTGCAGGCTGTAAGCCGGGAGTTACTCGGTTCGAATCCCACCTGTGGCAACCGCGTTGTGTCCTTGGGCAAGACACTTCACCCCCAATGCCCACGTGGGGGCACGGTGGCGTTGAGTACTAAGGCGTACTGCAGGACGATGGTGTACCTGTCTTCAACCAATGCTAACCCTGCTTGTGTGGAGTCAGTATGTTGGGGAGCTGACAGTTGCTCGCCGTTACTCGGTAGTTGTCTCCGGGTACGCCGGCTTCCTCCACCCATAAAACTGTTGCGGTCATGATTGGCCATTTAGCCATTCTGCAGAAATATGTGACCTTAAACACCAATAAATAATAAATAAATAATCCCATAAGTATGTAATCCATCGAATGTGGAAGTAAACTCTAACTTTTCTAATCCAAAGAATATCTTGTGGTGCCTCATTAAAATTAAGACATCCAATTGATAACATGTGATAGCTTTTGTAATCAGTCAGTGATGGTGATGGTGTACTGGTGAACAGACTTATCTTGACAGCAAAATGCGACAAATCTCCCAACTGTATCACAATATTAATTATTGATGAAAGCGCATGTGTCATCCCAACATTTCCTGCATATATGGGTCAGTCGGATAAGGTCATAACCTTGGTATCTCTGCGTGCAGTGAACTGAGGGAAAACCAAAATTGAAATTGGTTGGCTTGCATTAACCACGCGCCTGTATTGAGTGGAATACGGTAGGTCATCCAAATTGACACTGAAGTCTGTTTCGTAGTGGATGGATGGTGCGGCTGCTGTCTGGAGAGAGTGGTTGATGGTTTGCAGCGTTGAGTGGGCTTGTTTACGGGTGCAATGAGTGCGATGCATATGGGCGTGACTTGTGATCAGCGCTGTGGGCTGCCGTCTGTTCTCTCTGGACGCCAGATGTAATCACCCATCCTTCTAAAGACATCGACAAAACAAATTGTTTGATCTGAAAAGATTTGAAAATGGAACCGAGTGAACTATACGAATAAGAGAGGGGTGATCTTAAAAATTTATTTTTTTACTCGTACTTACTAAATTTACTCTTTCTCATATATATAAACGATGTACACAATTCAACAAATCTAAACCTACAATCTTTTGCAGATGACACTTCGGTATACAAATCCGGTGCGGATGTAAACCCTCTAGACTTGGACTTTAATGAAGAACTTCAAAAAATATTTGATTGGTGTGCTGCTAACCACTTATTACTAAACGCTAAGAAAACTAAATACATTATACTTAACCCTTGTAACAGGGACAAGAACGTCACATCCTATCAAATACGGATAAACTATCAAGTTATTGATAGAGTTGGTTATAAGGAGACTGAAAAATATCTCAGATTCCTTGGTATAAATCTTGATGAGAATCTTTCCTATAAGGCCCATATATCGCATATTTGCTCGAAAGTCGCTCTCGCTAACTACATCCGCAAGAAAGTAAAGAAAGTTCTCCCACATAAAGTCATGAAAACTCTATATTTCTCACTTATACAGAGCCATTTGATTTATGGAATTCCATTTTGAGGGGGGCTCAAAAGCCTGTAATCGTCTTTGTAAATTACAGAAGCGATCAATAAGAATTATAAACAACCAAAAATATAATGCGCATACTGACCCTTTATTTATCAAAGATAATATACTGAAGATTAAAGATTTGTATAAATTACATGCCCTGTTCTTGTCTGACTGGCACAATGGACATCTGCCAGGATCATTTGATGATTTTTTCTCAACCGTGAACAACGAAACCTTCATGAATACTCGACAAACGGGTCAGATTCGTACCCATAGAACGAGAACCAAAACGCTTGGTGCCTTCCCAATCTTTGCATTCCCTAAATTATGGAACGAATTAGACATTGACCTTCGGAAACTTAACAACATGATAGAATTCAAAAGTAAGTTAACAGCTAAACTTATTTCTTCTTACGAGAACAACATCTCCTGCTCAACTCCGTATTGTCCCGACTGTGCTGTCTAGCTCTATCTTTATTTTTAGGTGTAGCCTCAGCGATCCAGTCCAGTGTCTGTTATTTCCTAGTGGATAACTAGGATGTAATATACAGTGGACGTTTGTTGTTAGACTGTCCTTTGTGCATTATCGTCCTCAACCTAACTTGGTCTGGAGCTCGTCCAAGGCAGCCTCTTGACTTGGTCCCCTGTCAAACATATATACGATTATATCAGTCTTTGTGCTTGTGTTTGAATGGGGCCATTTCAGCGGCGCCTGGTTGTCCTTGAAGGCCGACCATCACGTGCTCACACTCAGATGTTATAATGGACGTTGGTACATTAGACACGGTGAAAAATTAATTCAAACAATACTGAGAAAGCACAATGTTGTGCATGCCTTGTTTCTCCCCGCCTTTATCTTCCTGGTTCTCTCTTACTGTTCTATGCTTTTTTCCTATAGGGTAAGGCAGGAAGACTGCCAATCTGGCTATGCCTTTTTCCCTGCCAGTATACACTTGAAAAATTAATATTATCTCTTGTGTATGTGCCTTATTATTGTAAATTGGATATTGTAGATTTATACACATTTGTAAGTTCTGTATTTGCTTAGTGTACTGGTGAATAAAATATCTATCTATCCCTGATTCTCCCTCATGATCCTCAACAATGCAGATACTAATTTTGTCTCAAATATTTGCACTTCCCCTCTCAGTCTTCCATTTACAGTAATGACTGTTCATCATTTGCTTTTCCACTCATCCAACTAACCCTGTCTTAAGTCTCCCATTCCTCCTCAGAATTGTATTGTTCAGTTTATGGAAAACGAGAGCCCCTTCTAAAGACTGGCCCAGAGTCTTCATTTGTCCTAAACCACACATTTTTTAACTTCATTCTTTCATCATTTCTTATAGACTGTAGACTTGTGTTTCAAGAATTCCTTTCGCAAGCCTTTATCTCATGAATAAGTCAAATATTCCTGTGTTATTATATAACGAAATCTCTACTCAAATTGTATTACTTTTTTTCTCAAAAAAACCCCAAAGCAAAACAAACCTTATGCCCCCTAAATGAAACAAGCTTTACATGTTTTTTTTGCAATGAAAGACTTGAGAGAGGTCATAAGCTATGGTACCCCCAAAAGAATTTGAGGAGATTTTTTCTGAAAAATAATTATACTGTCATCTTCTGCTCCTATTTGGTAAAAGGTGAACATGATAAAGTACAGGGGTTTTAACTTTCTCAAACTTCACAGTAGACTCGCATTTCTGTTATAAATCACACTCAGATCCTGAAAAATGATTTTGAAGTTGAAACAAAAAATAGCCCAGTCAAAATTAGATAAGAGTTTCTCAAAAAATAGTAATATCTACAAATCACCTAGTCACCCAGGAAATGTTCAAACAATGAAACAAGGATTCAGTTTGGTAACTGTAACTGTTTGAAAACCTTATTGAAATTGTTTCTCCCAATAGGTTTCATTTGGATAAGGATTCGCTTCCCCTTCAGAATCAATTTATTTGTGTGCTTTCGGTAGATGCCTCTTCCTGTGATGATTATATTTAAACCCAGATACTCGTAGTCACCGGTCCAGTGGCGGCGCCAGAAATGTTTTTGTGGGGGAGGGGGGGGGGGGGGGGCAACTAGGGGTGCAGACTCCCATGAAGGGGGGCAAATACGTAAAGGATCATATCATTACTTTGTTATGAGGTAGTCCAAACTTGGACCCAAAGTCCGTAATATACTTTTTTGGTTTGGTACGTCCTGTGGACGTACCAAACCAAAAAAATTATATTACGGACTTTGGATCCAAGTTTCGACTAAATGTAATGGTACTTAGCGGTCCTCCTTTCAAAAAATCCTGGATTCGCGTCTGGTGGGTCTGTGCGTGAGAGAGAGAGAGAGAGAGAGAGAGAGAGAGAGAGAGAGAGAGAGAGAGAGAGAGAGAGAGAGAGAGAGAGAGAGAGAGAGAGAGAGACAGACTCATAATGCCCGTCTGTCATAATGCGAAATCCATGAATTGTTTTAGACAAGGGATATGGATAGACATGCCTTTGTTGGCTCATAACTTAATTATAACTTATAAGTATCTGCATCCGAGTCTTTAAATCTCTACTGCCTGGATGTGTTCATCAGCTAGCCTGAGGCTTTGGGCTAAGTGTGTATGGGGAATTATTGGGAATAAAAAAGAGAGGGGGGTGTGTGTGTGTGAGAGAGAGTGACTGAATGTGTTTGTGTGTGAGGGTGGATGGAAATGCATGCGAGATGGTTGGGGGGGGGGGCAACTGGGGAGGAGCAAAGCCTTCGTTTGGGGGGGACAAATGCTCCCCCATGCCCCCCCCCCCCCCCCGCCCCCCGTAGCGCCGCCACTGCACCGGTCTCTCCTACACTAAGAAGTTTTATGCTACCCTCTGGAATGCAGAACTCCCCCCACTCTATACTGAAATTGATACACGAGGATATCATTCAGCCTTAATTTCAAACCAATAAAAATTACCTGAATTTTAATAAGAAATGTCGGGAGACACTTCTCAGAACTTTATGTTCCTACCACAGTTTCATGTGCCATTACCGGAATGTTTTATTCTTGTAACTTATATTACACGTTACTGGAAAATAATAAATACATTGTAACAGAAATAATTATCTTACTAAATATAAATTGCAAATGCTAAAATAAACATTTTAATCTACTGTTAAAACATTTTTTAAAAATACATGACTTTGATAATCGTCATATCTTGTTTGGATTTTTTTTTTACTTGTTTTAGGTTTTTGTAGGTCAAAATTTTGGAATTTGACATTTCCATGTATGCAGATAATGACAAAGAGCTGAATGATAAGCATCATATGCCTCCCACCTCATATGTTTTATCAGTGAATCCAAACTGACATGATCATCACGCTTATCCATTTCTGCTGTGAGCCCACAGGGTAGGCGTGATAATAGATCAGCACAGGTACTCTCTGTACCTGGCATATATTCCACTTTACAGTTATAACCAGAAATATTCAATACCCAATGTTAAATTTTCCTATTTTGCATCAATGGTTCCAGAATATACTGTAAGGGCTTATGGTCTGTCTTGATAGTAAATTTAGCACTATGCAGATAATAATCTATTTTTTGCAGTGCATAATTTATTGCATATGCCTTCTTCTCCATAGTGCACCAGCCGCTCTGCGTGTCACTGAGCTTATTGGATAAGAAGTAAATAGGCTTTTCATCAGATGTGTCTGTTACTTGCCCATTTCCTGATGCACATGGCTGTGTTAAAACTGCATTTATGCAATGTTCTGACACATTGGTGTATAACATATATTTCTAATTTGGGTTGGGAATTGAGAAACACTCGTCAAACTTTCATTTCGAAATTCAAAAACCTGTTGACATTGTTCTGTCAAATCTAATCGGGCATATTGTCTTGTCAAGGCGATAATAGGTTTAGTAAGCTGACTGAAATTGGGAATAATAAAGCTTTAGTAGCAACTGACCATACCCATGAAATCCCGCACCTCCCTGACGGTGGTGGGAGGATCACGCCGTCTGATCACTTCATCTTATTCGCGTTTATTGCCACTTTCAGAAATCACAAAACCCAAATACCTAGTGTTTTGTTGAATGAATGAGCATTTCTTGCATTTTTGTTTTAACTTGTGCTGCTTTAACCTTTTGAATTCAGATCTCAAGTTTTCAGGGTGTTCTTTGGCATTTTACTAAAAATCAAAATGATGTCAAGATAGGCCAAAGAAAACAACTCTAGGCCTTCAGTGGTCCTTTCAATACACTGCCTTGTCTCCTTCTGCAACTTGTTCCACTCCAGGAACTCGGTCAATGGCGGGCATCGCGTCGTCTGAGGATGGACCTTTCTTCTTTTTCCTCCTCTTCCTCCTTCTGCTTCTTCTTCTGTTCTTCATTTTCTTCTTCTTCTTTCTTCTTCTTCTTCTTCTTCTTCTTCTTCTTCTTCTTCTTGTTCTTCTTCTTCTTTTTCTTCTTCTTCTTCTTCTTCGCTGCTAAAAATCGCTCTCCTGAAATGATCTAGGGGAGCCAATGGCTCTCCTAATTTTATTTTTGACATGGAAGGCAGTTGAACTATGATATATCATATGAATGCAGTTCAACACTGTGACCAGACGTGCTCTACTCACAAAGTTGCATTGCGTAACTTGGATAGTTGTTAATACATGTTACTTCGAAAGTTACTCAATACTGTGTTGAAGTCGTCGGTCCAGACAACTCACAACTGTCACAAGCCAATCATGGTTCAACTTCATCCCCTTCAAGTTCATCCCATCAGATAAATTTTGAATTTCAGTTCATTGCACCTGAGCCAGCAGTACAGTACATAACATACGTATATGTCCGTGTATATGTTATGCAATGTTATGTCAAAATCGGGGGTGCGTCTTAGACATGGGTACGACTTGTTTCAGAGAATATTCACGGCACTGACTTCTTCGGACAAACGTTGTTCCTACCGTTTGTCAATTGTATAACAGACAGTACAATCGTGTGGTTTTGACTGAGTGCAGATTTACCAAAATTATTTTCTTTTCATTTTATTTCTTCAGTTTAAATTCCTCAGAAAATAAATTGTCAATAAAATATTATGTGTGTTTTCTGTTACTTTTATCCATAAATAATAATAAAGAAGTATTCTATTTAGTCGTTGTTATTCAATCGGCCCATGTGTTTACATCAGTGCGTGTACCGGAAATCAACAGGTTTGTGGGGCCAATATGGATGAAACCATAAAAAATACAAAATCATCAAAATAACAACGAAAAAATAAATAATAACACATTAAATGTATGCCAGCAATACCTGGAGAGAAGTATTTATTTATTCCATGAACTCCAATTCACTGATGTGTAATGTCCGGTTATAAATTACGCACACGTGCACCAGGTAAAGTTAGTTTCAATAGCACCAACAATGCTTAAGTGGGACAACAATTTGAAAACAATTTGCGCTGTAACCTGCGCGTTTGTCGTATTTTTATTGGTTTTTCCGGAACGTTCTCACATTCCGGAAAAAAAAAACAACTTAATCACAACAACTGCACAGGTTACGACGCAAATGGTGCTCTGATTCTGAAACTATGAAGTTTCAGTCACAAGCGAGCGTTGCATTTTCTTGACAGGGATGAAGACATTGGGGTGATAAACAAACAACGAAAAACAAATAAATGCGAGTATTTTTTAAATCTTTAATAATGATTTTCCTTTCTTCTTTTATCTTATTCACCGCGTGGTAACTCGTGAAAACTTACCTATTTCCGTTGCATCCCAAACTGCCTCAAATTGGCAAAACGTAACTTGCAACTAATTCTTTTTGACTGCATATATTTAAAAATGGGGGTGCCACTTATACATGGGCTTTAGGCAAAAGGGGTGAATTCCAAGTGTGAGTTTGGGGCGCGACTTATACACGGGGGCGAATTATACACGGACATATACTTATCTTTGTGCACCAGGAGAGCGAAATTTCGCGGACCTTAATGGTTCTTGGCGCACGTTAAGGCGCTCGAAAAAATTGCGCGCCTGAAAACGCCAGGCCTGTGCAATATAACTGTATTATGGTAACCACTGCGATTAAAATGCAGTACATCAACCTTATAGATAACCAGCAGGATTTATTTACAGTATCTACATTTTGGTGACTTGCGGGTACATGAATAATGCAATAAATCAACTTGCAATGACAGCATGATTGATTTGCATTATATCTACATTATGGTGACTTTTGCGATTGAAATGCCTTGAATCAGCTTTATGGTAACCAACATGATTGATTTGCAATATATCCACATAATGGTGACTTGAAGTTATAATGCAATAAATCAACCTTATAGTGACCAGCATGATTGATGTGCAATATATCTACATTATGGTGACCATTGCGATTACATTGTCTTAAGTCAAACTTATAGGTAACCAGCATGATTGATGTGCTATATATCTACAGTATGGTGACTTAATGCAATAAATCAACCTTACAGTGGCCAGCATTGCTGATTTGCAATATATCTACATTATGGTGACACTTATGATTAAAATACCTCAAATCAACCTTATAGGTAAAACAGCATCATTGATTTGATATATGTCAACAAAATTGTGTCATGTAGTTATGAGGCAATAAATCAACTTACAACAACCAGCATGATTTATTGGCAATATATCCACATTACGGTGATTTGGGGTTATAATGCAATAAATCAACCTTACCGTGACCAGCATGGTGGACTTGCAATATATCTACATTATGGTGACCATTGCGACTATAATGCCTCAAATCAACCTTATACGTAACCAGCATGATTGATGTACTATATTCTAGATTGTGGTGACTTCCAGTTATAATGCAATGAATCAGCTTAAAATAACCAGCATGGCTAACTCACAATATATCTACATTATGGTGACTCTTATGATTAAAATGCCTAACAGCATGATTGATTTGCTTTATATTTACATGATGATGTCATGTAACAATGCAAACAATCAACTTTCAATAACCAGCATTATTGATTTGCTATGTATCGACAAAATGGTGACTTGCAGTTATAATGCAATAAATCTACCTTACAATAACCATCGTGATTGATTTGCAATATATCTACATTTTGGTGACTGTTGTTATTACAATGCCTTAAATCTACCTTACAGTAACCAGCATGAATGATTTGCTATATATCTGCATTATGGTGACTTGCAGTTATAATGCAATACATCAATCTTGCAGTAACAATCGTGATTTATTTGCAATATCTACATTATGGTGACTTGTAGTTATAATGTAATAAATCCACCTTAAAGTGACCAGTGCGATTGATTTGCAATATATCTACATTATGGTGACCATTGTGATTACAATTCCGTAAATCAACCTTATCCGTAACCGGTATGATTGATGTGCAATATATCTAAAGATTACAGTTACCATCCGCTGAAAAAAACAACTTGCGTCACGACCAGGGCGACCGCCGTGTCGGTGAAAGAGAACATACGCTACTAGGTCCGTAACGACATCTCACTTTTTTTTTATCTCGCATGTTTTGGAGTCTCTGTTTATTGAAATTAGTTCTAAAAATAAATGTGTAGTTAGTATAATTTATAGACTTAACACAGCCCTTATGCAGAATTTGATTTTTTTTCTTGGAAACACTGACACAGATGGTCTGTACGATAAACAATGCAAATATAAGTGTCTATTTCAGGGAGACTTCAATCGTCCAGTTTTGGTAGTCACAATAAAACCTCTTTTTTGAATTAATGTTTAGTGCAGGTTTCATGCCCGTCACCACAAAACCAACTCGGGTTAGTGATTATTCAGCGGGGCTAATTAGTCTGTGTGAAATACACAGACTATTGTTGTTGTTTTTTTCTTCTTCTTCTTTCTTCTTCTTTTTCTTCTTCTTCTTCTTCTTCTTCTTCTTCTTCTTCTTCTTCTTCTGTCTTCTATCTTCTATGCACTTCCTTGTCCGCACGATAACTCGACAACAAATTGTCCTATCTCGCTGAATTTTGGCATATTGATAGATAGTCACAACTTATCGGCCACCTATGTTGTTTAGGTTCCTAGGATATCACGGGTGTCCGTAGGCGTGTTTTGAATGTGGGTCACGCCCATATCTCAGACATGGTATGACCTACGGACCTTGGACCAACGCCAAATGAGTCGACACTATATGAGGATTCAAAATATGGGTTAAGGTCACTGAGGTCACCCGGGTCATTGAGTCCATTTCTCAGAATTGCTGGAAATCACTCCTTTTTACCCCTAATGCATTCTCGATGTTCATACATGCCTTTTTTCACAAAAAATGTGGGCGTGGCCAAAAATGTGGAAAGAGTGGCCAAAAATGTGTAAAGTGTGTCACGCTCATATCTCAATCATGGTAAGACCTATGGACCCAGGACCAACACCAAACAAGTGGACACTCGATGGAGGTTGACAATATGGGTCAAGGTCACCAAGGGTTCACTGAGTGTATTTTTCAGAAATAACATTTTTGGCTACAGAATGTAGAATAACTCATGGTAACAGAATGTTTTTCGCTTTCTTTTCTGTAACATTTAATTCCACGAGGAATGGGACATCTTTTCAGTGTGCTTTCCAAAGTACGGCATTCTTAATCCTTTACCCAACATAACGGCAAAAACCAATCAGCCTTATTCACAGACATATCTGGTCAGTTTTAATTACTTTTTCATTTTTGCTTGAAAAACATAGCTTTAAGTCCCTCAGTGGAATGAACTCGTTTGTTTTTAAACGATTATTTGTTGATTTATCTATTGGTGTTTAAAGTCACATATTTCTGCACAATGGCTAATCATGACCACGACAGTTTTACGGGCGGAGGAAGCCGGAATGCCCAGACAGAACTACCAGGCAACAGCGAACACTGTCAGCTCCCCCACATACTAACTCCATACAAGCAAACAAGGTTAGCATTGGTTGAAGACAGGTTGACCATCGACGTGCAGTACGCCTTAGTACACAATGCCACCGTGCCCCGACGTGGGCAATGGAGTGAAGTGTTTTGCCCAAGAATACGGCGAGGTTGCCGCAGGTGGGATTCGAACCGATGACCTCTTGGATTGCATCCTGCACCTCTACCAAATGAGCCACCGCGCCCCCTTTAAAGTATTAAAATGGAGTATTTAAAGTGAGGATTTTAACCCTCTCAGTATCTTAAAATTTTATTTTATGCAAATCGAGAATAATGAAAACTCTCTCCATTCTCACAATATTGTTCTAAACACACATGGGCATAGATGGGACCTCGGTATTTTGTCAAAACCAATGAGTCTTCGAGTAGGCTCTTCGGAGCCTTTAAGGCCTTTTTACGTCTATATTCCAAAATTACTGAACTCTTTTGCTGGTGGAGCCAATATTTGAAAAGTGGTATATGCTCATACTTTAGTCTTGGTATGACCTATGGACATGGAACCTACACTGAATGAGTAGAAACTTGCTGGAGGTTCAAAATGTGGTCTGCCTCAATGCGGTCAACAGAGGTCATTAAGAGCATATTTTTCAGACCTATTAGGATTTGCATTTTATACCAACTAATGCAGTTCTGAAGATTATGCATGTATCTCATCATTCAAATAAACGGCAGAGCCAGTAATGTCAATTTCTGATTCCTTGATCGAACCCTTTAAATACTGTTCACATACATGCCTTTTCTGGTTTCTCAGAAAAATTGTTCTGATTCCTGTGTGAATATCTGTAAATACTGTTAACGAAAACCCATTTCTGATTTGTTAAAAACTACTTTACTCCCGAAAATAAGCCTCCATAAATTATCTTTCTATATAGTATTTTTCCTGATACTTTAACCCTATTCACACTGACTTGAATTTACGGGATGCAGTAAATTCTGTTTCTCTAGTTTCATTCTTTTCCGTTGTCCAAATAGGTGTTTGGGTGGCCTGGCTTAAAGAAAATCCTGGTTTTGAAGAGTACCTTGAAGGCATCTTTGAGATGGGGGTGGCGGAAGTCTAGCGCTGTCCGGTTAACCGAAAAATCTATGTGGTGTCAGGTGTCGAGAACAAACAAAGTCACAAACATTGTCGGACATAAAAAGAAGCGTGAGGTGGTGGGGGTCCACATAATTAGGGAATGCTGTTTGTCCTGTATAGCACCATGTACATATAACATCACGGCACAGGTCCATATCATGGACTCCCCGGAAAGCCTTTTTGTTTCAAAAAGTGGCTTTTGTACAGTTTCGGTATTTTGTTGATTTTTCTCCTTGGCTTTGGGTTAAATAAGCAGAAATAAAAACGGAAAGGAACAAACGACTCAACACTTTTGTTTCAACCAAAACCGAGGCAAAATAAGATTCACTGGAAATATAAAGGGGAAGTAGGATGGGAGAATGAAGGATATGTGGGAATTGGGTGACAACAGGAGGGGATTAGTATGCTTATCGGATAGACTGGGAAGAATTAGGTTTCCGGGTGTTGGGGGAGAGGCGAGGTATAGGAATAGCGAGGCATTTGGTAGCACAGGGTTAATTAAGGTATTTTCACCTGATAACTTCGTCAAATAAGCGCCAGACCAAAGTGTTACTTACGAAAAGAATGAATTAAAATTTTACTTCGCTCATGTCTTTTCAATTATGTACTTTATAAATAAAATTAACCGAGCTTGCAATGCATTAAATGGGCAAATATACCCGCTAAATGGGAATGGCTGCAGAATGGGATGTTCATGAAAATAAATAATGTATAAAAAGAAAAGACAATTTACCCCACCCATTTGTGCAGGCAATAGTCCAATTCAATTTGACAGCTAATTAATTACCCGCTGCTATCCCCTCTGTTCGTTATTTTGTTATGACATCGACGAATTGACAAGTATAGGTTTCGCTCCACACTTTAAATCCTCTTAATTATCAAAAGAAAGGGTGGATGTCAGGGGGATGACAGGTAGACAGACAATCTGGCTATGTCATCTCCCTACGGTATACATGCGTGCTTCGATGTTGTGTGTCGAACCGATATAGTTCGAGGTTGCTTTATATAATGTCAAGTATCCGAAGTTAATATGAGTTTTTCGCTGTGATGCATGTATATCGCAAATAAAATTATGAGTTATGAGTTAATGGGCCTAAGAGACGACCTAGCTTGGATGTGGTTGTGGCTGGTGAGATGAAATTTGATTTCCATACAATCTGAATGTATAAGTCCAGCAGTTTGACAGATTCCAGTCGAGGGAGGGACACAATTGGAATCATCCCACACCCACCCGATTTTTGGTGCCTAAGTATACAGATATTAAGAGGGCGCTCATAACATGAAATAAGTAGACATATGCATGTTCCATTAATAGTTGTTTACATGTCCACTTGATAAGGATTTTTGGTCAAGTTGTGTTAACAACCGAGACCAATGGTATGGCGACGGTCGGTGTGTGTGCGGGCATCCGGGCGTCCTCGCTCTGTTAGCGCACTAACTTGAACAAACGTTCTCCGCTTTGATTAATATTCGCCGTGTAGGTCTTTTGCAATAATATCTCAAGCGAGTTCGAAAACTGGCGTTACCCGATTTTTTATAGAGTTATGGGCCTTAATTAGTCATTTTTTACGAATTTTGAGCACGTTAGCGCAATAATTTGAACAAACGTTCTCCGATTTGTCTATATCGCAAGCAAGTTCGAAAACAGGCCCGACCCTATTTATAATTACAGAGTAATGGGCCTTAATTCGTCATTTTTTCAGAATTTTGAGCTCGGTAGCGCAATAACGTCAACAATTCAACAAACGTTCTCTGATTTGACTAATATTTGCCATACAGGTCTTTTGCAATAATATCTCAAGTGAGTTCGAAAAATAGCCCAGTCAGATTTTTCATTATAGAGTTATGGGCCTTAATTATTCGATTTTTATGAATTTTGAGCTCGAATTGCGCTATAACTTGAAGAAACGTCCTCCGATTTGACTAATATTTGCTGTACTGGTCTTTTGCAATAATATCTCAAGCACGTTTGAAAACTGGCGAGACCCCATTTTCATTACAAAGTTATGGGCCTAAATTCTTCATTTTGTTTTACGAATTTTGAGTTCGTTAACGCAATAACTTCAACAAACGTTCTCCGACTTGCTTAATATTCGCAATACTTTTTTGCATAATATCTCAAGCGAGTTCGAACACTGACCCAGTCCGAGTTTTCATTATAGAGCCTTAATTTGTCAGTTTTTATGAATTTTGAGCTCGTTAGCGCAATAACTTGAACAAACGTCCTCCGATTTGAATACTATTTGCCATACAAGTCTTTTGCAATAATATCTCAAGCGAGTTCGAAAAATGGCCCGGTTCGATTTCTCGTTACAGAGTTATGACCTTAATTAGTCTATTTTTCGAATTTTGAGCTCATTAGCGTCAACTTTTACGAATTTCGAGCTCAGCGCAATGGCGTTTCTGATTTTGAATAGAGAGTGCATGATGAAAGTAGTCACAACTCGACGCCAGCATCTCCGATGCTCACCTCTTGTTTAGAAATGTCCACTTAATACCCATTTTTGTAAAATTAAGTGGACATCTATATCAATAATTGGCAATCTTCGGGTATCGCTCATACATGTATTTTTTTCTCAAAACATTTGGCGAGGGGGAGGAGGGCACATATTTTGAAAGTTGGTCACACTCATATCTCAAGCATGATATGGCATAGGGACCTGGGGCCAACACCAATTGAGTTGAAACACCGTGGAAGTAAATAATTTGGGTCCAGTTCTCTGGGGTCACACAGGTTTCATTAAGTGCAGTTTTCAGAATTGCTTAAAATTACATTTTATAACCTCAATGCATTTTTCAAGTTCGTACATATATTTCTTCTCTCAAAAAAGTGGGCATAGTCAAATATATCCATTGCTGATTCCTTTATAGAATACATTTAATGCTATGCATAGAAGTTATTTCCGATCTCTTGAACTAATTCATCTGAATTCTGTAAAAAAATCTTTAAACGCTGTTAATGAAAACCAGTTTCTGATTTGTTTAAAGATATTTTACTCCCGAAAATAAGTCTCCATAAAATCTTTTTTCTGCATAATTTAGTTCTGATGCTTTCACCATTTTCACAGAAACTCGACTTTACTGGTCGCAGTAAATTCTGTTTCTCTAGTTAGTCCGTGTGAAACATAGAGACTATGGCTTTTGTACGGTTTCTTTTTCTTTTTTTTTTCTTCCTCTTCTTTTTCTTATTCTCCTGTCTTCTGTCTTCTATGCACTTCCCTGTCTGCACGATGACTCGAAAACGAATTGTCCTGTCTCGCTGATTTTTGGCAGGCTGATAAACAGTTCAAAATTCTCGACCACCTATGTTTTTCAGATTCCCGGGGCATCAGTGGTGTCCGTAGGGATGTTTTGAAAATGGGTCACACCCATATTTCAAGCATGGTATGACGTTTGGACCTCGGACCAACACCACTTGAGTCGACACTCGATGGAGATTCAAAGTATGGGTCAAGGTCACTGAGGTCACCTAGCGGTCATTAAGTGCATTTTTCAGAATTGCTGGAAATCACATTTTTTGACTCCAAATTCTTTCCCGAAGTTCATACATGCATTTGTACACGAAAAAGGTGTGCGTGGCCAAAAATTTTGAAAGTGGGTCACGCTCATATCTCAAGCACGGTATGACGTATAGACATGGGACCAACACCAAATGAGTCGCCACTCATTGGATATTCAAAATATTGGTCAAGGTCACTGAGGTTACCCGGGGGTCATTGAGTGCATTTTTCTGAATTGCTGGAAACCACATTTTTGAACCCCCTAATGCATTCACAAAATCCATACATGTATTTTTACATGAGAAAAGTGGGCGTGGCCAAAATTTTGAAAGTGGATCACACTCGTATCTCGAGCATGGTATGATATATGGACCTGGGACCAACCACAAATGAGTCGACACTCGATGGAGGTTCACAATCTGGGTCAATGTCACTGAGGTCACCCAAGGGTTAATGAGTGCATTTTCCAGAATTGCTGGAAATCACATTATCTTACCCCTAAGGCTTTCCCTTGATCGAACCCTTTGAATTCTGTGCACATATGTGCCTTTTCTGGTTTCTTAGATAAACTATTCTGATTCCTGTATGAATATCTGTCAATACTGTTAAGGAAAATCCATTTCTGATTTGTTTAGAAATATTTTACTCCCGAAAATAAGTCTCCATAAATTGTCTTTCTGTATAGGTTTTTCCTGATATTTTAACCCTTTTTCACACATACTTGAATATACTGGATGCAATAAATTATGTTTCTCTAGTTAAGCATATGTTTGCAACAAAAATCATGACAACAAAACAGGAATAATCATCACAGATGTCAGTGACCCCTTTGCGACATTCTATGTCAACGAGAACACACGTAAGTAGTTCTATAACCAATGAAACTTTCAAAAGATCATTTAAAAAGAACACCACAAGATTGAAAAACAACCTTTCTATTTGCGACTTTTCAAATGTATATAACTGCACTTGTCCTAATGGAGCGTATGGTAATTTTATCGACAAACTCCAGCAAGCCGTCGAAGACGCCTTCCCCTCGAAAAAGATCTTGGTTTCCCCGAAACGCGTAAAATGGGAGCCGTGGTTGCCCGCCAGTCTGCTGCAGTTCTCATTAAATAAGGGGAAGCTACTCAGGAAAAAATCAAAAAAATCTCTGAACCCACAATATTGAACAATACAAAAACCACTGTTGTATTTTCAGTCGCCTGAAACATATTTTGAAAGCAGAATAATACAACTCTGTTCTTCCGGAGATTAAACATGACGTCCCTGGAAATCCCTCACAAGGCTATTAACAAATCAAACCACACCCTAACTTGCCTTCCATGTTTAAGGAAGAGAATACGGAAATAACTGATCCAAAAGAAATAACAGAAAAATTCAATTCGTTCTTTACTAACACCGCAGTCATTTTTTTTTTATCTCAACAACAACTTACACGAACTTGCGGTGGCAACATTTCGTCCCGGCAGTTAACACCTATAATGTCTGAAATATCAGAAACATTAACCCACATAATCAATCTCTCATTCTCAACTGGAAAGGTTTCTGATAAATGAAAGTGGCAAAAATCATACCAATTTTTGAATTCTGACGATCGCAAACTGTTCAACTATTACAGACCAACCAGTATCTCCCTTCCCTCTCCAAAGTTCTTGAAAAGATTATGCAGCAAATGTTGGTAAATTTCTTTGAAGAAATAGAGGATATTGAATGAGTGTTTTTCTCATATAATATTTATGAAACGAGTCTAAGGATTATCCGTTCAGGCGAGCCCAAACGGAAAATTCGGACGAGTTTCATACATATTATATGAGAAAAACACTCATTTCATATTCTACTTATCATATGACACACACACGCACAAATTAGCCACTTAGTATGACTTTTTAACCCATCAGCTAACTTGAGTTGCAGACGGCACTTGGACAAAACATCCTCGTTTTACTGAAAATTTTCATTTTTTGCTTCCAAAACATAGGTTATGACCCCTCATTGGAACGAGCTCATCGAGCTCGTTTCAATGAGAGATCATAACCCATGTTTTGGAAGTAAAAAGTGAAAATATAAAAAAAAATGAATGGCGTTTTTCTTGTAGGTAAAAGATTAATACAATATAGCCCACCCTAAATAGGACAGATAACGTAAGTTCTCCCTAGTGAATTATGCAAATGCGACCCAGTTGTATTTTGTTTAGCCAACCAAATTGTCCAGTTTTGAAATTGACCAATGAAAGCTCCCAACTCTAATTATGCAAATTATGAAAATGCGGCCCAGTTGTATTTTGTTCAGCCAATCAAATTATCTAGTTTTGAAACTGACCAATGAGATTGACGAAAGGCTTTATTGATCACTGATTAATATGAAAACAAAATATCAAATGTTTTAAAGTGAACAAAACGGACGAGTCATATGATAAAATAATCTACGATATCGAAACCAAGTTGGATTTCGTAAATGACATACAACAATTCATCCAATACTCCATCTCATAAATAACTTCGCTGAAACGAACGACAGACCAACCAAAGAGTGTACGTTGTCAATTTTCCTAGATTTCTCCAAGGCATTCGACACGATACATCACTCCATTCCGTTGAGAAATTTACAGTCATATAGGATAGGAAGCGTTACCAATTCCTGGTTTGAAAACTTTCTATCCGGCCGTACACTGTTCGTTTCATACAGGAATAATTACATTGTTAATGTAGTTATACGTATTGGGTCCAAATACTCAATTCCCATTGGTCAGCTGGATGAAAACGTCATGACCAAATGTAATTCATTTTCCAATCAATTCATTTGGCCGAACTTTGACCCGCATTTACGGTAGAGCACAGTTGACAGAATGTAATTCGGGCGGTGTTTGGGCGGGTTTATAACTTTTAGCGCCTCTCGCGGTGATCAGTGATTATAGTTTACTGATATGTTAAATAAATTGTTTTGAACATTTCATGTTTCGTTGCGAAAGATGGCATTTTGACAAATTTGGGTCAATGCCGAAACCCGGCGCTCAACTCAGAGTTGTGCGCTTTGTCTTTTGTGTGAGGGTAGTTTGTCGCCTCGTTCGTTCGTACATGTTTTATTTCGTCTTTGTGCTTTGTTGTTTGGTAAAAAAGTAGTTTAACGGTTACGGAATGTAATTATAAGAATTGAATGCAATTTTTATAATCTTTATTGGAGTATGAACTTGTGGGAATGGGTACAAATGGTATGAATCCCTTCGGGATTCATACATAATTTGTACCCATTCCCACAAGTTCATACTCCAATAAAGATTATAAAGATTGCATTCAGTTCTTAAATACGTCCTCAGATCTTCAGCCTATTGATACGGGCGTCCCAGAAGACTCCGTTCTTGGGCTTATTTCATTCCTCGTGTACATAAATGATATCGGTGAATCAGCCCTCTTAAAGTTACTTTCGTTCGCAGATGATACAACTGCATTCACTTCGGGTAACAATCTGAACACCCTAGTTGATACCTCGAACAACGAAGAGGCAAAATAAGTGAATGTCAACAAAACTAAATGTATGTTGCTTCACCCACAAGTCTCGACAAATGTTACGGGTAAGTTTATTCCTCTAAATAACAGAAGCATACCCTTAATTGATAATAACCAGGACGATAAATTCATAAAATTTCTCGGCATTCAGATGGATGAATATCTCAGTTTCAACTTTCAAGAAAACTCGCATCATATCAAACAAGAAGTATAATGCACACACAATGAAAAGGCTGTGACATGTGACCCCCCCCCCCCCCCCACCCCACCACCACTTATTGTTATTTATAAATGTGTGAAGTTTGATATGTGTAGCACCAATAGCCCCAATAGTTATACATGAGACATGATCGGTGACCTTGGACACAAGGCGCACAAGAACGACCTTGACTAATTAATTATTTGAAGTTTGAAGGTTGTCGCCACGATAGTTTTTGAAATATGCCTGAGGCACAATTTGTGACCCTGACCATATGAAGATCACGTACGGTTTGACCTTGAAGATGACTCGAGGGACAAACTATTATATACAACACACCTTCTGACTGTACTTACCATTTGTAACAAGTTTAATAATTGAAGTTTTATTCCTTTCTGAGTTATGGCTGAGACGCAAATATCGACCGCTTTCCAGCAGTCCTCCAAATGTGATCTTGACCTTCAAAATACTAACCCCGCTGTGGGGTGTGGCACATCATCTGATGGTCCTTTATAATTCTGTGAAGCTTGATAACTGACAACCAAAGATTTTTCGGGTTATTGGCTCTGACCCACAAACACATCCACACACACTTTAATCACTATATATGCCACCGGACCTACATCAAGGGGCATAAAAAGGACGATGGTAGGACAGCTGGTAATGATTATAGTCTATGCCATCAGGTGTGTACTTGTCTGAAACATGAATAACTAGGATATTACTTAGAGCAATCCACACCGCCGATCAAGTGCTGGACACAAAACAAAGTTCTGGAATATCGAACAGGCGCTTCAAGGACTATCAAAAAACTGTCTGATTGGTTAGCTGATTTGCACAATCCTGAATTGTCCTTTGTTTGTCTTTTGTATAAAATCGTTAGAAATTCTTCAAAACACCATTTGAACGCAGGAATGTGTTTTTCCTAATTGGCCCAGGTGTGGGGAGGGGCGAGGGGGAGGGTGCTGGGAATTCATAGGGGCAGTTGTTCTGGCATTCAGTCACTCTATATCCGCCAAAACACATTTTAAAGCCAAAAATGTGTTTTCGCCTGCGGATGGGGTCTGGGGTGAGTTAGAAAGGCAATCAACTGAAAACCTTCAAAAACACGTTGGAGCCCAAAAATGCCAATTTTACCTCAGGGGTGGGGTGGGGTGGGGAGGGTAGGGGAGTTAGAAGGGCATTTTTTTCTCCACCAAACCATCAAATCATCAAAAACACATTTTTGAACTACAAAACATGCCTAATTGTGCCTGGGTTGGGGGGTGGGGGGGGGGGGGGTGGGGGTGGCAGATAGTGGTTTCCATTACCTGGACCTCTGACGTTTGGATCGCGAAGCAATGCCAATCATCGTCGACATATCATATGCAATCAATAAATGATGTTACAGGCTGATATGCATGATCAAATTAACGATCTTGGCCGAAAAACAAAATATATTTGAAAGTAACAGTGGCCTCAATCTTAGGCCTTACTGACCCCCCCCCCCTCAAAAAAATATGAATGATTGTCCCCATTGTTGGCAACTTATGTGTAAAGTATGGGTATTGCATGACCAAGGGGACAAGAGTTAATGCCTGGAAACGAGCGGGACGTACGGACAGATGGATGGCTGAATAGACAAACACATTACTGTATACTCCCCCTTTTTTGTTGAAGGGAGGGGAAATCAGTTATACACTGGAGCTAATTTGACATCTACCATGCATGGCACGACCGGTGATCATATGAAAATGAAAGGGTTATATTTGCACACATGTTGTAATCTTTAGCTTTAATGTCAGGCGAATTCCGTGCGAAAAATTTAAAACTAAGCAACAAAATAGTACTGAGCAAATTTAAAAACAAGTAATGTAGTCATAACAGGAGAAACAGTGGCTAATCATGACTTGCTTGCAAACTCAATTTGCTCTATTTTGCAAAAGAGGTCATATGAAGAAGAATATTTTGAAATGATGTTCTGCAAAGAAAAACACAAGATAAAAAAACAGTGGAATACACACAAATCATTTTATTGAACAACTTGAGAAAACTCTTAAGATGTGTAGTTTTATAATGCATCTCAACATGCTTACAAAAACCCAACATAGCAAGGATATGAATTCTGAACATATCACATAACACCACCTGATACCACTGAAATTTAGCAACACTAACTTAAAATGCAAATATATATTAAACTAGAGAAACAGAATTTACTGACATCAGTAAATTCAAGTCTGTGTGAAAAGGGTTACAGTATCAGGAATAAACTATAAAGAAAGAGAATTCATGGAGGCTTATTTTTCGGGAGTAAAATAATTTTGAACAAATCAGAAATGGTTTTTCGTTAGCCGTATTTACAGATATTCATACAGGAATCAGAACATTTTTATAAGAAACCAGAAATGGCATATATGTGACCAGCATTCAAAGGGTTCGATATACGAATCAGAAATGGACATTTTTGGCTCTGCCCACTAATTTGAGTGATGAAATACATTCATAAACTTTAGAAATGCATTAAGGTGTAATAAAATGCATTTCCCAGTCTTTCGGAATAATGCCCCCATATTAAGATCTTCAGATGGTTAAAATATTCCCTTTAAATACTCCATGTTAATCCTTTAAATGGGGGCAGAGTGGCTCAGCTGGCAGAGGTGCAGGCTGCAAGGCGTGAGGTCCTCACTCTGTCCTTGGGCAAGGCACTTCACCCCCATAGCCCACGTGGGTGCATGGTGGCGCTGTGTACTAAGCGTACTGCACATCGAAGGTGCACCCGTCTTCAACCAATGCTAACCCTGCTTGTGTGGAGTTAGTATGTGGGGGGATCTGACAGTTGCTCGTTGTTGCCCGATGGTTCTTCCCGGGTACTCCGATTTCCTCTACCTGAAAAACTGTCGTGGTCATGATTAGCCACTGTGCAGAAATATGTGACATTAAACACCAGTGAATAAATAATCGTCTAAAAATGAGCTCAATCCAATAAAGGGTCATAAGCTATGTTTTTCAAGCAAAAAGGAAAAGGAAATTAAAACTGAATAGACGTTTCTGTGAATAATGTGGACCGGTTTTCGCCGTTATTTTGGCTAAAGTGTTAGGAATCCCTTACTTTGGACGGCACACTGAAAGGGTGTCCCATTCCACATGGAATTAAATGTCTCTGAACAAATCAGAGACATTCTCTTAATGGCAATTTGGCGCCAAAGGTTTCTGCACTCTCGGTGAGACCGAGCCGAGCGCAGTGAAAGACTATAGAATTCCTCTAACAAATGAGTTTTAAACAGTCAAAGAACTAACATAGTGAACAGTACAGTCGACTATGTCAGTATTGCATTGTTACCGGCACCCTGGCAGTTTTGTGATAGGTTTCAACAATTATTCAGTGCAGTTTTATGGAAAGGGTTAACTTTATTCTGCCTGAAATAAAATATGTGCAATCGACATTGAAGTCTTGAGAGGGTTAAAAGCATTGAACTGAATAAGACAGGTTTCAACAAATTTTACAATTATTCAGTGCAGTTTTATGGAAATGGTTAACTTTATTCTGCCTGAAATAAAATATGTGCAATCCACTTGAAGTCTTGAGAGGGTTAAAAGCATTGAACTGAATAATATATAATCTATTTCCTTGCAAGGCAAAGGGTTTCTCTCAACTCCGTTCCAGAAACTTACACCCCATTATCATAACAAGGTCAGTAGATTACATTTCATGTTTTGACAGCTGACTCCACTGGTGTTTACATTATCTCCAGTGTGAATAACATAGCATCGTATTGATTGGGGAGAATTTACTTTATCAGGAAACTGGAAGCTGTGAAAGCCCTGTGGCCGACTGGGCCATACTCAGTGGCTCTCGCGACCTGAAAAACATAGGTGACTGAGAATTTTGACTGTCTACCAGTATGCCAAAAATCAGCGAGATAAGACGATTCGTTTTCGTGTTATCGTGAGGACAAAGAAGTGCATAGAAGACAGAAGACAGGAGAATAAGAAAAAGAAAAAGAAGAAGAAGAAGAAGAAGAAGAAGAAGAAGAAGAAGAAGAAAAATAAAAAAGAAAAGAAAAAGAAACCGTACAGAAACAATAGTCTGTGTGTTTCACACAGACTAATGAAAGTGTCAGTGACACTGTAGCTCAACTTGACAAACAAATTCAAAGATTGTTGCTAACAGCCAAAGTTTTTGATGGAAATGAAAAGAAAATCGACAGCTCCTATCTTTGTCACCCTGCATAAACATGCATAAGTTTCAAAACAACCTGACAATGAATGCGCCCTCTGAGGCATGCGAAAGGAAGATATTAATGAACAGATGCACTAAGTTTGAAGGTCATTGCTTGTGGCAATGTTTTTTTTCCTCTCATGTATGGAAATTCATAAATATACCCCGCAGAGAGTGCAAAAGGGATAAGTTGCTGCACAAATGCAGTAAACTGAAAGGCTGGTGATAACAACAATAATTTTTTATGGAAATAAAAAAAATCAATAGCTCACATCTAGAGGTCATCCCAAAGAAGCATGCCAGGTTTCAAAACAATTCGATCATATTTATTGATTTATTTATTTATTAGGATTTAACGAATCTTTAACAGGCAGGGTCATATCGTGTCGGTGACAGTTTTACGGGTGGAGGAAGCCGGAGTGCCCGGAGAGAACCACCGAGCAATGACAAGCAGCTGCCAGCTCCCCAACATCGTAACTCCGCACTGCAGCAAATTCGATCATAAATGTGCCCTGTAGGGTGTGCCAAAGGGAAATATTGAGGTCTGACTTAACTAAGTTCTAAGAACGTCGCCAGCGGCAACATTTTTTGACGAAAACGGAAGAAAATCGATAGCTCCTGGCAACTTTTTTGGCGAAAATCATAGAAAATCGATAGCTCCCATCTAGACGTAACCACAAATACGCATACAAAGTTTCAAACCAATCTGATCAAAAATGTGTCCTGCGTGGCGTGTCAGGGGAATATATTGATGCCTCACAAAACTAAGCTGAAAGGTCGTTGCCAGCGGCAACATTTTTTGACAGAAATAGAAAAAAAATCGATAGGTCCCATCTAGAAGTAATCTCAAACAAGCATGCCATGTTTCAAAGCAATCCGATCATAAATGTGCCCTGTAGGGTGTGACAAAAGGAAGTATTGAGGTTTGACTAAACTAAGTTGTAAGAATATTGCCAGCGGCAACATCTTTTGACGGAAATTGCAGAAAATCGAAAGCTCCCATTTAGAGGTCATCCCAAACACGCATACCAAGTTTCAAACCGATCTGATCATAAATGTGTCCTGTAGTGGGAGCCAAAGGAATAGTAAGATTGATGCCAGACTAAACTAACTTCAAACAAACAAGCATACCAAGTTTCAACCCGATCTGATCATAAATGTGCCCTGTTGGGAGTGCCAAATGAATATATTGATGCCCGACTAAAGTAAGTTCAAAGGCTATTGCCAGCGGCAACATTACTTGACGGAAATCCACGAAAATCAATAGCTCCCATCTAGAGGTCACCACAAACAAGCATGCCACATTTCTAAACAATCCGATCATAAATGTGCACTGCAGGGTGTGCCAAAATGAAATATTGATGCACAACTGCACTAAGTTCATCGAAGGCCATTGCCATCGGCAACATTTTTTAACAGAAATCGCAGAAAATCGATATCTCCCATCTAGAGGTAACACCCAATAAGTATACCAAGGTTCAAACCGATCTGATCGTAAATATGCCCTGCAGGGTGTGCCAAAGGAATGTATTGATGCCTGA
Source organism: Pictodentalium vernedei (assembly GCA_031216915.1). Taxonomy (NCBI): domain Eukaryota; kingdom Metazoa; phylum Mollusca; class Scaphopoda; order Dentaliida; family Dentaliidae; genus Pictodentalium; species Pictodentalium vernedei. Next base: position 159,538,652 of record CM062296.1, read on the forward strand.
CTGAACCAAGTTCAATGGTCATTGCCACTGACAACATTTTTTGACGGAAATGGACGGAAATCGATAGCGCCAAACTGGTCACCCCAAACAAGCATACCAAGTTCCAAAGCAATCCAATCATAAATGTGCCCCGTGGGGTGTGCCAAAGGGAAATATTGAGGTCTGACTAAACTTACTTCAAAGGCCTTTGCCAGCGGCAACAATTTTTGACGGAAATGGAAGAAAATCGATCGCTCCCATCTTGAGATCATCCCAAACAAGCATACCAAGTTTTAAAACGATCTGGTCATAAATGCGACCTGTGAGGTGTGCCAAAGGAAATTGTGGACGTACGTACTTACGCCCGTACGAACACCGATGGACGAGAAGTGACGGCAATAGCTCAGCTTACCTTTGTCAAGTTGAGCTAAAAATCAGCAAATAAGGCTGTTGAGACTAACCATCGACGGTTTTTATTTCATTTTTACTCAATCGACCAGGGGGGGGGGGGGGGGGCGGGAAAAAATTCCAGGAACGTAGGCGGGGGGTGGTGGGTGTCCATCAGCCCCAAAATGAGTTTTTTCCATGAGCTAAAAAAAAATTGTCCTCAAGTTTTTTGGCTGCTATTTGTCATCTCGTTGGAAAGGAAATGACAAAACACAACTGCTAGAGCATGTGCATGTGGAGGGTACTATATATGAGCCTGGCTTGGGAATAAGCTGAATATGTTGATTTTCATGAAAATATGCCTCACATCGATAGAAAATGGAAAACTGCAAACATTGAGATCGCCAATGAGTGCATTGCCTTTTCAAATTAAATGGGAACTGTGTGACATTAATAAATTTAATCAAAACTAGAGAAACAGAATTTACGGAATCCAGTAAATTCAAGTCTGTGTGAAAATGGTTAAAGTATCAGGAAAAACTATATAGAAAAAGAATTTATGGAGGCTTATTTTCGGGAGTAAAATAGTTTTTAAAGAATCAAAAATGGGCTTTTCTTAACAGTATTTACAGATATTCGTACAGGAGTCAGAACAATTTTTCTGAGAAACCAGAAATGGTATATTTGTGCCCACCATTAAAGGGTTCGATCAAGGAATCAGAAATTGACATTATTGGCTCTGCCGTTTATTTGAATGATGAGATACATGTATAATCTTCAGAATTTGCATTAGTTGGTATAAAATGCAATTCCTAATAGGTCTGAAAAATATGTTTTTATAGACCTCTCTGTTGACCATATTTAGGTGGACCACATTTCGAACCTCCAGCAAGTTACAACTACTTCGGTGTAGGTTTCATGTCATACCAAACCTGAAGTATGAGGATCAACTACTTTACAAATATTGGATCCACCAACTCTGGATCTGCCATATTTGTAGATGATGGCAAATATTCATATTAGCTAGAAAATATTAAGGTGCATGGTATCTCTAGAAAATATATTGCGATTAAAAGAGTTCAGTAATGTTGGAATATAGACGTAAAAAGACCTTAACCAATCCCCCCCCCCCCCCCGAGCCTATCAGAAGACTTTGTGGCATTTGCAAAATACCAAAGTGCCATCTATGACCATGCGTGTTCAGAACAACATTGTGACAATGGAAAGGGTTTTCATGATTCTCGAATTTGCATAAAAAAAAATTGGGACCCATGTTAAGATCTTGAGAGGGTAAAAACTCCCTTTAAATACTCCATTTTATCCTTTAAAAGGGATCGCAGTGGTTCAGTTGGCAGAGGTGCAGGCTGCGAGCCGAGAGATCCCCATCCGCAGTTCGAATCAGACCTGCGGCATCCGCGCTGTGTCCTTGAGCAAGACACTCCACCCAAGAGGGGTACGGCGGTACTAAGGCGTACTGCACATCAGTGGTGCACCTGTCTTCAACCAATGCTAACCCTGCTTGTGTGGAGTTAGTATGTGGGGGAGCTGACATTCCTCACTGTTGCCCGGCAGTTCTCTCCGGGTACTCCGGCTTCCTCCACCCGTAAAACTGTTGTGGTCATGATTAGCCATTGTGCGGAAATATGTGACCTTAAACAGCGATAGATAAATTATCCCTTAAAATGAGCTCATTCCAATGAGGGGTCCGAAGCTATGTTTTTCAAGCAAAAATGAAAAAGTAATTAACACTGAATAGACATTTCTATGAATACCGCTGACCGGGTTTCGCCGTTATGCTGGGTAAGGGGTTAAGAATGCCTTACTTTGGAAGGCACACTGGAAAGGTGTCCCATTCCACATAGAATTAAATGTTACAGAAAAGAAAGCGAAAAACATTCTGTAGACATAAATTATATTAAAGGTGTTTGTACTCACATTGAAGTATTAAGAGGGTTAAAAACAGATCATTCAAATATTCTAGTTCATTACTTTATAATTGTGACAGGAGTTTCGAGAAAGCCACACACCACTCCATCCCAAAACCTGTCGATCCTGAGTTTTGATTGAGAATATTTTTTTTAAATGCTTTGGAAAGTGAAGGGTTTTTTTTTCTTCAAGATGATTTGAGAGTGGAGTTTGTAACATGATACTAAATAAATATACAATGCTATTCCATGCAACAGTTACAGGTTTATCTCTGACCCTTTGTTTATCAGAGATTCTCTATCTTTAGATAATGGCTATTGCTTCAGCAAACACATTTGCCAGTATATGTTGTAAATATATTTTAACCTCTAGAGCCCCAAGGCCCCACATGCCTCCAAATCATAGATAACCGAGTACTAATGGCAGACAGTCTATCAGTATACCCAAAACATTGAGATAGGATTGATTAGATTCGGATTATCGTATTGAAAAACAGCGCATAGAAGACAGAAATATTCCTACAACACCATCAAGGCATGCCTTCTATGAATGTTATTTATTTATTGGGGTTTAACGACACTTTCGAGAGCCAGGGTCACCTCGTGTCGGACAGTTTTACGGATGCAGGTAGCCTGAGAATCTGGAGAGAACCACCGAGCAGCGGGGAGCATCTGTCAGGCTCCCCAACATACTAACTCCACACAAACAGAGTAAGTGCAAGTGCATCATCAGTATGCCTTAGTACACAACGTCGCCTTGCTCTCACGTGGGCAATGGGGGTGAAGTGTTTTGCCAAAAGACACAAGGCGGTTGCCGCAGGTAGGATTCGAACTGAGGGTCTCTCGGCTTGCAGCCTGCACCTCTGACTACTGAGCCACCGTGCCTCTCTTTAAATGTAATGGGAATACTTTGGAGGCTCATTGTCGGGGATAAAATAGTTTTAAAGAAATCAGAAATAGGTTTTCCTTAACAGTATTTAAAGATATTCATTCAGGGATCAGATACATTTTACCAAGAAACCAGACAAGGCATATATGTGTACAGCATTCAAAGGGTCCGAGCAAGGGCATGCACTAGGGGTGCACAAATGTGATTTCCCGCAATTCTGAAAAATGCACTCAGTGACCCCTGGGTGATCTTGGCCCATAGTTTAAACTTACATCGAGTTTCGACTAGTTTGGCATTGGTCTCAGATCCATACAGTTAAAACTAGAAGTCATGTCATGAAGTGCGCACATATAGCACGTCGATCTGCGCGTTAATCTGCGCGTTAATCTGCGCGTTGTGGCCATAGTAAGGCTATCAAATTCTGTACATATGGACTGTGCACAAGCAATGTAACCTTGGAGGTCCATTGGCAGAAACGTTACCTGCGTTTGATGTGAGTAACCAGGAGAACCTGTCGTGCTTTGGATGCCATTCGATATGGCAATTGCGCGCAATTCCTATGCGCATTAAGCCTAGATAAGCGCACAGTTCGTGACAGGATTTCTAGTTTTAACCGTACGCCATACCATGCTTGAAATATGAGCGTGACCCACTTTCAAACTTTTTGGCCACGCCCACTTTTTTCATGTAAAAATGCATGTATGAACTTTCAGAAAGCATTATGGAGCCAAAACATTTGATTTTCAGCAATTCTGAACAATACACTCAATGACCCCTGGGCGACCGCAGTGACCTTGACCCATATTCTGAACCTCCATCGAGTGTCGACTCAATTAGTGTTGATCCCAGGTCCATATATCATACCAGGCTTGAGATATGGGCGTGACCAACATTATTGCCCCAGGAAGCTGCAAAACATAGGTGGTCGAGAAAGAAGAAGAAGAAGAAGAAGAAGAAGAAGAAGAAGAAGAAGAAGAAGAAGAAGGGAAAAAAAGAAAAAAAAGAGTAGAAAAAGAAACCATACTAAAACAATAGCCTGTGTGTTTCACACAGACTAATAAAATAGAACAAATAATTGAACTTAATTAAATAAACCCTTTGATTTAGCACTATCTAATATGCATCAAATTACGCTTTCTGTAAAGCTGAACACCAAAACAAAGTATCCTGCTTAATGTTGGAATACAAGATACGTTTTTGCACCTGCGATTTTTTTCTATATACCCTTTATACACGTTATACGTAAAAGCCAATGTTGTCCCAAGTTTGGAACAAAATAGGGCAATAACTATTCAAATCAACTAACCTGAAAAAATAAATAATAAAAGCCGCGGGTCAGACGGTTTCACAACGGAATTCTTCAATTTTTTCTGGAGAGACATTGGTAAATTCCTTGTTCGTTCACTCAATTATGGTTCACAAAGAGGACTCTTATCGGTCACACAACGCCATGGAGTAATGAAAAGAAACCCCGAGAGTTTTTGAAAAACTGGAGACCAATTATGTTGTTGAATATTTCTTATAAGATCTTATCTGGTTGTCTAGCGGAACGTGTGGGAGATCTATTACCCAAACTTATCCACATTGACCAGACGGGGTTCACTAAGGGTAGATTTATTGGCGAAAATATTAGACTTATCTAGGATGTTATTTACTCAACTGAAATTCTAAAAAAGCCAGGCTTACTCGTTCTTAAAGACTTTAAAAAAGCCTTTGATGATTCCGTATCATGGTCATACATTTCCAAAGTATTGGACTGCTTTGAATTTGGGCCAATTTTCAAATGATATATTTTAACATTGGATAACGGTATATCGTCCAGCCTACATGTGAATGGGGAAATTTCGCCTCAAAACAAACTTGAGAGAGGCTGTCGAAAGGGAGATCCCATTTCGCCATATATTTTTTTATTATGTGTTGAACTACTGGCTACCAAGATAAGATCGTGTAGGGATATATGAGGAATCAATATTGGAGAATAGAATTTAAACTCACTCAATACGTGGAGGATACATCTCTGTTTCTTGATGGCTCTCCCAGGTCTCTGGACTCGGCTATGGACATGCTGCACAGATTTGAAAAAAAGTGTCGGATTACGAATTAACTATAACAAAACGCAAGCAGTTTGGATTGGTACCAAGGAAGACTGCACTGAAAAAAAATATGTGATAGGTGGAAATTGAAGTGGAACCCTAAATCCTTCAGAGTTTTAGGGGGAAATTTTTCACTCGACCTTAAGGCTATGACAGGAGATAACTATTTGTCCAAAATGAATGATATGAAGAAAACCTTATCGGCTTAGACAAAACGGAACATAAACTTTTTAGGAAAAATCACAGTAGTTAAATCGCTTGCTCTTTCAAAAGCATTACATTTATTCTTAAGTCTACCCAACCCTACGAGTAAATTTATTAATGAATTGGCGTGACCTATATCAATTCATGTGGAATGGCCACGATAGAATATGTCGTAAAACTCTAGTGCAGGAGTACGAGAGAGGTGGAGTTAAAATGATTGATATACCATTATTTATAAATTCTTTGAAAATATCATGGTTCAAACGTATTGTTTCTGAGAACACGCCTCTACAAGGGTTGTTGAAAACTGTAACGCATTCTCTAGATAAAAACTGTTTTTTATCGAATCCCTAAATGATCAAAACGTGCGTTAATTCCACAAAAAGACAGTTTTGGAGGGATGTATTTGAAGCTTGGCACATGTTTTGCAAAGAGCTAAAGGTAGAAAACAGCGATAATTATCTATAGTTGAGAATTTGGAATAACGAAAATATCAAGATTTTTAACAAATCAGTGTATTTCAAAAAATGGGAAGATAACGGGGTTTTGGATGAAAGATTTGTTTTATCTTATAAAAAAATTCAAAGACATCTATAAAATAGAGACAGATTTTATTACTTTTTCTGGAATTAAGAAAGCGGTCAGACCTACCTATAATACAAGTAATTTTCGTGTTTTATCCGCCCAATCAGACCCTTTCAGCTAGACTACCTTTTTTAAACATTGGGCTGTAAAAGCACATATATGATTCTGAAGAGACGGAGGGACGAAAATACATTTAAAGGAAAATGGGAGAAGGATTGTGACAATTTTTTGAAAATAAATGGTGGCAATCAGCCCAAATATGTCCCTTCAAATGTTGTATTGATGGTAAATAGCAGTGGTTTCAATATCGTATAAACTCTCGAATTCTTGAAACAAGGTCCCTCTTACATAAGTGTGGTATTACGTCGGATAACCTATGCACATTTTGTAAGACGAAATCGGAACCAATTATTCACCTATTTTGGGAATGCCCGGTAACATCACGGCTGTGGGAACAATCAAGAGTATGGGTTATTGAAAAAGACCTGTAAAAACCTAGAAATAACTGAAGACTCCGTATTATTTGCTCCAGTTGCAGGTCATGTTGAAGAACTGCATCAGTTCCTATTTATAGTCGCTAACTTTTGCATTTATAAAAGAAAATTCACTAATCATTACCCAACGTTATCACAGATTTATATATAGCATGAACTTCGGCGATATTATTACATTGAAAGAGCGGCATATTACCGAATATGCAGGTATGATCGCTTTCAGATGCGCTGGGCTAGATGGGAGGGGCTAACTTTAGAACCTGAGACATCTTCTTAATTACTCACCCAAATCCAATACATACACGCTATTACAGCAGCCATAGAATGTTTACACTTCGGGTCACTTGGGTTCAAATCTGTGTTGCGTGTCAATTGTCGGGGCCACGTGGCAGTCTACACATTGTTACCTATGTGATGATGTGACTGTTATTGCAAGCTCGAAGGAACAGCACAGGAGGCAGCTCTCTCTCTCTCTCTCTCTCTTACTGGAATTTTTTTTCCGCCCCCCCCCCCCCCCCCCCCCCCCACTAAATCGACACTAATTTCCAAAGTGATTGAAGTCTGGTTTAGAATCAAAGCGCATGGTCAATGGTTTCGGCGCTTGTAGAAATGAAGATGCGTTACACAAAATGGGAGGTTGTGTGTGTGAGCAGGTGCCGGGTGTAAGGTTGTGACCTCATTGGATCCTCCCATGGCATACCCCTATAACAATACTTGCCGGTTGGTGGTTCGCAAACCCATTTTTGAAATCGCCCCCCACCCCCAGCACAATGAGCGCATACACCTAAAATCCAAGATTCATCAGAGTGATGGTAGTTGCCCTGAATGATCATATACCTGGGGTGGTGCCAGCCTCTCTGTAGAAAATAGAAGCCCAATTGCACTCAGAAAGTTGCCCCGGAACGAAAACCGGATGAACGTGCTGTCAAAGAATGTCCTCGTACTGACATCCTCCATAGACATACGGGGGGAGCCCCTTAGGGCCCTGTGCAATTGCCCTCTGGTACCCACATACAGGGAAAGACTAGACCCAATGTCGGACAGGAGCACTCAAAACGAGCACCCCTGACCTAGGGATGTCATAGAACGCGGCACGCCCAATTCCCCCCCCCCCCCAACCGGAGACTCCTATACTGAACGAAGTAACCCGACAACGCGTGGTAAATAGGCTTCCCCGTGCCATGTGACGTCACGATCGGCCATTTTAGACCGCGTAAAATAAGGGATTCGGGGCTCGGACATTTCCGTGATCGGACATTTCCGAAATGATGCCATACGGGCCACCATACTTCCATTGCCACTTAGTGAGACCGTTTTAGCATATTGTGATCAAGGTAAGTACGGTATAATGGAGTGTTCCAGCTCACCTCAATTTTGTGGGCTGGAAAAGTAAGGTGGGCTGGAAAATGACTAAAATAATAAATAAATAAATAAATAAAACAATGTTTCTAAACATCACAGATTCAAAGCGAATGGACGGGTTGGTTCGCGAATTAATACAGATTAAGAAGAATATTCAGGCGCAGAATAGGGCCAGGTAATTGGGAGAGATGGTATTGAGACAAGAGACGACCAAGTTGTTCAGACCCGTCACCGAGGTTCAGGAACGAGCCAGGAAAAAAAAAAATCGTCGAGGAATTGAGACCCATAAAAGAAGGTTCACAGAGGATGGCTTCGATCCGCGGTAGTTTTGTATCGAGAACTTTGTCCGAATACACTCCGATGGGAATCGAGACCGATCGAAGTAGCGTCGATAGCGACGCTAATCAGTCGGGAATCGAGACCGATCGAAGTAGCGTCGATAGCGTCGATTGTTAGCATCAGACCGGACAAAAGTAGTTGTGGAATCGTGAAAGATCCGATGTGTGAATTTCGTCAGGTTCGCGATACAAATTTCGTGGGTGACACGGAAGTATCACATGAATGCGACTATTTGATCGTCGGTTCACACAGGTACGAAATGACCGACTGCCCGTATACTCTGCTCGCTCACCAAAGACCCGCAGATTACACCAAAGAGGATTACAACAATTACGGAGACATTCTGATTCAGACCCACTCCATGAAGAGGAACAACGATCCCAATGAGAAGGATAGGAGAGGTAACAAGTGGAAGTATGTGGTGAGACCCATATGGGAGGCGAATGAGAGATTCGTGAGATCGACGATTGGAAAGGGAATGACCGATACGACATTTCTTCCGCGCGATCCCTATGCCTTGTCAGAGAGATTGAGATTGTTGATGGCTAGCAGAGAGGCCGGAAACACTGGAGTGGATAACGAGATAGCGAGCGTGTGCAATGAATTGTTGAGGCAGAAGGTTTTGACTAGGAAGCATTATAAAGAATTGATGAATCGTTTGAAATAGTAAAAATAGTAAGAGAAAAAGAAAAGGAAAATATTAAGTAAATAAAAAAATATATATATATATTCCAAAAAAATAATTGAAAAAAGACGAATTTTTTTTAAAATAAAAAAAAAAGTGTTAGTGATAAATAACAGGGTATATGCTAGAGCTTACGTCTACGGTGGATCGGGCATCGTGGATTCAATGATGCGATTTTTAACTCGTAAATTCACTGGCGATGCCGCGAAACAGATCGCCTCGAGTGCTATCAAAATTGGAAAGAAGACGGCGATCGATGCGGGTAAGAAAGCGGCAACGGAAGCGAGCGGTAGAATAGCTTCGGAAGCTGGCAAGAGAGGTGCTGACGATTTGATTAATAAATTGATAACTCCATCACCACCTGCCAAACGATCGAGAATCGAACCGAGAATTTGGCGAGACTTCTATGGTGATGTCGTACCGATACAAGACTTAGCTAAAATGATGAAAGTATCGGGATTGAAAGTGATTTATAAATAAATAATAATAAAAAATTATAAATAATATATATAAAATAGGAATTAGAAAAAAAAAATAGAAAAAAACATAGTTCAAAACTGAATTTAAAACATAGTTAAAAAAACTGGAAAAAAATGGACATCAAAGACATGTCTTGGAATGACGCGATGACCAAATGGTCGAATGACGAGTTCTTTCCAAGAACATAAGAGGTCTGAAAGTGGTGGAAAAATCGAATTGCGGAAAGACCAATCTCGTGATAAATCTATTGTTGCGACCCGACTGGTTGGATTACGACAGATTATTCGTTTTCGGCAATAGTCTCTTTCAACCGGAATACAGATTGCCTTGAGAGTGCATGAATCGTAAATTACCCAAGGACGTCATGGCGAGAACCTTCGACAATCGAGACGAATTCGAAGGACACGAGACTTCGAATATATTGGAAGGGGTGGCGAGAGAATTGACTAGGAGAAACGCCGAGTGTTCAAATGTGGAAAGCCTGATTTACGAGAACGCTAACGACGTTCACGATCCCAGACAGTTGAAGTCGGAGAATAAGAATCTCATGATCTTCGACGACCTGCTGTTGGAGAGACAGAATCTATGCAAATCGTATTACGTTCGAGAACGTCACAGCAACGTGGATTGTTTCTATCTGTCTCAGAATTATTTTCGACTGCCTAGACAGACAATAAGGGAGAATGCTAAGTTTCTGTGTCTCTTTCGTCAGGATCTCAAGAATCGCAATCACATCTGTGGAGATCACATGGCCAACGACATGAGCAGGGAAAAATTCAGGAGATTCTGTAAGAAGGTGTGGGATAAAGGACTTCACAATTTCGTGGTGATCAATTTGACTTCCGAATTTAATAACGGAAAATATCGAAGCGGATTCGACGAGTTTTTTTATATTTCCGATAATAATAGAGAAGAAAAAAACAAAAAATGAAAATAAAAAATATTGATAAAACATAAAAAATATATAGATAATAAATAATAAATAATAAAAAAATATCAGAACATCTATTGGAACAGATAGTCGAGAATACGACTGCGAAACAGTCCTTTCAAATTGTAGTGAGTCACGACACGACTCGATTCACTACGAAATTCGAACCTTTCATTGAATTGAAGAAGGAAAAGAGATACGAGATGGCGTTGGTTAATCCCGAGACTTACTATTTGTTTCCCAACATCACTGAAAAGAATAACGCGTTCAAGTATTCCAACGGAGTGGATTGGTTCAAGATTCGAATTCGCAACGGGAGTTATGACACAGACTATCTGAACCGTCACATCCAGACGAGACTGAAGACTGATGGTCACAGAAGCAATATGATAAGACTCGCTCCCAATACTAGTACTCTACAGATGATATTAGACTTGGGAGATAATTTTCGAGTGGATTTTAGTGCAGAAGATTCGATCGGTCAGATGTTGGGATTCGATCGAAAGATGTATCGATGCCACGCCGCGTCCGAAAATATGGTCGACATTCTCACGGTCAATAGCATTTTAGTGAATGTCAATGTGATCGAATGAAGTTATGTCGACAGTAGCGCTCGGCCTACGATCTACTCGTTCTTTCCAGACGTTTCACCGGGTTACAAGATCGTAGAGCGACCTCGAAATCTCGTCTATCTACCCGTGATTCTGGACACGTTGTATAGCGTCGAAACCATGTTGACGGATCAGAACAGCGATTTATTTGATCTTTATGGAGAGAGAGTGACTATACGACCAAACATGAAATTAATGCACTTGCCCTGACACAAAACTTGGTCCCAACTCTCCAATTCGATAGTTGAAACAAGGATTGTACCTGCAGCAAAAAGTCTGCTCCAGGTGATAGTATCCAACATAGAAACACGGAGATGCCAGGAAGACAGCTAATCTGGCTATGGCGTCTCCAAACAATGCGCCTCTCACATTCATAATGTATTTGATTTCATGTGTGTAATGTTCCCATACTATCTGTATATATTTTTTTTCTGTGACTGTTTACGTGATGTAATAATATCCCTTACGATGTTTCTGAGTAAGGTGAATTGTTGAATAAAATATCTATATCGATATCAATATCAATACGATTTCAATTCAAAGAGATATGAAAAAAGTAAAAAAATAATAAAATAATTTGAAAATAATATCTTGAAAAACAAATTATATATATATTTTTTTTATTTAAAGAAGTTTTAGGTTTTTATTTGTATATTATATAAGAAATAAAAAAAGAAGAAGAAACTTATAATATAATAATTTAAAACAAAAAATATATAATCAAATCAAATAAAAAAAAAAAAAATATGACTCAATACGTAATTAAAAACCTGAACACATCCGAATAACAGAAAGCTAAACTTCACAGAGCATTGATAAATCGAGGTGAGGCCATTAGATTTAAATTCAGTCTTCAAGATCTGGAGAGTGGCAGTCGTGATCGTATTGCCTGGACTAAAACTCAAATCAAAAGGATGGAGAAAGTGATTCGCAATCGAATGGGAATGACGGTGAGACTGAGTCCTGCTCAATTAAGATAAAATTTGAGAATGAAAGGCGGTTTCTTACCGCTATTGGCGGGACTCGCCACCAAAGTATTACCCATTCGCAAAGAAGACGGTGTTGCCAGCTCTGGGCGTGTGAGCTCTCTCGGGGTTCGCTAGTTCGGGAGTCGACAAATTAGTGGGTAGAGGACTGTTTTTGAAGAACAGGGGAAACGGGGTGTTTTTGAAGAAGGGAGGAGCCGTAGACGTCAAAGGTAAAGGATTGTATCTAGGAACTGTGAGAAAGGGTGGTGGCGATGCTTTTGACGGAGACGGTCTCTATCTGAAGACTGTAGAGAATGTTGAACCGATCGGTGAAGGTTTGTTGTTGGGTCCGAATTCGCCGTTTTTGAATATACTCCTTTTGGGTATGTTATTATAAAAAATAGCAATTAAAAAAAATGAAGCGAAAGGAGAGGAAAAAAAACATCTTCCAACAGACGTGGTAACAAAAAGTTTGTATTACGAAAAGCTTTTAGCTTTTTCTAAACATTTACAAGAGTATGCATTAGAAAGAATTCAGTTGGAACAAATCGTACATGACGCGTGTTTAAATGTGTACGGAATGTTGTTTTCGTCAATATTGCTATTCATATACTAAATCGAAGCTATTTCAAAAATATTGAAACGATGAAGTGTTCGAACGAAAAAAACAATGTGTCTTACCAAGATTTTTATTACGGAAGAGATTATCACATGATTATAAATATCCTAGATTGTTTAAAATACGAAGTGAAACTTGCAGAATGTTACAATTATGCAAAATATCCTTACATTATTTATTGCATGGAAGACATAGTTAATGTATTCGATCGTGGTGGTGATGAAAATATTTAAAAAATCCGTTTGCGCGTGTTTAGACTTTATTCGCAGCTTACACTCATTCGCGTCAAATAGATCGTGGATCGAATTTGCTAAAAGGTTAAAAATCATTATCGATTCCCATATCATTCTAACTCTAACTAATGGACAAGCTGATCGATGGCTGAAATATCTGAGTGGATTCGATTTTTCTGTTGTTCGGCGACGCGGTGAACAACATAGAAATGCGGATGCACTGAGCAGGATTCCAGTCGATGCACGCGTAGTTGTGGGTACTGTAGAACTTGGCCCTGCGGTCCAATTTACCGAAGAAAGTCAGCAAGCTGACCCAATTCTGAAACAACTTAGGGAGTTTGAAAGAGATGGAGTAAAGCCAGGCCCTGAGATATTAAAAGGAAAAACCGTTTTGCTCCATGGGTATGTTAGTCAGTGGAAACAAATAGTTCTGAAAAATGATATGCTATTTAGAGAATGGCGTGAGATTGGGGGTCAAAACAAAATGATGTGGTTAGTTCCAAGGGACCTGAAGGATCGGGTGTGCATGGAATATCATGACTCATTGATAGGAGCTCATCTAGGAGTCTTTAAAACGTTAATGAGAATTAAGGAACGGTTTTGTGGGGTTGGAATGAAAAAAAGATGTAGAATTATGGGTGCGTTCATGTCAGATTTGTCAGCGTCGTAAGTCACCTCCTAAGGCTTTTCAGGCTCCTATGTTTACAGACAAGATGTCTGAACCAATGGAACGTATAGCCTTGGATATTTTAGGGCCCCCACCGGAATCGGTTCAAGGCAACCTTTATATTTTGGTAGTCTAGGACTATTTTTCTAAATGGACCGAGGCTTTTGCTATTCCCAACCAGAGAGCAAGTACGGTAGCAGATATTTTGGTACATGAGTGTAGTGGTAGGTACGGTATGCCTAAATATCTCCACTCAGACCAGGGAACTAATTTTGAATCTGAATTAGTGCGTGAGGTGAGTAAATATTTCGAGATTAAGAAAACCCGTACTTCACCATATATGCCTCAGTCCGATGGACAAGTCGAAAGATTTAATCGGACTTTGGCCTTTATGCTAGCCTGTTTCATGGAGGAAACTCATAACGATTGGGAATATTATCTCCCTTTTGTTATGTTGGCCTATCGTAGTGCCACACATGAAACTATAGGGTTCACTCCCTTTAGTGTCATGTTTGGCAGGGATATTACTCTTCCCACGGAAGTGGTTGCGGGAAATGTTCCGGGTAAGGAGACAAGCCCTAACCTGTATGTTAGAGAGTTGGAGAGTCGCTTGCCAGGAATTTTTCAATTGGTTTCTCAAAAGTGTGAAGTGACTATTAATCAACGAAAAAAGATTTATGACCGATGAGTTCATGGCAAGCCATTTGTAGTTGGGGATAAGGTTTGGCTTTTTGTACCACAGGTGAAGAAAGGCCAAACCTCAAAATTTGCTAAATTCTGGTATGGTCCCTATATTGTTAAAGAGAAACTCTCGGACGGCAACTATGTAGTGGTCCGAGAACAAGGGGGACGTTTACAGATAGCACCCTTTAATCGTTTAAAACGTTGTTTTCAGCGCCCACATAAATCATTTTATCCTGAGGTGGTGGTCAAGCACCGACTGCTCTAGGTGAGCAGACCCTAGTAACCCAGATGATTATCGGTCTCCATGGGTTGGTCCATGTGGTGATGACTGCGATAATGCCACTCAGCTGCCTTCAACCCGTAGAGGTCGAACGCTCCGCCATGCTCGAGGGCAAAATTCCCAAGATTTTGTTTTTTATTAATTTTTGTTTGCCCTGATTCATTTGTTTGGAAGGAGGGCCAGCCGTGTGTCCGGGACAAGGCGGGCCAACCTTTAGAATTGTTGAGATATTCCACCTGTGAATTAGGTTTTGAACCGGAGTAAGAGTTATTAATTTTATTTGAATTATATGATGAGAGTGTGGCGAAAATTTGGAATGGCGCTATATGATATTGGGCGCTTAAAGTTTTAGCTGGCTGTGCTATTGAGGCTCACGCCTTCGTTAGGCGTTACCTAGAGGATTAAATTTTATATTATATATATAGATTGTATATACAAATCTAGGCTGGTTGTTGTAACCAAGTGTAGAAAATATCGTAAAGCGGCACTGGCTTGTGTCAATGAATGGTGCACACGTTATGGTATAGAGAACTGTAAATATCCTCCTCCTGTCTGGTTGGATTGTGGGGCATCGTGCTCTGATGGGTTGTTTTTAGGGTGGGGGTATCGCGTGGGATCTCGTGGGTGGTGTCGCGTGTGGTGTCGTATGTGGTGTCGCGTGTTGTATGCCTGGGGTGATGTGTGAGTTTGTGGGGTAAGTTAAAGTATGACTGTTTAAAGTACGGCGCTGTACGGGTGTATGGGGGTGCGAGTGAGTTGTCCGCGGGTGGTGGCCTACATCAGTCGAACTGGACAGTCGAAGAGGAAGTTGTCCCATATCTAGGTATAATTTTTATATGTTTTATTTTCTGGAAAGGATGCTCCTAAGAAATATGTAAGGTTGAAAATAATATATATATTTTGTCATCAGATACTTCGGCTGTATGGTTTGCTTTCAGCGTCATGATGAAGATCTTAATATTGGGTCACAGTTATATTCATTGTCTCCAGAAATTCCACGAGAGGCATCCAAATTTATGGAGAGATTTCATCTTTAAAGACGCCGAGGAATTTGTTGGTTTGCCTGGAGCAAAATTGGTGGACTTAATTCCGATGAATGCGGAATCCGCTGATATTGTGATCCTACAGATTGGTGGCAATGACATTGATGATAAAAACTTTTCGTCACAGTTATATCTGAGTGACTTTCAGAAACGATTGCAGCGCTTTGAGATCGCTGGCGTTAAACACATTGTAATATGTAGTATCTTTCCCCGAGGCAGTACTCGTCATGTGACGAGGTTGAACCACTCTTACTCTAGCGATAAAATCTCTTGGCGCAAGTCTATACGTGGCGGCAAGCAGGCCACGAGTATCGCGAGCTGGCTGGGAAGCGTGGTTCAGGCTCGGACATTTCACTTGGGCACTTTCTAGTTCCGCTGATGTGTTTGGAACCTTGAGAATTATAATGTTCTCTACATAGGGAGTATCCTTCCAGTGACAAAATTCTTGTTTTGTTTTTTTTTGCTATATATTTTGTTGTTGTTGTTTTTTTTTGTTTTTTTAATCAGGGTTGTGTTTTTTAATGTATTTTTTTAGCGAAGCACACATATATTTTGTATATAGTCTTGCTTGCATTTTCAACGGGGACGTTGCCCTCCAGAGTGGGGGTAGTGAAACGATCCAGCCGTGGTAGGGTCGGTAAATAAGTCTCGGCTTGGTTAAGTAGTTTGGGACCGATGGTAGTGGCCGTGGAAGAGTTAAATGATAATACTTGCCTTCGAGGAAGAGTTAAATGATAATACTCGGTGACAAGTAATTCAAACATCACTAGCTGCACGAATTTCCTTTTTCATGGCGATAATTATGTGAAGAATGTATCGCTTGTTTGCGCCTTCATGTATAAATATCGTTTCTGTATTATTAGACTTGGGTTTTTGTGAAGGCAGCTGAAGGTAATCATTTAGTGATATTTATTTGGAAAATATTATTTCTTCGATGTAGTTTGCTAGTCGGGTTTGGGAAGGATCATGGAATTTCTTCTCTCGGCGGATCCGGTGAATCTGTAGGCGAATTCACTATATTTTGCTTGCCTTTTTGAATATTCTGTGCTTGAGAATTGTGCGACCTGACTGAGATTTTCTTAGAAGGGACGCACACTTCTCAGCCAGTAGCAGACTCAACCGGGTGGGCCGAGGGCAAAGTAGTCCGAACTTACCCTAGTTTTGATTGGCCGAGATACTGCCCCTCCCCCCACCCCCTAGGTGGGCAATCATTGACAACATTATAGTGAAATTAGTAGAGATCATGTCATAGCTCTGGGACGTATCTAGTACATGATGGACGGATTACTTTCGTGGGAGACACACATTGGTTGAAGAGGGGGAGAACTTTGCCCCTCCCAACCTGTGAAGTACAGGAGGAGTTGTTAATTTTCATAAGCGTTTCAGCTTGATCATGGTTAGGTTTGGGATCCGATTTATGTAGGCCAGCTCACCTCCGTAGAGGTCTGCACTGGGTAAAATAGTTATTGATTGTGTCGCGATAATCGTGGTATTTGGTAGTGGTACTCCCTTGAGTTCGTAATTTCGAACAGGATTTGGCCGCGGAGTTTTGGTAGCGGAACTCATTTGAGTGCGTAGAACCGAAACTATTTATTGCTCCTCTCCTCCCGACTGGGACACGGTAAGGGTAGTAGCCTATTTACTATTTCGCGCATTGGTTGAGCGTTCGCGATTAGTATTGGGCTGAAGGTATTGCGTTAGCTATAATGTGGAACAATGCTTGTTTACACAGGTAAACAAGCCCTGTTCGTTTTGGTAACCCTCCTTAAGGTTGTTGGTAAAGAAGTTTTCTTGAATGGCACGTTGGCCAATTAAAATAAATGTTAACGATGCAAGATTCCCCCCCCCCCCCCCCACTCGAGTAAGGAGGAGACTAATGCACTGGAAAGAGTTGGAAATGATTTGTTTATGATTGATTAAATTTTATATCATCTATTCTCATGTTATTTAGTCGTTAGAAACCCCGCTAGGAATGAGAACCCGCTTCTTAACCCCCAGTTTTTCCCAAACTGTGTACCTCTATGGGACCCTCTTGTTGTTTTGATCGGGGGCGGTGTACGGGCATTTCTCTGTGGAGGACTGTTGGGGGCGCTGGCTTCGATTAGAACCACGCCAGGCTCTAGCTGCGGTGTAAATCGAGAGGGGCGTGGCTCAGGTCTGTTACACAGCACGTCCTTGTACATTACTGTCGAAAATCCATTGCAAACATCAGTTATTCTCAACCATGATTTATCTGTTATCAAGAATTGGGCCTCAATGTGGTTGGTGGAATTTAATCCTAGCAAAACAGAAAGTATGTTAATTTCCGTAAACGTGATCGTGACGTCCCCCCCCCCCCCCCCTCCCCCATTCTTCTCGATTACCCAAATTACCGAAGTCATTGAGTGAGCCTAAACATTTAGGGTTTTTTTCTGAATGATCGCTGCACGTGGAACAACATTTCTAATATTTGTGCCAAAGCTTGGGAACGTTTCGACCTTATGAAGATGGTCAAATTCTTATTAGATGACAGAGTCCTGGAAAAAATATACTTTGCCTTTATATGCCCGCTTCTTGAATATGCTGATACCGTCTGAGACAACTGTTCTGAATCTAATTCCCTCGACCTAGCAAAAATACAAATTGCAGCTGCCAGTACTGTTACAGGTGCAACTTTAAGCACAAGTAAAGCTCTGCTGCACTTTGAGACCTGCGGGAAAACTTCACAGCAACGGCGTTGTAAACACAAATTCATTCCCTTCTACAAAATGTATCATCGCATGACACCCGACAATGTTGCTAATAGAACACACGCCCAGTTCATACGTTGCTTGACCGTCCTTACGTTCTGCTTTCAAATAACAATAACTATTTGCGTGTTCCTTTTTGTGACACAAAGTTATATCAACTGACGTTTTCTCGAATTTCACCCACTATTGGAATGCTATTCCCCTCGCCATTCGCGAAGATACATCTCTGAACAACTTTAAAGGATATCTTAACTCTGAAACCAGTAGAGAACCGGGACTCCTGATTTGTGTAATATCCCGCGCCGCGCAAATCTACCACTGCCGATTGCGTTGCGCTGTATGGCAGTACCAGCCGGAGGAATGCTGAAATTATCTCATATTCGGAACAATGCAAAATTACATTATACAATCCTGACGTTTCGGCTAGCGTTTGTGTGAGTGTATATAATATTAGATATATATGCTGGCAGGAGCGCCTGGATGGTATAATAAAAATGCTCCAGATGTGCTTCGACAGTTGAACCCTTCTTATAATGCTTATTCTGTAGTTTATTGGATTGGTTATTGATTCCAAAACAATTTTTTTTCTGTTCCTGGGTGGACGTATTTGCTTACATGTTTTACAATTCATGAATAGATATTGTTTAAACTAATTTCTACTGAGTAAAATTCCAGCAACATCATCGAGGAATGCATGCTTTGATGATGTAATGAAATAATAATCGAGATAAATCAGGTTCACATCCCCTAATCGATGACCTTCGCCACTCCCCTTAACCCTATGCACGGTGGTGTTTTTGGCCTTTTGGTTCGGTTGCGGCTTTTGCGGCAAACCGGAAACCCTAACAGCAAGACCCAGCAAATCCGGTCAAACGGGTTTACTGTGTTTGTGAATAAATTGATCAAACTAACTTACTGGGAGTGCTCCGGACGAGTGAGTCGATAAAAGGACAAAATGTGACAATGAGAACATCACATCGACTTCACAGACTTTAGTCGTTTGTTACCCTAATTTATTAAATGCTAATCTGTGAATTGTGGCAAATTACCTAAAAGATATTTCTCGATATCCATCGACTCAATGGATATCGAGGAATATCCCTCAGTAGCTTTCTAAATGACGTCAAGCTCCGCCGCATTACGTCGCCTTGAAGGAACGATCAGATGATCTTTGTTATTGTTTCGAATCTTACGTACTTGGGGTCGAATTGGGCTGAATATTGTGTAATATAATGTCTCGTAGCATATAATAAAAATAAATTCTACTCTATAGTCAGTATTTGTAATTATCTCATGAGTGTGGACCTGAAAGTTTTATTTTTCACGAGCGCTTGAATGAACGATGAATTTTTCCAGTAGCTTCCGAAATGACGTTACGCTTCGGCGCATGACGTCGCCTTGAAGGTCGCCTTGAAGAAACTATCAGCAGCTTGTCGTTATTGTCTTGAAACTGTGTGCAGTCGAATTGGGATGAATCAAATGTTGCAACATTTGACACATAGCTACCTCAGTGTACAGTCTAAAGAGTCTTTAGTCAAAATCCAGTCTACCATGACCACGTGCGACGCTGCATGCTTTCAACAGATTTTTCGACAAAGCGTCCATCCGGGGCACTCCCACGTGTTATAGGCCTGAAATTCATACCAAATCGAAATTTTGAACAGTACACACCGATTGCACAACATTTCATTTCAACTAGATTGAAATGCGACATCCCACGAGTGTCCGAAGTTGTTAGGGGTTGGGCCATTGCTCTAATTATGCATGGCCAATTGCAGCGTCTCGCCTCTCAGTAATTTGGGGTTAATGAGTCAACGATAGCTCATTTAGTTGGGCGTCCTAGAGACACAGGAAGATTAGCTGACTGCCCCAGGAGAGGACGTCCGCGCGTTACGTAGCCACGTCAAGATAGAGGCATACGTCTCTCATACCTCAGTAACCGATTTCAGACGGCGACGGAGACGGCGGGAGAGGTTGTAGGCACTCACGGACGCCGAGTGTGTCCAAGAACAGTGAGGAATCGGTTGCGGGAGTTCAGTTTAAGGCCACGATGCCCTACGCTGGTCCGCAACTTCCACCCAGGCAACATCAACGTCGATTGCAATGGTTGCGGGCACATGCACCAAATCGGTTTCACTTGGCCCATTGGGGAAGTGTGTTATTCGCTGACGAGTCTCGGTTCACGCTTTACATAGGTCAGATGGACGACAATGTCGATGTGTACTCTGACGCGTACGTTACGGAAAACGACAGATTCGGGAGAGGGTCTGTTATGGTTTGGGGGTGAGGGGTTCTCATAGCGTGAAAACACCTCCCGTGCTCATCCAGGGCAATCTTACAGCTGTGAGATATCAGGATCAGGGCCTCATGCCTCACGCCCTTCCACTTATCCACGCACGTAACCTTGCGGTGCGGCAGGATAATGCGAGGCCGCACGTTGCTAAGGTTTGTCGTGACTTCCTCAACCAAAACAATGTCCCAGTTCTCGATTGGCCAACCTACATTCCAGAATTGTCCCCGATCGAGCATTTGTGGGGTGAGCTGGACAGGAGGGCCAGGAAGCGCGTCAAAGTCCCAAACAACGTCGCTCAGCTCATGCGTGTCCTTCTTCAGGAGTGGAATAACATTCCACAAAGGACCATAAACAGTTTTATGGGGTCAATGGTAAGGAGAGTTAGTGCAGCGACTGAAACTCGGGATGGGCACACCGGCCATTGATTTTGATCAGGAAATGGCGTAGGATACTCACGTTTGAACATTATCCATCCAAACACCGTCTGTGTTAACCCTTTACCTAACATGAAAAGCAGACGACACTTGCAAAAACAATTCTTGAATAACTAATTTTTTTAATTTTTTGTCTCAAAAACATAGGTTATGACCCCTCGTTGGAACGAGCTCGACCTGTTCCAACGAGGGGTCATAACCTATGTTTTTGAGACAAAAAATCAAAATATTTTGAAAATTAATTGGCGATTTTTGAGAATAGCGCTGGCCGGTGGTCACATGATTTGGGCACAAAAACTGAAAAAATAAATTAATTTGAATAGCAAATTTGGTGAACTGCACTGACTAGATATGAGCGTTACGTTCAAGACCTGGGTGGGGGGAGGGGGCAAGTCTATTTTTGTTCGGAACTCGATGCTGTTATGAGCCGTTTGTTAACCCACCATTTGTGGAAGTTGGCGCCCAGACGGCAGTTAATGTAATGCAATGCGCCGTTACTTACAAAGATATACAGATATTCTTTCCTGCCGCAGTTATAGACATTACAGCCAATTTGTATCTAATTCCACTTGAAAACATCAAGATATCAAAGAACTGACACGTTCTTCACACATTTTAAGTTGTGTGCATAAATGTGTTGATACCCATAAAAATGGAATGGTGCACATGATTTGTCCGAAAACTATCTTCAAATGGTTTATTTGACTGAAATATGCTCATTTCCAAGAAAACGCATTGCAAAGCAAGCGAAACGTGATAATGAGCTTTGTGACGTCGTGTCAGGAACCGGGAAACGATACAGACGTTACGTACAGCAGTTCAGTGCAAAATAGCTATCGTCTACAATTCAGTGTACCTTTTTTCACCGCCCACCCCACCAGCAAAGAGAAAGCCGTTGGATGATGAATACGCTAGTGCAAGGGCAATTTTTAAAAAAAACAAAACAAAAATAACGATCATTTAATCAATGTAAAATGAATTGTTTTCAGTGGAAGTCTTTCGTTACAAGATTGTGTTTTTGACCCCCCCCCCCCCCCCTCTCTCCCTCTCCCACTGTATCCGGTCATGAAACCTTCGCGGCATCTGTATCTTGTAACTGCAGAATACAATCGCGTGCGTGATTACGATTGTTTTTTAATATTTATTGAGCATTACAAGCTTTCGAAACGCGTTTCCGATGGACCTGGTATGTTTCTATATACGAAAACAGAAAAACAACACTTCTCCAAAATAATCATTAAATTTTGGAACCACATAGCTTTTATGATCTCGTATCTGAATGACTGAAATCATTCAAGCTGCAACAAAACGCCGTTATGCTGTTACGGCGCACAGTCTTTTCGGAATGCTGAACATGTACTCGCTTATAAATGTATCCGAGGACCTCAAAAGTTCCAGGCAAACGCATGGTGTGTCAGCCCGAATGGCAAGCAATTTTATAAGTCAGAAGATGAAATTTGAAATTAAAATGATGATTAATAAAATTATAACAGTAATGTTATATCAGTGTATCACTCTTGTTTCTAAGTAGGGTTAGTTACATATAGAATATACCCATAGTAGCTTGGTGTACCAAATGGTCACCACGAGTGGTGAAGTGATGTTAACCGCGAGCCTTTGGCACGCGGTTAACACCACCTCACCACGAGTGGTGAACAGTTAGTACTCAAAGCTACTTTGGGTATATTTCATTTATACCATGATTGTCAGATTAATAAGAGTTTAAATGTTAAATAAATCAGTATTTACACGTGCGAATCTGTTTTTGTTTATATGAACACCGGTGGGTGGTACTTCTGCTAGCCATTTTGTCGCCGAAACGTTTGAAACGCACAAATTGCGGGGCCTTTTTCATTTTAATAACATAATAACATACTATTTCGAGTTATGGATGCTTTTAACATCAGACAACATATGTTTGTTAATTTTTGGTGTCTTATGAGGTAAACTTATTTAAAAACGTGATAAATAATTACTGGTTTCATTTCACCCTTCACGAGGTGACGAATGATAAATTTAGACAAGCTTGTATTCAAGGCGTGGTCACCAAAGGTCAACTTGGATGTAGTTCCACTGTAGGTGTATTTTTTAACTATTGAAATCCCATTACTGGCGTGTTCACCCCGGTTGGTGTGTAGATCTAAAATTTATGTCACAGGCTTCTTATATATAGTAAAATAGGTAATCATGGTATAACTTATATTCATGGTGGCTTCAAAGTGCAAGGCTAAAAAATCTTTATTTCCAATTCTTCAGTACCTCATGATTAATACCACGCGTTCCTCGGCCCAAACTGTCAAAATTATTGTTTGGCACCTGCACCAAATGCTCTGTTTACCGCTTGTAAGAATTCACAAGTATAAGTCAATGAAAATACTTGTCCAAAACATCTGCTACGTATTATGAAAAGTACTTTGGATAATTCCGTGCATAGATGGCAGTGTGACGTGTTCTGTGTATGATATAAGCGATTACTGGCTCACATGCATGTGTAAATATAATAGCAGGTAGCCTTTGTGAAGAATTCAGAAAGTATTAACTTCAGTCTCCACATCTGTTACCGAGACATTATAAAGCGCTCTGAATAACTGCAGTCTCCGAAAGCAGTAGGGCGTGTTTTCCGAACAGCATGTGAATTTTAAGGTACAAGTAGATCACCAAACGACCTACTTCATAGTTGTGGCGTGCTCAAATTGCTATTTTCTTGTGCCACATTGTGAAAATATAGGGCTTAGTATTGGCGTCGAATAATAACGTGTACAAAATATTAACGAGATAGCCAATTTTTATTTAACAAGATAAAAGGCCGCCTGGCCACACGTCTCCCGAAAAGGGTGCAATTTGAGGTATTTGAAAAAAAAATTGAATTTTTCGGGGTCCAAAAAGGGACATAACTCGGGCAAACAATACTGGACCAAACCCTGATTTGAACTTGAGCTGTTGTTTATGTTGATACACCTATACACCACATTTTATTTGAATCAGTCAGCAACAACTAAAGTTATTATCAGGAAACCAAAAAAACAAATGAATTTTCGAAGTCGAAAAAGGGGCATAATTCTAGAAAAATTGTTGGACCACACACCGATTCGAACTTGACCTCTATTTTATGTTGATACACCTACATACCAAATTTCGTTTGATTTGGCTAACTGTAACTGAAGTTATCATCGGGAAACGAAACAAAATGAATTTTTGAAGTAGACAAATGGGCAAAACTGAGGCAAAAAATATTGGACAGCACCCAATATCGAACTTGACCTGTATTTTATAGAGATACACCGACACACCAAATTTCATTTGATTTGGCCAACTATAACTAAAGTTATCATCGGGAAACCAAAGTGGGACGGACGGACGCACACACGGACAAACGGACGGGCACCGGCTATTTTAATAGTCGCCCGATTTTTTTTTTCGGGGAACAATAACTATATGGCGCTAAAACGCTACTATGTGTCTGGCCTCTTCTTGAAGGAAATATTAATCTGAGCCATTCACAGATTATAACAGCTGTAAAACAACGCCAAACACCTTTCGCGGAACTGAAGATTGTAGTGTTATATCCATATTTCGCTAGTTCAAACGCTGTTGTTCCATATTAGCCTAACATACTCAGACATGTTCCTAGAGTTGTTTTGGGGCAGCCCGTCAATACGTCCTTTGCCAGTCTGTCATCTTCTACGCTAATGATTTTGAATGCCACGGGTCGAGTGTGTTATTTATTTATTCAGACTCCCCCACGTACTAACTCCACGAACGCAGGGTTAGCAGTGGTTCAAGACAAGTGCACCATCGACGTGCAGTAAGCCTTAGTACACATCGCCACCGTGCCCCCACATGGACAATCGGATGAAGTGCCTTCCCCAAGGACACAACACAATAACCCATAGACCTTTCGGTTTGAAACCCGGTCGAGTGCGCTATAGACTTCGTTAACTAACAACTTAACACTGCCATATTATGCCAGCGCAACAGGTAAATTGCTTTGTTTTGAACAAGGAGAAAAAGAAATATAACTTTTTGATTTTCTATGAATAAATATACACAATTTAATATATATTCAATACACCTACGTTATTATCATTCTGTGTGTTTCCGCGACGGCGCATTGAAGTCGAGACATTGTCTCTGGGTATAAATCGACAAGTCCGTTAGAATAAGTTGCCATATCGATATGTGACCCATTGGCGAGGTCGCAAATTCAATACTCCATATCGGAAACCCACTTGTTGGTAATAACCAAGTTAGATTACAATATCCACCATTGACTTTTTTCCCCAAAGATTTGGACAATCATTCAACGCCTATGAATTTATTTTTTTAAGAATCAAGATAGTGACTTCTTGGCATTGCGTTATTGCGATGTGGATAACGTAATCCCCATTCATTGTTCTATTTGTACTTTAACTGCTGAAGTTTAACCCTTTACTCAACACGAAAGGCAGACGACACTTGCAAATAAAATTATTGAATAACTATTTTTTCATTGTTTTCGTGAACAAACACAGCTGATGACCCCTCGTTGGAACGAGCTCAACGAGTACGCTCCTATGAGGGGCCAAAAGCAATATTTTTGAGACAAAAAAACGGAAACAAAATAAAAAAAAGGAATGGTGATTTTCGTGAATGGCACTGTCTGTTTTTTTTCACTACGTTGGCTAAAGGGTTAAACTAGTGTTTCAGCTACATGTTTCTTTGTTTTGTGTTTCGTGTATAACACATGGTAGGTCTATATAAAATGGCATCATGGCAAAAAAATGACTGAGTCTAATTTATTTCGTTGTGTTGGTGATGTATTTATCATTCAGTTGCTGTTATCGAAAGTGGTGGTCTTGTGTAATAACTCACTTTCAATTGAGTGCAGGTAAAAAGTTGTCTTTCTGAATCAAATGAACGCACGCTCGGTTGCAAAACTCAAACAGATCTACTTATTAAAATATCTGACTTAAATAAACCATTAGCATTTTCAAAGATGTGTCAATTTGCCAGTTGGCAAATTGACACATCTTTGAAAATGCTGATGGTTCATTTCAACCCATTTAAACTCGTAACCAGAAAAAAACAAACAATTCTATTCCCCGCGGGAACCCCGGGAAGTGAAGCAGTGCCTGTTCATTGCGGTAAACAGGCTGTGTTTTACTGGGAAAATAGGACCCAGTCACCAATGCTTGGGAGGTGCAAACCCTCTCTAAAATGGGCAACATGGCTTATTAACGCTCACCCCTGGTCTTGAGTTGATACTCATGTTGTGATCATGATTATCCGTGGTGCAAAAATATGTGACCTTAAACACCAGTAATTAAATAAATAATAAAACAATTCTATGAAACACAGTTGTAAAGGTTTCATAGTATTGGACCCTTGTGGTAGAATAAATCATTTAAACGATAAGGAAAACTAATGATGACTTCGGCATCAATTGAATATCGCACTGTCAAGCGAAGGCAAACTTCATATCAAGGAGTTTGATGCCTGGCTGAAACAACACAGTTTACACCACACCTACAGAAGCGACAGAGCCAGGGGCACGTGTCCCTACACTTTTATGTTTCGCAGTTACACAATGAATTAAAATGGGCGCATGCAAATGCTTCAATATACGGACTTTCCTGTAAAATTATTTGCAAATCCAATATTTAGCCAAAGAATCCCACTTTCGGTTGCCTCGGTCCGTTTCTTCCACTTCAACTATCTTCCAACAAGAAGGTTGGCCTTCGGGTTGGAAGATGGCTGAAGTAGAAGAAACGGACAGACAGTGACCATACAGCGGCATATTCATCTAAACGAGAAGCTACAGTCAGCCATGGTACATTTACAGATATACGATTGTAACCTTTCTCACACTGGGTCGAACAATGGTAGCCATGTAAATTTGTGCATCTCCACTTTTTTGAGCTTCAGCCGCCCCTGCACACATACGATTTCAAATTGGTTGTGCTGATGAAAAGTTAAACACTAGCTATCCACCTTATCAATACACACAAGTAAGGGAAAAACGAGTGTGCCACAACGCGGTTGCCGTTGGTGGGATTCGAACAGAGGACCTCTCGGCTTGCAGATTGCACCTCTACCTACTGAGCCAC
The DNA here is from genome assembly GCA_031216915.1 of Pictodentalium vernedei. Classification (NCBI taxonomy): domain Eukaryota; kingdom Metazoa; phylum Mollusca; class Scaphopoda; order Dentaliida; family Dentaliidae; genus Pictodentalium; species Pictodentalium vernedei. The sequence continues at coordinate 159,565,652 of CM062296.1, forward strand.
CGCGCCCCCATTTAGCCTTATAAAATATTCTCTAAGATTTTGAGTTCGTGCAGTGAAATTGAAATTTGATGTTTTCCGTCACCGATAGGCATTACGTCATAGCGTCAATACTTTTGGGGCAATGTGAATACAATTAGCAGTGTTCGACCTCAAATATTCCTCTAGTCGCCTTAGTCGCCTGTGATATACATTTACTGCTATGTTTTGTAGTTTTTGGGGTTGGGCTGTCAGCAAATGGGAGGGGTATATCCCGATGTTGCTTGCGTTGTACCTCCAGTTAAAACTAGAAGTCCTGTCATGAAATGCGCACAAATAGCACGATCTACACGTTATAACCATAGTAAGGCTATCAAAATCTGTACATATGGCCTGTGCACAAGCAATAACCCGGAGGTCCATTGGCAGAAACATTGCCTGTGTTTTCTATGAGTAACCAGGAGAACTGCCGTGCTTTGGATGCCATTCGATTTTGCATTTGAGCGCAATTCCTACGCGCAATTAAGCCTAGATAAGCGCACAGTTCATGACAGGACTTCCAGTTTTAACTGTAGAGTGTCTGACATCTGATTTTCGAACTGTTTTCAACTTTGTGTTCGGGGCCATGAATACCAAAAGGCCACATGGTCAACGATTCGGAAAGTGGAACTTCATGTTTACGTTTTTTGCCCCTTCATCATATTTATCGTCACAGCGTAATTATCTAAATAATTAACACGGCACAGCGTTCAGTGTGTTGCATCAATAAGCGAACAATTGTACATAGACATCCTTCCAACTTTCCCTTGCGATATGTGTTTAATGTTTTAAAGGGGTATCTTTCGCAGTCCAAAATGGCATTAAAGTAAAAAATCCAAATCAGGGATCTTTTTTCATTTTTATTTTTTTTAGCTCTGCATCATACAAAATGTTTTTGTAAATTGAACAAACTTCAATTTTTCCGACGTTGGCGTCATGGCGTCACCCAAACGGCTGCCCTAGACGAATTGTTCGTCTCCTGAAAACTGATGGCATTTTAGATATACTTTTATTGGAAAATATATTTTAAAAATTTCTATAATGAGGGTTCAAGAAGCTAACAGAGAGGCCCTATACACAGTACGACACACGTGTGTGAATGGGTTAATCGATATGGCACGAGTGCTCGCCCAGAAGGATAAAACGAGAGGCCACACTGCCGCCACAGGCCTCGAGTTTTATCCTCCCACTATGGCACAAGTGCCATATCGATTAACCCATTCACACGCGTGTGTCGTTCTGTGTTTATTATATGCCTTCACGTCTATGAAAAAAATCAACTATTAGAAGGACAATCATCAATTCATTTGACAACTGTCAGCAAATAGAACACATTTTATCGCCAACCAAATTTGCGAGGAGAACCCGTGTTACTATTTCGTCCCCTGAGTTCCAATGTGTTCTATGCGCCTACTGGCACATAGAACATATTGCAACTCAGGGGACGATTTTCAACTATCGTTAGGGGTTCAAATTGTAATTGCGTTGCACGATTTGTAGAAACATTCCAGTGAAATTTCACTTCTATTTAAAAATAGTCCGTCAACGATTTCCGTTCCACACATATGTGAGGAACAGATTTTAATTTTTCGCGTGGTTTAGTGCTGCTGTAGATGGGGATTACATAGAACAGGCGTGTAATAAATTGATTATTCATGACAGAAATGTTCTTTTCAGGAAATTGTTGGAAGAGTCTCGCCACCATGGACTTTGGTCGATATGGGGAGTGGAAATGGCGTGAAAACGAGAAAGCTTCTGGATGCAATGACAATAAAAGCTAGCGACACAGTGCAATATATTCCAATAGATATCTCTGAAGGTACAGTGTACTTATGAGTGTATAGATGGGGACATCGGTGTTCGGGAAACTAATTCGCCAACTAGAGTTACACACGAGACTAGAAAAACAAATATTTCTTCCTAAGTTATTGACAACCTCCCTTGGAGGCGGCAGCATTTTAATATTGGGAGAGTCGAGTGATAAAAGAGGGACAGCAGCATCCAGATTCGCGCCCATGCTTCAGGTGTGGATTATATAATTTATAATTTATTAGTGTTTAAGGTCACATACTTATGCACAATGGCTAATCATGATCGTGACAGTTTTACGGGTGGAGGAAGCTGGAGTACCCGGAGAGAACCACCGAGCAACGACGAGCAGCTGCCACCTCCCCAACATCGTAACTGCGCACTGCAGCACAGACAGGGTTAGATTGGTTGAAGACATGCTCACCATCGACGCGCAGTACGCCTTAGTACACGGCGTCATCGTGCCCCCATGTGGACAATCGAGCTTAAATGCCTTGCCCAAGGTCAAAACGCGGGAGTCCGAATCGATCGCTCAGACGGTCACTAATCCAAGAACTAACCGGGCTCGATGTTGCTTAAATTCGGTGATCTGACGAGAACCGGTTACATCAGTGCCACCGCGCCCCTTCAGGTGTGGACATCTTGCAGTTAAAAACGTATTAACAAATAATACCTTTCCATGTAACTGAGTACAACAAAGCACATACGAACTAATAGATGGCTTTCTATAAAATTCTGGCCATCACCTAATGCCTTAACTAATTATTTAATTATCTTCTGTGCAATTAACCTCTGTAGGCTGCATTTCGTAACACGAACGATGTTTCTAGATAACTAGAGGTGACACAGGCGAACCGAATGCTTTCCGAAGAAGTGATCGTATAATGGATACTGGCCTTTATAGAGGGTGATGGTGTAGCCACCGGCGATGGAAAGCCGGAGAAGAGATCGAAATATGTTTCTGGTCGCGAGGAGTGGCATGAGTTGGTTGAACGCTCTCTGACCAAGTATCGGAAAGTAGGCTGCCGAAGGACACAGTGGATCTAAGGGGCTCGACATTGATTCAGAGAATACATATAACATCTACACCAACATTTAAATCAATCTGAACTACTCAGGTTAGACTTTGGACGAAGACATTCAAATGAGAACATGCTTCTAATCGGCCTCATAATATAAGTTATCTCCGCCTACATGTTTGATATATGGAGATTTAATACCTGGATGTCGGATTTTAAACACCGAGCCGTTTGAAACACAATACAAACATAGTGGAAATAAATTTGTGGACGCATTTCTCAGCTCCACAATTACTTGAACCAAATTCGTGATAATTATATTGTTTTTTGTTAATCGCAGAAGACAACAGTCACAGTAACATCGCTTGGGTCGTTAGGGAAACGTGTAAACAGTATTTTGTTGACGTATCGTCCCTTGGGTTCCAATGTGTTCTGTGTGCCTACTGGCACATAGAACACATTGGTCCTCAGGGGACGAATTATTTGCTCTTATTTCATTTTTATGATTGAATTGTCGGAAATCTGATAATATTTGTGACTATTTTCGGGTTTTGTGGTTCGATTTTTATTTCGAGACGAGCAAAAGCGGAAAGCTTTCGTTTAAACGATATACCCCCGATGTTTCGCTTGCGCTTATACCCTGGATGTTGCATGCTCTTATATACCTTGGATGTTGGGTGCATCCTTTGCCATGGCTGTTTGTCCAAGGCATTCTGACCAATCAACAGACCGAATTTATCGGGATATAGGGATAAACTAACTTCTCTTCCTTCTCTGCAAGGAACACAAAATCTAATGCTATCACAATAGAACTCAAGCAAGTGTATCGTGGTTAAATCCGGAAGTTGAAACGAACCGTTCTCTCCCACCGAATTATAATCGAATACCCCCACCCCTTCTCCATCCGGAATTATAAACGACTGAGCCTCTATCCCATATCTGTGTTATCCGGTTCCGTATTGTGGAGAACATAGAATGAGGACAGAGTCTTTCAAACAGTCGCATTTAGCAGGGACCATGGTGGCCTGATTGCAACTGGGTCGAATTTCTCTTTTCGCATTTCATCCCCAGAACTGCGGAATCTCACCTCTCAGAAAAGAAAAATCTGAGACGATTTATGCCATTGCCTTTCTTGGTTCGGTCTTGATCTCGCTGTATCTTTCAGTTAAAGTATTACCTACTGATGCGTAAGTTTACCGTGACCTAATCGCGATTTGGCCACGAAACAGTCCACTTATATGATATCAATACCGTATATATTCTTAATGTGTCATTGGTATATACCTGTATCTGTACACCATTCGGGTTTAGATAATCATTTCCTCCACTGAGAAATGGGAGGGGTTTACATACTTTGTATAACTGATTCCAGAATCAAAACCACATACCTTTTCTGTTGTATGTTATTATGAAAGGTTTAATCCTGAATCTGAATATGAGTACTTTCGAACAATAGTTGTTTGTCACAAAATGTTCAGATGAGATTGTGTTTAATAACAGACAGGAGAAGATCATTTCAAATAGGCCATTCATATGTTTTAATAACAACCAATGGCGTAGCTACTGGAGGACCGGGGACCTAGCCCCCCCCCCCCCCCCCCCCCATAAAGCCCGAAAAGTTCTCCAAAATAGGGGATACACTCGCTACAAATACCTCAGATTCGCTCTTAGAGTTCTTCATTGTGCACAATCCTCTTAGGGATTTGGGGGAGAGAGACTAATCCTAACTAGGACCAGAGGTCGTTGCCCCCCCCCCCCCCCCCACCCTCTTTTCTGAAGGCAATTGGTAGGAGGAGCAACGACCGGACTGTCCTAGTTAGGACTAGAGGAGGCCCCTGAAACCACACAGAACGGCCTTTTCAAATATCACCCCCCCCCCCCCACAAAGAAAAAAAAACTGCCTAGGGAAACCCTATTATAGACTTCTGACTAAGTACTTGATTACAACATAGTTTCGGCGCTAGAAAACTCTTGAGCATCTCGGAGAAACGCTTAGCTAACAAGGGCTGGATTGCTGAAACCTGTTCTTCGGATGTGTTTTTCGTTTGAAACATTTATCTCTCGTATAATTGAGCGTGACGGAAAACATATCCATACCTCAAAAACATAGCCTTTTGCTGTTGTTGAAACGAACTCCCTCCACAGACGGGTCATAACGAGGGTACTATCACAAAAAATATCCAGTTAGTGTAGGCAGACGGTGAGACCAGGTAATGCAAAAACAGTTTCAAGTTCACTGAGGACGGGAAGATTGCAGCGATTTCAGTTAAAGGTTGCTGTTGAAGGCAGATACAGTACATGAAGCACGGGCTACCACAAATTAACGCTCTCATCATGGAATTCCCACCATCTAGTAGTGCACATGTAAAAGAGAGGAAGTAAACCATTAGCATGAGTAAACAACAGAATGCTCTATTAATTGTGTGGTCGAAATGTCCTCAGGAACCATGTGAAGGTTATAGGGGTAACCCTTTCCACACCGCGAGTTGAGTAAACGGTTACTACTTTTTATACCATGCTCGCCTACGTTACTACCTGTGAAAAGCCTGTATGTTAAATTTTAGCTTTTAACCCCTCTACCGGTGTAAAGCGTCTACTGCGGTTAAGAAAAATTTACACCTGTAATAGGAAGTTCATCCAACTTAACCTTTGACATAACGCAATTTGCCAACTTCGATACATTCACACTTCAAGATCTTTCATTCAAACATACGGCGTTTTGCGGTTATGTCTACTACGCGCAATGACTTATTAAGTTTAAAATACCTACAATTAAATATTTAAAATAAATTTATGAATTGTTAATAATAATTTGACTGAAAAAGCAAGGCAAATTCAATCAACTTTGACAATGTGTCTATCTGTCAATCAAACATCCACGTGCAGCCGGTAGTACTGCCCACTGACGCAGCTGTAAACAAAACAAACCCGTGTGTTTGCGATAGAAAGTATTGTTTTTTCTCCATTTTAAGTAACAAAGTCGATTATTTCTTAAGACCATGGTATAAATAAAACAAAAAGGTACTATACCACTCTTAGAATAAGTGGTTGAAACCCTTATCCAACTCGGGGTTTAAATCTGATTACCGGCCCGATTATCTATTTATTAGCTCACCTGACTGAAAGTCAAGGTGAGCTATTCTGATCACTTTGCGTCCGCCGTCCGTCGTGAAGGTGGTCTTTGGGTCTTTTTCTCCCAAATCACTGGCCACATTTTAATGAAATTTCACATGAGTATTGGTTACATAGGGGCATTTGGGTTTTTCTTCAAATTGGGTTCCTGGTCATATTGAGGAGGGGTGGGGCCAAAATGCCCCAATTTTTAAAAAAATCTTCTTTTCATGGACCAGCTGTAGCAGAGACTTGGTATTTGTTATACAACTTCCTTTTGAGGTGTAGACTTACATCCGTTCAAGAGAAGTTCAAGGGGAATATTTGTCGTCGTTACGGGAGAGGCAAGAATTTTTGCCCAGTCTAAAATATCTATTTTCTAAACAGAGAGGCCGATTTGAACCAAATTTGATATGAAGTATTAATGGATCATAAGTACTTGACGTATACCGAAAATCGTTTCAAAATGCCCCGTGGAATCTACAGGAGCTAAAAATAGAAAAAATTCAATCGCCCATATCTCCAAAACTACACGGCACTGAGAATTTTTATTTGGTGTGAAGCTTTCTTAGGACCAACAGAATGGAATGATAGAAAATTGCTGTCGGGTTTATCTTAGGGTACTTTTTCGGGACTTTCTAAAAATGCTGAGTCAGCATTTTTTAACTCTGTGGGTAATGGGGAAAACATCTAAGACTCCTTTTCTCCCAAGCCACTGCCCCAAAAACTTTCAGATTTCACATATACCATCTTTGGAAGATTGTGTCACATGTTTGTTGAAATCAAATCCCTGGGTCCATATATGGGCTCTCTATGGGAGCCCAAATGTTTAAATTCGTGCAATATGAGGAATAATCTTTAAAAATCTTCCTTTTCACCTCTACAAGTCTGAATCTTTTGAGATTTGGTATACATTATCCCTAGAGAGAGAAGATTCATATTTATTAAAGCCAAGCCCCTGAGTTCATATTTGGGCTCCCTGTGGAAGCCCGAATTATAACTTGGTTCAATATGAGGAACATTCTTTAAAAACTTCTTTTTCACATCCACCAGTTGGTATCTATTTGGTATACAGTATCCTTTGGGAGGTGAGATTCAAATTTGTTAAAGCCAAGGCCCTGGGTTCATAGTGGAGCTCCCAGTGGGAGCACAAATTATAGCTTGGTTCAATATCAGAAGTATGCTTCAAAAATATTTTTTTAGATCCAGTAGTCAGAATCTTTTGATATTTGGTATGGTAACCTGGTAACCAGGTCTAAATGTGAATCTTGCCTCCTTGGGGAGGCAAGATTCACATTTGTTCAAGCCAAGCCCCTGGGTTCATATTTCAGCTCCCTTCAGGGCCCGAATTATACCTTCGTTCAATATGAGGAATATTTCTTGAAAACGTTTTTTTTCAGATCCACCGGTCAGAATGTTTTGATATTTGGTGTATGGTTTTTTTAATGGGGCAGATGCAAGTTTGTTCAAATCAGGACACACGCTCGATTGTTGTCAGTGCCAGTTGAGAGCTTTCATGCCCTTTGGGGTATCTTGTTCTATATAACTTTCACTCGATTTCTGCATAAAACTTCTTAAATAATAATGTTTATTTTTCTTCTTTCTAAAACAAAACTAAATACTCGTAGGAATAAACTCATTTTTAAAATTAAGATTGAGTAGTTTCAATAGAAATATATTATATGACAAACAAATGGCCGTGTTTCCAAATTGCACATTAAATTGTAATGCCAGGAACGGAAAACGAAACCTGTCAGCTTTTTCTTAACCCAGTTTTAGTCTATGACCTGTTATCACTTCTGACAGCACATTAACCCTTTAAGTCTGGTGGTATGTTATCACTTTTGACAGCACATTAACCCTTTAAGTCTGGTGGTATATTCCTTCAGGGCTGCACATTGAAAATACTGATTGGTTTACCCCACAATATTTACTGAACAGCCATCTTATATAATGACGTTATGACGTATCAGTTTCTGACCGGAAAAAACGGCCGCTGGGGTTCAAAGGGTTAACTTTATGCTGGTAACATTCCAGTTGTGGAGTAGCTTATGATGTTTACCTCAAGTTGAATGTACACTCAGACCATTGCGTGAACAATCTATAACACACTCATGTATTACACATATGCTATCTGCCGCCCCGTAGGGACCCCGGAAAATGGAACAGGAGTTTGTTTACTGTAGTAAACTTGTTCTGCTTGAATGTTAAAATCGGACCTGGATACCAGGCCTGGAGAGAAAGTATTCTAAAGAGGAAACACAGGTATAAAAGAGTGGTTAACCATTTACCCTACGTGACGGCAAAAACCGGCCGTTGAGCTCGTTCCAATGAGGGGTCATAACCTAAGTTTTTGAGGCAACAAATGGAAAAAATAATTATTCAAGAATTTGTTTTGCTAGTGTCTTCCGCTTTTCGTTTTAAGTAAAGGGTTAAACTGACTTCATACCTGTGTTACGGCCATGATATAGCCGTAGATGCTGAAACTGATAGTAACAGCAATAAATAATAAATAAATAATTTCGTGTCATTTGTGCCTCTCGTCATATGGTAAATCCTGATGTTTTGGTCAATTAAATTTATTGATTTGAAAACTTTTGTATTGAATATGTTTGTGAACTCTAGGCAGTAATGAACATTTCTATTTCTTGAAGAGTTTTTAATGGAAATGGCGTGCGGCATAGAGAAAGATTATGAAGGAAGAGTGTCTGTTCAACCGGTTGCTGGAGATTACAGCAAAGGAGTACAGTATCTAAGGTGAGGAATTCCCTGTGTAGAATCTGTTACGTCGAAATGGTGTTGGTGTTGGTATGGTGTTGGTGACGAAGCGATGATTGTATCTGTCAATAGCGGCTGTATGGATAAAAATGGTATTGGTGAAGATTGTATATCCCGGACTTACCTCGAAATGAAAATCGACTTTCGATAAAGTAATCTCTCCTGAGTTTATTAGCCGGACAAGTAAGGTTCAATTAAGAAGCACACAAAAACACTTATGACATCTGTAGAAAATAAAACCAAGTTTTCTTTTGTTACCTTTAATAAACGAAAACAACAGACAGGCCCCAGGAGCTGTCTGTTGTTTTGTTTATTAAAAATTACAAACGGAAACTTGGCTTTTATGGCAAGCTAAGTGGAAGCAATTAAGTAACTGTCCATTTTGGCTCTTTGTTTAGCCACTGTGTTTTTTACATAAGTCGCAAGTTTTTATTTTTCCTAGGAAAAAAAAAGATAGAAAATCTTACCTCCTCGACTTTTATATTAATGGGAAGGATTGTATCTGTTTTTTGTCACGATGCGTACATTGTTAATGTAATCAACGGAAAAAGTTACAGAACATTAAAAGATGGAGAAAGTGCCGTTTTCTTACTTTTAAATGAGTTTAAACAGAGAATAACAGTCAAACGTTCAAAATGATTGGGAGGAAAACACTTGTAAAAAGCCAGCTTCTATATTTTTATACTACTCTACGGGAAAATGCCCGACGTTTGTGAAATGATGCGCACATCGATGATACAGCGTCCCTAAAATTTTGAAATTTCTGTTTTTATATGGAATTCGTATCAATTTTACTGACAACTTTACAAAAATTAAGATAAGCTAACTTTCCTGTAATCAATTCCAATGACGAACATTGTCACTCATGACGGCTGCATGGGTAAGAATGGTATTAGGGACCATTACTCCACAGGCAGGCTGGCGGGCAGGCTGGCAGGCTGGCAGGCAGGCAGGCAGGCAGGCAGGCAGAGTTATAGTTAGAAATTAGAACTTTCCAGTGGACACATTGATATCTGGAAATGAGTCTCGTTGTGAAAAGAACGCCAAAAATTGTTTACATTTAGAGCGATTTGCAAAACAAAATCACTGATTGTAATTTTAACGTAATGATTCGTTGCTTCGCACCTGTAATCAATGACTGTATGATTCATCTAGGAAACTGGTTGACTGCGTGTGTGACGAAAGGTAAAATAGTAAATCTAGCCACTTGAAAAAGTACTAGATTACTGGCAAAAGCTAATCGATTTGCAAGGCCCGAAGCCAGACCAACATGTCCCGGGTGGAATAATTATTGAGTAGTGGGCTGGTTCACACGCTGAAATTCGCAGTGATAAGTGGCATATATTACACCATGACAGCAGACTGGGGGTGCTGGTCATAATAATAGTCAACCAACACAACCATCAGTCGCTACTGGCTGTCAAAATAACGTGTTACTTCAATTATAACAGGAAACAAAATACAGTGCAACGAAACTATGCTGATAGTTTTCTATCCAGAACAATTAGAGGTTATTGCTTGGTTAGTTTCATATCGGCCGAGATATCAGCCCGAGGTAACTTCATATCAGCCTGGGTGTGAAGTTACTGATGACTGATATCTCGGCCGATATAAAACTAACCAAGTTATAATCCCTTTATTTATAAAATCAAATCAAATAACTACAAACATTCTCAGATCTGTAACAGTTTTCTGATAGTATAGTTTCTCATTCATTTAGGCTCCTGCGAAAATTCGAAATTCAATTCGAAAGTCCATATTCGATTCGATTCGCCATCGGAAATTCGAATATTTTCCAATACTCGGAGGCCATAACCTTGAATAGTTACAGATTGTAATTGATCACATTGTTTTATACTGATTATTGTCCTGTTCGATCACAGTTACTGGATACGTCAAAGCAACGGTTTTCGAAAATAAATACCACTGATTATTATATAAACAGAAGTAGCACAGGCTTTAATTTACAAGCGGATCGACTCCATTCGGCGTTCAATTATCGTTTTGTCTACATTTTTATTTAAAGCATATGGATTCACGGCCGAACAGAGTTGATCCGATTTGAAACGAGTTTTTTTACCAAGAAAACATGTGAAAAACGTGAGGTATCAGCCCTATCAGCCATGTTCGTTTAAAAATGTTTGTTGCTGCAGTTTCGAAGCGACAAAGTCAACAATTTAAATTGTTTCAATCAATAGCTCGTATATTGGTTTAGATCTCTCTTTATAGCATGGGAAGTGGTGAGGCGAAAAATGCACTCTACATAACTGTGTGTCTTTTAATAATCGGGGGTATTATTTGAAAAAAAAAACTTTTTTCTTTGGACGACGTATTCATTAACTGTGATTCGATTCGAAGTTCGATTAGAAATTCAATTCGAAATTCCATTCGTTTTCTCCAATTCGATTCGATAAATCGGCAATTCGCAGGTCCCTACATTCATTTCATGAGCCCGAAGCTTCCTCTTCTCTAGTTCAGCTATCTGAACGTCGCGGCTTCCCCTCTGGGGAAGACACGACGTTCGGAAAGATGAACTATCTTTCTTTCATTTCAATGAATCCCCGCTTACGACTCCGAAGCTTAGTGTGCATTGGATTTTGCGTTCAACTGTCTTCTTTTTTCTCTTCATCCGCCAAATCCTTTCTTACTGCCATCATATATTGCTCACCATACAAAAAACTACTCCATTCTGTCTGCTAACGCCAGTGTTACTGATTAATTGCTTTCGACGATTACGGTGAACTATTTCGCTGAAAACAAAATGGCTGCGCATATTAACGCATCAAGGGGGACAACTGTAGCTTGGTTTATATCGACTGAGTTTGAAGTCATATCAGCAGAGATCGATAATGGGGATTTAACCCTTTACCTAACCTGAAAAGCAGACGACACTTGCCAAAAAAATTCTTGAATAAGTAATTTTTTTAATTTTTTGTCTCAAAAACACATGTTATGACCCCTCATTGGAACGAGCTCAATGAGCTCGTTCCAATGAGGGATCATAACCTGTGTTTTTGAGACAAAAATGAAAAAAATAATGAAAATTAATTGGCGATTTTTGTGAATAGCGTTGGTTGGTTTTGGCCGTTACGTTGGGTAAAGGTTTATGGGAAATAAAAGCATATCTAATAAATAATAATAATTAAAGACTGCAAATTTTCTTTTTTCCATTCCAAACAGGGCTTATTATCCCTCATTAGGCCGAGCTCGTTTGAACAAGGTGTCATAATATCAGATTAGAACGTTCCTTTTCATGTTCTATCGGTCGATAGTACCTGAGTGTGTGTGATTTCTGAAATAAAACCTGAAGCAGCGAAGCTGCTGAAGGTTTTATTTCAGAAATCACACAAGCTCAGGTACTATCGACCGATAGAACATGAAAAGAAAGGTTCTAATTATTTTATTATGCCGAGCAAAGTATGACTTTCATTGTTAAGCGTTAACTGCAACATGCCATCAATCTTGTTACAACAATGTAGTCGAATCCAAAAACATGACGTCATTTCGAACGAATGACGTCTCTTCGAAAATGACTTGTCACAAGTTTCTCGCTTTGGGAGTTTCTGTATCAACACATGCCAATGTTTATAACTGCATCATGCTGTTCATGTTATAATTCATTGTTAATGCTTGTTATGAAGCTTGTGCTGAAAATTTTCGGTTTATATCGCATAAACCGAAGGAAAACAACAGTTATTTCTTAAATATAATTGTTTGAAGTCATAACTGAGACTCATATTCAGGATTCACTGAAGTGGTGAACAACACGTGAGTGAGTTTTTTAATATTTCTGATTCTTTTGAAATCATTGTTTGCAGTTAAAATTGAAAACATACCCACTGAAGATGATATATTTTTTGGTAAGTTTGTGTCTACGGTGTTGAAAAATGTTAAACGGACACGGAGCCAGCGTTTGGTGTTGAGAAATTCCAATCGACGCTGATCAATGGAAGTGGCGCTTACATTTTCTTCGTTCTCTTGTCTCCAGGGAAAAACGTTCCGATAGTACCCGAGTTTTGCCCCAAAACTCCAGTACTATGACTTTTAAAAGGTGTCATATTAACCAATCACGGCTGATGTTACAAACTTGAGACATAATAAGCTCTGTTATGGGGGTAAGTTTGACGGAAAAAAAACAATAATAAAATTTGAATGGCTATTTTTGTGAGTAGTGCTCTCCAGATGTGTCCGTTAACGTAAGGTAATGGGCTAAATACTTCTTACCTATCTAACGATTTACTAATTCATTGTAACATTCTATTTTTCGGTCGTGGAAAATGGGAGGCTGGCACAACCATTGCGTCCGCGATTTATGCAACATACATGTTATAAACTGTGATAGTTGGAAAAATGTTTGTCGGATTAACCCTTTACCTAACGTGAAAAGCAGACGACACCTGCAAAAATAATTCTTGAATAACTAATTTTTTTTATTTTTTGTCTCAAAAACATAGGTTATGACCCCTCGTTGGAACGAGCTCGACGAGCTCGTTCCAACGAGGGGTCATAACCTATGTTTTTGAGACAAAAAATGAAAAAATAGTGAAAATTAATTGGCGATTTTTGAGAATAGCGCTGGCCGGTTTTGGCCGTTACGTTGGGTAAAGGGTTAATTGTCTTTTTCTCCACATGTAACAAGATTAATCATTTTGAAAACAAAACTTTTGAGATCTCCTGCATTTGCGCAGGTTGGCGATTTCTCGCGATTGCACCACCTGTCCACCAGGGAACATTACATGTCGTACTGAGGGCATGTATATCAATTCTTGAGATTAAATACCCCCCCCCCACACCCCCACCCCACCCCCACACCCCCACACCACCACACACACCTCACACCCGCCACCCGCCTCCGCCTTCCTCCGGTTTCTGCGCACTGTTCCTTTCACGTTGCTCACACCCACCCACATCCAATTGTGATTAATCCCCGCACTTCTAACAGATGCCTCTCAGACTCGATCTGTCTGTTTTGTACGCTATGTTTTTGAGACAAAAATTTAAAACATAATGGATGTATGTTTTTTTATATCAGGTAGGAGAAGTAAATAATGTATTTGGATAGTAATTATTCATTATTTATTTACTCCTCTGATATTAAAATAAAACTTCAAAAAATTAACAAAACCCTTTTCAGAAACGGGAAGAAAGGATATTTGTCACTACAATGGTGACATCACGAAAGATCTCAGCACTTAGAGTTGGCCGCATTAATTCAATAATCCTCTTTTCATATACATATACACATTGACTGACCTCCGAGAATTAATTAAATGAGACAAGATAACTGTCAGTAGTGGTACAATGAACAAATACCGACAGATTATTAATGTTTTGTCAGATGCACGTTTTCTGTCCTCAGTCGGTATACACGGAGATTTTAAATTAGAATATAAAAAAAAACTAATTTTCCTGATTTAGAAAAAAATATCGCGAAATTTTCACGAGATAAATTCGATAGGGTATCCAACATTCGATGGACTACAAATAGTGGTTATTTTAAAAAAAAATCGGAACATTGTTCATTTTAAGCTTTTTTCGCTTTCTACAGAGTAAAACAGTGGTGTCTCTGCAACTCACGATTGGTAAAGGGTTAACAGGGTTCATCAACAGCATAATTGGAGAAAGTGGTTGGATAAATAGATTACTGTTTCATTTTTTGACTTGTACCGTAAAAACAAAGCTGAAGTTACATGAATGAAATGTCGCAATTCATGTTTTACTACTAAAAACTTTATTAACAAGAGTCAAATACAGTTAACGCCCGCAGTTACACTGACAAATCAAGACGCCATTGCACGCACACGAATCCCGCAAGGTATGCGTGCTAACCGAAGAAACTGACCCGAAAATAAATTAATGAACAAAAAACATGGATAAATAAATAGAAAAAAAACACAGCTTTTGACCCTCATTGGATGCTTACCTGTAAGGTGAGTTTTGATTGGAATGCTACCGACTCAAGAAGATACAGGAGGCAAAGCGAGATATTAGCGCATGCGTACGATGTCATATTCAAGGCTCGCGAGGTCATGTGGTGTGTATTACAGGGCGGAAAATTTCCAAAAGTATGCATCTTAGTGAACGGGTGGGCGCTTCGTCTCCTGTGTCTTCATGAGTTGGTAGAATTCAAATCAAACTCACCTTACAGGTAAGCCCCGTTTAATTTGTGAATTCTACCTCCCTATTCCGACTACAGGAGGCGACGCGAGACTTCCCAGCCCACAAGACCGAACGTGAAAAATGATGGGAAGTGCGAGTTGTCCCAAACAATATAAAGCACTAACCAAGCGCCAATTGTTAGCAATATGCACGCATAAAGTACAATTCACATACCTTTCTAGGATGGTGTTAGCACAAACTCAGTAAATCATTTTTGATTCTGCACTGGGTTGGAGTAAAACTTTGCAAATGTGGATGAGCTGGACAATCTTGCTGCTTCCATAATTGTTTTAATGTCACAATTTATGTGCAATGCTATACATGTAGAAGCAGCGCGTATACAACGTGGCTTCAAATCAGTAGTGTCAATCCCCATCTGTAACATGCCTGTGCGAAACCATCTAGCTATAGTTTCCTTAGACACTGGAGTGAATGGCTTACAAAACTGAGGAAAAACCCTTTGTCCTTGCGAAACGTTGTGTTCGTTTGATATAAGCATCTAAATATGTCACAACACACAAATGTCTATCAGCAGGAAAAGCTTTGAAAATCAGTGTTGGTTGTATTTTTCCAGGTGCCGACTGCTTTAATAATTGATTTACATGAAACGAATACGACGATTTTCCTCTGAACATGTAGTCCAGATCCCCAAAAGAAATAGTTTGACATCTCTGTCTAGTAACTAGCATACATAGAATAACAGTTTTAAGAGTCAATTGCTGTAAGCTTAAATACTTTGCTGGAGCCAATTTCCTAAAAAAAAAAGCTAGCAAAATATTCACTTCCCAGATTATAAGTTATGGGGATTTCAGTGAGAGGATATGGTGTGATATAAGACGAAGTGAGATCAATATCAGGCGAGACCGAAGGTCGAGCCTAATATTGATCTTGCTGAGCCTTATATCACACCATATCCGCCCACTGAAAGCCAATAACGTATTTATTATGCCAGTTCTTTGAAAGAGACACAACCTTAAGTGTACCCAGATTCCTAGCGCGAATGTTCTGTTATCACTATCAGGGAATTTCCCGGTTGTACGTCATGTAAAGGTCACGCTAGTAGCAGGCGCTGAAAGAACGGAGTTTTCTTCTCAATAAACAGGAATTTATATTGACAATTCAAAACTTTAAGTCAGTGTTAAGGACTGGAAAAATAAAACAACTGGAGCAAATGGATTTACAATTCTTTCAAGAAGGTAAGTGGGAACAGTTTCTTTCTAAGTTGTTGTTAATGGTGATATTAATGTTTCTATACATGTCGTTTTAGCGGTTTATTTGTTGTATTTATTTACCTTTGTTTATTGAAATTTCTCAAAGACTGGAAGAAACGTATTATAGTTGTACGTTGCTCAACAGACACACACGCAAAATTATTTGTTGTTCGTTGAACACGCGAAATTAGGAAAAACATCGAAGCGAGCGTTGGATGTCAAAAACAAAATGTCGGAACTGACCATATATAAGCTCTATATACGGCCAGCTCGATGATACACAGTCTCACATACGGCCACTAGATATTGAATCTGATTGGTCAATAACAATTACTGGCATAATAAATGTTTATATAGTGCTAAAGCAGGTCTTTTAACAAATATTGCTCTGAGAACCGTCGAATTAATGGGTGGTCCTCCACAGACAAATCTGAATCCGAAAGTGTTACAAACGGTGGAGCACTGCACGGGCCGTATTGGTAGCACTATAATACAGTGCTGCTTGAAAAAGATGTGTACAAATTTTCAGTTGTTTTTTTTGACAGTTGTGCACATGGTAGCAAAGTTCTGTTTCGTCGCGAAGATGATCCATTTATCTAGATATACTTTATATTGTTTGATGGTCCCTTTCCGCCTTGATGAAAAGATGATATTTTGAGCTGTTGATGAAATTCCTGTCTGTCCAATATTTTCCCTGGATCCCTGGATCGTATGGTAGCTCCATAATTAGGGGGGGGGGGGGGGGGGGGCTGGTTGATCCACTAGCAGTGATACCAACACCGGGAACCAGACTTGGGGTTCCCAAAGGGGCACGATTAGTATTGCTTTGCATTGGTCGGTCATTAATTTGCTCAAGACACGCTGTATCAAACTAAATGGAGGAAACAGATAGAAAAATATATCAGCACAGTTTATAGAAAAAGCATTTACGGCTGGAGCACCGAGCTCTGGCTGCCACGAAACATATGTTTGAATTGACAGGCTTGGCAATTTCAGGAGAGCGATTTTTTAGCTCCCCTTACTGCCCTCCTGAAAGAATTAAGGAGAGCGAAAAATTGCCCTCCTAAATATTTTGGTCTGGGATGATTGAGATTACATGTATTATGCTCACATTAAATTTTTGTTGTAAAGCAAAAATGTAATTTAACTTTGAAGTCACATAACATCACGTAATTTCATTTTGAAAGTGGTTTAGTGGTAAAAGGTAATGGCTGCAACCATACCCAAATACAGTTGCAATCATTTGAAGCAAAATGGGTCACAGCAATATTTTTTTTTCTGTCAGTTTCAAGTTCAACAACTGACATCATAGTTTGAGGGGTAATTATTCAAGGAATATTGACACTATAATATACTACCATTACTACTATCCTGTCACTTGAAGCACTTGCACCAGGATGTGAATGTAGATGCAAGCAGACCTGTTGTCCAATAAAGCCATACGCCTACCACTACCACCTTCAACCCCCCATTGGGGGGTTGAAGGTGGTAGTGGTAGGCGTATGACTTTCTTGGACAACAGGTCTGGGTACACACACAGGTCTTGTCAAATGTGTGTTCGGTTGTTGAGTGAGACATCTAGATGTCTAAGAGATTTTGCTTTACCTTAGTAAAGTTAATAAAATCACTGATGTAGTCTGTTGGTTTCAGTTTCAAGGAGTTTGTTCAACTGGATACTTAAAATGCTGTGTAAAGCTAATTGCTCTCCTAAGCGAATTGAGGAGAGCGATTTTTGCCCTCCTGCATTTTTCAGAATGCCAGGCCTGAATTGAAAATTTAATCTGGAAGCAAACATATCAATGTCATTTTGGGGTAATGTTTTGAAAAAATATGTTGTTCTAATTTCCATTCAGTTTGTTACTCAATCTACTCAGTTTGTCCGCCTCCACTTTACTTTGTTCCTACTCTCTGGGTGGCAAACAACCAAATGTCTCGATGCTCGCACCAGTTCTAAATATTTCTAGCCATAAGCTTACAGACACATGAGTGTGTGCACCCCCCCCCCCCCCCCATGTTATTCACGTAAGTCACAGCTGTGACATTATCCATTTGTCATTGTAATGTACGTCCGAAATCTCCCCACATAATGCCTGTAAACATAAATAAACTGCTTTTAATTGCAAGTAGTTAATTTGAAATTTTGCATCTTCCAAACTCCATCTACTTCCAGTGTTCTTATTTCCCCAAACAGCACCCCAACCAGAACCAGAAGCATCGGTCTGTATAATGACCTGTGGATTGCCATGTGAAATTTTTCTGGGGCTGTTAAGGGCATTTGATACCCACCAACTTATATCACATTTCGCATCTTCCGATAACTCCATCAATGACTTAAAGTTTCCTTCTGAATTAACAAGGGCTTGGTTTTTCTCAATTTCCAAATTTCGATAATGCAAATCTCTATATTCAACCCCTAGGCAATGTGAAACCATAATGCCACTAAGTTTTGCTATTTTTCGGATTGAATTGGATGAAGAGGACAGAATGGCCTTACCTAAAGCCTGTGATTTGTCATTCTTCTAATCAGTAATGGAAACTGTCAGGTTTTTTTTTAATTCAATATAAAGCCCAAATGTTCAATCACCTGCACAGGTGTTGAAATGGATTTCTCGTTTGAGATATAAAACCCCAAACTTTGCAGCAAATCACTGAAGCAGTTAGAAAGAAATCTATAGAGAGGTAACCCTGTGATCTTAATATTTGTAAAAATGTCAACAAATTGACCAAAGTTAGATTAGACGTCCCCTTAAATGCTTATAAAACATACCCCCGAAGCTGTTTAGCGAACTCTGTTGTTCTCGTTTGCACGAACGATCAGTGCGAAATCGCGCCAGCTTTTACCGAGTTTCGTAAATATCGATTTTCATCTGCACGCGAGTAAAGGCGTTTTACACGCGTACAAATATTAAATGGGTTTCGTAAACAGGCTGTTAGTGTCGATAGGTGTGATACTGGTCGATATTCTTAATGACAGATTATCTGTGAACTAGTTGCGTCTGATTAACTTGTCATAAAAAGCCAAGCTTCCTTTTGTTACTTTTAATAAACGAAAACAAAAGACAGCCTCTGATGTCAAAGGCGTTTTCCCAGTAATCATTTGCTTCTTAATTGGACCTTCCTTGTACGTCTAATAATTTTAAGGGTGATAATTTTATCGAAAGTCGTTTTTCCTGACGATAAACTCAAGGAGGGAGGGGGTGGAGGTAACAGAAATAGGGTTTAATATCTTCCCAGTTTTCTATAGTAACCGGAACGGGGATAGAATTACATTCAGAACCGGGAAACGGAACATGCCCGGGATAATATCAAGTAAATTCACGAGAGTAACAAGACGCATTTATTTTCGTGAAAATGAACATATTTTGTTGGCAGTCTGCTATCTCTTTATGGAAACGTTCTTTTCCTTAAGAGAAGTGTGAAAATTTAAACCCGCTTTCAACTCGTCTTCATTTTTTAGAATTGCTAGTTTTATCACCACTACCTCCTGGCATCAACTTCCTCTTCACTGCCATCACCAGTCTCCTCTGCTTGAGTCAAAGGAGACTGGTGACGTCAGTGAAGGAGGAGTTGATGTTAATGGAGGTGGTGAATAGTGAGTGATACTAGTGATTATGAAAATGAAAACGAGTTTGAACTTCGAAGCGAGTGAAGATCAAACTGTTGAAGAGGAGTCCTCTGGAACTGACTGAGAGCTACAGTAATTTGGTGTAAAAGGTGCTTCAGGAAACATGATTGTAAAAACTTCATGTGTGGAAGAGCAGACGAAATCTAACAAAGTGACGTTGGGTCAGTTTTGTTAATTTAAAAAACTTCAGTTCAGCACACAAACAGTTCTCGGGTATCGTAACCGGCTTTCGGAACCGGGAGCCCGAGAATTCATGTTCCCGGGATTAAACGTAAACCTTTTACCTAACGTAACGGCCAAAACCGACAAGCGCTATTCTCAAAAATCGCCAATTAATTTTCATTATTTTTTTTCATTTTTTGTCTCAAAAACATAGGTTATGACCCCTCGTTGAAACGAGCTCGTCGAGCTCGTTCCTACGAGGGGTCATAACCTATGTTTTTGAGACAAAAAATGAAAAAAATTAGTTATTTAAGAATTATATTTGCAAGTGCCGTCTGCTTTTCAGGTTAGGTAAAGGGTTAAACAGAAATAGATATCGAGATGCTTGTGATCTTCCAGTTGAATTATGTGTACGCAGTACGCTGTATAAAAGAAGTATATGATTACTTGTAATGTTTCGAGTGATAACATGTGATATGGTTTTCCAGTAATAAAAATAGGTTGCCCCCAAATTAAATATTCGGCCTGCTCTATTATAATCTCTGAAAATATACAAAGACGTATATTACAATCTATATTATTTGCAATATCATTGCTACAACTCAAAATAACAGTCTACCTTCGTGAATCCATTGGTATACCAGTTGGAACACGCATGGTTGAGGGCAGGGTACTTCATCACGACACATTGTGTTCTGTTTCATGAGTTGTAAAAAGCAAAGTTAACTGTTCCCCTTCCGTTCCAGAGACTTCCTGTGTGATAGTTTTTAGCTCACCTTAGACAAGCTGCGCTTTCGAATCGCTCTCCGTCCGTCGGCCGTCAACACCATGTTTTGGACTTCTCCTCCAAAGTTACTTGGCCAATTCAAGTGGAAGTTTGTATGAGTGATGGTCCCGAAGGGATATTGCGTTTTTGTTCAACTCAACATGCCCAGCCCCATAGGGAGGGGTGGGGGAAAATAGTCCAATGTTTTTTTTAAATTTTACAATTGCAGTTACAATTAATTGATATTTGGTATGCAGCTTCCTTTTGGGGTGAAGAATTAAATTTGTTCAAAGAAAGTTCGTGGAGCAATATTTGCCTTTGAAATGGGAGGAGCAAGATTTTTGGCCCCGCCCAAAATTTCTATTTTCTGAACCGATGGTCCAATTTGAACCAAATTTGGTTTGTGCTATTATTGAGCCACAAGTACATGATTCATGCAAAGGGAAAATTTCCGGCTTCCCCGTGGAAAACCCAGGAGCTAAAAATTGAAATATTTTCAAATGCCCATATTTCTCAAACCACACGGTACAGAGAACTGTTATTTGGTATGAAGCATCGTTAGGACAAGTAGAACTGAATGGTAAAAAAATGCCATCGGTTGTGCTAGGGTGTTCTGTGGGCAGCATCGAAAAATGCTGAGTTAGTTTATTTGCACACATGTTCAAAAATGTTTTCTGCAGAACCAATGATCAGAATCTTTTGATATTTGATATATAGCACCCACAATGGGTGCGGTGAGGGTCAGATATAAGTTTGTTGAAATGAAGTCCACTGGTTCATACTTGGGATCAAAACAGGAGCCAGAATGTTTAACTTGGGGAAATATGGGGAATAGTCTTTAAAAATCTTCTTCTTCAGAACCACCTGGTAGAATCTTTTAATGTTTGGCATACATCATTGTTATGAGGTCAGATCCAAGATTGTTCAAATCAAGTCCCTCGGTTAATATTTGGGCTTCCTATGGAGCCCGAATTTTAACTTAGTGCAATATAAGGGATAATCTTTAAAATATCGTCTTCTTCAGATCCACCAGTCAGAATGCTTTCACATTTGGTATACAAAATCTGTAAGAGGGGTCAGATTCAAGTCTGTTCAAACTGGGTCTCTGGGTTAATATTTGATCTCCTTATGGTAGCTCGAATTTTAACTTATTGCACTGTGAGGAAATTTCTTTAAAAATCATCTTCTTCAAATCCACCAATCCGAATGGTTTCATATTTGGTGTGCATGATCTTTAGGGGGATCAGATTCAAGTTTGTTCAAATGGAGTGGTTGGGTTTATATTCGGGATCCCTATGGAAGCAATATGGGGGATAATCTTAAAAATCTTCTTCAGATCCAGGTTCAAGTTTGTTCAAATTGGGTCTCTGTGTTCATATTTGGGTTCCCTATGGTAGTCCAGATTTTAACTTAATGCAATGTGAGGAAATTTCTTTAAAAATTTTCTTCAGATCCACCTGTCAGAGTACTTTCATTTGTTTAGATATGACATATCTGTGTGTGTGGGTGGGTGAGGGACAGATTCAAATTTGTTCAAATCGTGTGCCTGGGTTAATATTTGGGCTCCCTTTGGTAGCCCGAAGTTTAACTTTGTGCAATATGGGGAAATTTCTTTAAAAATCTTCTTTAACTTCACCAGTCACAATCCTTTCACATTTGGCATACAACATCTCTCGTTCACTATTCAGAACTCTTAGTCCGATTTTAACAAAATTTGATATGCAGGATAAGTGGGAAACAGATATTTGATTTATATGAAAGAAATTAACCCTAGCTATCATTGGACGCACTGTGTGCTCAAAATAGAAACATAATTCCTTGTTAATTTTATAAAGAGCTGAAGAATTGGAAATTTTTTATTACGTACCCTCTAGAGGCTCGTATCTAAGATTAATCCATATAGATTGTATCAAAGTGCTCCACAGGGGAGCTCCACATTTTACATTATGATTAACTGAAGAAAAGGCATGATGCTTGGACTATTTTAGTCACTCCTGAGGGGCTCAAGGATTGAGAATGGATCCTATGGGGATTGATTGCTTAATGTAGATTCATTGTTGGCCTCTGTTTATATCGGGTTCTGTTCAAGGTGAGCGCTTCAGGCTCTGTGGGGCCTCTTGTTAGGCAAAGCGATCAAATCTCTAGTTTCTTTCACAAACTACTACCCGTATATCTTTCTTTGTCTATATCATTAGCAGCAATGCACGTGTATGGTGTTATCCCAAGGTTTATACTTCTCACTCATTTTACCCAATACATAGTTATCCAAGATATGTTCATCACATTTTATGAACTGAAATAGCTGACCCCATAGACTTTAACCCTCTGCACACAGATGTCAAAATGGCAAACTTTTCAGCAGCAAATATTTCCCATAATGCAATTTAATATTGAACTAAATATACATTATTTGACAGAGCTCAGTGAGCCCTGTCAATCAAGATATAATTGGTTAAATTCATAGTTTAATATAATTGGTTAAATTCATCGAGCAACTGATCACAACACTTAAAGAATTTATCTCACCGGGGGCCAGCTCATTTATGAACATTCAGCTAAAGTGGACAGCAGAGCTAAGATGACTAGTTAATCTTGATTTTATTCTTGGGTTGCGGCCACGATATAGCCACATGTTCGGGGGGTTACTTCAAACACCAATAAATTAATAAAATCAAAATAAATAAATAAATAAATGAATGAATAAATAAATAAACATCTGGACAATCTTTCCAGTTCGCCATTGTTAAAATAAGTGTTATCAGAAGTTTTTAAGATTTTCTTTTGATACCTGCTCGAGGTACCCCTTGGCATTTGCCCAAGCTCAACTTCGTAATGAATAATAACCATTGAGATATGCCAAAGTTAAACTTTTCAAGGAAGGATATCATTGAATGTCGCATGGTACAGTCAGCGAGATTTTGTCCATGACATTCATTTTCGGCCATATACTTTATTCTCCTGACGCAGTGTGTCCGTTTCTATCCAAAAGAACTTGTTATGGTGACTCTTCGATGTATATTTTTATTTTTACGGGCGTGTGCTATCTTTTATTAAATTCTGTGCATAGTCTGATGCCCCCTGCATTGGAATAAATGTAACCGCAGGAGTAGTAATGAATAACAATAACTCAGATGCGGAAGTAAATCTAACGTGGATTCTTTATTTCACACAATCAATTTGTTTCAACACTGCCATAATAACATCTATCAAGAAGTGCACAAAGAACTCTGGAATTTACAATAAAATAAAACAAAATAACTCTTGGGCAAACAACAAATTTGTAGATGATATGCAGGATAACAATTTCCATTCATGCACCGAAATGTATTTTGTCACAAAAGACTGATTTTTTTCGCCAGATACAAGTTGGCACACCCAGCTGGAAACAGCTTCCAGAGCTCTCCCCAGCTAAGTGTACCAACTCATGTTTGGTCAAAACGTAGTCCACCCGTGTGACATCACTGACTGATGTATCTCAACATAATGAGCTCCAAGAGCTAATTCTGCTTAAGTCACAGCAGTATATGATGCAACATCCGTGAACTATATATATTGATAAGGTTACAACACATTCACCATAGTGAAACTATGAATGATACACACCTGATTGCCCCTATATTATAAATATACATGTTTTTCAAAATAATTAACAACAATGTTTACCCCAAATTAAATACAAACATTCCACTGCTTGGTAAAATAAGTTAACCCCCTACCGTTGAAAATAATAGTATTTCACTTTGTACTAAATGAAAATACAAAGTGATAAGAGTGGAGAGAACTCACGCCTAACCAATCGCTTAGTCCATTGTTGTAAATAACCACAGACTTGCATACAACATATCGGTTACCAAGTCTAATTACCACGACCAAGTCTACAAGAGTAGACTAGCACCAGAGAACATTCCAAGAAACGTAAATGGAAAGTACCCAAACAAACGCATTAAATTCTTACTGGAGCATATACCTTTTCATTGGTCACATACCCCTACACTATGACTAATTGTGCTTGCAACATGGGGGGGGGGGGGGGGGGGGTGGGGGGGGGTAAAGTCAAGTCAATCCGATCGTTTAGGCCCATGTTGCCTATTAGAGGACTCCCACCCCGGGCATAAATAACGGGGTAAAACTTACCAGTAAAACAGAGCTTGTTTATCACAGTAAACAAGCACTGCTTCACTTCCTGGGGTTCCCACAGGAAAGTTTATACCTCCGACAATAACATATTATAAAAGAGTAAACAAATATATATATATATATATATATACAATGCCTATCCTCAGTGTGACAGGTTCCAACTCAAGAATTCTGTGCAGATCATATTCCTATTCTAGCTGGATACCTACATGATAAAGAGGAATCATAGAAATGGTGGGAAAAATAAATTATATTAGAGCTGAAATTAGTAAAGCAGCATATTCGCAGTGGTGGGAGATCAGCTGTGGCCATCCAAGGCAGGCCACAGTTGATAACTCACAATCACTGAGAATAAACAACTAACTCAACAGCACAATAATGCTGGAAAAAATTCCAAAATTACAAATTAACTGAATATTACAAATTTACTGAAATACACCAATATATATTGTCACAACGCTTATATTGTTTTAATATTAAACTAATTATAAATCAGCAATGACCTAAATGCTCCAAAACTGGAAGCGGCTAGTGGACATGGCAGGCAGGACCAAGCAGCAGCTATGCTACTTTGTCCTGGCTGCCAGTTCCCTCCAAGGAACAATAATATAAAATAAGTTAATAAAATACCTGGACGAAGGTGAAAATGTCCTGTCAAATCCTAATACGGGTATTCCATGAAATCCACAGTATTTCACTACCCACAGTAATTTTCTTAACTATAATAACTTTTACTTTTTTATATTTAAATCACAACAGAATCAACGATCAGTCCACACACTTAACAAATTGGAGAGGGAATTGATCTGACCTAAACACTGCAGTTTTACTGCAGAACCTAACTAGCCAATAGAAAATTAGTTAAACTCTACTCACTTCATGCCTTTGCTGAGTGAGGGTTTCAGCAAAGCCAGTGAAGTGAAGAACTGGACTACTAGAAGGGATAATTAACCTTCTTCGTCAGTTGAATATAAATTCCATGCAGGAAACGTGGGGGGACCACGCACCCTGTCAATTGGCATAATGAGTTCTTTAACACTTCTAAATATATAATCAACGATAGTTCCGTGTCCTTCCTCTGGTCAGTTGTTTTTACTGCGTTGAGCTGCCAACATGACAGTTTTTGCGTGGTAGACACCACTTTGACTACAGCTTGCGTGAATCATTCAATAAAACGTACCACCTTCTGGGTGGGCCATTGACTGATATCATTAAACTGTCCAAGCAGCCCTCCACAGGCTACCTATGCTGACCTTTTGGGGCGTGCATTGGCTCAGGCCTGGAAGCAAACGTTTGCCGAAATGCATTGAGTAACTGAAGTAGCTGTTCCTGTCTGTTGTTCCAGCAATAATGTGTATTTCTCAAGCTACTACGTTTAACCCTTTACCTAACGAATCACCCGCCTCCGTCCGCGTAATATGCAAATTGAGCAGTTGAAAAAATTAAATTTTTCAAAATATTTCAACAAAACTATATCATGTGACCCCTCAGTGGAACGAGCTCATTGAGCTCGTTCCACAGAGGGGTCACATGATATGGTGTTGTTGAATTTTTTTGAAAAATTGTAGAACATTATATTTAAAATAATAAATTTTGAAATCGTCTGCGTTGGGTAAAGGGTTAACAAAATGGTTTAACATCACAGCTTTTCACTTGATGACGGGTTGACCATCGAGACCCCTCCCACAACCATACATTCAAATCCTAGTTCCACCTAAGGAATACACAACAACAGATCTTCAAACCGATCATCTTACTATTCGGTCAGCAAATGTCAGTGCTGTATAACCCTTTACCTAACGAATCGGCCGCATCGGTCCACGTAATTTATAAATTTAGCATTAAAAAAAACAAACATTTTCAAAACATTTTCGCAAAACCATATCATACGACCCTCATTGGAATGAGCTCGTTCCAGTGAAAGGTCAAGTGATATGGTTGTTACGAAATTTTTGGAAAATTTAAAAAAAAAAATAATAGTTTTGATATCTCGTGCGTTGAGCTGAGGATTAAAAATTACTTCGTTGTCATTTCAGAGGGAAGACTGGTAATAAGCTGATTCTCTGGCTGAGTGGATTTCAAAACTTAACTTACGAGAACCAGGTTAAGTACATTAGTGAGCTTGCAGATATTATGACCAGTGAGTATAACGCACTCTGTTATGCTTAAGGGATATCTGTTTCTTAGTTATTTTGCTATGAATGTATCTTGCGCCCGATACTGCGATCACACTCGGGTATACAACATATTTGCATTGATGACTTATCGTCAGTGGGTTTCCAAACGCTCTGAACACCTTTTTTACAGATTCGAAATCTACGAGTCCGATTACATAAGATGTACAAGAACAGGAGCAATTCATCCGGAGGAATTGTGTTTTTTTGGTCCCAAATGTTCGCATATAGTTCCAAAATGTATTTTCAAAGCATTTTTCCAACAAATAGCGAGTGCTCATTCTAAAATGTCGTATCTCAAATCCTGCCCTGTAAACTGAGGCAATCAACATTTTTTATGATAGGTGGAAACGAAATGGTCAGAAAGCCTTGACAAACCAATCCGACATTGAATAAGACAGGTCATAAAATGACCGAAATATGATCAGTTCAGAAAATGTTGTATCACTGCGATGACAGTTAGTTAACTTTCCAATAAGGCTGTCACGATTAATCGATTAATCGATTGTTGATCGGCCACGGCGAAATCGATTAGTATTTTTCGTTGTCGAATAACCGGTAAATTATATCCCGTTTTAGTCGTTTAATAATTAAAAGAAAATGTGTTGAAAAAACTATTGTTTCTAAAGGTAAAGAGTTAAGAACATCGATGTTAAACCTCAATAAGCTATTGGAAGCATTTGTCTTTCAGGTACATTCATCAAAGCTTTGATGTTCTGAACTTTTGAACCGTCAGTGTAATAATCAAGACCGGTCGGCAGTTGCGAAGTTCGCAACTGCCGACCGGTCTTGATTATTACACTGACGGTTCAAAAGTTCAGAACATCAAAGCTTTGAGTGTAACTAAAAGAGGATCGTCTTCGTTGTTTACTTGAGGTAGGTCAACTGACTTCAACTTCATTTTTATCGACTTCACAGAGAAGGAGATGGGGGTCATCTAGGTACGATCAATCGATTATCATCGATTATTTGCGACGATTAATCGATTCCTAAATTAAAAAATCGTGACAGCCCCACTTTCCAAATGTCGTATCACCACCTAAAAGTCATTTTTTTCTCACCGAAAATACCTCCAATACATTCTAAATGTTATTTGAGACAACGAATACTGTGTTCTGAATGAGGAGCTACAGTTACTCTGTTTTGTGTGCCCCCTATTTGGAGTTATTCATTTTTTTGTCTCTCCTGAAAAGTTTGGAAATTCCTGACACGACATTATAGAAGCCCGGCGACATTATGCGACTTGAGTTTAAATGCGATAGAGGTAGTAATCAGATGCATAATATTGTGGACCGCACTGCTTAAATTTTTTTCTAAAACGACTGAAATAAAAATTAGAGGGGTGTCATTTGTGTGCAAAGCACACTATAGTATATCCCCGCATTCGCATTTGTGATTATTGTCGCGGCCGAATCAAAAATCCAAAACCTTTATGCACATAGACAGACCCTATGAATGAACATGAACACACTTTCAATGTTTCGAATTGAAACCCCTAGGAGTTTTTCGCCGGAAACCATTCCTCTAACGACAAAAGTGGTGCCCCTTACGCCCCCGAGGGCCGAATCAAAAATCCAAAACCTTTATGCTCATCTACAGACCCTATTGATTAACATGAACACACTTTTAGTGTTTCGAATTGAAACTCCTAGGAGTTTTTCTCCGGAAACCATTCCTCTAAGGTGCCCCTTGCGCCCCTAGGGGGCCGAATCAAAAATCCAAAACCTTTATGCACATCTACAGACCCTACTAATGAACATGAACACACTTTCAGTGTTTCGAATTGAAACTCCTAGCAGTTTTTCACCGGCAACCATTCCTCTAACGACAAAAATGGTGCCCTTTGTGCCCCTCGGGGCCGAATCAAAAATCCAAAACCTTTGTGCACATCTACAGACCCTATGAATGAACATGAAGACACTTTCAATGTTTCGAATTGAAACCCCTAGGAGTTTTTCACCGGAAACCATTCCTCTAACGACAAAAGTGGTGCCCCTTACGCCCCCGAGGGCCGAATCAAACATCCAATACTTTTATGCACATCTACAGACCATATGAATGAACATGAACACACTTTCAATGTTTCGAATTGAAACACCTAGGAGTTTTTCGCCGGAAACCATTCCTCTAACGACAAAAGTGGTGCCCCTTACGCCCCCGAGGGCCGATTCAAAAATCCAAAACCTTTATGCACATCTACAGACCCTATGAATGAACATGAACACACTTTCAATGTTTCGAATTGAAACCCCTAGGAGTTTTTCGCCGGAAACCATTCCCGGACGTACGGACGGACGGACGGACGGAGACGACCAATATATCCCCGCATTTTTTCAAATGCGGGGATAATTATGTAACGTCAAAGATTCCTTTGTTGTCCGACGCGACCTGGAAATGTTAGCCGAATACCGCATTTATGTTCCGAAGGTGCCACATGCATGTCTGGCATATTTTGTAAGTACCTGGAGTTTAAATGAAGATGAGAAAACACTTATTATATATGCGAAGATGCGATGAAAGCAGTAATCAGCCACATAAAATTGCGGTTAGCACCACCTCGAAAGAAAAAGGAAAAAAAAATGATAAAGTAAAAATTATGTGCCGTCAAAGACTCCTCTCGATCTCGGTGGCAACCCGGAAATGTTGGCCGAATACCACATTTATGTTCCGAAAGTGCCACATTCATGTCTGGTAGCTTTTGTAAGTACTTTGGGTTTAAACAGGGGCGGTGGAAACTCGATAAAAGTGGAGGGGCACAAATTCACAATGCTACCATGGTCCGATCCAGCGTGAAAAAGGTTACAATCGTATATCGGTAAATGTACCATGACTCGCTATAGTCTCCCGTTTAGATGAATATTATGCCGTTGGGTGGTCAGTGTCCTATCCATCTTCCAGCCCGAAGGCCGGGTCGAACCATGGACCTTTCGGTTTGAAGTCCAATGCCGCCACCACTGAACCACCGCGCTCCCAATATAAGAATTGAAATTAGTTACTGATAGTGGCAGTAAACTCACCTGATCGACTTCAGAATCTGTCTTGTCTCTGAAAACAAACATCAATAATCAATTGCATTGTTATCCAATTAATACCAATTGTTTCACGTGTCTATTCATCTGACCGACTTATCGTCTCCTGAGTTCCAATATGTTCTATGTGCCTACTGGCACATAGAACACATTGGAACTTGGGGGACTTTATGTCAAATTCAATCATTTCGGACTCACCTCGTATTGAAAATTGTCTTTTCGATAGAGTTATCTCCCTTAAAAGTATTCGTCGAGCGAGGAAGGTCCAGTTAGAATTGTTGAAAAAACACCTATGACTTCATTAGAAAATAAGCCAAGTTTCCTTTTGTTACTTTTAATATACGAAAACAACAGACAGAACTTCGTTTATGAAAAGTAACAAAATGAAACTCGGCTTTTGATGGCAATTTAATTTGAAGCATCTAGTTCACAGATTTATTTATTTATTTATTGGTGTTTAAGGTCACACACACAGTTTTACGGGTGGAGAAAGCCGGAGTACCCGGAGAGAACCACCGAGCAACGGCGAGCAACTGTCAGTTCCCCAGCATTCTAACTCCACACAAGCAGGGTTAGCATTGGTTGAAGACAAGTGCACCTTCGACGTGCATTACATCTCAGTACACAACGCCACCGTGCTCCCACGTGGGCAATGGGGGTGAAGGGTCTTGCCCAAGGACACAACGCGGTTGCCACAGGTGGGATTCGAACCGAGGACCTATCGGCTCGCAGCCTGCACCTCTACCTACTAAGCCACCGCGCCCCCACTAGTCACAGATAATCAGTCATTAAGAATATCTATCAGTATTACACCTCTCAACACTAAGTCTCCACATTCGATCTTTGTTTAGCGAATGTGTCTTTACAGTAATATGCACGTTTTCATTCTTCGCTGGATAAAAAGGAAACCTCACCTCGTGAACTTTTATATTGATGGAAAGGGCAGCGCCTGTATTGTACGTCACGACATTCACAATGTTGATAATGAAGAGATAAAAGTAACAGAACATCAAAATATGGTGAAAACGCCGTTTCCATATTTTTAAAGGAGGTTTAACCCTTTACCTAACGTAACGGCAAAAACCGGCCAGCGCTATAGTAAAAAATCGTCAATTAATTTTCATTATTTTTTTCATTTTTTGTCTCAAGAACAAAGGTTATGACCCCTCGTTGGAACGAGCTTGTCGAGCTCGTTCCAACGAGGGGTCATAACCTATGTTTTTGAGACAAAAAATGAAAACAATTAGTTATTCAAGAATTATTTTTGCAAGTGTCGTCTGCTTTTCATGTTAGGTAAAGGGTTAACAGAGAATAATAGTCAATCGTTCTAGCTCATTGGGGAAAAAATTGTAAAAAAAACAGCTTCTGTATTTTTATACTACTCTACAGGAAAATGCCGGAAGTTTGTGAATGATGCGCATATCGAAATTCGACAGTTCAATCTTTATATGAATTTTTCACATCCAAGTGTGACATTTCCTGATTGCAAAAGGTATTAAGTGGGAGCTAACTTTCCCGTAAATCTCTTCCAATTACAAAAATTGTCAGATATGTTTCTCGCCATAACGTTAGAGTTCCCGGGGATGGGGAGCAAAGCTGACTTACTGCATGTCTCGCGAAATTGGCCAGAAAGTTTGACAAATCAATTAATCTTTTATCAGAAAAATAAGTCAGAAGAAAAGATAAACGAAAACAGGACCGAACACAAGACTACCAAAAGTGTCGCACGAGTTATCCGTTATAATTATTGATTTTTCAATTTTTCCAAAAATATCAACAAGGTCATATCACGTGACCCCTCATTAGAGCGAGATCGTCATCTCGTTCCAGATTGAAGATACGTTGTGAGTAGTAGTGCTCGCACGTTTCGAGGGTAGTTTGCCGGACCCCGGTGCCGGACCCCGGAAGTGACGTCATGTCACGTGACCTAGTGGCGCCATGTTGTGTTGTCATGGTAACCCGCGTGAGCGGCCATGTTGTGACGTCATCTCCATAGTGATACGTGGTGTTAGTACGCATGCGCAGCCCGTGTTGTTAGGGTGATACGAGCTTCCGTCGTCCATTTTGTATACTGGAGGCCGCCATCTTGGTTTCTATGGTAGCACGTGATTGCTATGTTACCCAATTGTTCTGCAATAAGACGGGGTATGTTCGGAGGGTGTGTTCGATTGTAGAAGAGTAAATTTAATTACCACAAACAACCCGACAGTCCCTCCAAATCACCAAAATCCACCCCAACTTTTACTATTTCGAATTCTTCCAGAATTTTCTGCTTTTATCTATATATGCAATAGTTTTCCTCTATCTGGTCCTGTTCCTTTGTTCTAGAGTATACTCCAGTGGCATAGAAGAGCCTATTAGTTGGAACAGTTTACCTTATTATTGCTATATTTAGCAATTTCTGGTCTATTCTTGTTAGTTCTGCCCCCATTCTAAGTACTCTTGTTGTTTCATTTATCTAGATCATTTATATAAATTATAACTAACCAATCAGATTGCTTGATTTCCCATAATCTGTATGCAGAGTTATCTCCCTTCTGTATAATGAAAGACTATATCCAATGGCCATATCCCCGGCACCCCAATTTCGGCACCCCTTTTTTTGAAAAGCATATGGCCTTCGGCACCCCTTTTTTGTCGTATGAGGCCATGAGGGCTATGTAAAAGCCCTCAATGAGTCCTTATTTATTATCCCTCATACCCTCATTGAATTTTGAGGTTATGAGGACCATTAAAAATCCCTCAATGAGGAAGAATTTACTACGACTCTTATCCTCATTTCAGTATTTAACAGGTATATCCTATGGAATCCCATTTTGGAAAACGCCAGTGGAATCCCTTCTTGTCGTATGAGGCCATGAGGGCTATGTAAAAGCCCTCAATGAATCCTCATTTACTATCTCTCATAGCCTCATTGAATTTTGAGGTTATGAGGACCATTACAAATCCCTCAGTGAGGCATAATTTACTACGACTCTTAGCCTCATCTCGGTATTTGAGGATACCCATTGCCTGGTATTGTATTATTTGAGGATACCTATCGAGGATACCTTTTATAGGATACTTATCTGAGGATACTATATAGGCTGTTCATATCCCTATAGGTCTCTTGCTGGCCCTTAGTACTATTAATCCACCTGATGCTTTATGCTATCCTATGACTGGTATAGGTAGTATGCAATGCTAGGCATAGGGGTATTGTGGGTAGGGGTACTGCCTGGTAGTTTAGAACGGTACTATAGTATGGGCGGTATATACACTTATAGGCCCCTGTTAGTGCTTGGTACTATTAACCAACCGATTGCTTTGTTTTATTATATGGCTGGTATATGTAGTACGTTATTGTAGACCTAGTGATTTTGTGGGAGTGAGGGTAATGCTTGGTAGTTTAGAACGGTTGTATAGCATAGGCTGTACATATCCCTGTAGGTCTCTTGCTGGCCCTTGGTACTACTGATCTATCGGATGCTTCATATTATTGAGCGGTATTCTGGGGTCGGGGTCAATGCCTGGTAATACAGAACGGCAGCAGAGTATGGTTGGTATATTTCCCTATAGGTCCCATTCTAACCATTCATAGTATTAACCTACCAAATGCTTTGTATCACCCTGTTACTGGTAAGGTGGTACTTAATACAGTAGTTCCTACCTTATTCCGAGTACTCTTGTTGTTTCATTTATCTAGATCATTTATATAAATTATAACTAACCAATCAGATTGCTTGATTTCCCATAATCTGTATGCAGAGTTATCTCCCTTCTGTATAATGAAAGACTATATCCAATGGCAATATCCCATGGAATCCCATTTTGGAAAACGCCCGTGGCTATGGGATCCCTTTTTTGTCGTATGAGGCCATGAGGGCTATGTAAAAGCCCTCAATGAGTCCTCATTTATTATCCCTCATACCCTCATTGAATTTTGAGGTTATGAGGACCATTAAAAATCCCTCATTGAGGAATTTTTAATACGACTCTTATCCTCATTTCAGAAAAAAGGGGTGCCGAAGGCCATATGTTTTTCAAAAAAGGGGTGCCGAAATTGGGGTGCCTTCTGAAGAATCCCATTTTTCTGAAATGAGGATAAGAGTCGTAGTAAATTCTTCCTCATTGAGGGATTTTTAATGGTCCTCATAACCTCAAAATTCAATGAGGGTATGAGGGATAATAAATGAGGACTCATTGAGGGCTTTTACATAGCCCTCATGGCCTCATACGACAAAAAGGGATCCCATAGCCACGGGCGTTTTCCAAAATGGGATTCCATGGGATATTGCCATAGGATATAGTCTTTCATTATACAGAAGGGAGATAACTCTGCATACAGATTATGGGAAATCAAGCAATCTGATTGGTTAGTTATAATTTATATAAATGATCTAGATAAATGAAACAACAAGAGTACTCGGAATAAGGTAGGAACTACTGTATTAAGTACCACCTTACCAGTAACAGGGTGATACAAAGCATTTGGTAGGTTAATACTATGAATGGTTAGAATGGGACCTATAGGGAAATATACCAACCATACTCTGCTGCCGTTCTGTATTACCAGGCATTGACCCCGACCCCAGAATACCGCTCAATAATATGAAGCATCTGGTGGATCAGTAGTACCAAGGGCCAGCAAGAGACCTACAGGGATATGTACAGCCTATGCTATACTACCGTTCTAAACTACCAAGCATTACCCCCACCCCCACAAAATCACTAGGTCTACCATAACGTACTACATATACCAGCCATATAATGAAACAAAGCAATCGGTTGGTTAATGGTACCAAGCACTAACAGGGGCCTATAAGTGTATATACCGCCCATACTATAGCACCGTTCTAAACTACCAGGCAGTACCCCTACCCACAATACCCCTATCCCTAGCATTGCATATTACCTATACCAGTCATAGGATAGCATAAAGCATCAGGTGGATTAATAGTACTAAGGGCCAGCAAGAGACCTATAGGGATATGAACAGTCTATATAGTATCCTCAGATAAGTATCCTATAAAAGGTATCCTCGATAGGTATCCTCGAATAATACAATACCAGGCCATGGGTATCCTCAAATACCGAGATGAGGCTAAGAGTCGTAGTAAATTATGCCTCATTGAGGGATTTGTAATGGTCCTCATAACCTCAAAATTCAATGAGGCTATGAGGGATAGTAATGAGGATTCATTGAGGGCTTTTACATAGCCCTCATGGCCTCATACGACAAAAAGGGATTCCACGGGCGTTTTCCAAAATGGGATTCCATAGGATATACCTGTTAAATACTGAAATGAGGATAAGAGTCGTAGTACATTCTTCCTCATTGAGGGATTTTTAATGGTCCTCATAACCTCAAAATTCAATGAGGGTATGAGGGATAATAAATGAGGACTCATTGAGGGCTTTTACATAGCCCCCATGGCCTCATACGACAAAAAAGGGGTGCCGAAGGCCATATGCTTTTCAAAAAAAGGGGTGCCGAAATTGGGGTGCCGGGGATATTGCCATTGGATATAGTCTTTCATTATACAGAAGGGAGATAACTCTGCATACAGATTATGGGAAATCAAGCAATCTGATTGGTTAGTTATAATTTATATAAATGATCTAGATAAATGAAACAACAAGAGTACTTAGAATAGGGGCAGAACTAACAAGAATAGGCCAGAAATTGCTAAATATAGCAATAATAAGGTAAACTGTTCCAACTAATAGGCCCTTCTACGCTACTGGAGTATACTCTAGAACAAAGGAACAGGGCCAGATAGAGGAAAACTATTGCATATATAGATAAAAGCAGAGAATTCTGGAAGAATTCGAAATAGTAAAAGTTGGGGTGGATTTTGGTGATTTGGAGGGATTGTCGGGTTGTTTGTGGTAATTAGATTTACTCTTCTACAATCGAACACACCCTCCGAACATACCCCGTCTTATTTCAGAACAATTGGGTAACATAGCAATCACGTGCTACCATAGAAACCAAGATGACGGCCTCCAGTATACAAAATGGACGACGGAAGATCGTATCACCCTAACAACACGCGCTGCGCATGCGTACTACCACCACGTATCACTATGGAGATGACGTCACAACATGGCCGCTCACGCGGGTTACCATGACCACACAACATGGCGCCACTAGGTCACGTGACATGACGTCACTTCCGGGGTCCGGCACCGGGGTCCGGCAAACTACCCTCGAAACGTGCGAGCACTACTACTGTTGTGTAATCAACTTTGCGTCTGTGTAACTGAACCAATAAAATGATTGTATATTGTGCTTCTAACAGGCAAACATTTAATAGAATGCTATATATTCTTAATGTTGTCTTTTTCTCGTGTAAGTACCAGAATGCAGTGTGAAGTATACGGAATTTGAGTGTCGAGCCATTTTTAAAAGAACCACTTTAAGTGTCAAGATGTAGGAACAGATTTAGGATATGGACACGTACCACGTCATCGATATGTACTCACTGTTCTTTTACACATTGAGTACTAGAACATAAGCATATCTGGGAAACTGGGTAACAGTGGTTAACTGTGAATGTAAAGGAACCAACGAGCCTCGGGATGCTAGAGGTCGCATGTGCTCATGAGCTGAATGTGTTGTACTCACATTGAGTATTAACACACAAGCAAATTTCGGCACATACTAGGGTTTAATCCCGGGAAAGGGAATTCCCGGGGTTCCCGGTTCCGAAAGCCGGTCACGATACCTGGTGAATCTATAGCACGGAACCTGGAATCAGGCATGGCACTGTTTGTGTGTTGAACTCAAGTTTTGTAAATTGAAAAACTGCCCAACGTAAAATTAAGGTTTCTTCAGCCCTTGAAATATTCAGAATCCAGTAAACACGAAAAGATTTGCGAACCATACAACCTGAAATTAGTGCTAGCTGCAACAAAGACTAATTATTATAACTTGGCTGAAACATTTCATGAATATTTGAGTGATAAAAGCCAGGCTTCATCCTTGAACGTTATTCAATAGAGGGGTGTGATAAATAGGCCTGCAGTACAGTCAACGTGGACTGGTCGTAATCTACGCGTGGACAGTGATTTCCACGCATGCGTTTACCAGGCAAAAAAAAATCATCAGCAGAAACTTTTAATTAATGAAGCACCGGATTGTACCCGGTGCTTCATTAATTATTTGTTTTTATGATTATTCCTATAATTAGTGTTTGGAATCTAATATTATTGCGTCCGTGGAAATATTGCCCATCCGTGGGAAGTGACCAGTCCCTGGCGGCCGTTCAGTATCATATGATCCTTCATTGGAACAAGTGTGAACTCGTTCCACTGCGGTGTTTTGAAGCAAAAAAAAATTTTTTTTTAATTATTTCGTCTGCTATTCGTGTCAGGTGACGGGTAGGTATTCGTCTGTGTCGATTAACGACTCAATCCCACCATCACTGACAGTACATTCAACGGATCTCCATTTTTTCAGACTCTGACAGACTAGTTGTGTCGTTAGATTTCACACAAGATGAGGACCAGGTGGAAGCTGCTTATTGCGTTACAACAGGTAAATGACTATAATACAAGGAGAGTAATTCACAGAGAAAGCGCTTACCTGGCGGAATATCCTATCATTTCATATTTTCATGCAGCTGCCAAAAGGAAATTCAACCGAGTAGCCATTAAAGCTTCACCAAGCTGTATAACATGGTACTGGTCCAGGTCATGAGAACTTCACATAAATACTAGATTCCAGCTGTTGTTTACGGTATAGTGGCTTAGGTGTTGGACCCCTGTTATTGTCGTGAGTTTAATTACCAGCGGGGGATCAGAAATTATTATTCTCAATTTCTCCAACACGTGATTGGTTGTTTCAAAATACAGATAAAGGCCGGGGCAGTCTTCATCTGAGGCCAACCACAGTATTTTCGTCGTTCTGTCGCCAGCGTGTTTCGCAGTTTCATGCAGCCACCTGACCGAAATGAAATTGAACCCAGTAATCATGAAATCTTCACAACGTTGTTTGACCTGGTATCGGTCCCTCGGTTTGGTTCTGTTCCCTCGTTTGTAAATTATTGGCTTCCAATACGACCTGCGAGCAAATGACGCATATTTTTGAAAAATGGTCAAATTCTCGCAATCATAACTGACGGGTAAACATTCAAAGGAACATAAATCTTTTCAAATAAGGTCGCATATCTGAGCCTCATTCCTCCTCCAAAATGTGTGATTTCAATAGGTATGGTTGGTAATAAATGTCTATAAACGAACGATTTTTGTCACCCCTGTCGCATATTTTGTATAATATTTCCTTCGGAAGCCTTTAATTTATAGACAGAGTAAAACACAGCAAGTGGTAGTGTAATACTCGGTTGTGATGAGACATCGATGAAAATGGGAATTTCGAGAGGTGTGGGGGGGGGAGGGTGCGAATATTGGGTTCATAATTACTCAACCCAGTTGATTTGGTTTAATAGCTAAACAAACTATTCAGGCTACAACCTTTAACTCTTTTGGCGCGACAGGCGACTAAAGTCGGCAGAGGGCAGACTACGGAAAGGTACTGCAGTAGTCATTTTAGCCAACTGTGTGTTTCCATTTCCAAATGTTTTTAACCCTTTACCCAGCGCAGACGATATCAAAATTTATTATTTTAAATATTATTTTTTCAAATTTTTCAAAAAATTTCAACAAAACCATATCATGTGACACCTCGTTGGAACGAGCTCGACGAGTTCGTTCCAACGAGGGGTCACATGATATGGTTTTGTTGAATGGTTTTTTTTTAAAATAATAATTTTTCAACTGCTGAAGTTGCATATTACTCGTGGAAAGAAACTGTTATCTAATTTGCTGCGCTTCAAAGTTTACCCTAAATCTCCGCACAAGCCATATCTTGTTTACTATTTGTGCCATCAAACTATGATGGCGACTCCAACTTGAGGAAACTCAAAAACACACTCTTGCATCATGGCTGTTCCACCTTTGCACATAGTAATTTTTGGCTGTGATGGTTTTTATGTCGCAAAACAATACAGAGAGTCCCGTGATTAATGGAACAATAACTTGGCGTTACTGGCATCAGGCATTCTACGATTTTCTTATTTATTATTTTTTATTTATATGGTGTTTAAGGCCACATACTTATGCACAATGGCTAATCAGGTTCGCGACAGTTTTACTTTGGAGGAGGCTGGAGTGCCCGGAGAGAACCACCGAGCATCGACGAGCAACTGTCAACTCCTCAACATTCTAACTCTGTTCAAGCTCCGCTCAAGCAGGGTTACAGCCGTTGAAGACATGTGCACCATCGACATGCAGTACGCCTTAGTACACGGCGTCAGCGTGCCCCCATGTAGGCAACCGGGATAAAGTGGCTTGCCTATGGATACACCACGGGTCGTCCCGGACGATGATCGAACTCGGGACCTCTAGCATTGAAGTCCAACAGTCTACCACCGAGCCACCGCGATACCGTACGATTCTGTTATTTTTTTTCACTTGTAAACTCTTTGTGAAACGCAGTACTCAAAAACAATAAATGAGATGAAGACGACATTTCATAGGCAATTAGTTGTATCGACAGACTTCAAAAACGTCGAAATAAAATTTTACCGCACGAGACAGAAATGTTCAAATCTGGAGATGTGATGTCAGTAGTAAATCATGTACCCGGTGGGCTCATATTTTGCGAGATCTCATCAGGGGATCGCATGTGATGTCATAGACACGTGATCCAGTAACGTAATGTTGGGTTGTGATAGTAGCCTGCGGAACAGTCATGTTGTGACGCAATGACCAATTGCGCATGAGTCCATTTTGTTTATTAGGGGCCTGCGACTGCTATTTCTTTTTATGGTGACACGTGGTTGCATTTCAAATGAAAGACCTACAATAGGGAGAGGATGTGTTCTAGGGCGACTGTCTAATTACCCTAATGAACCGACAACTGCATAAAATCAGACAAACTAACTTCATTTTGCCCCAAGTCTTCTAGACGCATGTCGGTATGAGTAGCACGCAGTGCCAGGATATCTTAACCCTTTACCCAACGTAACGGCCAAAACCGGCCAGCGCTGTTCTAAAAAATCGCCAATAAATTTTCATTATATTTTCATTTTTTGTCTCAAAAACATAGGTTATGACCCCTCGTTGGAACGAGCTCGTCGAGCTCGTTCCAACGAGGGGTCATAACCTATGTTTTTGAGACAAAAAAATGAAAAAAATTAGTTATTCAAGAATTTTTTTGCAAGTGTCGTCTGCTTTTCATGTTAGATAAAGGGTTAAAAGGTGAGTTCTATTCAGTGGAAGTCTAACTAATTATCTAAATCGACCCGACGACCATTTATTAAGTTCGGATTATTCCAGCATCCTTGGCATATTTCCATTGCGGCTGTTCTCATTTTCTGGACCTATATCAGCTATGTTGTTGTTTCTATCTGCCCAAACCTACTCGCGAGTTCCGGATTATACTCTTGTGGCATATAGCAGCTGTTCAGTTTTAACAGTTTTAGCTTATTGTTACTATTTTAAGGGAGGAACTGTCTGTTCTATCTGTTTCTAACCCTATTCCGGGATACGCCTGTTCTTGTTCCAACTGCGCCGATACATGTATAATCGCTCCGCATCGTCCAGTAAGATCGCTTTACTGAACCTAGCTAAATCCGAGAGCTTGGGGGTGGGGGGGGGGGGGGGTGGGGGGGGGGGGGGGTATCAAGCGTTTTTTCTTTGATACATACGGCAATCTTAATTGTTGCCACTGTTTTTATTATGCGCACTCTAGACAAATTATATTGGGTAGATCCATCGATGAATAATTCAAAACACAAATCATCTGTTCGCTGTCTTACGATTCCCTCTGCTATGCGTATGAGGAACGCAGAGGATTCAGTCCCCTAGAATTTCAGACAAAACATTCACAAATGTGTCGAACTTATTTTTTCGGGCCTAATAGACATGTGCACTGAACTTAGTGAGAAACAGCAAAGAAAAATATTTTCGATTAAAGTTCGACTGTTTCATTGAAATCTCATTTGCGACATTCTGGATATTTTCCAGTGGTGCTTTTGACGTTAAGCGTCACTGGAACGTGACAATGATTCTCTGGGCCTCCCGTTCGAAGGATATACAGTTTTATAACTTTAATATTTTCCCAATACGTTACAGCTGGATATAAAACTTTCCTTTCTTTCTTTCGCACGTATAGTACTGTTACAAAAATACGTGTACAATGGTCAATACAACGCATACGATGACAAGATGACGTAATATTGTCTACAATTGAATGAATTCTATTCATACGAGATTATCCACCCCTGGGTTCTAAAGCATGGCTGATGACACCTTCTTGATATCGTCCCTTGAGTTCCAAAGCATTGCCGGCTGGGCCTTCTTGATCATCGTCCCTTGAGTGCTAAAGGATTGCCGATTGGGCCTTCTTGACCATTGGTTCTAAAGCATTGTCGATGGCACCTTCTTGATTTTGGTCCCTTGAGTGCTAAAACATTGCCGATCGTGCCTTCTTGATTATTGTCCCTTGAGTGCTAACGCGCTGCGGATGGCACACTCGTGGTTATCGTTCCTTTAGTGCTAAATCATTGCTGATGGTGCCTTCTTGATTATCGTCCCTTAGGTGTTAAAACATTGCCGATTGTGCCTTCTTGATTATTGTCCCTTGAGTGCTAACGCTCTGCGGATGGCACACTCGTGGTTATCGTTCCTTTAGTGCTAAATCATTGCTGATGGTGCCTTCTTGATTATCGTCCCTTAGGTGTTAAAACATTGCCGATTGTGCCTTCCTGATTATCGTCCGTTAAGTGCTAAAGGATTGCTATTGGAACTTTCTTGATTATCGTCCCTTGGTGCTAAAGAATTGCGACGGAGCCATCCTGATTATCGTGCCTTGGGCGCTAAAGCTTTGCCGATGGTGCCTTCTTGATTATCGTCCTTTGAGT
The DNA here is from genome assembly GCA_031216915.1 of Pictodentalium vernedei. NCBI lineage: Eukaryota > Metazoa > Mollusca > Scaphopoda > Dentaliida > Dentaliidae > Pictodentalium > Pictodentalium vernedei. Next base: position 159,607,556 of record CM062296.1, read on the forward strand.
GTTAAGGCATTGCCGATGGCACCTTTTTGATTATCGCCCCTTGACTGCTAAAGCATTGTCGATGTTGCCTCCGTGATTATCCTACCTTGGGTGCTAAGGCATTGCTGATGGAACCTTCTTGATTATCGTCCCTTGAGTACTAAAATATTGTCTTCTTGTTTATCGTCCCTTGGGTGCTAAAGCATTGCCGGTAGAGCCTTCCTGATTATCGTGCCTTGTGTGCTAAAGAATTATCGATGGTGCCTTCTTGATTATCGTTCCTAGAGTGCTAAAGCATTGTCGATGGCACCTTTTTGATTATCGTCCCTTGAGTGTTAAAGCTTTGTCGATGTTGCCTTCTTGATTGTCGTCCCTTGGGTGTTAAAGCATTGCCGATGTTGCCTTCGTGATTATCGTCCATTGGGTGCAAAAGTATTGCCAATGGTGCCTTCTTGATTATCGTCCCTTGAGTGCTAACACATTGTCAATGTTGCCTTCGTGATTATCGTCCCTTGGGTGCTAAAGCTTTGTCGATGTTGCCTTCGTGTTTCTCGTCCCTTGGGTACTAAATCATTGCCGATGTTGCCTTCGTGATTATCGTCCATTGGGCGCTAAGGCATTGCCAATGGTGCCTTCGTGATTATCGTCCCTTGGGTGCTAAAGCTTTGTCGATGTTGCCTTCGTGTTTCTCGTCCCTTGGGTACTAAATCATTGCCGATGTTGCCTTCGTGATTATCGTCCCTTGGGTGCTAAGGCATTGCCAATAGTGCCCTCTTCATTATCGTCATTTGAGTGCTAAAGCATTGTCGATGGGGCATTGTAGTACTCCGAGAGCGATATGTGAAACGCATTTCTCCATAACTATAGAATATAAAGCAACCATCTTCAGCAAGCAGTTCCAATTATTAATGGTGTCGTTTACGTTGCGGTGACCTCAAAACTCTAGAGGCTATAATGCCATTATTGTCAAAAAACGCGAGACATGATCGTACACATCTTGTGACGCTCAGACCTCAATTACTGCAAATGATCTTGAAAGGACATTACACTGGCAGTTACATGAATAATTGAAATCGCTCAAACTAAGAAACTTGAACAGAACGAAGTCGAATACAACAGTATTGCAAACTAGACTTTATGATTCTGGAGAATCATGGCTTTTCCAGATGAGATTCCATGATTCTTCATGACGCCACAGTGTCTGATGAATTGTTTTTAACTGTCTCACTGAAGTTCCTCCATTGATTTTAAGAGAAAGGTGAATATAGTAGTCTCAAATGACTCAGTTTGATAAAACATTGTTTACGTAAAAAACATCATTAACGGTGGAGGGGTTAATATCAATATTGTCGCCCTACGAGTCAATGTCCGACAAAGAGAGTTATGTTTGTTTGACACATACCCACTGAGTGCTGTGTCTGTTTGAAAATGGTCCATTTTATCTCAAATGTATCAAAAATATTGATGTCTGGTCCTGTATCAATTATCTCCTATTAGACCACAGTTGTTATGCATTATTATGTCATTTTTTCACACCTTGTAGAGCTCACCTATCACATGTCTGTAAATAGCAGAAGTAAATTTCTCTCCAATTGGTTTTTCCCCGTAGGATTAGTTTTATTTATTACAATGAAGATATCCATACATACAACGACAAACATGAAGTTATTACATTCATAAATAGGAAGTGTTGTTTGTACATATGTGTAGATAAAATATACCCTGGGACGGAGAAGGGGAGTATAGGCGTCTTACAAACTAGTATATATCTAGCCCCACTTCCGGGAAAATCTTGGCGCCATGCACCACTGCATTTGATAAACGCCTTACAGAGTAGTAAATATACCTGCCCCCCTTCCCATGTTGGGGACCCCCACCTTTTATTGTAAGGTTCCTTAGGCACAACATAGCGTCAGTAAGATGGATATATACTGCCACGTCGCCACCCTGGGGCAGAGGAGGGGCAGTGTATAGCCGTTTTACAGACTAGTATATACCTGGACCCACTGTCGGGGAAATGCTATAGTGTCAACACTATTTGATATTATAAGTAACTGATCCCATTGCAGCTAACGTTATTTACTGCTTTCTTATTATGCAGTGGCGGGGCGCGGTGGCATTGTGGTAGCCGGTTCTCGTCAGATCACCGAAGTAAAGCAACGTTGAGCCTGGTTTATCATTGGATGGGTGGCCGTCTGAGCGATCAATTCGGACTCCCATGCTGTGTCCTTGGGCAAGGCACTTAACTCTGATTGTCCATAGGGGGCATGATGCCGCCATGTACTAAGGCGTACTGCACGTCGACTGTACGCATGTCTTCAACCAATCTAACCCTGCCTGTGCTGCAGTTCGGAGTTACGATGTTGGGAAGCTGGCAGCTGCTCGTCGTTGCTCGGTGGTTCTCTCCAGGTACTGTGGCTTCCTCCACCCGTAAAACTGTCACGGTCATGATTAGCCATTGTGCATAAGTATATGCCCTTAAACACCAATAAATAAATAATAAATGATATCATGCAGGGCAGTGTGGAATACGAGGGGAGGCGTACCTTTCAATGTGTGTTTGGTTGGAGAAAGAGGCAGGGAGGATGCGGTAACCTTGGTAATTTTGTTTGGATAAATCGACCGCTGGCGTGGGACACCGTGGAATGGACCGATGAAGCGGGACACAGTGAGAGTGGAACTTATGGGCAGTTTTGAGGGGTATCGCTCTGTAACCAGCCCTGAACGGATCAATGCTTGGTTTTATAAATACCTTCATTACTTACAAAAATGACCCTCAGTGAATTTCACTTCCAATGAGGAAGGTTATGTTTATCACGCAGGTACACATTGGGTGTTATGGGTGCCCCAAAACAGCCCATTTTCTTAAAATGTCTATACTTTGCAGGCTCTGGGGGGTTAATAATTGCTTACCGGAATATTTTGTCCATGCAACTTGTAATGTCACTCAAAGACCTGCAAATGGTCATTTTTTCTTGAAAACGTGCTAGATTTTTTTGAGAAATCCACAGAAAACGGGAATTTTAAGCTTTTGAGGGGTATATCTCCTTAACTAGTCGACAATGGGTTAAGACCTCGATTTTTGAATATCCTTCCTACTTACAAAAATGTTTCTCTATCAGGTTTGCGTCCAGTAAAAGAAGTTACGTTTCTCTGTGGCATTTCCATTTGATGTTGTCAGTGTCCAAAAACAGACTATTTCTGTAAATTTTTTGACATTTAGCAGCCCATGGAGGGTTAACAAATACCTACCAGAATAATGTATGCAACTGGTAATGTGATACCAAGACCTATCAACGGCCACTTTCTCTTGAAACCCTACAAGATGTTTGTAAAGAAATCCAGGGAAAACGATTTTTAAGCTTTCTATGGGTATCCCTGTTAACCTCCACAACAGGGGTTAACGCTTGGTTTTTTGAATACCCTTATTACTTACAAAAATGGTCCTCTGTGAATTCCACTTCCAACAAAGGTGATTATGTTTATCTCTCGTGTATACTTTGGGTGCTGTGCGTGTCCGAAAACAGCCCATGTCAACAAAATTACGATGCTTGGCAGCTTGTAGATGGTTAATAAACGCTCACCAGAGTATTTTGTCCCTGCAACTTGTAATGTCACATAAAGACCTACGAATAGTCAATTTTTCTTGAACCCCTACAAGTTACTGTTAGGGAAATTCACAGAAAATGGGAATTTAAAGCTTTTAAGGGATATCTCTCTTAGCCTACCCAAAATGGGTTAAGACTTCGACTTTTGAATACCCTTACTACTTACAAAAATGTTTCTGTATAAATTGTACACTCGATAAAAGGAGGCGCTTTTCTTTGTGGTGTACCCATTGGGTGCTGTTGGTGTCCAAAAATAGCCCATTTTATCACAATTTTGACGTTGGGGAGCCCTGGGAGGGTTAACTAATGCTGAACGGAATATTTTGTCCATGCAACTTGTAATGTCGCACCAAGACCTGCGAATAGCCGATTTTTTCTTGAAAACCTACAAGATGTTTTTAGAGAAATCCACAGAAAATGGGTATTTTAAGACTTTAATGGGTATCTCTCTTTAACCAGCCCAAAATGGGTTAAGACGTCGAATCTTGAATACCCTTACCACTTTCGAAAATATTTTCCGATCAATTTTGCGTCCGATAAATGAAGGCCACTTTCTCTGTGGTATACCGTTTGGGTGCCGTTGGCGACCAAAAACAGCCCATTTTATCACAATTTTGACTTTTACCAGCCCGTGGAGGGTTAACAAATACTCACCGCAGTATTTTGTCCATGCAACTTCTATTGTCACATCAAGGCCTGGGAGTGACAATTTTTTCTTGAAAATCTACAAGACTCGTTTAGAGAAATCCACGGAAAACCTGAATTTTTTAGCTTTATGGGGGTATTGCTGTTTAACCAGCCCAAAACGGGTTAACGCTTGGTTTTTTGAACACCCTTATTACTTACAAAAATGATCCTCGGTGAATTCCACTTCCAATAAATGAAGTTATGTTTATCTCTCGTGTATCCTTTGGGTTCTCTGGGGGCCTAAAACCGGCCCATTTCATCAAAATTTCGATGTTTGGCCGTCTGTGGAGGGTTACCATATGCATCGCCAGATATGTCATGTGTATCAAAGGTCGTGGGGCAGGCAGGTCTATCAATGATGAAGGTTTAAAAACAATCTACAAGACGTGTTTCGAGAAAGTGCCGATAAACCCCAATTTTGACAGTTTTTTGCCAATTCTGACGAAATAAGGGTTAAATCGAAAATTCCGCTTTGGTACATTTTTAGATTTTGTGCCCCTCTATGCGTGTGCAAAATTTTGTGAAAATCGGTCCGAAAATGGCTTCGGAATCGTGCGGACAAAATGTGTGGAGCTCCCCCCCCCCCCCCCCACCCCCCCCCCCCAAAAAAAAAAAAAAAACCAAAAAAATAATAATCCGTAGAAAAACAATAGTCTTTTCCAGAGGGAAAAGCCTAAAAATGTATACATTATATTACAATGATCCGAATATGAACTCGCGTAACATCATATCTTTGGATATCTCGAAATAAGGGATAGAAAAATTGAAAATTCGCCCCCAAATACTGGAGACATATGACTTCATTTCCGTCACGCACCCAATCATTTTGTGACAACCATTCCTCATAATTATACTGCTCATGATACCTCTGAAAACATCTTACATATTTATAACACGGCTGTTCTATGTTATCTCCATCTACAGCAACATTAACCCTTTACCTAACCTGAAAAGCAGACGACACTTGCAAAAATAATTCTTGAATAACTAATTTTTTTCATTTCTTGTCTCAAAAACATAGGTTATGACCCTTGTTGGGACGAGCTCGTTCCAACGAGGGGTCACAACCTATGTTTTTGAGACAAAAAATGAAAAAAATAATGAAAATTAATTGGCGATTTTTGAGAATAGCGCTGGCCGGATTTGGCCGTTACGTTAGGTAAGGGGTTAAACCATGCGGGAAATGAAAATCTGTTCGGAAATCGTTGATGGACTATTTTTGAATAGACGCGAACTATTTCACCGGAATTGTCTACAAATCGTGCAATGCAATTACAATTTGAATCGCTAGTGATAGCTGAAAATCGTCCCCTGAATTCCAGTGTGTTCTATGTGCCAGTATGGGGACGAAATAGTTATAGGGGTTCCCCTCGCAAATTTGGTTGGGGATAACATGCTTTTTGTTGATAGCTGTGTCCTTCTAATAATTGTGTTTTATAGACATGAATGCGTGTAATAAACACGGAATGACAGCGCGTATGTGAATGGGTTAATCGATATGGCACTCATGCCATATCGATTAACCCATTCACACATGCGTGTCGTTCTGTGTATGTATGAAACAGTTTGTTTTATTATCACTGTATGTTTCCTCATTAAATTGATCAAAATTTCTCAATGGTATGCCTATTCCTTTCATTATCTTCTGTATTTTGCAGGAGAAATTCTGTCTGATACAGGGTTAAATCATCTTTGCCCAGTGGCGCAGATGTCGGGGAGGGGTGCATTTGGCACCCTCCCTAAAAAAGCATTTGCCCAATGCAAGTTCCACACAATACGTCTCTAATATAGGGCCTATACACGCTACAAATGCCCCAGATTCGCACTCAGAGCCATTGTGTGTGTGTAAGGGGGTGGGGGGGGGGGGAAGGGGAGCTAGATATAACTAAGACCCTTTAGGGAAGTGGGAGGAGGGGCAACCAGCGGAGTGTCCTAGTTAAGACTAGGGGCCCGAATCCCGACACAGCGGCCTTTCAAATATCATCTTTGGCCTCCCACAAAACTGTCTAGGGCACCCCCTATTATAGAATCCTGGTTTCGCGCCAGTCTTTGCCAACAACGTTTAACACATAATACCTCGGACCCTGGAAAATTAGAAGCTGGGTATACATTTGAAATTATCATCCCAACACAAAAATGAAGCATAATAAAACTACTGAGATCACAAATAATACCAAACATGATAATTTTTATAACCAATGTTGATATCTCAATATGTACAAGATTACACCGTTTCATCGTGGCTGGGGGGGGGGGGGGGGGGGGGTGGTGGCTGTAACTTTTCTAGTCAGATCACCGAAGTTAAGCAACGCCGAGCCCGGTTAGTCCTTGGATGGGTGACCGTCTGAGCGATCGATTCGGACTCCAGCGTTGTGTCCTCGAGCAAGGCACTTAACCCCAATTGTCCACATGTTAGCACGATGTCGCCGTGTACCAAGGCGTACTGCACGTCGAGGGTGCGCATGTCTTCAACCAATCTAACCCTGGCTGAGCTGCAGTACGGAGTTACGATGTTGGGGAGCTGGCAGCTGCTCGTCGTTGCTCGGTGGTTATCTCCGGGTACTCCGGCTTCCTCCACCCGTAAAACTGTCACCGACACGATATGACTTGTCTGTTAAAGTGTCGTTAAAATTTAATAAATAAATAAATAAATAAATAAATAAATAAATAAATAAATAAATAAATACACCGAGTCATCAAACCTTGTTCTGTTCTGGGCAGTGATCGACTGAAGAGTCCAATACGTGTTACACATCCCCAGTAACACTGTATTGCCATGACTAGAATGTCTTGATAGGCCAAAAGGTGGGCTGCTATTATAACTCAAGCGAAAGCAACCATGTGTATGACAATTCAGATGTAAGGTGTCATTTAACATGGGATCACGAAAAATGGTTTGAAACCACATTATACAAAACTTACTTCAGGCCTGAAAATACAGAGCTTGTATCGTAACTCATTAGCAGGTTACGCTATATAACGTGCTCGTTACCTATAGGAAAATAATGTAGTGCATTTTCCCGCCTGCTATGTTTTTACTACGCCAGGTACGCTGTTTACGTTTCAACATCATGTCCGCCAAAATAAATAGCAACAACAAACGAGCGATCTCGCTTTGGCGAGATCGCGCGTTAGTTGTGGCTATTTGTTTTGGACGAAATGCTCTTAAGATGTAAACGGCATGTCACTGTACACTATATGATTGTGGGTGTAACCTATGTGTAGAGTTAGTTCCGAAATATTGTTTTGTCTGACTTGCAAAACATGTACAATGAGGAATTTTATTTATCTTGTATTATTTTGGCGAACTATGTAGTTCCTTCGCCTATTTTCTGCTTGCCCTATCCCCCACGTAACCTAAACGATCGTTCGCCGTTTATTCCCAGTCCTGTTTCTTCCTAGCAAAGTATCACAGAGTTTCCGGTTTCATTCTATAGTTGCCGTTTTTTATATCGCTGTTATATCTGAGTATCATTATATTGCCTTTAATGCCGAAATTATGCAAAGCAATAATGAATAATAAGTTTACATCTGTTCATTTTCCAAGGTATTTCCGCACTATTCCGCCTAAATGGATTACATAGACTGAATAGAGATTATGGTTCAAACATAGATGTTGAAAAGTTTTCATTAGAAGCAAACTTTGTGAAGAATCTAGCAGAAGATGAGCCGAGCTATGTGAGGATCCAAGCAATCGCTCAAGAGCACATGGAATACAAAATACGTAGGTTTATATATAGATCAATACCTATACTCGGTTGCAGTACCCAGGTGAAATGAAACAATAACGCGTAATTATACACTCTTTAATAAAATAAAACCCCGTCCGTTACTTGTTGACAAGTGGAATTCAAAGGAGACATCTCTGAACGTGCACCGTATTACTTTGGTTTTGTATCAGCGGAAATAGCTTATTCTCCCCACTTGTCACTCCATTTCAGTGGCGTAACCAAGGGTTTGGGTCCTGAATATGTAATTTCATTTGAACTCGAGCAAGTTTTAAGATTTACGATTGAGGTCCAACTGTAACTCGACTTATAAGACAAGACAACTTATTGGTCACCTGCTGACTAGGGCTGCACGGTATTTCGATAAACCGATATATACCGGTATTCAAACCAATGTCGATTGAATACCGGTGTAATTACAAAAATATCGGTTTATCGTCATTATTTATTTACCCACAAACCAATTTTCAAGATGCCTTGAGTTTTTTAAATGTAGCTTAGAATGAAAAATATTATCGCTTTACCCAAGAAATCGTCCGCATGTGCCCACGTAATGTACAAATTCAGCAGTTGAAAATATAATTTTCAAAAATTTCAACAAAACTATATCATGTGACCCCCTCATTGGAACGAGCTCACCGAGCTCGTTCCAATGAGGGGTCACATGATATTGGTTTGTAGACATTTTTGGAAAAATTTGATTTAAAATAATAAATTTTGATATCCTCTGCGTTGTGTAAAGGTTTTTCGAACCGCATCATCAAGGCATGCTGTGATGCCTCAAGTCTCGAATGTGGTACTTATGTTCAGATATCTGAACAATTTTCGATATACCTGTATACCGCGGTATTTTTTTAATACCGAAACTGGTATTCTGTTTTGAATATCGTGCAGCCCTACTGCTGACATTCTCAAATGTCGGAGAAACATGACTGTACCCCCACCCCGAGGGAGAACACCACCCACCTCCGAGGACCCCCTCGGGTTGAAGATCCCCCTTCGATCCTTGATAAGTTTGAGAACATTCGTATTATTACCCTCTTCCAATTTCCTTTTTCGTTTATTTTGTTGTTATTTTTTTAAAGAACTTATTTATTTTCGAAATAATGAAACAAATTACGAAATCATTTTTTACTCATTTTATTAATTTCGAAATAATGAAATAATTGTTAAGGAAATAATCAAATGTTAAATTTCATTTAAAAAAAAGTTTTTGAATTATTGGCGCGCGCTGCGTATGCGCGCAGAGTAGTTATGGGTCGAGGGATGGGGAAAGGGTATTTATCGTTTTCTACACTATTCACCATCACTACCTTGACGACCCCTCTCTCTCTCTCTCTCTCTCCCCCCCCCCCTCTCTCTCTCTCTCTCTCTCTCTCTCTCTCTCTCTCTCTCCAAGACGTTAGAAGGTCCTGACTCGTTTGATGTGGATATTTCTCCTTCCGGGTTTTTTTTTAATTATTGAAACATGGCGCGACGGTTAAACACTGAATGATGCTACATGTGTATAACTTAAGCGATTTTTTATGTTATCTCTGCTCTAGTACACACACTCGTATACTATAAAGTATCTTGGTTTTTCTTTGTCCTCGAGCAAAATGGATGAGACACACACAAACAAACAACAACAATAATAATAATAATAATAATAATAATAATATAATAATAATAATAATAATATACTCATTATACAGCGCCAAAATTATAGTTCAATGGACAAAGAACCATATTCTGCGGCGCTGTACACGTTTCTGAGCTCGTTGAAATGTACAAAAATAATATATACAGTATTTTACAGTCCAGAATATCAGATATTGGCTTTTTGAAATAGATGTGTTTGAGATCGTTCTTGAAAGTGTTGACATTTGATAGTCCTTTTAGATGATCAGGTACATTATTCCACAGTGAGGACCAGCAAATTAGAATGACCTATCTGCAAATGTCTTACACCTATTTTTTGGAACATGTAGTAGCATTTTACCATCAGACCTCTGGTAGTATTGACACACATTCTTGGTATTGATGTGTTCTTCTAAGTAGGCTGGAAACATGTTATGTTGTGCCTTGAAAACTAACAATAAAGTTTTGAAAATGATTCTGCACTTTACTGGCAACCAGTGCAGATCCATCAAAACAGGAGAGATACGTAAGATGTTGATACTCTACATACCACTCGGACTGATGCATTTAATACATTCTGCAGGCGAGAATACTGGTATTGTGAAATATTGAACAGTAAGGCATTAAAATAATCCAAATGAGAAGTTACAAAGGCATGAACTAGAGTTTTTGTGGAGTCTTTTGTTAAGAACTGTCTTATCTGTTTAATTTTGTTTTGACTTCTGAAAGCTTTCTTGCACATATTTGTAACGTTTGTCCACAGACGTGCTTGAGTCGAGGAAAGAACCAAGAGTACGTACTCTGTCACTTGCCCTGATGGTGGAATCTCCTACCTTCACTGAGTTGATGTCAATTTTAGTGATTTGCTGATGTGAACCAATCAGTAGGAATTTCGTCTTATCATCATTTGTCATTAATTTGGTTGAAATCATCCAAGTGCGAATGTCAGAAATACATGATTCAATAATTTCTTGAGCCTTAGTTTGATCGTTGCTTTGATGGTCGAAAAGAGAAGTAGACCTGTGTGTCGTCAGCATAACCATGAACATCAGGCAGGTGCTATTCAATGATTGCGAATATTTTTTAAGTATAGAATAGAAACAGAACAGGACCGAGGGAACTGCTCTGTGGGACTCCACATTCCAGATGGAAGTAAGTCTTCTGGTAGGTTTCTATATATTGATACGCGCTGCTGTCTGTTCTTCAGATATGATGATAGCCAGTTAGCGGCTACACCACTAAGTCCAACATCGGAGTTCTTTGTCTCTAGCAGAGTTTTATGGCAAACAGTGTCAACAGCAGCACTAAGATCTAAAAGAATAAGCAAGGTTACCCTTCCACACTCTATATTAAGCAGGATGTCATTCTGAGCCTTGAGTAATGCCTTTTCAGTTGAGTGAATTTTTCTGAATCCCGATGTGGTGACCGGTAATGGAGCATGCATATCACTATGTAACATTAGCTGGTCAATGCCAGCCTTTTCACACAGTTTAGAAACGAATGGCTAAGTTACACAGTGGTCGGAAGTTTTTAAACACAAGTTCTGCACCTTGTATTTTCACAAAGAGGGTTCACAATCGCGATTTTTCACACATCTGGCACATATCCTTCTAGCAGACTTGTTGATCATTTTTGTGATTACAGGAACCAAAGAGTCTGCACATGATTTTATGGGTTTCTAAGGGCAGAAATTATCCCTGACAATTTGCGTTAAGATACCGTCTCATCTTGCATGTCCCTTTCTGTCATTTATAATTTTCCGATTGTGGAGCTTGTCAGTGAGTTTGAGCTTATCGGGTGTCAGCAGCAGCACACAACACCCGTACTTTTGTCACCTGTGTTACATTACTGCTAAAAATTAAAATCGGCAAGGCACCAAATTTGACATGCAGTTGACTTTTTCAACATTTCATGGTCTGAGCATAATATCGGAGCCTTTAGATGTAATCGTTGAAAGATATTGTTTGTATGATTCGGTTAACATAAACTTTAATTATTCAGCTTGAAATACAGATAGGTACAGTACGGACATCGTGGACTGGTCACTGTCCACGGGTGGGGCACTATTTCCACGGACGCAATAATATTAGATTCCAAACACTAATTACAGGAATATTCATCAAAGATTTAATTAATAAAGTACCGGGTAATTATTAATTAAAAGTTTGCTGATGATGATTTTTATTACCTGCTAAACGCATGCGTGGACTTCACTGCCCACCGCGTAGATTACGACCAGTCTACGGCGACTGTACTGTAAGGAGCTTTCAGCTGAAAAACATAAAAACGGATGGCAATATTTGTCACGGTTTTTCGTTGTATTGAAGCGTGTGTGTGCCTTTCTTTTTGGGGGGAGAGGGAGGGGGTGGATTTCATCATATATGCACCATATTTGACCAAGTGCATCATTGCTGCTGTCTAAAAAAAAACACTGAATTCACTTTACGTCTGACCCTCTGTAAGGCTTAACCCCTTTACCCAACGCAGACGATATCAAAATTTATAATTTTAAAAAATCATTTTTTTTCATATTTTTAAAACAAATTCTACAAAACGATATCATGTGACCCCTCGTTGGAACGAGCTCGACGAGCTCGTTACAACGAGAGGCCACATAATATGGTTTTGTAGAAATTTTTTTAAAAATAATATCTTTTCAAACTGCTGAATTTGCTAATTACGCGGGTGGATGCGGCCGATTCGTTGGTTAAAGGGTTAAAAGCTGGATATTGCTCATTTTGGTCAGTATTAGTTTGATTTTGTCTATATTCCGGTGGTCTAAATACAGTAGTGCTTGCACCCCCTCATCATCTGCTGGAATATTTTTGTCTCTTCGCGAAATCTTAGGGGCTTTAGGGCTTCCCGAAATTATTTATATTCTGATGTCTTTTGGATAATTAAGTAACCAGTTTTGCATGCTAAACAGTAAATATCGGTTGCTGAATCTGACATCCGTCGTATTTTTTTTCAGGTCGTTGGATTTTGTTTCTTTTGATGAAAACCCCTACCCCCCCCCCCCCCCTCCACCCCAAAGTTATTTCACATCCAGGACATGTTATTCAGATTATTAAATTTCTGATTCAGTTACGGATTATAAAGAATTAGACATGAAACTAGCAAGTACAGTATGTGTGTTTTGTGTGTGTGTCAATGGTTCACGTACTCTGGCCCCACATCGGTCATCCACACTAGACAGAGGTCCCACATCGAACCCCAGCATCCCGAAAAATAGATTTCTTTACGAAGGTTGTATTTTATTCAAGTCTCTCAAAAACGCGCTTTTGCCAACTCTATTTCTTCCGTTGGGGGTTTCTTTAAGTTTATAGAGTCACTGAACCCGGGCTGCATGTTCCAATCGAAGTCGTACAAAAGCGACGTCGAATCACCATTTTGTCTTCTTGTAATTCATTAGTGCATCGACTCTTGGAATCGAGGATTGTGCTCCTTTCATTTGCAGTTTTCAAACTTTTTCATCCGCCGTGCCGAACCATGGTCGCCTCGATGCGTCTTGGGATCCCAAATGTGTTATGACCACGCCCACCACCATCCGAACGCCACTGGTGTGTGCGACGGTGAGCGTGGGAGTCTCTTACCGACTTTGTGAGAACCTAGGCAAAATGTTTGGGTCCTCACAAAGATTTCCTTTGTTTTCGCCATTTCCTCGCAGAGAACACTGCGTTAGGATATATCTTACCGATGTTGTGAGGAATTGTTTGTCACCGCTAACAAAAGAAAAAACAAACACGTGCCCATAAGACGGCACAAGTATGTGTGTGAGTGTGTGGGGGGGGGGGGGGGGGTGGGGGGGGGGTCATCTAGGGTGCCCGTGTGTTTGATGAATTCTGTCACATTATGAACCGTGTGACCTTTCACACGCATATCGTCTTTTTAGTGGGACTGACAAAGTATTGCGGACGTAACAATCGTTACTTATTCCCAGTTCCTGTTCGACATTCAAATTTTATCGATTGATAACGAATGTCGAAGAAGGAACTGGGAATACATAATGGTTGTCACGTCTCCCAAAGTACTCTGGCATATTTTGAGTTGAAGTTTGTAGTGATTTTTAAGAGGAACTGGTGCTTAATTTAACCCTACGGAAATTGGATTTGGTGTACTCTGGTGCCTTTTGGGCTGAAAGTTATCGCAATGAAAGTGGTTTTAGAGGATCCACTGCATTATACTTACCATATGCATATCCTCCGTAAAATCAGTGTTATGCAGGAGTCCCTCCAAGAAACCTCGATGTTGTAACATGTTCGTTTATGCACCAGTCCAAGAGTTTCAAAACACATCGTGGTCCCAAATACTTTGGTATATCAGGTTAATAGCTCAGCGTATCAGGGTACTTGTGGTGAGTAACATGGTATGGTGTATCGTGCTTCTGTGCTGTTATGGGGCTTTCGATGAATTTTATCTACCATGTACCATATGTGATGGACTTTCACGTTCTTAATCATAGTTTCTGGATCTGCCCCAGGATAATTTAATTTTCCAAACTGACTGATCATCACCGCTGCACTTAGACATATTTTCACTTTTTTCAGCTGGTCTGGACATGGTTTTGCGACTAAACAAGGGCGATGGTATTCGACTTTCCGACGGTAAAGGTGCCAGCTATAAATATACAATGGATCAAGTCAAATACTTAGCGTACGCTAGTGGTACAACATTAGTAGATACCTGGTTCGATAAAGAAAAGCACGTTGCGATCTGCTCATTTAAAAATTGTAATTGAGTCCAAAACTACAAACAGTTGTATTTGTTGTCCTATTATGATGTATACTATTTTTTATATTAATGGCATTTGAGTCCCTGAAAGAGACGTTACTACGCGGAGACGACATATCAGTCGATATCCAAAGGTCGATCCACAAGGCACCAGGGGAACTGAACCCTAAATTTTATGTGAATCTCATTAACAACACCTGACGAACGGTTTGTGAAACAAACGAAATATTTTGTTTCTTTTTCATTTTACAGCTTAGTAATTTATTAATATTCAAATCGGTTAAAGGCTAACCAGTGCCAGAGGTCTCTTTTTTCCTTCAAAAAATACCAGTCGCGGATAGTGGCACTAATAAAGTTGCCGGTTGGAGCTGTTATCAATGTCAGAAGATGCTGAGATTGTGTGCAAAACACAGAGAAATGTGATTTCAGATATCCAACACCGTTTTTCAGCTGGCACTGAGCTCTAAAAAACTCGGAAACATTGTCATGATGCTGTTGAGGGTTTTATCGAAAAAACTTGTTACGGATGTGACAACCGTTACTTGGTATTAGTTCCTTATTGGACATTCATTATCAGCCGAGTTCTTATATCGACACTCGTTATCAACCGAGTTCCTTATTCGACATTCGTTATCAACCGATTATCGATTATTATCGGTTGATAACGAATGTCGAATAAGGAACTAGGAATAAGTAACGAGTGTCACGCCCCCCCCCCCCCCCCCCCCCCCCCCCCATCTGTGCATGATCTTGAAACATTCGCCCATTAGCAAGGGGCACTTTTAATTGAACTTCACGTGATCACCACCGCGCATAGCACGACAGCCACATTATGACGAAGTCACTTGAAGGACAGTCCTCTCCGTGTTCCAGTATATCAATCTGAAATTGTTAAACAGATTAGGAATACCGACTTGTCCGTCACAACCGGCCTGGTACCGGGGTCAGCAGCTGCACAGGACCGAGGATCGTATGTGACGAAATGGATCGGGTGGTGCTTTTGTTCGCTGCTATTCTTTTGATAAACAGAATTAGCAATGCAAAGTTCGAACTTTTTAAATTCGAAATGTCAGCAAGGAGTAAGTCGCGAATCACATTTGACCAAATTTAGAATTAAGTTATTATCATTCGATGCCAAGCTGTGGTCAAGGATTTGTCTAAGATGTCGTGAATATGGAGTATCCACTTTGACCCTCAACTATAGATAAATTATGTTGCATGCCCACACCTCCCTCTCTGAGTCGGAAAGTTTTAGACCGAAAACAGACTCTCTAGTACGTCATTATGTCATTTGGGCTGAAACTCGTACAATTTTGTTAACCACGAGTCACTACCACATAGAGGATATCTGCGCTGTTTTAGTGAATATCGGAAATTATCTCATTCGTGTGGACCTGAAAATATTTTTTTTTACTAGCGCTGTTTTGGTGAATAGAAGGAATTATCTCATGAGTGTGGACATGGAAGTTTTGTTTTTCAAGAGCGCTTGCGCGAGTAAAAAAAAATACTTTCAGGGCTACACGAATGAAATAATTCCCGATATTCACTAAAACAGCGTAGATTTTCTTTTTACTATATGCTACGTGAACATTTTACTGCGCAATATTCAGTCCAATTCGACTGCAAGCAGTTTCAAGACAATAACAAAATGCTGCTGATCGTTCTTTCAAGGCGACGTTCAAGCCGACGCCATGCACCGAAGCGTAACGTCAGTTAGGAAGCTACTGAAAAATTCATCGTGTTGACCTGAAAACTTTATTTTTCACTCGCAGAAGCACTCGTGAAAAATGAAACTTTCAGGTCCACACTCATGAGATAATTCCAGATACTGACTAAAATAGTGTAGATTTTTCTGTTTTATTATATGCTACGAGACATTTTATTACACAATATTCAGCCCAATTCGACCCCAAATGCGTATGTTCAAAATAATAACAAAGATCAGCTGATCGTTCCTTCAAGGCAAAGTGATGTGACGTAGCCACACGTCATTTAGGAAGCTACTGAGGGATATTCCTCGGTATCCATCGAGTCGGTGGATATCGAGAAATATCTTTTAAATAATTTTCGACAATCCACAAGCTAGCATATACTAAAATTTTGTTAACCACCAGTCACAAAGACAGGCTTCTATCACCCATTTGGATTTTCTGAATGGACCGCCTTTTTTCCAACTTTTGAAGAGTTAAGGCGATATGTGTATGTGGGGAAACACCAACCCTGTAGCCACATCTCAGGGATGTAACAAGATTACCAACATAATATTGTCCCTGCACAAGTGAACTTGGCTACCCAAAAGTAGAAACCAGGGGTTCAAGTTGGGCTGTGATGAGATTCTGCGTCGTGTAGCATTTTTGTTTTACCTCCAACGCTCAGGTGATGTGGCAAATTATGGGATGACCCATGTTCTGTTATTTGCTCTTCGCTGAATAGAGTTAAGGATACTTCCGGTGATATACTTCGTCTAAAGGGAGGGGGGTAGTTGATTATTCAGAGCACTTGGCTTTAAACCAAGGGGTTGAAGGTTCGATCCTGACCAGCGATAATTGCTTGGGGTCCTTTGGTAAGGCACTTAATCCAGATTGCTCATGAAGGGGTACGGTGGTACTGTGTACTAAAGCCTACTGCACGTCGATTGTGCACTTACTTTCAACCACTACTAACTCTGCTAGCCTAATACTTTTCCAGTCGTATCATTTTCTGATTGGAGTGTTAGATATTGTTCCATTTTTTTCTGGTGATCGTGTACTTTCTCGGGGGACTAGACTTTTTTCTTTGGACTTACGTCATGCACGAATTATGTCTCATGCAAATGGGGCTTCGTGCCTGATTGGAGTGTTGGGGTCCAAGCACGAGACAGTGCTAATCACATAAGAGGTTAAGAAGCGTGTGTGTCAGGACTGCTACATGTACTGATCCACAAACAAATTTTGGCAGTTTATAACTCTAATCCCCACCGAGAAATATTGCACAATATTCCAACTGCATCAGCAAGCCACGCCTTCGAAGAAGGCATGGCTTGATGATGTAGTTGGAATATTTCTTCAGTGGGGACTTGAGTCATGTCATTTGGGATAAATTGGGTTTACACCCTCACCCAATCGGTCATCTTCGCGGCGCTCCTGCATGTGTGCACAATATACCTTAGTATGCACGATTAACACTGTGCTGAATGAGAGTGGCATTCCAATGTCACTCTGACTCAACACGGTGTAAAATGCGTATGGTAACCCCGATTGCCCACGTGGAGTCACGGTGGCGCTTTGTGCTAAGGCGTACTACACGTCGATGGTGAACTTGTCTTCAACCCTGCATGTGTGGAGTTAGTACGTTGGGGAATTTGACAGTTGCTTGTCCTAGTTCGGTGGTTCTCTCCGGGTACTCCAGCTTCATCCACTCGTAAAACTGTCCGACACGATGCGACTCTGGCTGTTGAAAATCTCATTAACCCTTTACCTAACATGAAAAGCAGACGACACTTGCAAAATTAATTCTTGAATAACTAATTTTTTTCATTTTTTGTCTCAAAAACATAGGTTATGACCCCTCGTTGGAACGAGCTCGACGAGCTCGTTCCAACGAGGGGTCATAACCTATGTTTTTGAGACAAAAAATGAAAAAAATAATGAAAATTAATAGGCGATGTTTGAGAATAGGCTGGCCGGTTTTGGCCGTAACGTTAGGTAAAGGGTTAAATCACAATAAATAATAATAAATAATTAAACTTTCAACCAATGCTAAACCTGCTCGCGTGGAGTTAGTATGTTGAGGAGATTGACATTACTCGCCGCTGCTCGGTGGTTCCCCGGATTCTCCAGCTTCCCCCACCCGTAAAACTGTCAAAACGATGTGACCGTGACTGGTGAAAGTGTCATTAAACACCAATAACCAAACATACAAACCTCATCTAAAATAAATAATTTTGGCACCGGTTAAAGTTTGGATAATCTTGGTAATTTTATTTAAAATTAAAAATGTATTTTGTTCCGATGAATTATTCAGGTTATAAAAGAAAATAGAATCTAATTTATTCAGGTACTGTTTTGTTAATTGCTGCCCCTATGAGCTAAACCTCTTTTATTCTTCCTAATTAAGAGAGCTGAAGATCTTGAAACACAGAAAATCCTTACAAATATAACCTAACAGTTTGTAACAAAATTAGTCAATCAGCTCGACTGGGACAGTGCTGTACGATAAAACTACTACCTGCCTGATAAAGTGTTAGTCCGGCAGAATTTTTTAACGTCAGGCCGACAGGGACAGAACTATGAATGAGAACAAAGTTTTGATTCTAAAAAGATGTTGTGATTATCCGACGGGAGGTTGGATTAGGCCTTGTTTGCCTCTATGAAAGTCCCTTCATGCAACCTTGTAATTTGTTATTTCCATGATATATGTTTGTTGTGGTGGTTCTTTGTTGTAATATTTGCTGAGTTTTCGATATTTTATTTTTGATGGGGAGCTGTTTTAGTATGAGCACTCCATCTGACGTGGACCAATGTAAAACGTTTTGTGGTGCCCCTGAGAGATACTACTACTGGCAGTGTGGTGTGTTCATCCTATAACAGATCTTGTTTTTGGTTTGTTTGTTTGTTTTTTTTGTGGGGGGGGGGGGGGGAGGTTGTGTTCTCCAGTAGTGTGTTCAGAATGGTTATATCGCCGAAGAGTTCGCGGCGGTCTGTCTGCTGATAGTCTTGTGTTGGAGATCTGTGAAGCCTTTATAATTGGTGGAATATTTGCTGCGTGGTGGAGCTATGTTGATATTGTGTCTCTGGGTAGCATAAGTGAGTTATTCTAATTGTGCATTATTTCGTTGGTTGGCTCCCCAGTCTGTTTCGCGGAGTCTTTTAAGAAAGCTTATATTTCTTCTTGTCGCTTTGCAGATTTTATTGTTGTTTCTTCGTAGGTTGAGTTTTTTGTTCAAGGTGATGCCCAATAGGGTGAGATCCTCGCATTGTTGGTCTTCTTTTCCGAATAGCATTGTTTTTGATGTTTAGTGCTATTTTTTCGTTTTATTTTTTTTAGAAGAGCACTACTTGTGGTTTTCATTGTGTTCAGTCTTATTCTCCATTTGGCGCACCGTGCGTCATGTTTAATGTATTTTTTACAGTCTTCTATAAATAATTTAAACAATATTTAGTTCAGAAAACTTTAAATAGTAGCGTTGCACGTAGCACATGGAGTCGTGGATTCGGTAGCAAACGTGTGAGCTTATAGTAACCGCAGTCTTCTTTGGATTCCGGTGGTTCTTTTGTTTGTTCTGCAGTGAAAACAGTGTGATTGTATACAAGATAGAGACAGGAAAGTACCAGTTAGAGAGAAGCTCTAGTTGCTGGTTTTACTGCCTAAACCTGCACTGCGTCATCCAATTACTTCTACATCTTCTTACAGACGGGATACGAAACTCTTAGAAAACTGGAATTCCCCACACGAAACCACGTGGGAGAGGTACAAACAAAGCCGATTCTGAGTTTGTTATGCCCTTTGCTGCAGCTGAAAAAATGAAGATTGGACATATTGCCGACATCAAGATGTTTATGCGGACACTGTACTGGAGTGACACCCACTAGAGTTTTAACCCTTATATGTCGGACGTCACTTTTTTATTATTTCTGATAATAATACACTGAGTTTCAGCTTTATTTGTGTATTAGCGTGTGCCTAGCTCAACTACAACACACAGTCTACACACAGATAATGGTATAACGAGAGTAGTATGTCATGCATTCGTTCCATATTGGGGGGATTCCGGTGGGGGACCTCGGAAGTGACGTGTTGTTAGGGCGATTCCTGTTCCTATCGCCGATTTGTATACTGGAGGCCGCCATCTTGGTTTATATGGTTAGCACGTGGTTGCTATGTGGCCAAAACCCACTAATGGGACAGGGGTGTGTTGGAGGGTGTGTTTGTATCTGTATCTGTATTTGGAAATTCCTACTCTATCAGGAGCACCAATATCTCAAAGATATTGTAAAAATTAAATAAAAGTCCAATTCGGAGACGCGGATGGCAAGATAGCTTGTCGATTGTCGTTTATTTGTCCAACAGTGTGGCTATGATAGGCAAAAACATCAACTCAGCGTGTAGGCCGGTGCTGCAGTTCGAAGCTTATACCCGTTTTGTTCCGGGCGATGCACGATTCATTGCGCTTCCAGTCCTAATATTAATCGCGAGGGAGTTTTCGCTTCCATTCATTCACTCTTTTGTTGGTGTTCTTGAAGCGCGACAAGTCTTGCGCCGATTCCTTAAGATAGGGGAAAAGCTCTGCCAACTTGTCCAGTCGCACAATTGCTACGGAAGAAATTAGACTGATTTGGTCGGTACACATATTAAACATTCCACGTAACAGATATATTTCGGTCGGTACTCATTTTAAACAGTCTTCGTGTGGCAGATAATAGCCTGATTCTCCGATACTGTTTTATCTCAGTCGGTACACATTTTAAACAGTCTTCGTTTTGCCGGTGTTATAGTCGCGTTAGCTGAACTTGAATCGCCATCAGTTCACCCTGACTCTCCGGTTCCACTCCAGTCCTTTTAAATTTACTGAACAGCGTAGTCAACTTTGGGTTTGGAATGACAAGCACAACAGTAAATGTATCTTCTGATGATCTTCAAATCCGGTATTTTCCACACCAATAACGCGCCAGGCAAAACGCAGCATTTTGGGACTCGTTATCCATCATCGATTTTCGGTTGGAAACTTTCAGCGTCAATGACGTAACGTTTGATTAAATGCGAGTATATCTAATTACCTAAATAGACCCGACAATGACTCAAAATCACCAAAAACAACCCAAAACTATCGAAACGGATATAGCGAAGCCCAATTTTGGGCTTATAAGAATAGCAAGTAGTGCTATAATGCGCGTTCGATAAGAGTAGTTTTCTGGTTTGGAGTTTCCCAAATCCTTGGTTAAAATTACCCCAAAAGACCCAACAAGTTTTAATAGTTCGGATTCCTTGAGAATCCTCATTTCAGTAGTAGCACTATAGGACCCTAAAGGCTTCTAAAAGGTGTTTTCGATTGAACTAGAGTAGCCTTACTGGCTCGAATTTCCCACTAATCCTCGTGTGCTACATCTTATTCGGATTTTTTTCGGAATCCTCGGTTCTACTTCTATCTCTGTTACTGCTTTCCTGTCACACCAACCCTAATCGTTTGTTCTGGAGTATCTTTACTGTCTCTGATTTTCCCCATTTTTCTACCCGTTTTATCGGATTCATTGAGAATACTCTTTTATTTGTTTATTTGCCTTGGATTTCCCAGTAAATTCTCGGTTTCTACCTGTTATTCAGATTCTTTCAGAATCCCCGCTGCTATCTATTATAACATTAGAACGTTTCTTTTCATGTTCTATCGGTCGATAGTTCCTGAGTTTGTGTGGTTTCTAAAATAAAACGTTCAGCAGCTTCGTTTGTGTGATTTCTGAAATAAAACCTGAAGTAGCGATCGGATCCTTTTAGAATCCTTTTTTTTCCAATAACAGGCGCGTTCTGTTAAATTTGAGTAGTTTTATGGTTTGGATTCCTAAAGAATCCTCGTTTTTCTACCCATTCTGATCTATTCAGTCGCTTATTCTCCCGTTCACTGACCTGTTTTGCCCATTACTGACCCTATTCGGACTATCCTAGCAGTCTATCTAGTCTTAGCTTCTCTTCCATCATTAACGGCAACTTGCTGCTTTCTCTGAGCAGTGGTGGCTCAGTCACCACTGAACTGTTGTCGTACCGCTACCATTCATTGTATTAGTTCACGAACCAGACGTGGTCGTTGTGGAGTAAGGAGACGAGGGTTATCAACGCATTAATGTTGGTTTTCTTCGTCTAGAACCAACACTCTTTCTGAATGTGGATATCTGCACACGGTAGGTGAAAATGACGCAGCCACATCTGTGCACGCTACCCAGAGACACTTGCCGGTAGGGGTGGACGACCAGGTCTCGCTATGGCTCACGACCAATAATACGAGAGATCGGCTGAGTAGTAGTTCTCCGATGGATCTCACTCAAGGGCCTTCTTGAGTTTCTAAAGAAGGCAAACTGGAGGAAGCGATTCTGTCGAAAGTTATCTGCTGTCCCACTATCGTTGTTTTGTGTCAACCAACTTAGCGAGGGGAGAAGAACGACTACCTAATTACCATGTTCAGCGACATTGAAGGGGTGACTCGCCCAACCCAAGCTTCAGCTCAACGACCCGCACTTCGGGATCAAGGAAATCCCAGTTTCCGAGCCAGTCAAAGAGCAAAGAGCTCATCGATCTCCAAAGTCTCGGCGGCTACGCCCTCTATCATGGCTATGCTATCGCTTTGCCTCTCTTGTAATCAAGACCACCCTCTCTCGAAATCTCTCCCGCCAGTCTCTGTTCTTGCGTTTGTTTGTTTCTCAGAGAAACCTCAAGCTTGATCGCATACATAGCACCTCTTCTACAACAACAACCACCACTACCGTACTATTACTTTTACACTACTACTAGTATTTCAGCTAGTGACATTACTGTTACACCTCTACGTCGTCCCTAGACGTAGGCTTCAACTTCTCTGTTAAGGGAGAGTGTCCGGAAAGGTGAATAAGAGACAAATAGGAGAGGCCCAAACCACCCACGATTCTATTCTTCCCGGTCAAGTACCTCGGTTGCTGTAGCGCTTCCCGCTACCGAGCTCGGAAAGCAAGCAGAATAGTCTACACCTTGATCCTCGACTATTGTTTTTGAATAGCGCCTGCCTGCCTGCCTGCCTGCCTGCCTGCCTGCCTGCCTGCCTGCCTGAACCCGCCCGCCCGCCCGCCCGCCCGCATTGTGGGTAGCAATGCATGGTATTGTGACAGCAACGCAGCAACACAGCCACAACTCATCGTTCAGCAAGCTACCCAGGGATGGTCGTGAGTAGAGGTGAGGAAGGCGGTGCCGCTCAAGGGCCCACACGTCCCTATAAGAGAGGTGTAGGTGTGTCGTTTTGTCGCGGGGCAGGGGCATTCTTGGAGTTTCCCAAGAAGGCAGACAGGAGGGAGTGATTTGGCAGGAAGGTCTGGTCTGTCCGCAGTTGTTATTTTAGGACAATTCACTTAGAAAGTACAGACGACTGATTTTCCAGTCGTCTTCCTGGAGACATGTTCAGCCTTAAATGAGGTGTGGCTCGCACAACCCGCTCTTCAACTGGACGACCCACCCCCTTGATCTCGAGGAAACAGCAGTTTTAGGACCAATCCGGCTATCTACCCCTGTGATCGAAGTGCTCAGTAACCCCCAAAGTCTCGACAGACACCGCTCCTCGCCTGGATATGCTATCGCAGCAGTGTCGCTTTACTTCTTTAGTGGTCAGGACCTCTTACTCACGGAACTCCTTCTGTCTGACTCTGATGTTGCGGTTTTTGTCCCCCAAGGAGACCTCAACCTCAATCGTGTAGGTGAAAACATTTTCGATCAAAGGCGCAACCCGTCACATGTTGGGAACCCTTGCTAAAATTCACATGTAGTACCCGAACGCGTTATATAGCACATATAGGTAAGTAAGTAAATATGTATTGATAATAAGAGGTGGATAATTATATTTTCAAATGCATCCGACCAATTTGACCTACATATCACCTCTGTCCTTTAAAGAATTATATTCTCCCATTTTCTCTCTCAACTACTACTGCGTCTACAACTATTACATCTACTACTTCTAATAGTACTGCTACTGCTGCTACTACTACTACTACTACTACTACTACTACTATAGTAGTACTATACTACCACCACTGCCACCAGTACCACCACTACTACTACTTCTACTACTAATACAGCTGCTGCTACTGCTGCTGCTGCTACTACTACCACTACTACTACTACTACTACTTACTACTTACTACTACTACTACTACTACTACTACTACTACTACTACTACTACCCCTACCGCTATTATTATTACAACTACTAATACTACTACTACTATTACTACTACTACTACTACTACCACGAGTACCACCAATACTACTACTTCTACAACTACTACTATTATTACTTCTACTACTACTACTACCATTATTACTACAACAACAACTACTACAACTGCTCATCACTACTACTACTGATTCTACTATTACCGCAGCAACAACTACTACTCCTATTATTACTTTTTAACGCTACTAATTCTACTACTACAAGTGATGTTACTTTTGTACCACTTTATCTCTTGCCCAGTATTCAGTTTCTCTGTTGTTGAGGGCGCAGAGGGTCCGAAAAGGTGCACAGGAAACACTGGGGAGTGATCGAAACTACACATTCCCTTTTTTCGGACCCTTCCAAGCTGAGAACGTCGAGTAATTGCGGGTCTGAATGCAGCATGTTGAGGCGACAGTTCTAGTACGGATCAGCTCACTAATGTCGTCGTCGAATTCAAACTACTGAACATTAACCCTTCACCTAACATGAAAAGCAGACGACACTTGAAAATTCTTGAATAACTAATTTTTTTCATGGTTTGTCTCAAAAACATAGGTTACGACCCCTCGTTGGAACGAGCTCGACGAGCTCGTTCCAACGTGGGGTCATAACCTATGTTTTTGAGACAAACAATGAAAAAATAATGAAAATTAATTTACGATTTTTGAGAATAGCGCTGGCTTGTTTTGGCCGTTACGTTGGTTAAATGGTTAACCCACTTTTCACTATTCCTGCATTCACAATGTGGGTAACGTTAACAAATTAAGATTTGTGCATTCTGTTTCAGTTATGAACGTTTCGTTTTTTCAGTCAACGAACTGGCGTCTATATCTGCCAGTCGACGAACTGCCGTCTATACTTGTTTCCCCAACCTGCCGATCACTGCAGTCTTGTGGCCAACGCAACCATCAGGCAGACAGGGATTGGGTGAAAAGAAATCTCCCACAACTACTCCATCCCCACACACAAACACTCTGTTGACAATGAGTCAGCTTCATTGAGATATTAGGCGCAATTCCATAAACTGTTATATCTTGAGGAGATGGGTTAATTCCAGTAGCTGTTGAGAAGCAACAAGGGAAGAATCACATGGGACAAACCTTCGGGATTAGTGAAACGAATGTGTCCACGTACGAGCGTGGCGGATCACTGATCAGAGTGAAAATCGAATTATTACCATTCTTGTTCCGTTTAGCAAAATAACTTTGCAGTTTTGTTTGACCAACTCGGGTATAATTTCCTAGAATGCAATTTTGTTAAAAGCAACAGGGTGGACAAGCACACGAAACAGTGAAATATTGCATTCGATATCAGACAGTCGTTGAAATACCTGAGGAATAAGTGATCGAATATACACAATCAAATTTGGGAACCAAAGTGGTTTGTGTGATGTGTTTAGTTTTTGTGTGTCCGATATTGTATATCGAAGAAGGGGAACAATTTGTTTATTTAGGTGTTTATCATACTGTTAGGACCGGTCAATCAAGAAAACCATATGCCAAATGGCCGCCTTTACACGGAGTCGGTTCGTCTTGTGTATTCCGGTCCGGTCTGGTCCGGTTAGGTTCTCAAATCTAGAGATTTTTCACGATTTTTAGGTTCGTGCTTTCTAAAATATCTTTTGGAAAAATGCATGTTGCCATGAACTCGCCGCTCAGCCCATGAGCAAAACTTATGGTGGTTATATACATTGTAAGTAGGAATAGCTGGAGAAAATGATTGAACAACCACCTCTGCGTCCTTCCTTACACTGACGCAGAAAGTAAAAACCTGAGGAAACAGCAAGTACAACTATTCATTTAAATGGCCACCAGTTTCCAGTTTTTTTTGTGATTTCTTGCTTCCACTTTCCAAGATTTTTTTGAAAAAAAAAATATGGATGACCCATGAAAACTGTAGTCGTTTTGTAAATCAGTGGTTATTTATCTTTAAACCCTTTACTCAAAGTAACGGTCAAAACCCGCCAGCGCTATTCGCCAAAATCATCAGTTAATTTTCATTATTTTTTCATTTTTTGTCTCAAAAACATAGGTTGTGACCCCTCATTGGAACGAGCTCGTCGCGCTCGTTCCAATAAGGGGTCATAACCTATGTTTTTGAGACAAACAATGAAAAACAATAGTTGTTCAAGATTTATTTTTTTGAAAGTGTCGTCTGTTTTTCAAGTTAGGTAAAGGGTTAAGCACGTGTACACAGGGACGTAACTAATTTTCCAGTGGAAAATATTCTATGGATTGGTGTATTTGATATCGCTTTGCTCTTGCTGGTGACTACGTAGTTTTTTAGGAGAAAACATTTGATACTTGGCCTCTGTCTCAAATACAGGCGGCCATAGAAATGGAGGTCTGTTGTACCTAAGTGGTGCTGTTGGGGGCCGATGATGACCAATTTGAGTAAGATACGTGCTGACGAAATATAAAGTTGCGAATCCTATAAATCGCGGCCAATGCATTTTGTTTTATCCACGAACAAATATCCGGATTGTTTTTTACCACAATCACGACTAACCAACAAAAATATTCCATCTATATCCTCTGCCGTTGATAGTTCTTGCTCCAACCCATGTTTACTGTAAAGTACGGCCGTCGTGGACTGGTCACTTTCCATGGGTGGGCAATATTTCCATGGACGCAGTAATATTAGGAATAATCATCAAAAATTTAATTAATGAAGCACCGGGTGCCACTCGGTGCTTCATTAATAAAACTTTTGCTGATGGTGATTTTCATTACCTGGTAAACGCAAGCGTCGACATCACTGCCCACGCGTGAATTTGGACCAGTCCACGGCGACTGTTCTGTACCTGTCTACTCGGCGGTTGTTAGCAATGTTCCTCTGTCCAAGTCAACAATGCCCAGTCGTGGTAAGAACAACCCATATCCGCTGCACAGCTCACAGAAAGCTATACCAAGGGCGTGATACACGTTGGTTTTCTCTCAGAACCCAGTTTGATGCGATCTTCAAGGAGGTAGCTGTGCAAGATGCGAAGGTATAAGACGAAGTCTGAATGCAGCCGTTCCCAGAGTCTCCGTCACCACAACTTTCAATCGCTCTTCATACTTCGTCGAAAAGCCTATTCACTTCATAGTCAGACATGTTGTCGATGTGGACATGTTTCGTTTGAGTTATTGTTTCCGTCTGTTCAAAATCCCCAGTGCAGCAATTCACGAACCACACATGGTCGTTGTGGAGCAAGAAGGCGAATTTGATATTCGCATTGGTGTTGCTCACCTCCAGATCAAATCGAGTCAACACGTGGGTAGCAATGCATGGTATGTGACAGCAACGCAGCAACACAGCCACAACTCATCGTTCACCAAGCTACCCAGGGATGGTCGTGAGTAGAGGTGAGGAAGGCGGTGCCGCTCAAGGGCCCACAAGTCCCTATAAGAGAGGTGTAGGTGTGTCGTTTTGTCGCGGGGCAGGGATATTCTTGGAGTTTCCCAAGAAGGCAGACAGGAGGAAGTGATTTGGCAGGAAGGTCTGGTATGTCCGCAGTTGTTATTTCAGGACAATTCACTTAGAAAGTACAGACGACTGATTTTCCAGTCGTCTTCCTGGAGACATGTTCAGCCTTAAATGAGGTGTGGCTCGCACAACCCACTCTTCAACTGGACGACCCACCCCCTTGATCTCAAGGAAACAGCAGTTTTATGACCAATCCGGCTATCTACCCCTGTGATCGAAGTGCTCAGTAACCCCCAAAGTCTCGACAGACACCGCTCCTCGCCTGGATATGCTATCGCAGCAGTGTCGCTTTACTTCTTTAGTGGTCAGGACCGCTTACTCACGGAACTCCTTCTGTCTGACTCTGATGTTGCGGTTTTTGTCCCCCAAGGAGACTTCAACCTCAATCGTGTAGGTGAAAACATTTTCGATCAAAGGCGCAACACGTCACATGTTGGGAACCCTTGCTAAAATTCACATGTAGTACCCGAACGCGTTATATAGCACATATAGGTAAGTAAGTAAATATGTATTGATAATAAGAGGTGGATAATTATATTTTCAAATGCATCCGACCAATTTGACCTACATGTCACCTCTGTCCTTTAAAGAATTACATTCTCCCATTTTCTCTCTCAACTACTACTGCGTCTACAACTATTACATCTACTACTTCTAATAGTACTGCTACTGCTGCTACTGCTACCACTACTAGTACTACTACTACTACTACTACTACTACTATAGTAGTGCTATACTAC
Organism: Pictodentalium vernedei; assembly: GCA_031216915.1. Taxonomy (NCBI): domain Eukaryota; kingdom Metazoa; phylum Mollusca; class Scaphopoda; order Dentaliida; family Dentaliidae; genus Pictodentalium; species Pictodentalium vernedei. The sequence continues at coordinate 159,636,042 of CM062296.1, forward strand.
CACCCCTGCCACCAGTACCACCACTACTACTACTTCTACTACTAATACTGCTGCTGCTACTGCTGCTGCTGCTGCTACTACTACTTCTACTACTACTACTACTACTACTACTTACTACTTACTACTTACTACTACTACTACTACTACTACTACTACTACTACTACTACTACCCCTACCGCTATTATTATTACAACTACTAATACTACTACTACTACTACTACTACTACTACTACTACTACTACTACTACTACTACTACTACTACCACGAGTACAACCAATACTACTACTTCTACAACTACTACTACTATTACTTCTACTACTACTACTACCATCATTACTACAACAACAACTACTACAACTGCTCATCACTACTACTACTGATTCTACTATTACTGCAGCAACAACTACTACTCCTATTATTACTTTTTAACGCTACTAATTCTACTACTACAAGTGATGTTACTTTTGTACCACTTTATCTCTTGCCCAGTATTCAGTTTCTCTGTTGTTGAGGGCGCAGAGGGTCCGAAAAGGTGCACAGGAAACACTGGGGAGCGATCGAAACTACACATTCCTTTTTTTCGGACACTTCCAAGCTGAGAACGTCGAGTAATTGCGGGTCTGAATGCAGCATGTTGAGGCGACAGTTCTAGTGCGGATCAGCTCACAAATGTCGTCGTCGAATTCAAACTACTGAACATTAACCCTTCACCTAACATGAAAAGCAGACGACACTTGCAAATTTTTGAATAACTAATTTTTTTCATGGTTTGTCTCAAAAACATAGGTTACGACCCCTCGTAGGAACGAGCTCGACGAGCTCGTTCCAACGTGGGGTCATAACCTATGTTTTTGAGACAAACAATGAAAAAATAATGAAAATTAATTTACGATTTTTGAGAATAGCGCTGACTTGTTTTGTCGTTACGTTGGTTAAATGGTTAACCCATTTTCACTATTCCTGCATTCACAATGTGGGTAACGTTAACAAATTAAGATTTGTGCATTCTGTTTCAGTTATGAACGTTTCGTTTTTTCAGTCAACGAACTGGCGTCTATATCTGCCAGTCGACGAACTGCCGTCTATACTTGTTTCCCCAACCTGCCGATCACTGCAGTCTTGTGGCCAACGCAACCATCAGGCAGACAGGGATTGGGTGAAAAGAACTCTCCCACAACTACTCCATCCCCACACACAAACACGCCGTTGACAATGAGTCAGCTTCATTGAGATATTAGGCGCAATTCCATAACCTGTTATATTTTGAGGAGATGGGTTAATTCCAGTAGCTGTTGAGAAGCAACAAGGGAAGAATCACATATGACAAACCTTCAGGATTAGTGAAACGAATGTGTCCACGTACGAGCGTGGCGGATCACTGATCAGAGTGAAAATGGAATTATTACCATTCTTGTTCCGTTTAGCAAAATAACTTTGCAGTTATGTTTGACCAACTCGGGTATAATTTCCTAGAATGCAATTTTGTTAAAAGCAACAGGGTGGATAAGCACACGAAACAGTGAAATATTGCATTCGATATCAGACAGTCGTTGAAATACCTGAGGAATAAGTGATCGAATATACACAATCAAATTTGGGAACCAAAGTGGTTTGTGTGATGTGTTTAGTTTTTGTGTGTCCGATATTGTATATCGAAGAAGGGGAACAATTTGTTTATTTAGGTGTTTATCATACTGTTAGGACCGGTCAATCAAGAAAACCATATGCCAAATGGCTGCCTTTACACGGAGTCGGTTCGTCTTGTGTATTCCGGTCCGGTCTGGTCCGGTTAGGTTCTCAAATCTAGAGATTTTTCACGATTTTCAGGTTTGTGCTTTCTAAAATATCTTTTGGAAAAATGCATGTTGCCATGAACTCGCCGCTCAGCCCATGAGCAAAACTTATGGTGGTTATATACATTGTAAGTAGGAATAGCTGGAGAAAATGATTGAACAACCACCTCTGCGTCCTTCCTTACACTGACGCAGAAAGTAAAAACCTGAGGAAACAGCAAGTGCAACTATTCATTTAAATGGCCACCAGTTTCCAGTTTTTTGTGTGATTTCTTGCTTCCACTTTCCAAGATTTTTTTGAAAAAAAATATATGGATGACCCATGAAAACTGTAGTCGTTTTGTAAATCAGTGGTTATTTATCTTTAAACCCTTTACTCAAAGTAACGGTCAAAACCCGCCAGCGCTATTCGCCAAAATCATCAGTTAATTTTCATTATTTTTTTCATTTTTGTCTCAAAAACATAGGTTATGACCCCTCATTGGAACGTTCTCGTCGAGCTCGTTCCAATAAGGGGTCATAACCTATGTTTTTGAGACAAACAATGAAAAACAATAGTTGTTCAAGATTTATTTTTTTGAAACTGTCGTCTGCTTTTCAAGTTAGGTAAAGGGTTAAGCACGTGTACACAGGGACGTAACTAATTTTCCAGTGGAAAATATTCTATGGATTGGTGTCTTTGATATCGCTTTGCTCTTGCTGGTGACTACGTAGTTTTTTAGGAGAAAACATTTGATACTTGGACTCTGTCTCAAATACAAGCGGCCATAGAAATGGAGGTCTGTTGTACCTAAGTGGTGCTGTTGGGGGCCGATGATGACCAATTTGAGTAAGATACGTGCTGACTAAACATAAAGTTGCGAATCCTATAAATCGCGGCCAATGCATTTTTCTTTATCCACGAACAAATATCCGGATTGTTTTTTACCACAATCACGACTAACCAATAAAAATATTCCATCTATATCCTCTGCCGTTGACAGTTCTTGCTCCAACCCATGATTGTTGCACTGTACGGCCGTCGTGGACTGGTCACTTTCCATGGGTGGGCAATATTTCCACGGACGCAGTAATATTAGGAATAATCATCAAAAATTTAATTAATGAAGCACCGGGTGCCACTCGGTGCTTCATTAATAAAACTTTTGCTGATGGTGATTTTCATTACCTGGTAAACGCAAGCGTTGACATCACTGCCCACGCGTGAATTTCGACCAGTCCACGGCGACTGTACTGTACCTGTCTACTCGGCGGTTGTTAGCAATGTTCCTCTGTCCAAGTCAACAATGCCCAGTCGTGGTAAGAACAACCCATATCAGCTGCACAGCTCACAGAAAGCTATACCAAGGGCGTGGTACACGTTGGTTTTCTCTCAGAACCCAATTTGATGCGATCTTCAAGGAGGTAGCTGTGCAAGATGCGAAGGTATAAGACGAAGTCTGAATGCAGCCGTTCCCAGAGTCTCCGTCATCACAGCTTCCAATCGCTCTTCATACTTCGTCGAAAAGCCTATCCACTTCATAGTCCGACATGTTGTCGATCTGGACATGTTTCGTTTGAGTTATTGTTTCCGTCTGTTCAACCCCACTCGATTGTTCAAACATATTTAGCTTATTGTTACTATGTGTGGCTTTTCTTGTCTTACCTGACTCGATCTGAACATGTTTTTTTCTGTTTGATGTTTCTGGAGTACTCTGGAAGAATAGAATATGTTTTCATCAGGAATAGTTTAATATTCAATTCTTGTCTGTCACCAGCTACAGCTGCCTACCACATGTTCTATTCTGACCGCTCTCGCTTATGCATTCCTGAACCAGTTCTGCCTAAGTTATGCCTTTTATCTGACTTTGGCAACCTATTCCGATTTTTTCCAGATGTGTCTGTGTGCTAGGATACAAAGTGTAACAATGTTCACACATCGCACGCTTGGTGTGCAGATTTGTTATTTCTGCTACTGCACAATCTGAGCACAACACATGCAACACATCACAGAACGACACACGCGGGTGAATGGGTTGATCGATATGACACGAATGCCAGGGTGGGATGATAGAACGAGAGACCGTAGGCCTCGAGTTTAACCTTACGCGATGCCACAAGTGCCATATAGATTAACCCATTCACACGCGCGTATGTCATTTTGTGTTTATTGCACATCTTCATGTCTATAAAAACAATTATTAGAAAGATACGCAGCAATTCATTTGACAACTAGCAACAAAAAGAACACATTTTATCGCCAACCAAATTTGCGAGGGAAACCCGTGTTACTATTTGGTCCCCTGAGTTCCAATGTGTTCTATGTACCTACTGGCACATAGAACACATTGGAACTCGGGGGATGAGTTTTAGCTATCGCTAGAGATTCAAATTTTAATTGCGGTGCACGATTTGTAGAACATTCCAGTGAAATTTTGATTTTATTTAAAAATAGTGTGTCAACGATTTCCGTTCCACACATGTGTGCGGAACAGATTTTTATTTTCCGCATGGTTTAGTGCTGCTGTACATGGGGATTACACGGGACAGGCGTGTAATAAGTTGGTATACACGATGAAAAAGGGGTTCTACAGACAGAGACACATTTCAGAAGGGGCGCTACATAACGTGGATCGCATTTTTGGTGGAATGTGCATGTGTCCTAGCTCACAATGTGTCACGGTGTGTACACATCACATGAAGCGCATAGGCACAAGCTGTATTTGCCGATATGTGCGTATGTACAAGTGCACAATGTGCTCAAAGCATATGCGGTACATAGGCACATACGACAACAAAGGGATTCTTGAAGTATAGTTGGGTCCTAGGAAGTGTTCCAAGGAACGTGGATCAGGTAGTTGATGGCATTTGTCTGCTGCGTGCTAGAGTACACATCGTGTGCAGTGCATGGGCACATGCTGGGTGTGCTGATATGTGCAGGTGCACAATTTGCGCACAATTACTGAAACACATAGCCATATACGGGTGTGTGATGCAAGTTATGACACGGTTGTTTGGGGACTGGTAGGAGCCATTGGAGGGTATGTTTTGAGGAGGATATCTATCTGACAGTGACTTCTTCAGCGGGTACTTGGATTGGATGGTTGAAAAAAGACAACATAAGAATATATAACATTGAATTCATTTTATTCTGTTTTCGGGTATAATTATATTGTTCGCAGTGTACAGTCATTTTACTCATTCACATACCACTTTTGAAAGAATTCGAATTAGATAAATAACTGTTTGCTCCTTATCGGTAATTAGATATACTTCCGTTCAATCGAACACAACATATGAAACACCACCAAGCTGTGGTAGGAGTTTCAATTACTTATCAGGGAGTGCAGTAGCTCAGTGGATACGGAATTGGACTTCAAACCGAAATGTGCACGGTTCGATTCCCGCCAGGGGTAATTGAGTAGTGTCCTTGGCCAAGGCACTTAATCCCGATTGCCCAGACGGGGGCATGGTAGTGCTGTGTACTAGGACGTATTTTACATCGATGGTGCACTTGTCTTCAACCAATGCTTACCCTGCTTGTTCGGAGTTAATACGTTGGGAAGTCTGGCAGTTGCTCGCCGTTGCTCTCCGAGTACTTTGGATGCCTCCACCCATAAAACTGTCCGACACGAGGTGACTCTAGCTGTCGAAAGTGTTGTTCATCTAACTAGATAAATAACTAGTTACTTATCAACCTCATTCCGTCATACAAATCAAGATGGCGGTCTCCAGTAAACAAAATGGCTGATGGAAATACGTGCCACCCCATCAACATGCGCTCCACCGGCGCACTGACACAACATATTACTGTGGTAATTACGTCACAACATAGCCGATTACGTGGACTACCATAACAGTTCCTAATTACGTAACTGATCACTTGATTATGGCGTCACTTCCTCGCCTAGGAGCTGTGTCCGGTAAGTGATACCTCAAACTCACATTCCCTAATACAAGCAGGGGACGCGTAAATAGGCTGGGATTGGGAAAGGGGTGACGAATGCAAACCCATTAATGGCCAGCTGGGGCGATCGTCGGGGGGGGGGGGGGGGGGGTGTTCTCGGAAAACGTTTGAAAATTCGACTGTTAAAGTGATCTACACTGAACATTTCTGACCCGCTCGATTGAACTAATACAGAACGAAAAATATTCAATGAGTGTTGGTTACCATGCATCATGGCGCCCGTGTTCAAGCCGGAACCCTTGATGTTTCTAGAGCGCCATATGTTAGACTCAAATCGGGGCCAACTCACACCAACAATCACAGCTCCATAGTGACCGTTTGAACTTTCAGTGAGCCGTAACTCAGACCCACGGTACCTAAAATACGTGGAAAACTCATTGTTACGCACTGCCATTAGTTTCCAGGGCCCCAGAGCCGATCTCATAAACAGAATTTGATGAAATGGGAATCTTCATGTAAAACTGGCACCCTAAACGTGTAATGAGGACCTTTGATCTTCCGTTTGGGCTGCTTACTGTGACTGAAAATACAGTTGTTTTTATGTATTTTAGTATACAACGCTTCCCGACACAAGATAACACTGGCTGTCGAAAGTGTTGTTAAGCCCCAATAAATATTATGTAACGCCATACTACTCCCTTTGCACACGTTTTATGGATACGTTGATGGAACCGATTATCACACTGTCGGTTTGAAAGACCCGTCAAGGAAACCGTTTATTAAGAAATGGTATTTAATAGATATGATTTTCTTTCCTAGAATTGCCCATTATCATGTTCAGATGATATAACTTCAAACTGATATGATGGCGATATCGAACGATGTAGAAAAATAGAGTTGTTAACCTTGATGTGTCATTACTTGACACAATAAATTTGTAAACATCGAAACCCTTCCTCGTCAAAAACAATCGAGAAACCTTTGTTATATTAATTATAATGGAATGGTCTGAAGCGGAGTTTTTGAATCACGATGAATTAATGAAGACAATGAGTGAGGGGTGTGAGCACAGTGGCTCAGTAGGTAGAGATGATGGCATCAAGCCGAGAAGTCCTCGGTTCGAACCCTACCTGCGGCAACCGCGTTGTGTCCTTGGGCAAGGCACTTCGTCCCCATTGTCCACGTGGGAGCACGATGGCATTGTGTATTAAGGCGTACTGCACGTCGATGGTGCACCTGTCGTCAACCATTACTAACCCTGCTTGTGTTGAGTTAGTATGTTGGGAAGTCTTGCAGTTACTCGGCGTTGCTCGGTGGTTATCTCCGGGTACGTCGGTTTCCTCCACCCGTAATACTGTCCGACACGAGGTGACCCTGGCTGTGGAAAGTGTCGTTAAAGCCAAATAAATAAATAATGACTGAGGGTTGTCTGCAGGAAGAGAAGAAAAAGAGAGTTTCACAGAATATTCAGAGCCATCTTGAGATTCAGAGACGTAGGCAGAGATTTGTCGACGTGGGAGAGGAGATGGTTCACCTATCCGAACGTCACGGCATCTTCAGCGTGGAATAGTTCGGATAGTTGAACTTGGTGAAGAGGAAACTTAGTAATTTGTGAAACGAATGAGAAACAATAACACTCTCAGACAACTGTAACAGAAGATCCTTTCAGATCTGAGAATTTCTGTAATTATTTGTTTTGGTTTAACAAGTAAAGAGGTTATCACTTGCTTACTACCATATTGGCTGATATGCCAGCCCTCGGTGACTTAACATCGGGCTTTGGCCTTTGCTGACCTCGGGCTGATATCTCAGCTGATATGAAACTTACTAAGCAATCAACTTTGAATATCTGCATATCTACCACCGTACATGCTAATATGCCGTTCGATCATCAAATAAAGGACCGCCTTCAAATTCTTTCTCTATTTCAGTTTCGTGATTTCGAGAGGGTAATCCATCGACCGGTTCCATGGGGTGATTCGTCATCAGTCAACTTCATTTCCAGCCAGAGCCCTAAGTATTACTGCACTACTTGCCTGCCCTGACATTGTTCGGGCATTCCATTTTTCTAATGTACTCGCAGATCCATTCCCATTAGTCGAACATGGGTAATCTATTGAAGAATATTACCCGGATCTTGAAAGTAGCGAGAAGTCGCAGCGAGGCGGCACATGCAAACCTTTTGGACGCGAGTAGAATTAACTAGGGTATGCTTATCATCAAACTAAACACGTTGCTGTCTTCTGGAACATCGTGTATGCAACAATCGTTGATAGAACAAACAGAAAAGATGCAGGGCTAGGCCCTTCTTTGCTTGCAAGGCGCGATAGCGGAAAATGACACCACATTGACGTTCACTTCTGTCTCCTAGCATAGTTTGAAGGACAACAAGTGAGGGGTACGGGGGACTAGAATCAACGACTCGGGTGGATATTGTCCAGTATTTTACGTGCGCCGAGTTGTGCGTGAAATACAGGATAAGCTCCAAGGGTCGTTGATTCCTGTCACCCTACCCTATCCGATTGTGCGATGTGTCTATGAAACCACTTTTGTAATAAAAACCTACTTTTGTAATAAACTAACCATTATTGTAATAAACTCATTTCGGTGATAAATCACGGACGTCCATTTTATAGTCGGTCATTGGGGTGGGGTGAGGGGCTAATTTACCAAAACATGTTTGTGTGTCGTTCAATGGAATAGCGTGTCCATTCACCTTTTGAAACTCGGTAGTGACTGAAGAAAGTACGCAAGCACTTTTACAATAAACTTTATTACAAAAGTGGTTATCGCGTACCAACCACTTTTGTAATAAAATCACTTTTGTAATAAACGAACCATTATTGTAATAAACTCATTTTGGTGGTAAATCACGGACGTCCATTTTATAGTTGGACATTGGGGTGGGGTTAGGGACAAATTTACCTAAACATGTTTGTGTGTCGTTCAATGGAATAACGTGTCCATTAGCCCAAGAACATTAGGTTTCACTAGGGAAAAAAATCGGAGAAAGCTGATTTTTCAGGGAATGTCGAGCACATGTCACTGAACGATTAGACAAAAGTCCCCTAAAATCCCAGTTGAGCTTTTTTTTCTACAGACTTTTTTCGAAAACGCGTTTGAAAAAAATCAAAAAAATCGCACGAACTTTGTAACCTCGAATTGATCCAACAGTATTTTTTTGTTTACGCGTATTTCGAGCTACATAATGTCTAATATACATTTACCTAGAGGAAAATGTGCATTCTGTGACAATTTCTGCGAAAAATTATTGAAAATTCACAAAAAAGTATCGGATTTACGCAAAAAATGACGATTTTCCTAACGGATTTGCCCAAAGGGTCGTAGTACAGAACGGGATGTTAGTTGGACAGACGATAAAAAATCCACCACCATTTGAAGACTTTTATCATTGCTTACAAAATAGACATTATGGAAGACCCCCTCTGCTTCTGGCCGAGTTCCCCTTTTGGCATAAAATTCGTCAGCATGAGAACTCAACTATTTTCGGGCTTGGGACCGAACAGACACGTCTGTGTCTGGCAGCATTAGATCAATAAATAATATTTACAGAATGTACAAAAATCAATAAATAATATTTACAGAATGTACAAATCAATCAACATGGATTAAGTTACATTGACTATTATCAACGCTATATACAGAAATGACATGACCTATATACATATTATTCATCGAACTCAGAAATTTCCGACAGGACAGTGTTTCTGTGGTTGTTACAAGAATCCGAACTGCAATTACACAAACCTGAGCAAGAGAGTCCTGCCTTCTTACACCCACACCTTTTTGTACAAGCACTCTTGCAACCACAACTGATCAGATTCAGTAGGTTATCGGGGGCACATGGCTTTGTGGCTGCAGTCGGTACAAGAAGTCCATTGTCTAGCGACCACCCCCAATCCGTCGGAGAAAGCGAAGTGCCCAGCCATTGTTGGACCTGGAGATAACATCTGTAGACATGTTGTTGTGCAGCATCGCTGCTTGGTGGGAGTGAGGCTAGGTCGATGGGTTTATTCAGTTTAGATTTTGCTACATAACGCTTGTAAGTGACATATCTATATTGGTCGAGAGAGGAAACAGTTTTACTCAAGTATAAGATCAGGAGAAGTTGTTCCCCGGCAGCGGCTACTGCATTTGGTGTACTGTCATCCGCCAAAATTGTGTTGACATACTGTTGTGAGTCGCTAGTAACATCGGAGACAATTGTACTGAATACTTTCTTCTTACCAACTCGAAAGAGTGCAGAAGTAGTGTCACAACCACTTATAGAATGTGCTACAAGGAGGTTGCTTCTATGGTCACCCATTTTGGTTGCTATTTCACTAACTGAAACTAGTAAGTTTGGGGTAATGGAATACATCATGTGAATATTACATCCCGGTTGAACTCGAGAGGTAAGAATGACTAACAAGTCTGTGTCTGTTCCCACAACGACAACATTGTTGTCATCTTGAGCGATGTCAAGTGCAGTTTCGGCTATCAGTACATCAGCATCAGTCTCGGCCTGCTTGGACTGAATATTGATAGCAGATAGCTCCTGCATTAGAAGATCGATCAGTTGGGTTTTGTTCTTGGCATTTGCAAGGAAATCGGATTGGGGTGTGGTGGCTGGTAACTCGGGTGAGATATTGATATCAATGGAATACCTGTCTTTTGATCTACGGGCTTGTTCCATGCCCTTTGTCGACATTGTACAAGCATAACCATCAAAAACAACCACGACGTTCGCCCCAAAATGTCTCACTAGATAATTGGAATATGATGTACATATGTCCTATATGACGACTGTTTAGGCCATACAACTGCCCTCAATAAAAATCCACCATCTACAACAAACAGAGAATGTTCTGGGATTTTAGTTTGCTCGGAACCGTATGTTTTGAGGATCTTACCGAGCGTGCTTTTCTGTGTCTTCCTCATTCCAGCAGAATCAAACAATGCTGGTGGTTTCGGGGCGAGTTCATATTTGAGATACTCTTCCATCTCTGCTTGTGACTGAATAACACATGTGATGCGGTTGAACAGAATTGTGGGGTCAATCACTACCTTACTTCCACGGACTTTGATGCTATTTGCCATCGATGCGAAAGACTTCACAGTGTCAACACGTCGTAGTTTGATGCTTTGAACGTTTTGCTTACAACATTCGATACGCAACATTCACCAATTTTGCGAACTTGGTCACAGTTCACAGTTTCGTCGGCCACAAGCCCGGTCGCTATAGAGACTAATTGTAGTGGATCTCTATTCTGAAAGGGGGAATGCACTCTGAGCCAGTTCAATAATTTGGTGATATCATTGGCATCAGTCAATTGTGAACTTTGACGGAGATCCCGATGTTGTTCGCCATGACCAGTGTGAACATGAACAAAATTTTCGAGAGCATTACATATCGGAAGGTAAAGAGGTAGTCCATGTACCCATTTCGCAACAGTGCTATCGGTTATTCCCCTGCCATGTGTGAGACCACCAGGGAGCTTGAACATTCTCATTAAACACTGCTCTATGGTCTGATCAGAATATATCCCGTCCCAGAATTTATCTGAGCGCCTTATGGTAAAGTAACCTTTCTCAGTGAACAACTTCAAATCATCCTGTTGCATTATTTCTGTTAGCTCATTCATCTGCTACAAATAGAGATGAGAACTTTTTGCGGATGCAAAATGACCACCTGCGTGAAATACTGGAATCATATTGCGAACACAATATGTGTGGAGTTCCCAGTCGCCTGTGCGCTCTGCTCTCAAAAACAACTGGAGAAGACCTATTTGCTCGTAGTATTGTACCCAAAGCTTTCCGGTGCGTCCTACGGACGCATTCTGGAGCAGTTCGTGTAATTTTGACAGTAGATGGTTGACACTTTCTTGATTGACAGCGTCAGCTGTTGTACAGTCACCTCTGGCAAGTCCACAGAATATTTCATTGACTTCTGTGCAGTCTATTATGAGTACACATCACGGGCGTGCACACATTACATGCCAATGCATCTTGAGTGTAGGCGAACACCACATTATGTGATTTAATCGAACATGGAAATTGAAACAATGATGCAATAATACGGTATTTGAATGAGAAAAGTCGATGCCGTTTGAATTTGAGTTTAGGGGGTATGGTTAATATTTCATACGTTTCACCAGTTTATTATGGAATAAATGACTATTGTTATATATCATTATAAAGCCACTGCTTTTCTGCAATTTTTGATATATAATTTAACTCCCAAAGTAGTCGTAGATTTGATTTAATGGACGTTGTGTACCGTTGTGTGTATGAAAACAATAAATTTTTTTTCGTAATTTTGTACATTTTCGTGAATATTTCACCATTGAGTGTGAGGATTGGTACAAAGTTGGCATTTTCTGTTGGGGATATGTATTCTCAATATAATTCAGCACGATATTTATGATTCTCACCCTACTAAGGCGAATAAGAATGAGAAATATGGAGCTGGGTCGAATTTTTTTTAAATTTTTTTTTTTCATCAAAAAAACGCTATAACTAAAAAAGCTCAACTCGGATTCGCGGGGACTTTTCACACTTTATCCGCAATGTGTGTCCCGGAAACATATAAAAAAATCAGCTTTCTCCGATTTTTTTCCTTACTTTCTCATTTTTATGTCTGATGTGCCTGGACTACATTCCTTTCACCTGTTGAAACTTGGAAGTGACTGAAGAAAGTAAGTAACCACTTTTGCAATAAACTTTAATACAAAAGTGTTTATCGAGTACCAATCACTTTTGTACTAAATTAACCATTATTGTAACACACCTATTTTTGTGATGAATCACGGGCGTCCATTTTATAGTTGGACATTGGGGTGGGTTGAGAGCTAGTTTACCTAAACATGTTTGTGTGTCGTTCAATGGAATAAAGTGTTCATTCACCAGTTGAAACGTGGCAGTGTCTGGAGAAAGTACGCAACCACTTTTGCAATAAACTTTATTACAAAAGTGGTTATCGCGTACCAACCACTTTTGAAATAAAACCACTTTTGTAATAAACTAACCATTATTGTAATACACCTATTTTTGTGATGAATCACGGACGTCCATTTTATAGCCGGACGGTGTGTTTGTTTGTAGAGGGGGTAGCACAAAGTAGCGTCAAAGCGATTCCCAAATTTGGTGGGCGCTAAAATCTTACTGCACACGGATGGATGGGGAAAGCTGGGTTTGACGTCTATCGTTTTTGATATGTCTCCCAGTATTTCTCCTACGGGCGCAGTTTGTCTTAAACCCCGTAGTTACTATCGATCTTGTTGTCCCTTTTATAGGTCGCGTTGAATTCTTCTGCACACTATTAACCCCAAATGAGGCGGACATCCTCTGTTTTTTTTTTACTTTTTAAGGTGTCATGTAGTTACTAGGTGACGGAATCTCTTGGTATATGACTGGGGTATCATTATAGGTCGTATCACCACAAACAACCTGACTGTGTACATCGAATCACCCCGAACAGCCCGACAATGTCTATAAACTATTAATGGATGGATTTGTTTTCTGAAAATATCGCGTCTTTCTAGCATGATGGACGGCGGCGGCAAAGGGACCAAGGGCGAGGGGCCCCATGGGACCAGGGGAGCGGGGGAGGGGTCCAGGGAGTCTATGGCTCTCCTCCCTCCACATTCCCTCTCCGTTTATTTTTTACAAAAAATAAAAATATATCACATTCATTTAAATTTCTTTTATTGAACAACTATGGTACATAAATCGTCATATATTCATAGACTACTTTTCTACATTTACAACAGTCTTTACACAAACACAAATGATGACAGGGTCGCGAAACGACATTGGCTTTTTTTCTGGTTGTTCGAATTCTGTCGGAATCCTCGTTTTCCACATGTTTAAAAGGCGGGTCTTTGGTGCCCCATTTGTTATATGAAACATGGAAGGCTATGAAAACGGGCTCAATGAGTGAATCTTCAAACGTCACATGATTGCCTACGTGGGGGCACGATGACGCCGTGTGCTGAGACGTTCTGCACGCCGAGATGCACATGTCTTCAACCAATCTAATCCTGTCTGTGCTGTGTAGTGCGTAGTACTGCTATGTGGTGCATAGTATGGTCTGGGGTTATGACGTTGGAGAGCTGGCAAGTGCTCGTCGTTGCTCGGTGGTTCTCTCCGGGTACTCCAGCTTCCTCCACCAATAAACCTGTCACCAACGCGATATGACCTTGGCAGTTGAAGTGTCGTAAAACACCAACAAATAAATAAATAAATAAATAACTAGACCCACTGAATACCCTTTTTCGTCGTATGGAACAATGAATGCTGTGAAAATGAGCACATTGCGCGCAAACTCCTATGTATCAACATGAAGATTATGGAAATGAGTCCAATACGTGCAAAATCATACGTATCATAGCCTCATTTCGATATTTTTGGATCCGCGGAGTCACTAACTAGGACTCATTAAATGGATTTTAAGGGAAAATCATTTTACATATAGGCACTTTCTGCTTTCAATGGAGATAACTTTTGTTATTTTTTTAAACAATAAACAGAGAGGGAAAATTGAAGGAGAGGAGCCTTCGCCGCTTCTAGCGCCGCTTCTAGCGCCGCTAGGCCCCCGGTCTCTGTTACCCGACCGCCCCTGCCCCTTGTCGCCCCTACCCTAAGAGCCTCTGGTTCCCTGTCGCCTCTGCCGCCTCACACCCAGAGCTCCTGGTCCCCTTTTCCCCTGCCGCCACCGTCCATCGTATCTGGAAGACGCGATATTTTCAGAAAAATTTCCATCCATCGATTGTTTTTTAGACATTGTCAAGCTGTTTTGGGTAATTCTATATCTAATATCGGTTGTTTGGGGTAATTCCATGTTTTCTCAAAACACACTCCGTACAAACATTGAATCGGGGAACATGCCCACGTCCCAGCTACGACATTAACAAGGTTACCAGAGTAAAATACACTACAATACACGAAAGTCGGGTTCATTTGTGTAATTCTATACTATTGGAACATACTCCCCTCGAATCAAACATACCCTCAAAACATACCCCCAGATCTTATACCAAGAGGTTAGGTTTCGTCACCAGGCAACCACGTGACACTTGCGAAACCAGGATGGTGACCCTATACACAAAATGGACGACCAAAACACGTGTCCCCATATACACCCAAGCTGTAGACACGCATTCGAACCTCGTATCGCTATGGCAATGACGTCACCACGCACATTGGTTACATGTCAACACAACATGGGCGCCCGCAGTCACGTGACATGACGTCACTTCCGAGATCCATCTGAATTGCAAGACGCCGCCTTTGGCTGGTCTACTGCTGTACTAAACGGCTGCTCTTAGGTGTGTGATAGCAGGTCTGACTCTGCAACCGTGAAAAGGGGATCTCATTATACCACTTCTGACACCTGAATCTAAACAATCGCGTTTTTTTTTCTTTTGAATGAACATAAGGAATATAACAAATATCGAGTATTCAGTAGTAAACTCAACTGCACGTTATCCCTCTGGTCTGGTCTCTGCGCGTGCCACAAGACAAGTAAAACATGCCCTTTGCTTTTTGGTACACAAAGAATGGCGCAACTTGGACGCTGGTGATGAACTGGACTCAACTTTGATCCCGTTGCATACATGAACAGATTTTATCACTGGCCCGATTGCTCGCTCTGAAATGGAGTAATAAATTACGTGCAGCAGCATACGTAATCTTATCAAACATCTGAGTCTGAACTTTCATGAACCTAATTTGGCAATATAACAGTGGACTACGGGCCGATTGTTACATTGCCATACCGGAAGGATGAGTGTTTCAGTTGGCAATATAACAGTTGGCAAATGTATAGTAGTCAAAAGAAATTTATTTACTCTGATCTAGAACTTCCACATAACACGAAACCAGTTACGCATGCCCCTGATCTTGTGCCGCATGGACGGACTGCGCAACGGTTAACTTATCCGTAGCAATAATCGTGTCTGAACTTTCATCGTTCTTGAAAAGAAATAACCTATGCTTAATGCAGAACAGTAACAGTGATCACTCATGGTCAATCTGACGCGACCCCTCCATGTGCTACCAACCAATTGAAAATCTTGCTTTATATGGGACAATGACCCCCGAATGCAAAGTGGATCAGCGCATCAAAACACGTGACCAGATATAAAAAAAGATGTTTATTCCATTTTAGATTAATATTATTAACGCTTTCATTACCGCATTTGGAAATTTGGCAACACAAAGCTCCTTATGTGCCAATCCTGCTGACATGGAATGTTTAGTCGAGCAAGCTAGTCAGCTCTACGCTGAAGTTTTGTCCAACTGATGTAAACGTCCTGTCTTTTTCGAGTGAACTATTAAACAGATTTTGATAACTTGTGTAACTTGTTTTTCTTTTTTCTTTTTTTTTTCGTAATAGGAATTACACCGCCAGACATATGGTGTGGTAGACATACCCCTTCTGACCCAATAATACAACAGTCTATTTTACCATGTACCGTGAGCTGCGCGCTTCTCAATTACCCACATAATCCACTCGATAAGCATTGTTGCAACTGGTAATGTAATACAACCTATTATGCAATAAATTTATTGCATTATCGGTTGCGTTAGGTAGCAAACCTAACCTATTATGCAATAAATTTATTACATTATTGGTTGCGTTGGATGGCTAACCTAACCTATAATGCAATAAACTTAATACATCAGCGGTTGTCTTGCATGGAAAACTTAACTGCAATAAATTTATTACATTATCGGTTGCGTAAGATGGCAAATCTAACCTGTTATGCATTGAATTTATTACATTATCGGTTGCGTTGGTTGGCAAACCCAACCTATTATGCAGTAAATTTATTACATTATCGGTTGCGTTGGGTGGCAAACCTAACCTATTATGCAATAAATTTGTTACATTATAGGTTGCGTAAGATGGCAAACCTAACCTATTATGTAATGAATTTATTACATTATCAGTTGCGTTGAATGGCAAACCCAACCTATTATGCAGTAAATGTATTGCATTATCGGTTGCGTTGGATGGCAAACCTAACCTATTATGCAATAAATTTATTACATTATCGGTTGAGTGAGATGGCAAACCTAACCTATTATGCAATTAATTTATTACATTATTGGTTGCGTTGGGTGGCAAACCTAACCTATTATGCAATAAATTTATTATATTATCGGTTGCGTGAGATGGCAAATCTAACCTATTATGCAGTAAATTCATTACATTATCGGTTGCGTTGGATGGCAAACCTAACCTATTATGCAATAAATTTATTACATCATCGGTTACGTTGGATGGCAAACCTAACCTATTATGCAATAAATTTATTACATCATCGGTTACGTTGGATGACAAACCTAACCTATTATGCAATAAAGTTTATTACATTATCGGTTGCTTTGGATGACAAACCTAACCTATTATGCAGTCAATTTATTACATTATCGGTTGCTTTGGATGACAAACCTAACCTATTATGCAGTAAATTTATTAAATTGTCGGTTGCTTTGGATGACAAACCTAACCTATTGTGCAATAAATTTATTACATCATTGGTTACGTTGAATGACAATGACAAGCCTAACCTATTATACAATAAAGTTTATTGCAAAAGTGGTTGCTTACTTTCTTCAGTCACTTCCAAGTTTCAACAGGTTAATGGACACGTTATTCCATTGAACGACACACAAACATGTTTAAGTAAACTCGTCCCTCACCCCACCCCAATGTCCGGCAAAAAATGGACATCCATGATTTATCACCGAAATGAGTTTATTACAATAATGGTTAGTTTATTACAAAAGTGGTTTTATTGCAAAAGTGGTTGGTACGCGATAACCACTTTTGTAATAAAGTTTATTGCAAAAGTGGTTGCGCACTTTCTTCAGTCACTACCATGTTTTAACTGGTGAATTGACAAGTTATTCCATCGAACGACACACAAGCATGTTTAGGTAAACTAGTCCCTCACCCCACCCCAATGTCCGACTATAAAATGGTCGTCCGTGATTTATCACCGAAATGAGTTTATTACAATAATGGTTAGTTTATTACAAAAGTGTTTTTATTACAAAAGTGGTTGGTACGCGTTAACCACTTTTGTAATAAATTTTATTGCAAAAGTGGTTGTATTACAAAAGTGGTTGGTAGCTTTCGTGCTTGACAATTATTTGTGTGAAAGCATTTTTGTCTCGTGATATTGTCACTCAGACGCCAATCCAGTCCAAATGGATGCGTTCTAACGCGTACACCAGGGTTCATGCGTGGTGTATCTAACACATTGCCAATGTATTCCATGACTACGATGTACCAATTCCCAAATCAGAGCACCACAAATAGTCTGACTGGCGTATTGATAACGTGCTGTTGTCACAAGACTCGGTAAGCAGGGCGGATCTGGTAAACAAGATGTAAACATATCATCAATTTAACATCGAGAAATTCCATAAAATATATTTGTGAGTACGTCGATCGTTCGTCGGAAAAGTCAGTCCGCTCAAAACAGAATAATACACCAAGTCGATGCATGAGAATATATTTTAAGTGTTGCACGGCTTGCAGTTGACTATGTTAAAATAATGGTACTCGAGAAGAATAGTCCACACATCGGTATGGAGCCCAGGAAGTGGCACACTTCACACTTACTTTATTCGCATTAACGAAAAATTATTTCGTTTTAACGAAATAGTACTTCGTTTTAATGAAATAATTATTTCGTTTTAACGGAATATTGTTCGTTTTAACGAAATCATTATTTCGCTTTAACGAATATTTTTTTGATTTGACAAAATAATATTTCGTTTTAAAAATCTAAAATTTTGAAACAGCCCAACATTATTTCGTTATTTCGGGCGCCATATGTCGGAGACATCAATACATCACGCCCGAGACGTGTGGACTTTTCTTCCTCCTGTACCATCATGTTGGCCTAGTCAAGACATGTCGTGCAATAATTATTATATTATTATTATGGACGAAAAAACATAGGAATAATCTTAATAACCTTCAGGATTCCAATCCAAAGTCCACTGTGTATTGTAAAGTACCTTACTTAACCCTTTACCCAACGCAGACGATATCAACATTTATTATTTTAAATATCATTTTTTCGAATGTTTCAAAACATTTCAACAAAACCATATCATGTGACCCCTCGTTGGAACGAGCTCGTTCCAACGAGGGGTCACATGATATGGTTTTGTTGAAATTGTTTGAAAAATAATATTTTTTCAACTGCTCAATTTGCATATTACGGGGGATATGCGGGCAATTTGTTGGGTAAAGGGTTAAGACATGTTCATTCATAGAAATAACGAAACAGAATTCCGAAAAAGAATCTATTGAAATGGCATAATGTGTTCCGTCAGTCGAATGTCCCAGAATTTCCATGGCTTTTTTAGAATAGTACACAGGGAATAGAGCCACCGAGAGCGAGGACGGGCCCTCAGGCAAGGTGTATGATAGATGTTACGGGCTTTGCGGTAAGCAAAAGGGTCGTCCCCAGACATGTTTTTAAAATTAGTGCCAGGAGAAACATTCATTCTCCCGCATTTTCTTAACAATATCTACTCAATTATTTCCTTGCAATTTGAGTAATTTATTCCCTGTATTCCTGTATGTACGGAACATTTTTACTC
Source organism: Pictodentalium vernedei (assembly GCA_031216915.1). NCBI lineage: Eukaryota > Metazoa > Mollusca > Scaphopoda > Dentaliida > Dentaliidae > Pictodentalium > Pictodentalium vernedei. The sequence continues at coordinate 159,655,355 of CM062296.1, forward strand.
CAAAGATAATCGTAACCAGTGGAAAGACCGGTGGAAAACCAACAAACTGGAACAAGTGTTTTTTTATATATATATAAGCTTGGAACCTGGTCAGTTATGCAACTGCGTACTGTTGCTACCTCCACCAGCGTCGGGGGTCCATACCAAAAGCCTTCTCACAACTGTCAGCTCAAACGTATCGATAGTTCAACCTACACTTTTTAAAATATCAAAAACCCCGGGGAGTTACCCCACCCTCTCGGCGCAAGTGATGGTGGAGTTAAAACTAAAAGTCCCGTCACGAACTGTGCGCTTATCTAGGCTCAATTGCGCGGAGGAATTGCGCGCAATTTCCATATGGAATGGCATCCAAAGCATGGCAAGTTCTCCTGGTTACTCATAGCAAACACAGGCAATGTTTCTGCCAATGGATCCGGGTTATCCGGAGGTCCATTGGCTGAAACATTGCTTGTGCACAAGCCATGTGTACAATGTTTGATAGCCTTATTTTGGTCATAACGCGTAGAGTAACGCGCAGATCGACGTGCTATTTGTACGCATTTCATGACAGGACTTCTAGTTTTAACTGTACATGATTTTTATTAGAATCGCAGGAAGGTAAAGCTATGCGAAACTGTACATCTCCCAACTCTCAGCCAGTCAGAAGAATGGAAAGTAACGTGAGATATAATATGTAATAAATAACATATTTGATGGATATTGGTACGTTTGAATACACGAAGCATTCAGCCTCGCCAGCGGGTTTGAAAACAATCACGAGAGAGCTAAGCGCAGCAAAATATATCCTTTAAAATATAAATTAACCATTTTACTGCCACGCCCGATTTAGCCATATAAGGAGGACTTCTCTATGTACGCCTGTACGCGAGGTTGTTTAATAAGATTTATGACATACTTGGAACTCTATCATCTAATTAATTAGTCTCTGAGCCCTTTCCAACAATTAATCAGATGGTAGGTTTAATCTCCGCATACCAGAACGTACAAATGATCATCATAAAATAGGTGACAATAGAAACTTTCGTCAGCGTAAGTGTAAATACATCTATTACACTCTAAAACAGTTGGGTTAAAAATTAACTCAAGTCAACAGGGTTGAGTGAATATAAACCCATTTGGGTTCACATTCACTCAAGTTGACTCAACCCAGTTGATTTGGGTGAATTTTCAACCAAATCTATTTCAGAGTGTAATACCATTTTTATTAAATTTGAGAAGTAGGTAATAACAATAATATTCTGCTTCGCTCTATTCGATCAATCGGGAGGACTCAAATTAACCACCCATCAGGGCATCGGAGAGTTAACCCTTTAGCTAACATGAAAAGCAGACGACACTTGCAAACAAAATTCATGGATGACTGATTTTTTTTATTTTTTTGTCTCAAAAACATAGGTTATGACCCCTTATTGGAACGAGCTCGACGAGCTCGTTCCAAAGAGGGGTCATAACCTATGTTTTTGAGACAAAAATTGAAAATATAATGAAAATTAATTGGCGATTTTTGAGAATAGTGCTGGACGGTTTTGTCCTTTACGTTTGGTAAAGGGTTAATGGACTAGACAGATAGTTTTTCTTTTTATTCACAGCTTACCTTTACAACATTATTTTTTATGATTTATTCAGCGTTATTTCCATGAAAGCAATACAATGTCTGCAAGATTCCAACGCTTACAGTGAGAGGTTTAGTGAGATGTGGTGAGTGAAACGACCCATCATTGATGTCGTGGGTGAATCGGGTCAATCAGCCAGGGGTATGCATCACCGAATTACTTGACATAACCACCTAGTTTGGGCTTGGAGTAAGTGTGTGAGACGTGGATTGCTGATTTTTAAAAAAAAATATGGATTGCAACAGCAAAAGGAAAAGCGTGTACGAGATGATAATTTTTTATTCTGATTCAGAGCCTGGAAACATTAAACTTTCAACAATCAACGGAAAATGGCAATAGTAGTAGGTGAACGATGAAACAGCCTCTATCGGCCGGATGAAGCGCCGCAGGAGAAGTGACTTCATAGTCACGTCATCCAGATACCGAGATGCCTCATGTTTGGTTGTTATGATTGCCTGCGTGAGAGGCCATCTTGTGACGTGTCTTATCGTAAAAGCAAAGGGTTATACAGAAGGAGGATTTTTGGGGAAGTTGCTAAAACCCGTCGTCAATGAATTGTCAGAAATCTTATAAGAGGGAGTGGTCTTAGCAAATTTGTCATTTGTGAACTGACCTTCGATGAGAGCGGACGCAATGCACCCATGTCTTCAATGTTTATCAAGAAACTACTCGCCAATGGAGATTCGGAATCCGATGAGTCTTTAGAACTATTTCAAGATGACGATAAAGAGAAGAGGAACCAATGGACGATTCTAATGATTAACCAGTTGAACCCAAGAGGCCGCTTTTCATACCAGGAACATTATAGACATCATTTCATTAATTGGGATTGTGCTAAGTGCGTGTGTGGGGTAGAGACCAATTAATATTTTTAACGTGCAGTCTCGGGGCTTAAATTAGTTAGTCTACCCCCAAATAATGAATAAGGACTCTTCCAGTTGCGGTCATTGAACTGGCATGGAAGATGCCACCAGGTTCAAAGGGTTAAATGGGAAATATCGCCAGACGTGCCTACTAATGATTACGAAGAAGAATTTGAAAACCTCATTATTAAATGTTATTTCGAGGGTGGAGAATGGGTGAAGAAGATGCAGTCGAAGAAGAAGTCACATTCCTTAAAAGCAGAATCAGAGAAGCCATTGGGGCGAAATATGCTGGTGTACATTACAGATGTTTGTTTGAAGGAACTCAGTTCAGAAGAAAATGCACGAGACTGCCACAGGGCTTTCCAAAGAGAAGGACATAGGCCTTGGAAAAGAGACAATTTCTATTTGACAACATCTTGGCAAAATGCTCATTTTGAAGCAAAAGGTAGTGATGATGACGAAGTAGATTGGGAAACAAGGAGAAAAAAGATTTACCACAAGAAAAAAAGTATAAAAGGATAGTTCGTATGAAAATAAAGGCATTTGTGTTCTGACCGTCGATAGTGAAGATATCGGTGTTCACGACAGCGCTCAGAATAAAAGATGGCTTACAGAAAAAGATCTTAAGAATGATGCATTACTGAAGCTGACTTCCAGAGAATTGGCCCAAGTGAATCGTACGCTAAACAGAGTGAAGAAGAAACCTAAACCAGCTGACGGACGTTGCGGGAAAGAAACTGAAATGTGTGTTGACGACGTATGGTGTTGGACGATTGTTAACCAAAGGGGAGCTGAAGAATGGGGAGTCAAAGAAGAAGAATAAAGTTACCACCCAAACTACAAACAAGAGAATAAAAGAGACACCAAAGGAAGTTCCCACAGTGCTGAAGAATGAAGTTAAGAACAATGAAGCGTCCACTCAAACAACAGCGAACAATAATGTTCAGAAGAATGAAGTTACCACCGAGAACAAGAACGAACTGAAAAAAGACTGATATTGATACAAAGAAGAATGTAGTGTCCCCTCCCCCTCCAGAGTGTAGATCACATCAAGAACAAGGTACAGAAAACTGAGGATTCATTGAAGGACCAACTCAAGGTTGAAGATCCAAAACACTAAGTGATGGACCTATCTGCCTACTGTACGCCAAAAATCAAACCAACCAAGAAAGTCATGCTTCCGGTGAACAACAAACGAGCACATAGCAGGAAGAATCCAGTCAGAGTCAGACAATTGGAAGAAGGTTCGTCAGAGAAGAAATCTTTAATCAAATGGTTGAGAAGCTCTCCAGGAAGAAGAGGGTGAAAGAATTGCATTTCATTCAGAAATTAAGAAACTGCCTTGGACAATTGACTACGAAATGAACAAAGTGCTTCTGTACGAAGATAGTTACAGTAATTGGCTGTGAACGCAATAAACAGTACACTGTGATCAAAATGAATTAAATGTTATATATTGTTTTCTATTGAAACTCCCCAGCCGAGGTACCACATATTTCTACTAAATCTATCCTCTAAAGATATCCTCCAAAGTGTATGCCCCAATAGGCATCATTAAATAGTAGAGCACCATGTCAGACGTGTCCGCCAATACGCGTATGTGACTATGTGCTACATGTGATGTATGCTCATTGTGCACTAGCATCCAAGCACAAATCCGCACATCTAGCATGTCTCCGCGTTCCGTATGGGATGTGCGCAGAATGTGCATTAGTGCACAAGGACATTCCACCAAACACACGCCCCATGTTCGTGCAATCCACTATATGGTCTGACTATGCCTATAGAATCCCTTATCACCGGCTGTACCCATGTTCCGTATGTGATGTACGCACATTGTGCCTTAAGATACAAGCACATATTAGCACATCCAGTGTGTACCCATGTGCTGAATGCAATGTGTACACACTGTTACACATCGTGCACTAGCACACAGACACATCTGGGAACATGAGACGTCAAAATATAGCTTGTAGATTCACAGATAAAAGCAGAGCACAGGATTTCGAAGGAATTCGAGCTAGATAAATAAGCTAGGATTCTGGGTAAATAGATTGGCTCTTATACTAGGGAACGTGCCTTATAGCACTGCGTGCTACTCTAATTAGTCCTAGATGGTGGCTTTGCCAAGACTGGTTCGGTGATTTTGGATGATTTTTGTGATTTGGAATCGTTGTTTTGGCTGCCTGTGGTAATTAGATGTACCTTTGTACAACGGAACGTGCCTATTATTTTAAAACAATGGAATTCTGTGAAAGCCTAACCCATTTCGGTGATTTGGGGTGTTTTGCTAATTTGAGGAAATTGTCTGATTGTTTGTGGTAAATCAAACGAGGATTTGGTGAAAATCCCAATCTACAAACTACTCCTAGCCAATCTAGCACATTCTCAGAACATGTCCCCGCCCTATTGTAACTTTTGGGTTACATACCGACCACGCGGTACCATAAAACAAAGATGACGGTCCCCTATAACAAAATGGATGGCAGAAACACGTGCCACCTTAACAACACGCCCCCCCCCCCCCCGACTCTTCCTCAGTCCAATCCTCAGTCCAATAGGGGTCGTTTCAACCCTCTCCTACTACTGGCGGTAATTTATCAATGCTATTACAGATGACAAGGATCAGTCATTGAATAAAATTCAGTCTTTGTGCTACAGAAATCAGTTCATACAAGTCATTGCTGGTGCAGTAAAGGACAAATAAAAACTAAAAACTGGCGGTTTGCTGTACCAGTAAAGTTCAATGTCAAATTTGCTAAAGCAAGGGGACCTTCTTATGCTGAAAGAAATTAATGCATGAACTCACTCACCAGAAACAACATGCATACCATTCGAACTCGATAAAATCCCTTTCCGACTAAATCTCCCCCGACAAAGTCCATTCTGACAAATTCCACAACCACTAAATCCCGCTCAATTACTACCATACATGACACAAACCCTATCACTGAAAAATATCTATTAATTTTATATCACCGATTAATACATAAACATGTATTAAAAATCACAAACTCACACACAAATACATCTGTTGGTGTCTGTGTGTGCATATGAGGGTGATGTCCTCCACAAGGACTGGAAATTTCATAGAAATCTCCCGAAAAATGGATGAAATACAGCATTTTGATAAAAGGCGGTAATTTTGCGAATCTGGTCCTTTTCAAGCTGGTACGAAACGGCCCCATGTGTTAATCTTGAAACCTCCGACTGTAGCCCTGCTGGGAGAATCCGTTGTTAAACATTTAATAAATCTTTAATGCAATGGAGATCGTGTAAAGTCGAAGTGGCATTGCAAAGTCCGCCTCGAATGGGTTGCGACACTACCTTTGAATCTTAGATAACCGACATAACTGAAAAAGAGACGAAACATGCGGAAGGATTTATGGCGAAAAGGCAGTGAATTGGCTGATCAGACAGCTGCATAGCAGAAATATAATTGTGAGATTTCCTCTATTGCGACAAGACGCATGGGCGTAGCGTTTGCTTTTTAACTGCATTGAACTCTGTAAAATCGCGTTGTAACCGAGAAGACCGCCCCCTTCCCCTTCCCCACACGAACACACGTCAGTCTCAGTTCAAAGACTTTTCCACTCATTATTAACCTGCCACCGACCGGCCAAGTTTCGCATTTTTTTTCTGTCCATTTGATAAACTCTTTCACTCTAACTACACACCGTTATACAACACCATGAGGTTGGAATTCAACATTTTTCACATTGTAGAAGCAAGAGATGGTAAGGGATGGGATGGGCTGGGGGCGGGGGTGGGGGGGGGGGGTATCTGGTAGGCAATCACGCCTATTAAACATAATTATATGCGGTGTGGAATGAATGACGATTTGAAGATAGGAGATTGAACCAATAGACGTGCTCGGTCATTACTGCTGTTGACACGCTGTGATTCCAGGTATGACTAATTCGGAGTCCGGTGCATGGTAATGTGGTCTAAACAACGGGTCGTAAAGGCCATAATTTATTTATTTATTTATTTATTTATTTATTTATTTATTTATTTATTTATTTATTTATTCATTGATTCATTTGTTTATTGGGATTTAACGACACTTTCGACAGCTAAGGTCGCGCAAGTTTTACTGGTGGAGGAAGCCGAAGTACTAAGAGAGAACCACCAAAGGCAACCAACTGACGGACTCCCCAAAGTACTAACTCCACACAAGCAGGGTTAACATTGTTTGAAGACAAGTGCACCATCGTCGTGCAGTACGCCTTAGTACACAACGCCACCGCACCCCACGTAGGCAATAGGGGTTTAGTGCCTTGACTGTTAGGTTACCGCAGTCGAGATTTGGACTGAGGACATCTCGGCTTGCAGCTTGTACCTCTACGTACTGAGCCACCGCGTTCCCAGGGAAAGTCTAAATAAAATGACGTCAATCACATGTATTTATCAAGCCAGAACAAGGTATGCTTTCGGAATGCCTCCGGTGAAGGCATGCCTTTATAATATAGATGGAATAAATAAATAACATTAGTCCGGTTCAAACTGACAACTCGGTCATTTCTATAAAATGAAACCCAGACTATCGGGTACTGATTAATGCAGATTTTTGTGTCAAATGCCGATCCCTTTACGGACATATCACTTATCGCACTCTTCGATTGACTTTTGTTCAAAAATTTGTGGCGTGAGTGGGGGGTGGGGGGCTGGGATAACCCCTACCAAACAGTGGCAATTGCATGCCCTCTGAAAATGCATTGGGGTGGGTGGGGAGGAGGTATGCCAGGGGGGTCATTCAAGTTAAGGTCCATTTCGTTCCCATCATGATCAATTTTGAGTGCGGTACATGCATAATTCGGTCTAAATATGGAGTCTAGAATCAATGCACGACGACTAAGTCTCGCACAATTGGCGTGCTTTTAGGATGCTTTCGATGAAGGCATGCATTCGGAGATGTCATGCGTTTGTACATGCCTTTACCACGCCGTGCCTTGAGAATGCCTCCTGAGAAAGCTGTCCTTAATGATGTAGGCAGAATAATATTTAATTGAAACACCCTGCAACGCAACAAGTACATGCATTTATTAAAGAATTCATTCTAAACATGCATTTCCGGGAAGGGGGGGGGGGGGGTCAGTTCTCGCGGAATTGGGTGGGGATCAGTGCCGATTTGTTCCCAGTAGATGATCAATTTTGAGAAGGGTACATGTTAATTATGTCTAAGCAGGAAGAGTGGAAGTCCTGGGTGACGATTGGTAAGACCGTGCCTTTGGCCTGATTTCAGAATGCCTTCGGTGAAGGCATTGATGCATGCACTCTGAGAAGTCATTTGTTTTTGTGCGTGCATGCGTGCGTGCGTGCGTGCGTGCGTGCGTGCGTACGTGCGTGCGTGCGTGTGTGCGTGCGTGTTGACTGGCTCTAATTTAGTCCTTACAAGGATGTTACGCAAATATTTGTTTTTCTTATAGGCTATGGCAGGTCGAATATTCAAAGGTTCATTTAATTTAGCATTGGTTAAATTGAATTCATCTTTTAATATTTTTGCTATTTCGATATTCACTCTTTTGTAAGTTAAAGTGAAAGGAATGATGTACCTCATTTCGCATTCTCCCTCTGATATGTTCGTACCAAATGGCCAGAGGGTTTGAAGCGTATTTATTCGAAAAGCTTCACGTTTTTTTTTTTCTAAATCCATCCGTTTCTTCTAATATGTCTTTAATTGGTGGTTGTTTAATTGGATGGATTTCGAAATCGTCCAAAAAATGGCCAGGAAGGTTAAAATGTTGTGCTACTGGAGCATCAGCATTATGTTTTATATCCTGTTTGTCTCTAGTAGCACGTGCTCGGAGAGGATTTTGACTTTGACCAACATACTGCTTCCGACATCGTTTACAAGTGATAAGGTAAATAATATTTGGTGAATCACAATGGAGGGAGTTGCGGATGTGGTAATGATTTTAGTTTAAACAATATTTATTTCCAGTTCTCAAGTATATACAATTATATCAGTTATAGAAAGTGTGGGTCCAACAGTAAACTGTAAGCTTATACGAGGTTGTATTCGCCAGTAGAACACTTGAACATAATACAATCGAGAAGACAGGTACACATACAATCAAGATTACCATTCAAACCCTGTAACGATGAATTATTCATTAAACTTTCAAGTTATAGTTATGGTTTGATGGTAGGTTTGGTAAAGGGTGAAATAAGGAATAATGGTGTATGTTAGTAGGTAATAAATGCCGATTCAAAATCACATGTACAAGATTTTGTACATGTACACGTACATCGATGTGCACCTCCATAGGATTTAGTGTTAAAATCGTGTTCAGGTACACGATTTGTCGTTTTTTATGGTGATACAGAATCGGCTTTGCCGATTCTACATCACTGGATTCTATATACATATCGCTCAAGAGTGAAAAAATGTATGAAATTTTAAGGAAAAGAGGTGTATCGCCTGATACAGAATCGGCAAATGGGTTTCCCCCATAGAATTCAGTGTTAAAATCGCGAGCAAAAAACGTGTTGCCGTTTCGGTATCATCATCGAAAGTGGTTTGCCGATTCTGGATCATCCGTGCCTGTACACGATTTTAACACTGAATCCCTATGGAGGCGTACACGGAAATCCATTTGTGGATTCTACATCGGAAATCGACTTATGTACGGTACATGGAAAGAGGTGATACCGAACCGGCAAACCCACTGCCACGTTTCCCGAGGAAATAAAAAAAAGTGATTGATATATATAGGAGAGAAAAAAATATATAAATAAAATAGTTATTTAAAAAAAAAATAAATATATCAAATCTATCAAGAATAGATAATAAAAAAAAAATACGTAAATCATGTGCGCTTCCCAGACTACTAGAGCGAGGTTTCTTTTAAACATGCTGATGAGAGCATACGTAATCTGCGTGAATGAAGAACTACGTCCCATCTTGTTAGAACGATGTGTTGGATGTCGGGATCATCTAGACTTCGATCACGAGAATCATTCGTGTCTGACGATGGAAAGGGAAGATATGGTCGTCAAGTATTTCGAACCGGCGTTCGAACGCGTTAGATTCGACGATGTCATCACGCTTTGGAAGAGATTAGTCTTCTGTAAGAATCAAGACAAGCCTACAGTTTCGGAAGAACTGAAATTGGCGCGTAGAAGTCTGACTTTAGAAGACAAGGGATGCATCATGAAATTATTGTTCGATGAAGCATACGTCTAAGTTTTCTCGTTGATGTAAAATAAGGGAGAATAGAAAATAAAAATAAATACACACATAAATTTTTTATCTTATATTAGAAAGAAAAAAAAATACAAAAATGAGAACCAGAAGTAAATTGTATCCGACGTTAGATGACGACGAGGATGAGAAGCCGAACGGCGTTTTGCCGACGGCACCGTCGCCAGAAGAAAAAGAGAGAGGAGAGAGGTATCGCATCGATCAAATCAATAGAATCCAAGCGTATTTAACTCGAAAGAGAGATTCTCGCCGTTCTTTCAAGAAGAAGTATTCGCGTTTCGTGAAATTCGTCAACGCGATCGACATGACACTCATCACGATTTCCATGGGTTTACACGCGGCCGGCATCAGATTGTTATCGACCGCGATTGGCATTCTGATCGTGTTGACCATAGAAGGAGTGGCTCTCGCCGCCGGATTCTTTAGCACGCTCGGAAACTTTTTGAGTAGGAAATTATATTTGAAGTCGAGGAAACACGACAAGATTCGCGTCTTGGCCGACTCCAAGATCGACACGATATCCGAAATGATCTCGATGGCGTTGAAAGATGGTAGGATATCGGACGGAGAATACTTCACGATATTGGGTGAGAAAACGAAATACGAAGCCATGAAAGAAGCCGTGAGAATCAAGACTCGTCAGATCATCAAAGAAGAGATGAAGGATTCTCTCATGGAAAAAGGGAGGAAAGAGGCTAGGGAGGAATTCAGTAAGATGATAGAACTCAAGAGCAGCGATTGAAAAAAAAATATATATAATAAGAACAGAATTTAAAAAAAAAAAATATTAAATTTATATATAAAATAAAAATGAAATTAATTTAAATAACTCTTAAAAATGTATTGCGTAAAGTGTAAGAGAGTTACCGAGACGAGTAATTCTCGAGAAGTACGAACTAAAAACGATAGACAGATGCTTCGCGGAATTTGCGACGTGTGTGGTTCTATCAAGACTCGATTCGTCAAAAAAAAGAACGCGAGCAAAGGTAAAGTCATCGTGAATAAAATGATCAATAATCTACCTTTCGAAATGCATCTGCCTGGTCACAGTTTCACGGGACCCAGAACGAAATTGAACAAGAGACTCAACGCCGATCTGACTCCTAAATCTTGGAGCAAACCTGTGAATAGGGTGGATGCGGTAGCGTATGATCACGACCTGTGCTACGCCGGACATCCCGACACCAAGACTCGCAACGACGTCTGCGATAAAAACATGTTGGGGAAATTGAGAGGCATATCGAATCCGACCAGGAGAGAGAAGATAGAACGTTCGCTGGTCGGCAATCTGATCGGTGCGAAACGTCGATTCGGATGGGGCGTTCAAAAAAAAAAGCACATCTGAAAAGAAGAAGAAACGATTATTGACGAGCGAATTGGCCGAGGAGTTACACAAACCCATCGTGCGTAAATTTCGAAAGAGAAGGGTGTTCGTGAAGGGTTTGGATGATATTTGGTCTGCCGACTTGGTCGACATGAGATCGTTTTCGAGGTGGAACGAGGGTGTCAAATATCTATTGACAGTCATCGACGTGTTTTCCAAATATGGTTGGATCAGAGCTTTGAAGAATAAATCGGGACCTTGCGTCGCCGAGGCTCTGAAGAGCGTGTTTGAATCGTCTCCTCGAAAACCGAGTAAATTGTGGGTGGATAAGGGAAAGGAATTCTACAACAAGCACGTTCATCGATTGATTGACCTCTACTCGATCGAAAACGAAGAGAAAGCCAGCATGGTGGAACGTTGGAATCGAATGATGAAGGAAAAGATGCATAGATACTTCACGGCGAATTCGACCAAGAAATACATATACGCTCTGAACGGTCTGGTCAAAGATTACAACATCACGCGACAGAGATCGATCAAGATGACTCCCGTGGAAGCTAGCGATCCTCGAAATGAAAAACGGGTCTACGCGAATCTATATCCTGAAAGATCTAAGATTAGGAAGAAGTCTAGAACGCCGAAATTTGCGGTCGGTGATCGAGTGAGAATCTACGCTTGTAAGGAGCACTTCGAAAAGGGTTATACTCCTCGATGGACCTCGGAAATCTTCGTGATAATCAAAATATTTCACACCAACCCGGTGACTTACGAAATCGAAGCTTTGGATGGAGAAGAGATCATCAGAAAGTTTTACGAACAACAATTACAGAAGACAAAGTTTTGATAAAGAAAACAAATTTCTTTTATTTACTCTCTTTAACATTTTCTTGTTAACACACATATATATATAGGAGAGAAAAATAATAATAAAAAAAAATAATTAAAACTATTTTTAGATAAAAAAAAAGCAAGCTAATTAATAAACAAAAAAAACAAAAATCATTTAAAATGGCAACTATACGAGATAGAGCACAAAGCATAGTGAAAGATGAAAGTATTCAAGAATATGAGGTTCACGAATACGAACCGGTAACCGGAACGAGTTTGAACAATGCGGGAGAGATAAGAATCAACATCGAAACTCAAGATCTATTCATACATCCTAGCGAGAGTTACATAGTGGTGCAGGGACGTCTCACCAAGGAAGATGGCAGCGACTACGCCGACGATGACACGGTTACTCTAGCCAATAATGGCATCATGCATCTATTCAGTAATATAAAATACATGCTATCCGGACAGGAGATAGAATCTGTGTTTCATCCCGGTCAGGCCACCACGATGTTCGGACTCTTGACATATCCTGATGATTTTTCGAAATCCAGAGGACTTAATCAGTTGTGGGTGAAAGACACCGTCGGCCCTGCTAGCGCCGGCGCCGCCGCGATATTCGACTACGTCGCCAAGACGTCCAGACCTAAAGGAACGTTTTCGTTCAGGATACCTTTGAAACACATCTTCGGATTTGCGGACGATTACAACAAGATCATGTACAGATTCAAACACAATCTGACGTTGATTCGAAAAGGAAATGACGACGCAATAGTGAGACTCACTGCGACCGATGCGGGAAAGATAACTCTACACAAGATATCGTGGTTCGTTCCGCACGTGGAGCCTTCGATCGTGGAAAAAGCGCGTCTCTACAAAATCATAGAATCCAAGAGTAAATTACCCGTGGGATTTAGAATGAGACAGTGCGACACGGCTAGCATTCCTCTCTCCAAGAATCACTTCGATTGGAGATTGACGGTGAAATCCGCATCTGAGAGACCACGGTTCATCGTGGTTGCGTTTCAAATCGATAGGGACGGGTCTCAGGAAAAGAATGCGTCGCTGTTCAATCACTGCCATTTGAGAAACATGCAAGTTTTTCTGAACGCCACGAGATATCCAGCAATCGATTACAATGCATTGTTCGACAAGAACGATTTCTGAGGTCTGTACGGCGACGCCGCTGATTTTAGAAAGAAGTATCACAGTCTAGACGAATTGATGAGCAACCCTAATATATCTCCCGCCGAATACAAGTCGATGTATCCCATGTTCGTATTCGACGTCAGTAAACAGAGTGAACGACTCAAGAGTAGCGTCTTAGACATTCAGATCAAGATGCAATTCGATAGGAATGTGCTGAGAAAAACCGAAGCCTTCGCCCTGGTCCTGTCGGACAGAGAATTAGAATTCGAATCGGATGGAAATAAGATGTCGATCATTCGATGAGAGACGAGTGTGAAAAAAAAAATAAAAACAAAAATAAAAAAAAAGTAATGAGTAATTATTAAAAAAACAAAAAAAAACAAAACAAAATAAATAAAGTAATGTGATCTAGAGAGATTGAACATCTTTCAAAATCTCATTACTTTTTTTTTTTTGTTTTTAATAATCACACATTATTTTTGTTTTTAATTCATTATTTTCCACGCGTTCACTGTTTGTTCAAAGGATCTAGTTCGATCAGTATGCTCACCACGGAAGTGGCGGCTTTGGGATTATTGGTTTTCGTAACGAAATTAATCCTGTCTCCGGAGTTCACTTTGAGAGGCGTTCCTAACGTGCTAACATTCGCATGTTGATTCTCAGTCTTTTCGATGCTGTATCTCTTATTGCTCTCTACTCCATTCACCATGAGATTGACGACCGCTCTGTTATTCAAATCCGAGGAAGCCAGACTCATTCGAAGGATTTCACCTCCCAACGGCATGGGGTATCCCACCTGACCATGTTTCGATCCACTACCTCCATTTCCGAAAGACCACTCAGCTTTTCCCTCATCTAAGGTGCCAGCCTCCTCGGCCCACACGGTGATCAATTGTCTAGCATATTGGACATTCTCCACCACCGAAATCAGGGTGCAGGCATCCGTCATGTTCACGGGATCTGGTAGATTCGTGAGCGCCTGTCCACCCATGTCTAGTTTACCTTCCATGATGTCACCCTTTCTCCAGACCGAGTTGTCGTCCACGTACTTCCTGCTGACTGCGCTAGAATCGAATTCGGGATCCTGACTGAGTCCGAATAAATTCTTACCGTTCATGTCGATACCACCCTCCATGGTTCTGCCAGATTGTTTGTTCAGGTAGAGATCGTCCACTTGCGATTCTGGTATTCTTGTGATCGTATCACCGCAGAATCTACGTAGCCCTTGTTGACCGCGGTTGAGTCCGCATCCGTGTCGTTGACCTTCGACAGATTCAATATCTTGTTGAATCCCGCATTCAGATCCGATTTCATTTCTCGCCTGTCAGACTTTCTCTGTTCCAGATCTACGTAGTGTTTGGTCGCCACGTCCTTGGGATTCGTGGGAGTGGCCACGTTCGCATCGTTTTCTGAACATATCTATTTCTCAGGTGTTCACTGAATCTCACGTGAGAGTCGTCCGCGTATTTCTTGGTCGCGGCATCCGTGGGATCTATGGGATTTGCGATGTTCACCAAACGTTTAGATTTCAGATCGAGATCGTCAGTCATGGTTTTATCCACGTAATTATCTAGCATGATTCATTCGAAATCGGCGTTCCCCCTGTCGACGTATCTTTTAGTCACAGCATCTGCGAATCTATTGTCTCGGGAAGATTGTAGAGCTTCTTATCGTTCATGTTCAAAGGTTCCTCCCGAGGTTCGTATCTCCGAATGTAACGTTCGTCCAAGTTGGCAACATCGTAACCATCATCGACTTCGAGTGTCTTCCTCTTCTTTCTTAGGTTGACTTTTTCGTCGTCACTTCTACCAAATTGATCGACTGGCATGTTGTTTTGAGATTTTTTTATTTTTTTTTAAAAATATATTTCAAAATGCAGTTTATTAAAAAATGAATTATTTTATTTTTATTTTTCGTTTTTATTCGATTAAAATTTTTTAAAATAATTTTTTTATCTTTATATACTATAAAAAAAAAAAATCTCTCTCTAATGTAAATCATTGAGAATGTCTTGAAACCGATCTCCTTCAGACCATCTCTTGAGAACGTAGAGACACAGGTGACCGCAAAACACTTGATCTGGTGATTGCAATCATTCCGTGTTGTAACGAACCATCGATTTGTTGAAATAGTTCTTTATTTCTTTCGGCGGCGAGATTCTGTAGCTGTCAAAATAATAATTCTTCTTCCCGTTCTTGAACCACGCCACCCAGTGAGTGCCTTCACCCGATAAATCATCTAGATTTAAAATTCCGCATTCCGATTGTCAAGGTCTTCTCTTTGGCAAGGCATCTCTGGAAAACACGCCAAGAAAATCTTTGATTTTCAAATCCTTCACCGCATTCGACAGATCGATGTTGGATAGGGGTTCGTTAGGTAAGATGACACCTTCTACGGATATCTCTATTTTCTTATTCATAAATGCGTATATATATATTTTTTTTTTTATTTATTTATTTTATTATAATTCACTAAAATGACGTTATTTTTTTTTTTTTTTTTTTTCTTTTTCTTTTTAAACTAACTCTCTCGATGTCTCTATCGATTTCCATAATCTCGAATCCGTCTAATCCCTCTTGATTTTCTGGAATCCTATCATCCTTACTCGTATCTGGAATCCTATCATCCACACTCATATCGTCTCTAATTAGATCCACAATCCAATGTCCGCGTGCCAAAGTGCTTATTTTATCATCTAACACGAATCTCTTATCATCGTCGGCCGTCAGCAAAATCTTGTTGACTATTTCGGTATACAAGTCGTGATTTTCGCTTCGAATCGATTCCGTAGTCTTATACACCAGACCACTTCCTAACAGACAATCTTTATTCTCTTGGCAAGAGATGTTTTTCTTCACCACGCACGCTTTAACCCCTTTGCACTTCTTGATCTCTTCATCTTCTAGACGATAAGCATACAGTTTGGGTCTCAAGCCCACGAATTCGACGATTTGTTTACCGCCACTCTCGTCCTTAAATTTACCCAACACCTTCTTGTTGTCGTTCGATTGAATGTTGGGCAGGTGATCGATGGGATAATTGCTCATGTTGAACCATGCGGCCACGTCCGGAGATATATCTCGGTAGACGTCTTTCATCTCTATCTCGTAAACTAAACTGTCCATGTCAGTGAACAGTAGTTTGGCTTTATCACCAAATTTTCGTTTGACGTAATCGTAATGAAACTCGTACATCAATCGCTTGCTGATATCTAAGATGATCGGTCCAAGATAATAGTTTGTCAAACTTCAGGTGTGTCTTTTGCATGAACGGCCACTAGATTTTCGTCGAATATGGTTTGGCGTTTGTAATTGAGTTTCACCACTAATTTTTTGCTCTTTTCTCAGACTTGATGAGTCGAACGTCGGTTCTCTTCCTGATGTTTTCCATTGATTTACCGTACATGCAGTTGTTCATGAGTTTGAAGAAATCTTTTTCGAAATCGTTCTCGGCTCGAATTCTGAGATTCGTGTTGAGATTGATGTATTTTTTCATCCAAGGCTCTTCGTTGAATCGAACGTTGCGATGTATGTCGACTAATTTCATCCCGTAATCGACGTATTGTTTCAAATTCTCGCTGTAGACGATGTAGTTATGTTTGTTCAATAAATTGGGAATGAGTTTTTCCTCGTCTCCTTCGTTCGGTTCCATTCGTTCGGGAGCCAGTGGATAATCGTTGTGTAGATCGTGTAATTCTTCCGGATAGTTCAAATCGACTTCTAAAATGCAAGGATAGTCTCTCCATTTTTGCATCTCTTCCTGTTCGTCACCCATTCGAAATTTCCAATCGGTAAAGGATGACTCATAGCCCAACCGTACAGATTATTAGCGTCCCAATACTGTATGCATTTATTCGACCGTTTCGAATCAAAAGCTTCTTTCATGTAGGGATTGTTAGCTTCAGAATATCTGTGGGAGATCATCGAGACGCCACCTCTCGCAGCCCTTTCGAACATGAGCAACATGTTCACGTCGGATAATAATTCCAACTGGACTTCAGTGGTCTTCAACAGAGCGTCCCACGCCAGACCGGGTGCGGTGAAATACCAAGCCAGATCCAGATCGTAATTTCGATGACAGACGTCTCGAAAATTTTCGAACACGTCTGCCAAGAGCAGAACGTCGGTCTTCAGATAGAGATCATGATAATCTCTCATGGCTTTCATATCGAATGATTTCCACACGTTTTTGGTGTATTCATAATTCTTGTCGGAAATGTCGGATTCGTATAATTTTGAATAAAAATCTTCTTTTGAAGGTAGTGCAGTGTCTTCAAATCTCTTTAGATCGTTCGTGTAATCGTAAGGATAGACTCCTTTCCTCAACATGACGTCTACTCGTTCTCCAAAATGTTCGCTCGTGATTTTAAATTTATCCTTGCTCATGTTATCGACTAATTGTTCCAGAGCGGTCGACATGAATTTAAAACTGTCGATGAAACGTATGGCTCTACGAATGAATTTCGTTTTTTCTTCCAACGTCTCTCAGTCGATTACTCTTTTTTTCTCCATGAGCTTCCATTTCATGAAGGAAATGTATCTTTCTTTGCTGTTCACGATGCAATTTAATTCTTCGTGGGAAGTGCCGAGATTTTTCACAAACAGATGACTGTCGTAACCCGAGAGATTGTGAAATATCACCGGATAGAAAACGGCGTCTCGATATTTTAAATTACACTTGCTGTGAGCCGGACCGCGATACAGACCCATGTAATGATCGTGGTCTCTGACCTTCTTATTTTCCTCCGAATTCTCATCGAACGATTGTCTGCATATGTGACATTCGGTGGCTCTGTTATTTCCATCCTGCTGCTCTCGCGTGATGATCATTTTCACCGGAGATTTGAATTTGTTGTATAACATTTGAATTTTCGATTCCAATTCTTCCACGAACCTTTGGGCCACGTCGTCGTCTTTGCACTGTTTCGTACAGGTGAAGGGACCCATGTCGTGTTGCGAGTCGAAAGCGCATTTCACGTAAATGCAATAGCCCGAAGGTATGTGTTTTTGATATCTTACGACATAACTTTGAAGAGCATTGGGTTGACAGGAACTCATTTTTGCGGTGAAACATTCGAAATCGGCGTACACGACGAATGGTACTTTTAACCTTCTATTCTGATTTTCAAACTTCACGATGGTGTTGGGTTTGGGCATTTCGACAGTGACACCTTGATTTTCATTGCAATATTTCTGATGTATCGCTAACGATTTTCCGCTGTGAAATGCGTTCATGCAGTTGCAACATAAACATATCTTATGTTCATGTTTATTATTTTGTCTCGACAGTAATCGGCTCGGATGTTTAACCCAACAATAATGACGATTGTCACCATTTGAAATCAATAATAAAATAATTGTCTTTTCTCTTTCGAGATACGAAGTCTGTCTGAGAGGATAGATCGTTCGTTTTTCATCATCATATCCCAAGACGTTCACCGCTACGGTGGGATTTTGAGTCTCGAAACGTTTGATGTGTTTTAACTCTGTTGGAAAAGTCACTCCGGTCAATCGAGATTTTTAGAAGTCTCCTCGTAACAAGAAACTCTATCGTTGTTCATTTTGACAGGGTATAAAGTGGAGGTGACTGCCCATTTAAAACACTGATCACCTTTATTTCTCACGTTGACCACGGAGCATTTTTTAGCTAAGAAATACGGTAATTTCACGTAGGAAGACCCATTCAACAAATCGTTTTCAGTCATATGAATTTCGAGTTTCAACACCTCATTGAATGTCCAATTACTACCTTCATGTTGATAATTCGCGAGAGACGTCAACATCTTGCCTTTCACCTTTTTGAAAACGTCCGATAAATCTGAACCTCATAAATACGGGTTCGACATTAGATCTGAAATATGCATTTTTCACGATGCTCTCGCCGGACTTCACGTTGATTTTATTCATCACGCAATGGAGTATCATCTTAATTTTTAGTCCCACGTTCATGTATTTGCAAAACAAATCCAATACTTTTTTCTTCACCCATTCCATGAACAATTTCGGATCTATTTTCTTGAACGAGGGAACCACGTCAAAAGTTTTAAAAATGCCTTTGATCGCACTCTCCCATTCTATGGGTTTCGATTAGAATACTTCTGTGATGAGTCGTGCTACATATTCTTCTCCTTTCCCTTCGTCGATTGCTCATCGAATTTCGCTCGACATATCTCGTTTGTCTAGAATCTGACGTGCATCACTTGTTTTCATTTTAGTTTTTCTTTCCTTTTCTTTTGAAACTTGAAGTTCTTCAGTGGCTTTTCGTTTAGTCGTCTTCTTATTTTTCACAATCGAAACGTTTTTCTTTTTTTTCGACGTCGGCATTTCGATTCCTTTTACTATCTTTTTCTTCTTCTCATTTTTCACAACCGATGCATTTTTTTACGTCGTTGCTATCGACATTTCGTTTGCCTTTTCATAGTTTTGTAAATATTTCTGTATGACTTCAATTTTTTTTTATTTAGTTCTATGATTTCTGAAATGTGGAATTTTTAATAGTTTACAAATCTCATTTAACTGAGGTACGGTTTTCTCATTTAAATTTTCCATTTTTTTATCTGTTTGCTCAATTTGTAAGAATATTTTTTTTTTTGAATTTTGTATTTAAATAATTTGTTAAAAAGTTTTGTTTTTTACTCTTTATATATATAAAAAAGATTTTTTTTAATTCAATTTTTTATTTAATGTGAAAAATATTTTTTTGATGAAATTAATCAATTTTTTATGTTCCTTAACGTGAAAAAAATTGAATTAATACGAGAAAAAAAGGATGTTAAAATCCAACTTTTTATTTATATATAAAGAGAAAAAAAACTTTTTACAAAAAAAATTTTTACATTAAAGAAAATTAAAATTAAAAACTTTTTTTTTATATATATATAAAGAGTAAAAAAAAAACAAAACTTTTTAAACAAATTATTAAAATACAAAATTTAAAATATACATTATTTGCAAGAATTCATAAAACAAAAAAAAAACAAATAATCGATCATGACAACAACATCTAAAAAATGCGAATTGAAATTGAAACGAGTTGAAACGTGTAAGAAATTCGGTTTTAAAATCTATAGATTACAACGACACGATTCCATCAAATTGAACGAGGTCGAGATGAAGGGCTTAGAGCACAAATACAACAAATATTGCATGCCTTTGAAATTGGATGAAGTCACGCTCGATTTGTTTTACGAGTACCAAAGCGATCTACAGAAAATCGTCATCGCCAAAGATCGAGAATTCGACAAGGACGATTTGACGTTGCCCTATGGAAGTTACATATTTCCAAACATTTTACTTGAACTCGTGAACAAATCGGGTGGTGAGAGCGCATTGACCGGAGTAACAAAACTCAAAAAAGTAAAGATAAACATTCAACACATTTTCGAAAAAGGAGAAGAAACGAGTGTCAACATGCTAATAACAGACTTGGAAATATAAACAATAGAGAGATTGATTTTTAGTGAAGAAGAAGGAAAAAAAATAAAATAATGAGATCATCTTTAGATCTCATTACTTTTTTTTTTGTTTTTCCTTCTTCACTATTACCCATATATTATAATAACGTTTCCTTTTTTCTTAAATCTCAGCATCAATTCTTCTTTTCTTTCTTTCTTTTTTTTTGCGATATGCTACGTTTTTTTTATAACAACACATTTGTCTATCCGAATCATAATTATGAACGAATGGTGTGCATCTCTTGGTAACACTCGCATCATTACCATTCTCTTCAGAAGGTAGTCGCCTATCCCGATCTTTATTTAACTCTTTTATCAGTTCTTTCCTAAGATATCCATAATTAGCGTCTAATTGTTTTTCCACATCTTCTTCCCATTTCAACCATCTATCCCACTCTTTTATCAGTTCTTTCCTAAGATATCCATCACTAGCGTCTAATTGTTTTTCCACATCTTTTTCCCACACTATCTTGCGATATTCATCCTTAGCATCTAATCGTTTTTCCACATCTTTTTCGCACTCTATCTCGCGATATTCATCCTTATCGTCTAATTGTTTTTCCACCTTTTTATCCATTTTATATATTATTTTATACTTTCTATGATTTATATTTTATATAATTATATAATTTTTTTACATTATAATAACATATTTAAAATCGGTATATTCTTAAACGGCGAATTCTCACCAAACAACAAACCCTTGCCGAGTCGCTCAACGTTCTGTCCACTCTTCAGATAGAGACCGTTTCCACTCAAAGAGTTGTCACCTCTAACGGGTTCTAGATACAATCCTTTACCTCTATTGTCTACGTGGACATGACGCACGGCTCCTCCCTTCTTCAAAAACAGTCCGCTGCCACCCATTAATTTCTCAACTGCTGAACTCGCGAGTCCCGTGAGAGCTCCCACGCCGA
Organism: Pictodentalium vernedei; assembly: GCA_031216915.1. Lineage (NCBI taxonomy): Eukaryota > Metazoa > Mollusca > Scaphopoda > Dentaliida > Dentaliidae > Pictodentalium > Pictodentalium vernedei. Next base: position 159,676,715 of record CM062296.1, read on the forward strand.
GAGTCTTTCCGAGAAAGGGTAGTGCCTTTGCAGTGAAGGGTAATGTTTTTGCGGCGATTCCTGCCAATAGCGGTAGGAAACCGCCTTTCATTCTCAAATTGTATCTCAATTGAGCGGGACTCAATCTCACCGTCAACCCTCTTCCATCACGAATTGCTTTCTCCATCCTTTTGATTTGACTTCTGGTCCAGGCGATCGAATCCTGACCGCCTCTCGTCAGATCTTCGTGAGTGAATTTGAATCTCACCGCCTCGCCTCGAGTTGTTAACGCTCTCTTAAGTTTCTTCCTCTGTCCTGCGGATATGTTCACGTTTTTAATCACGTATTCTGTCATAATTCATTTTTTAAAATATACTTTCTTCAATTGTTTTCTTGTTTTAATGATAATTATATATATTAAATAATTTTTGTAAAATTAATATTGCGTTTATTTTATTTTTGTTATTTATATATATATACACAATATTATTTTTTTTGCTTTTATATTTCTCTTATGTGAAATCGTATTGTCACCCTCTCTCCGCGAAGATCTAACAGTTCACCATTTTGATCCGTCAATGTGGTTTTGAGACTATACAATGTGTCTAAAATCACTGGTAGAGAAACTAAATTTCGAGGTCGCTCCACGATCTTATAACCCGGCGACACATTTGGAAAGAAGGAATAGATCATCGGTTGAGCGCTACCATTCACGTAGCTTCCAATAATCACATCCACGTTCACCAGAATGCTATTGAGTGCGAGAATGTCGACCGTATTTTCAGATGCCGCATGGTCTCGATACATCTTTCGATCGAATCCCAACATCTTGCCTATAGAATCGTCCGTGTTGAAATCCACTCGAAAATTATCTTCCAAATCCAACATCGTCTGTAAGGTATTAGGATTGGGAGCGAGTCTGATCTTGTTGCTTCCCTTTCCATCCATCTTCATTCGCGTCTGAATGTAATTGTTCAAATCGTCTATGTCATAACTTCCTTTGGGAATTCGAATCTCCAACCAATCCACTCCGTCGGAATACTTGAACGAATTATTCTTTTTGGTGACGTTGGGAAAGGAATAATAAGTCTCCAGATTCACCAACGCCATCTCGTATCTTTTCTCTCTATTCAATTCGATGGAAGGTTCGAATTTCGTCGCGAATCGAGTCGAATCGCCACTCACCACGATTTGAATGGATTGTTTTGCACCCGTATTCTCGGCTATCCGTTCTAACAATTCTCCTTGTTCGAACATTATATTTTAATTTTATTTTTATTTTTTCAAAACTAATTATTTGAAGATTTATTATTTTCTATTTTTTTTTATTTTCACACTCTATCTTATTATCATCAGAAACATAAACCTTGTCGAATCCGTGCAGATATTTTCCGCGATTAAGTTCGCTAGTCAAATCGATCACGACGAAATTGTAAAGTTCTCCATCCCAAACCCTCTTGCAGAATCTCCTGAATTCCGCCACGCTCATGTCGTTTGCGACGTGATCGCCGTAGATGTGATTGAGATTCTTAAGATCTTGGCGAAAGAGACATCGAAAATTAGCGTTCTCCCTTATCGTCTGTCTGGGCAATCGAAAATAATTACAGGTAGAAACAGTTCACGTTGCTGTGTCGACCCCTAACGTAATACGATTCGCATCGGTTCTGTCTCTCCAAAAGCAGATCGTCGAAAATCATGAGATTCTTATCTTCCGATTTCAATTCTCTAGGATCCGGAACGTCGCTAGCGTTCTCATAAAATCGACACTCGACGTTCGAAGATGCATTTCTCTTCATCAATTCCATCGCCGCACCGTCCAAAATAGTTGAAAGAGGAGCTTCACTTTTGTCGAATTCCTCCCTACTGTCAAAGATTCTGGCTATGACGTCCTTGGGCAATCTACGATCCGTGCACTCTCGAAGCAATCTGTATTCGGGTTGAAACAAACTCTTGCCAAACACGAACAATCTGTCATAATCCAACAAGTCGGGTCGTGACAACAGATTCATCAACAGATTAGTCTTTCCACAATTCGATTTTCCCACTATCAAGCCTCTTATGCTTTTGGGAAAGAACTCGTTATTCGACCTCTTGGTCGCGGTGTTGTTCCAAGACATATCTTTAATGTTCATCTTTGTTTATTTTTTTGTTTGTTATTTTAGATTTTTTTCAAACACAATTTTTGTTTTTTTTCAAACTCAGTTGTTTTAATATTATTATATATTTATATTACACCGTCGCGAGTTCTCTTCAATCCGGATCCACTCGTCATTTTGGTTAAATCTTGTATGGGTACCACAGCATCCTTAAAATCTTTCCAACTTTTCGGCGTTCGCTCTAACGCAGCTCGCTTCGCCGGTGGACTGATCAACTTGTCGATCAACGCGTCGGCTGCCCTCTTGCCAGCCACAGGAGCTATCCTACCACTGGCTTCGGAAGCGGCTTTCTTACCAGCATCCAAAGCCGTCTTCTTACCGACCTCAAACGCGGTCGATGCGAGTTTTCTACCCGCATCGCTCGTGAACGCTCGCATTATAGAATCGACGATGCCAGAACCGCCTTGAACGTAAGCTCTGACGTATCCCCTGTTCTTTATCACCAACATATTTTTATTTTATAATATATTTTGTTTTTTCACTGGTAAATCGTTTGTTGTTTAAATACTTTTATTATTCTACTGTAAAAATTTACTGTTTTTATTTTATATATTTTTGTTTGCTTGTTTGTTTCTCTCTACTTATTATATACATCAATCCTTCAATTCGTTCATCAGCCTTTTATAATGGTTTTTATTCAAAACCTTCTGTCTTAACAATTCGTCAGATATGCTAACTATTTGATTATCAAATCCTGTGTTACCAGCACGTCTACTCGCCATCAACAATCTCAGTCTCTGAGACAGAGCGTCAGAATCGCTCGGAAGAAAAGTGGTTTTCACCCCTTTACCAGTCACCGATTCGACGAACTTCTTATTCATATCCCATATGGGTTTCACCACTTTCGTCCACTTGTAACCTCTGTTGGCTTTGGGTCTCGTCTCTCTGGCATCGTCATTTCTCAAAATGGCGTGGGTCTGAACCAGAATGTCGCCGTAATTGTCGAAATCCTGCTCCGTGTAATCACTAGGCTTGTCGTAAAGGAGCAATTTGCGCAGTCCATCAGTTACTTTATACTTATTCGAACCGACAATTAAATCTTCATCATCCATTTCCACTTCTGTGTCGACTACACAAGTTCTACCCTCAGAATCCTTATAAATTCCATACAGTAGATCTCTCTTACCGCCATCCTCGGACGACGCGACGCTATCAGTGGTGATAGTCGAAGCTGTATCGTCGCTCACGTCGGTTTGAATCCCTGTGGGAACGTAATCCGGTGTAGATTGAAAGGAATACCGATTTCCAAAACTACCAGACAACGAACCCATTCTCAAAGAACTCTCTTTTATGGGTCTCAATTCTTCAACTATCTCCTCCTTGCTTCGCTCTTGAACATCTGTCACGGGTTTAAATATTTTTGTGGTCTCGTGTGTGAGTTCCATCTCTCCGAGACGTCTGCTTCTGTCAGCCGATTGAATGCTCTTCCTGGCACGTTCATATTCGCCTAAAATTTGATCTCGACGTTTAGAATCCATCTGTAAAAACATTTTTCGTTTTTAATTGTTAATATTTCTTTGAGTATGCTAATGTGAGTTATTTATTACTTTCAAAATTAAATGTATAATTATTTTTTTATGTTTTTTAAGTAAATAAAAATCTTCTGCCTTTAATATAATAACTAAAAAAATTCATATCTCAACTCAGTGTTGAACTGGGAAAACTTGAAAAGTTTGAAATTTTAAGCACATGACAAACCGGTTTCTGATTTAATGGATTTGAGAATAATTACCGTCTGTTAAAAGGATTTTTATTCATGTCTCAAAATCATTTCACTCAATGTCGCATTGAGAGAGAACTTTGAAAAAAGTTTAAAAATTTTAGCACATAAAGAAACCGGTTTCTAATTTAACGTTAAAAGGATTTCATTCACATCTCCGAACATTATCATGAATATATTAAAAATTTACCACTCAAACCTAATCGAGTGGAAAAAATGCGTTTTATTATCTATTATTAAAACGATCCATTAAAAACGAAAACCTTCATTCACACCACAACAAAAACATGAGTGTCAATTATGAACTATTTTTTTATTTGATGAAACATTCCATAAAGTGTTTTATTAAAATTTACTTCACAAAATTAACAGTGACAAAACGTGAACAAACGATTTTTTACCTCTGATTTTTTCTAATTTTTCTAAACTCAATTTTTTTTCGTTACATTGAAACAAAACATGAATGTCTATTTTTACAAATCATATTTTATAGTCGACTCTTTTGAACGAAAACCTTTCATTCACGCCAGAAACAAAAACTGACACTCATCTTTATAGTCGACTCTTTTGAACGAAAACCTTTCATTCACACCAAAAACAAAAACTGACACTCATGTTTATAGTCGACTCCTTTGAACGAAAACCTTCATTCACGCCAGAAACAAAAACTGACACTCATGTTTATAGTCGACTCTTTTGAACGAAAACCTTTCATTCACGCCAGAAACAAAAAAACTGACACTCATATTTATAGTCGACTCTTTTGAACGAAAACCTTCATTCACGCCAGAACAAAAACATGAGTGTCAGTTTTTACTCTCATCGTGGCAGTGGGTTTGCCGGTTCGGTATCACCTCTTTCCATGTACCGTACATAAGTCGATTTCTGATGTAGAATCCACAAATGGATTTCCGTGTACGCCTCCATAGGGATTCAGTGTTAAAATCGTGTACAGACACGGATAATCCAGAATCGGCAAACCACTTTTTGATGATGATACAGAAACGGCAACACGTTTTTTGCTCGCGATTTTAACACTGAATCCTATGGGGGAAACCCATTTGCCGATTCTGTATCAGACGATACACCTCTTTTTCCTTAAAATTTCATACATTTTTTCACTCTTGAGCGATATGTATATAGAATCCAGTGATGTAGAATCGGCAAAGCCGATTCTGTATCACCATAAAAAACGACAAATCGTGTACCTGTACACGATTTTAACACTAAATCCTTTGGAGGTGTACATCGATGTACGTGTACATGTACGAAATCTTGTACATGTGATTTTGAATCGGCCTTTATTACCTACTTATGTTGTTAACTAAATAATGAAGATAAGAAGAAAATGGGAAGAAATGGTAGAAAAGGGTTTTTGTTTGAATGGGTATTAATAACTGCAAGCCGCTGAACCACCTCCGTTCCGTACTTTATTCAGTTGAGGTGTCTGGATAATTGCCGGTTTTTACGATAGTTTTTCTTAGGTAAGTAACTTTCAGTAACGTTTATCAAGAAGTATTGACTACTCACTCAGGACAGAAACATAAGAATAAGAATGTCAGAATGAGACAATAGTATTCAAATATGCACGTGTATTAACGTAGGAAAGAAGTGTCACGAATTTAAAAAAAAACCTAAATGCACTTTTCTACCATTTGCAGTGCAGTCAAGAACTACAATCCAACCAATACAGGTCCAAAGGTCACATAGTATAGCTCCCACCCGGTCAGGTAGAGTTAGGTATTCTGTGATAGACCAATACTAACAGCCATTTGTATGCAAAGTATCAGGAATGGAGTGGTTCAGCAAACCAGCTAGTATTTTACCGGATAACTACAGAACGCGGAGAGCGAATCGCAACCAAACCACTCGAAGAGCGACACTATCATCCAATGTGTCACTTCAAGTTCTTACATTACGACATGCAGCACACGCAATACTCCGGCCAACGGGACTCCGGGTTCAACCCGGAGGTCAGTTGCTCGGAGCCTTGCCTGCTCTTACCGAGCTTTGCAACAGATTTGCAAGTACTTCCACTCCACGGGCGATCCATCCACGACACACCCTCCACGCACTGAGTCATGTAATATAAGTATAGTGAAGACAGTTATTTGAAAATACGTGGCGTCCTCTGCTCTCGCGAATTTTTGGGATCGAAGCAACCCATGTTAACACCATGGTAGGAGTGTCCATGGCGGAAGAAGGATCAGGTTCAAAAACACAATGAGGCAACATCATTTCGATTGATACTGATTTTTCCGTAACTCTATCTCAGAAGCGGTCCATCCTCCGACCTTTTATGGTTATTCAAACATTAAGTGAAGCGCTCAAATTTAAGAATAAACTGATGCACCGCTTCAAATATATTTCGATTATCGCGAGCACTATAACACTCACATCCGTACAGCAAGGTATTACAGTCAAACATGAAAGGAAGTAAGCATAGTGTATCACTTCTTATTCGATTATAGTTTGGACATTTTAGAAGAAAATGTTCAGTTGTCTCGCGTTCACCGCATATGCAGTTTGGCGAGGTGGCCAGGAGGTTCACAAAGATGACTGCACCGTAATCGTAGTCTGCAGTGATATCAAATTGTAAAAGAACGGCGGTGCTCGGCGGACTTTCTGATTTAGGTACTTTTTGAAATCTGTAATGAGGCTATTTTCTTTGATGTTGACAGAGATATCATTCCATAGTTTGGTTGTTGATGGAATAAATGACAGTTGATAAGTTTTTGTTTGATAGAAAGGGACACGGCGATTTTGTGCATGATGTAAATCACGTATTTGATTCACTGATATTGGTGGGGGGATTCTATTGGAAATATAAGACGGTACAAGATTATGATACATATTAAAATACTGTATTAGCTTATGTTTTTCTCGCCTTGACTGCAGTGATTCCCAACCAGTTTCTTCATATAATAAGATTCTGGTGGCACTCAGTGCGGCACCAGTAATAATTCGGGCAGCTGCAATTTGAATATTCTATGAGTCATGTTCTGTACAATTGCCCCAAACTGTATCCGCATATTCAAGTAGGGGTCTCACGAAAGCAAAATAAATTTTCTCAAGTGTTTTACGATCTAGAAGAAATTTATTTTTCCTAAGAAGGTCCAGTCGAGACCAGGCTTTTGTGCAGATATGTTCTATGTGGTTATTCCAGGTACAGTTAGAATTGAGGATTACACCTAAATGCTTATGATCTTTGACTTCTTTATTGGGGATATTGGTCATTACAAGGGGAGGGTAATCAACCGGGGCCCTCTTACGTGATATGAGCATGGTTTCGGTTTTTCCAGGGTTGAATTGTACTAAGCATGAATGAGCCCACTGTTCTATTGTGGCTAAATCGTTATTCAAAATACAGGATGCCTGGTGGGGATCTTCAACAACTAAGACAGAGTTGTATCATCTGCGAACAAGAGTATGCTGCTTGTTAGGCCTACAGTTATGTCGTTAATATAGATCAGAAACAGAAGGGGATCAAGAATGGAACCCTGTGGAACCCCAGCGACAACATCTTTCCAGGAAGAAGAATTTGAATTTACTACAACTCTTTGTAGGCGATCACTGAGATTGGACTTGAACAAAGTAAGGGGCTCTCCTGTAATACCTAGTTTATTCAATTTATAAATCAGTCCTTCATGCCAGACCTTATTAAAGGCTTTAATTACATCACAAAATACAACTCGCACATTTTTGCCTTCATAAAGTGCGCAGCTGAACGCATCATAGATGTCGGTAAGTTGTAGAACTGTTGAGTCACTCGAACTAAATCCCGACTGGCAGGGTCTTGAGATTTTGTTTTCGTCTATGAAACACCAAACTGTTTTGAAGATACATCTTTCAAAAACGTTTCCTAAGCAACTGATCAGGGATATTGGGCGGTAATTTGACAATATGTTGGGTGGATCTTTTTTTTAGAACAGGGGTAACATATGCTTTTTTTCCAGTGAGCGGGAAAGTACGACTGTGAAAACAAAATATTAAATAACTTGGAGAGGGGTTCGATCAAGGAAGGGCAATATTTTAATAGCCGTGGGCTTATTCGATCAGGCCCCGATGCCTCTGAGATGTTAAGAGACATCAGAGAATCGCGGACATCCCTTGGACTTAATTGTATATTGCTGAGTGTCGGGCGTTCGGGGTATATCGCACGAGGAAGGCACGCGCAAGTACCATCAACAGATGAGATTCTGCAAAAGAAGTCGTTGAACGCTTCGGCTTTGTCCGCATTCAGTGATAAGATTTTGTTGGAATGTAGTAAATTTGGAATTTCAGTCCGGTTATTTATTGAGTGTCTTCCACCAGTTCGAAGAATTGATTGCAGTACTGTCCAGAGTAGCTTGGATCTTGTTATAGTGTGACAGTGGTATTTATTTCATATAAATATATAATAATTATCAAAATATCTTCATAACAATCCTTCTATCTTTATTTAGAATTATTAACTCAAAACTGCATGTTGCATGTGTACTAATTCACACCAGCACTTATTCTGCCTGAGCGCATTGGCCCCTGTCCATGTTTCGTCAATTGTCGCCAATGTTTATCGATCCGTTGTCATTGGATTTGATTTTCCCGCCGTTTCTATTGTTTTACCGCTGCAGTTTTTTTCCCTTGCATTGTTGTTCGGATCGAGTTGTTAGTCATTCAGAGTTATCAGTCCAAATATATCTTCTTCTTCGTTATTTATAATTATGAATAAATCCGGACCGAAATCGTCTTGATTTGGTAAGAAATTTATAATAATATCTTTGGGAATTATCACGTAGAATAATGTATATATTGTTTGATTTTATAAAAATGTTTCATGTATTTTCATCTCCTCGATCGTCATGAATTCCGTCATGACTGTCCTCTGTTTCGGTTATTTTGGAACAATGTTTATTTTATTTACAAATTCTGTAATTCATTCCATCTGTATGTAAATATTGTTTAATGATTCACGCACGTTCAATCGATCGTTGTTATGCAACTCGATTGTTCCGTGAATAATCAAATAATACTTGGCGTTGATCAGAATTGTTTATTCTGTTAGGAAAAGGCCTAACCTCTTCCCTATTCCTTACTGTACTATTCATGCTGTACTTATGCCATTGTAATTATATATTACAGGGTCTATATATACACACTTACATGTAACTTATGTCAACCTGAACGAGAAAGATGTAGAGTTATTTGAATTTACACGGAATAAACATTACAGAACCATAATGTATGTATGGAACTTTTATTTATTTGAACGAAGTCAATTATATATTGAAACACCGCTTGTGCTCGTAAGAAGCCCCGTTTCAATTGGCGCCCAACGTAAAAAAATGAATCCATTCATCTGAGGATACGTATTTCTACTGACTTGTCTGCAGATTGACACTCTTTCATTTGTGACGTCATCAATGTTTGTGTTTCGTTTGTGCTGTTTTTTCCGTATGCATGCATGCATGTACTGTTGTCATCATGTTCAACTTCATTGCCTGTGCCAGTATTTTTATTCATGTTTGGAACTGTAAGTATGGAGCCAGTAAATACCTTTTAAACTTAGTGCTGACAATAACATAGTATTCCCTGTGTTGAATTGTGTGTGGTGTCGATTTACACCAATGATTTTCATCGCCAATTCGCGCTGCTGTTTTCCACGAGGCCTTCACATCGTCCATCTCTGACTGTGACAATTGAATAATTTTCATTTACAAAACATTTTTTTGAACTGTGCATATAATCCTCGGAGACTTGTGTGAAATAAATTAATTGACAATTGAAAAAAAAAATTAACTGAAAATCCATTTTCATTTGACTTTTTCATAGCGTTTGTTCTGTGTGTATTTTCACTTATTTTCATTATGAATTGAAATTATCTCCCTTCATGTGCAAGTAATTTCAGTGACGTCATTGGGATACCCTATCTATAAATACATCAGTTATAAACAAGTTATCTCCCATTGCGAATTTCCACGGAATTTCTCAATGCTGTTGATAATTTCTTTATTCTGATTTCTCACTGTGGAGTTGATTTGAATTAATTTTGCAGGTACATAAACTAATATACTTGTACAGATGATTTAAAAAATATATTATTGGAGTAAATAATGCTTTGATTTCACTTGCCAAAAAAATTATAGCTACCAGTCCACACTGAGGTTGAATTTTGTATTGTTGACAGATTGAACTTTTGCAATGTTGAATTTTTACAGTCAATGTATATTTTATTATCTGTGATTGTAAATTAATTTCATTGAATTTCGGTCCAAATTTAACCCTTTGTTTTGAAGAGTTATGGTGTTGTTAAGCATTTTTTTTCTTTCACTGGTACTTTATTTTTTTTGAGGGCTGATTGATCTTGCCCCTTCCATATTCCTATCCCACACTACCCCACCCCACTGATACACAGTTTAAATGCATGTTTTGTTTTTTGTTTTCCCATTGATTAATTCAGCACACTAACGTAAAAAAAAAAAAAAAAAACTTGAAAAAAGGGGAAACAGATTAAATTTATTTTCAGTGAATTATTTCAGGGGGATTAACACTTTATCCAAAAACTGAGAAATTAAAATCTTTCATTTTTTTCAAATGCATTAATAAATCACACATCTTTTGAATGTTATTTCATAATTTATTGATCCTCTTATTCCTAAGTCAATTTAAAATGGCTGCTAAGGAAGATTTTTCAGATGAGGAGTTGAATAATATGTTACAGGCTTTCAAGAAAATGGGTGTGAAGCCAAAAGCAAAGACTCCTGAAGATTTTGAAAATTGGTTTAAAGGCACTATCAAAACAGAACCTGATGGTGATACGGTACCACAGCTGCCTGATACATCTGTACAGACACAACCATATGTCTTGAAAAATTCTCTTAGGTTACCTACATTTTCAGGTGATGCTAAGTCTGAAGCTGAATATGAGCTGTGGAAATATGAAATTAATTGTTTGATTTCAGGTAAACATTCTGAGTCTGACATTTTGTATTCCATTAGGAAATCTTTAAGAGGTGAAGCTGCTAAAGTTTTAATGAGACTTGGGGAAACGGCCACAATTAAACAAATTCTTTCAAAATTTGATGCAATGTTTGGTTTGATAGAGACTCAAGAAAATATTTTAGGTCGTTTTTTCAGTGCACGTCAAGAGGAAAATGAATCTGTTGTTAACTGGGGATGTCGAATTGAGGATCTTATGTCAAAAGCTATTTCATTAAAACAAATTTTACCAGCTTCTGCTAATGATATGCTTAAGACTAGATTTTCTGAAGGTTTACATCAAGATTTGAAAGACATTAGTGCATTTAAATTTAAAGACTGTCCTAAATATGAAGATTTATTAACAGCTTTGAGATTAATTGAACAGGAACATAAAAAGCCAGATGTTAAGCCTATTTCAAAAGCTGCACAGCCAACAACTTCACAGTATGAAACTTTGCTTAAAAAAATTTCAGATTTGTCTTCAGAAGTTGCTGAATTGAAGAAACATTGTCAGCAATCTCAGCCATCCAGATATAATTCTAATAGTTCTAATTTTAGGCGTGGACGACAAAACTATCGCAATAGGTCTGATAACAGTAATAGATTTAACAATGCTAATTATTCTAAAAATTATTCGACTAGCCACTGTTTTTCAGATTCCACAAGAAATTCGCCGCATCCAAATAGTTCCGATTCAAATTTTTCAGGTTCAAATATTCGTTGTAGAAATTGCGGGCAGCTCGGACATGTACAGAAAGGCTGTAGAAATAAGCCGGCTAGTAATTATGGACGAGAATGTTTAAACTAGCACGCGTCTATATTGATAGGTCGTCTGTAGGCGTTGATGTAAATAGTGGTCGACCTAGTTCAATAGAACATGAACCCGTAGGTTTACATGGTGAACCTACTGAATCTGACATTATTATTTCAGGTATTAATGTTAACTGTTTATTGGATACAGGTTCAACAATTTCAACGGTCAGCGAAAAATTTTATTTTTCAAATTTACACCATTTACCATTGAATAAAATTGATAAAATTTTAAATATTGAATGTGCCGATGGTAAACAGCTTCCATATTTGGGATATATAGAAGCAGATATAGCTATTCCAAGTATCAGTGAAAGTAAAAATACCCCATGTGTATTTTTAGTTGTTCCAGACAGTGATTATAACTTAAAAACACCAATTTTACTTGGAACTAATATACTCACTGTTTTTATGAATAAATGTAAGCAGGTAAATGGTGATAAATTTTTACAAATTGCAAAATTGACTACACCATGGTATATGTCATTTAGGTGTATTTCTTTAAGAGAGAGACAACTTGCTAAAAATAATTTTAGCCTTGGTATTGTAAAGAGTGCAGAGAATTGTAACATAATTTTACATCCAAACAAAACTAGAGTTATTGCTGGTGTTGTAGATCATAAGATCCCTTATCATTCAACTTGTGCTATTTTACAACCCATATTGGGTAATTCAAAATTGGAAAACTTAGAAATTGCTCCATATATTTTGAGATATGATTTTACAGACAAACACACAGTTGATGTACACATTAGCAATCACTCGTCAAGGACAATAAATATTGAACCCAGATCTGTATTATGTGAAATACAGCCCATTTCAGTGGAGCAAGAGATCAAATTGCCAAGTGATAAAAATGTCGTTAATGATTCTTTTCTTCAGCAAATTAATATTAATTCATCCAGGTTAACACCAGAAGAATTGAAAAAAGGCATTAATTTGATTTCGAATTTTTCAGACATTTTCTCACATGATGAGCTTGACGTTGGTTTATACAGCGATGTTAAGCATCGCATTGACTTAACAGATGATAAACCTTTCAAACAGCGACCTAGACATATAGCACCTGCATTACTAGATGAAGTGAGAGATCATTTGCAACAGTTGCTGGCAGCAGGTGTAATCAGACACTCATACAGTCCTTATTCATCAAATATGGTTTTGTGTCGGCGAAAAAATGGCAAACTTCGTGTTTGTATAGACTATAGAGATTTAAATAAGAAAACCATCAATGATTCATATGCATTACCACGTATAGATAATATTTTAGGTTACTTATCAGGTTCCAAATTTTTCAGTTCCTTAGATTTAAAATCGGGATATTTTCAGATAGAAGTTTTGGAAGAACACAAGGAGCGTACAGCATTTACTGCAGGGCCGCTAGGATTTTTCGAATTTGTCCGAATGCCCTTTGGTTTAAAAACAGCTCCAGCAAGTTTCCAGCGAATGATGGAGCATTGTTTAGAAGGTTTAAATTTAAAGATATGTCTGGTATACATGGATGATGTAATAATTTTTTCGGATTCGTACGAACAACATTTAGAGCATCTTTCTATGGTTTTTCAGAGACTTAGGGAATGTGGCTTGAAGCTATCACCTGATAAATGTTCTTTTTTTAGGGATGAAATAAAATATCTTGGTTATATTGTTTCAGCCGAGGGTGTAGCAACAGATCCAGACAAAATCGACAAAATTACAAACTGGCCTACACCGAAAAATGCTGATGAAGTCCGCCAATTTTTAGGTTTTTGTGGATATTACAGAAAGTATTGTAAAGACTTTGCCCGAATAAGTAAACCACTAACTGATTTACTTCCGCCCACTAATTTAGGTAAACAGAAAAGTAAAAAGAAATCTAATTTTTCAGGAAAATGGTTTTGGGGAAAAGAACAAGAACAATCTTTTTGCAGGTTAAAAGAATGTTTATCTTCACCACCCGTTCTTGGGTTTCCTAATTTTTCAGATCCATTTGAGCTGCATGTTGACTCCAGTAGTCTTGGGCTTGGCGCAATTTTGTACCAGAAGCAAGATGGCATACTACGTGTGATATCTTATGCTAGTCGTGCTGTTACTGCCGCTGAGAAGAACTATCCAGTCCATAAATTAGAATTCCTGGCACTGAAGTGGGCAGTAACAGAGAAATTTTATGATTATTTGTATGGGCATAAATTTATTGTTTATACAGACAACAATCCTCTGACTTATGTTTTATCGTCGGCAAAGCTGGATGCAACTTCTCACCGCTGGCTCTCTGCTTTAGGTGCATTTGATTTTGAGATCCTATATAAACCTGGAAAATCCAATATTGATGCCGATGCTTTATCAAGGTTGCCATAATATTCAAGAATTAGTACAGAGAAAATCACAAAGGATATTATTAAGGTTATTTGTAATTCATTACAGGTTCAGCAACCTTATGTCCACTCTTTATGTTTTTCAACAGATATTTTGGAGAAATTAGATGATGGTATCAGTACCGAGATGGATGATATGTCTCCCAGTGATTGGCGAAAATTGCAAGGACAAGATTCCATTTTAATTCCTTGGTTGAAAGCTGTTCGTCGTGGCAAACGGCCATATCGTAGTTCATTGCCTATGAGTAAGGAACATTCTGCTTTTTTCAGGCATTTCAGCTCTTTGAAACTTAAACGTGGTGTACTTTATCGAGAGACTACTCATAATTCAGTGACACAATTACAGCTTGTTGTACCGTTTTCTCTCATTAAGCGGGTTTTGTCTTTACTTCATGACGATATTGGTCATCCAGGGAGAGAACGATGTATTTCCCTTATCAAACAACGATTTTATTGGCCCGGAATTGACAGCTTTGTGGAAAATTACATAAAGAACTGCCCACGTTGTTTACGACGAAAGTCTCCAACAGACACGAGAGCTAAACTTGTATCAGTCAAAACATCATGTCCTTTGGAATTGCTTTGTATTGATTATTTAACTCTAGATGTTTCCAAAGGAGGTTTTCAATATGTTCTTGTTGTTACAGACCATTTCACCAAGTTTTCACAGGCTTTTCCAGCAAGAAATATGACAGCGAAGACAACTGCTGATATTTTATTTAATAATTTTTTTATTTACTACGGATATCCACAAAGAATTCACAGTGATCAAGGTGCTAATTTTGAATCTAATTTAATTAAAGAGCTTTGTAATTTATGTGGCATCAAGAAATCTAGGACCACCCCTTACCATCCGATGGGCAATGGTGTTTGTGAAAGGTTTAACAGAACGCTTTTAGGTATGCTTGGTACGTTGGAATTAGACAAGAAGAAGAACTGGAAATAATTTATTGGTCCATTAGTTCATGCATACAATTGCACCCGCCATGAAACCACAGGCTATTCACCGTATGAATTAATGTTTGGCAGACAACCAAAATTACCTGTTGATATTTTATTTGGCTTAGATAAACTGAAAAATGAAACTAATAAAGAAATTTCTTTTTCAGATTACATTTTAGATTTAAAAGGCAAACTTTCTCATTCTTATCAGCTAGCGTCATCTGCTGCTTTGGCTGCTCAAAAACGTCAAAAGAAAAATTTTGATAATAAAGCTAGGGCTTCTACTATCCATGTTGGCGATGCAGTTTTAGTCAAAACTCTAGCATTTGAAGGCAGACACAAATTAGCTGATAAGTTTGATTCAGAAATTTACTTTGTTTCAGAACAGCCAAATATTGACATTCCAGTGTACGTAGTAAAAAGTGAAGATGGTGATAAAACAAAAACTTTACATCGTAATCATTTGTTGCCGATTGGTTCATTACCATTAGATGTTTCAGGGCAAGAAGATATGGTAGAGAACACTGTTTCTCCTGATGTTTCTCCTACTGTTCAAGAGATCCCTATTCCAGTCAAAAGAAAAACTGTCCCTGAAAGACCAATTCCGGCTAAGAGAAAAATTAATAATCAATCTTTTATTTCAGACTTAGGTTCTGAGGAGGAGGAAAATGATATTGTTGTTTGTCTTCCACGAACATCTGCAGTAAAACCTATTGCTAATGATGTGGAGGTTTCTACACCATCCCAACGGAGTGACGACTCGCTGAGGGAGGTGGAATCAACATTTATTTCTTTGGTAGGTGACGACCAACTTTTTCCAGGGGAAAAACCAAGAAGTAATGTTGATGTTGTTTTGCCTAACATCCCAGCTCAATCTAGTGTTGAAGTTGACGAGGAGGCTGTGGAATCTGAGAATGTCACTAATAGTGAAAACAAAAATGTACCGGTACAATCTGTAATAGATTCAGAAAATATATTAGATTTACCATCTGATAGTATTTCACGAACAGTTCCTCCAGTTCCAGAACCACGTAGATCAACCCGACCAAGAAAGCCGCCACCCTGGATGGAAAAAGGAGACTATATTGTAAATAGATTACAGGATTGTCCAGCAGGATTGGTGAGCAAGGAAGAAATATTAAAAAAATTGACTGACAAACAAATTCTGTCTTCATTATCACCAGATGTAATGCATAAAATATTTTCTTCTATACTTGACTAATAACCTATTAGAATGCCAACTAATTTTATTTTGAAGAAAATATATAACTTTCAGCTTCTAATTGTTGAAAATTGTTTTTGTAATTTTCAGCTGATGGATTACCTTGTATACACAGTTTCAGCTGATGACTAATTTGTACATACTAATAAAAATGATATTTGGAAATTTATTTAAATGGTTTTAATCTACAATATTAAACATATATTTAAATGACTGATTGAAATGACTGCACAACAACATATACCATTTTTTTTTCTCCATCAATAACTCATTATAATAGCTCTAATTTAATTTTGTATGCTCTATTTACCACTATAGGTTGGGAACGGAATCCTGATGGATATTTTTGAAAATGCAATTGCAAAAACATTTAGGATTGACTAATAACTATTTCATAAATGTATTACAAGTTGATTACAGGTTGAACATTTTTTAGCTTGTAGCTTGATTTTTCAGGCATAGATTGAGTTAGTATGAAAGAGTGTGTGATATATTCAATTAGGTGTAGGTGTTGGAGTGTGAAAATGACAAGGATGCCATTTTTTTTTCGTGAGGGGGGAGAATGTGACAGTGGTATTTATTTCATATAAATATATAATAATTATCAAAATATCTTCATAACAATCCTTCTATCTTTATTTAGAATTATTAACTCAAAACTGCATGTTGCATGTGTACTAATTCACACCAGCACTTATTCTGCCTGAGCGCATTGGCCCCTGTCCATGTTTCGTCAATTGTCGCCAATGTTTATCGATCCGTTGTCATTGGATTTGATTTTCCCGCCGTTTCTATTGTTTTACCACTGCAGTTTTTTTCCCTTGCATTGTTGTTCGGATCGAGTTGTTAGTCATTCAGAGTTATCAGTCCAAATATATCTTCTTCTTCGTTATTTATAATTATGAATAAATCCGGACCGAAATCGTCTTGATTTGGTAAGAAATTTATAATAATATCTTTGGGAATTATCACGTAGAATAATGTATATATTGTTTGATTTTATAAAAATGTTTCATGTATTTTCATCTCCTCGATCGTCATGAATTCCGTCATGACTGTCCTCTGTTTCGGTTATTTTGGAACAATGTTTATTTTATTTACAAATTCTGTAATTCATTCCATCTGTATGTAAATATTGTTTAATGATTCACGCACGTTCAATCGATCGTTGTTATGCAACTCGATTGTTCCGTGAATAATCAAATAATACTTGGCGTTGATCAGAATTGTTTATTCTGTTAGGAAAAGGCCTAACCTCTTCCCTATTCCATACTGTACTATTCATGCTGTACTTATGCCATTGTAATTATATATTACAGGGTCTATATATACACACTTACATGTAACTTATGTCAACCTGAACGAGAAAGATGTAGAGTTATTTGAATTTACACGGAATAAACATTACAGAACCATAATGTATGTATGGAACTTTTATTTATTTGAACGAAGTCAATTATATATTGAAACACCGCTCGTGCTCGTAAGAAGCCCCGTTTCAATAGTAATTTATTTTGGACTTTCTTATTACAGAAACAACTTCAATTCTTATTACACGATACTTTTCCCAGGCCTCGGGGCGTCACCTTCATTGTATAACCAAATTTGGCGTTTGAAACCTCCATTTGTTTTTCGTAAAATCGACTTCAACTGACACGGACAATGATACCTTATTCGATCAGGAAGGAAGGGCTCGACAACCTCACGGGAAATCACTCTAATCGAGCCACTAACAGCGATTACTTCCAGTAAGGTTTCTGATGCTTCTGTGAAGAAGGTGGGTTCGGACACCAACTGTCTCAGGTTAAAGTATTCGGCAAGCTCTTTGAACTTACCTTTTAGAGCGGAGAGTAAGTTGTCATTGAGATCACCGGTAATTATTATATCGGGAACACAAGAATCCTTGGCCCCCTCAATAGATGCAAATATAACGTCCTAGATTGCACCGTCACTATTTGGCGGTCGGTAGAAAACCCCCAGCAGAAACGAATTAGTGCCAGCGAATACCTCAACCCACAGGCATTCAAGAGGGGATATTTCTAGATCTGGTCTAGACCTAGATGAGATACCAGACTTTAAGTAAAGAGATATAACCCTTCCCCTAGTTTGTCGGTCTTTACGTAGTACCTCATCAAAACCTTCAAGACTGACGTCAGAGTTGCTATCGGTAGAGCTTAGCCATGTTTCAGTAAATGCAGAAATGTCATTTTCATCATTTCACATTGAAGAGTGTCGATTTTTGTTTTAAACTTTGAATGTTCATTTGGCATATTTTAAACCCGGTTAATGATGAGTCACAACTTGATGGAGTCGTACTATTTAGACTGGGGAGGGGGGGGGGGGGGGGGCAAGGATTTAATGCAACATCACCGGAAAGGTATGTATATCAGCAGAAAAATCCAAGGGAGAATGGCAGAAAGAGTTACGATTAACAGCGTGAAGATTTTTTTTTATGAACTGAGGATGTCACTGTTGAGAGTGTGACTATATCTGGCTTTTTGCAACAAGGTCCCTCTCTTTGATAAATAGACATTTCCGAGTCCTTTCAGAGTGCCCATTAAATACATCAAAGCCAACATTAGAGTGACTCCAATAATCCTGTATAGCAATACGAGGTTTATTAATAAGACACAGTAAGTGCCCAGTTGATTCTTCCCGTGTACAATCCCACTCGTACGGACAAAAAACAGACCTACTCGCATTCTATATACCATCCATGGTAAAGCAAACAAAATAAGATTTTCAAAGTCAAGTAAGGCGGAGCGGGTCCGTTTCTGCGCAGGTATGCAGTGACTATCGCATGTACCAGAACAGAGGCCGCCACGGAAGAAACTAGGACGTGTAAGAAAATTGAAAACTGACAAAGGCCCGGAGTCAGAGTGAAAGACGAGAAACGGGAAGAAGCAAAGCAAACATGTATGAAAAAAGATATAAGTAAAATATATACAGCAAGAATACATGATATCAGCAACATAGCCGACATTCTAGGTTAGGTTTGAAAGACCCAGCAACTGATTTATGGAGACGTGATTGGATCGAGATCATGTAAAAAGATAAAAATGTAACGCAGTCGCGCCATGAGCGCATCTATCTCTTGGCACATTACGTAATCGGCAAGCCAGCCCGCTCAAGACTCACCCTTGGATAGAAAGATATTACTGTAGGTTCCGTAACATATTGCTTGTAAATCAATCAGTGATTGGACTATTAGTAAGTTTTATTTCTTTACATTTTGATTTTTTTTAGGGATGGGGGGGGCACAAATCATTAATCGGGCCCCGAGTAATCTCAATACCTAAAGCTCTGAAATAGGCTATCGCTGGAAGAGGAAACCCTTTTCGAGATAAGTACGAAAATATGAGGAGAGTTAATAACACATCGGTGGTACTCAATGGGAGTTAGTGACCGGAGCAGATAAGTATGAATCGTCTCTATGACACCGCCCCTTAGTTGAATGGATGGGAAAAGGAGATGAGGAAGGGGGAAAGATGAGATTTCGGAATATGCTAAGGAGGGATAGAGGACGTCACAGTTTTATAAATGACTCACACCCACCCAGGTTACTATTGGAGGGGAACAGCGCACTCCATCGACTTGTCATTCTAAATCAGCCAAACACGCGTACCTTAAATATGACCTCAGCCCTAGGAGCTGGTATACTGCCATCATACTGAGGAGATGAATACCTTCTATTGTGGCCTCTTTCTAAAGCAAGGGTTTATAAACACATACACATACATATAGAGAGAAAGGGGTCACATATACTATATTGGGCTGTATAATGTTATCAGAAGGTCAATACGGGCAATTAGAAGCAAGCTCGCTGGTGATAGGCCGCCCACATATCCCATTGCCCGTATAGAACTATTGCAAAGAGAGTGATTAGTTGCTATCTGAGCTACTCCTGTTCGGTGTCTCGAGCGGGCCAGGCTACCGATACTAATTTGGCACTGTTCAGAATGCATGAAATGCGGGTACCGTTACTAAGATCGTGGGGACATACTGCTTAATACTATATATACTACTCAAAGTTTGCTAAACACCAAGTATATCCAACTATGTGTTTTACGTTTTAGTTGAAATATTGTTATGAAAAGTGTATATATTTTATATTTAATTATATCTTTAATGATTTAAGCACAGAAATTGAGATTTTGTTTGTGTTTGACATTATTTTTTAGCTTTTGAATACAATAACCACGGAAAATGGATATTATTGGTAAAAGAGGAAATTTTTCAAATTTGCCAAAAAGCTGACGGAGCGAACTCATATGGGTTCAATATCGAGTATAAGACCCATTACTGTTAATTACAGCTTGACAACGCCTTCTCATGCCCCCAATCAGGTTCCTGGTGGTCCTTTGTGGGATGTTGTTCCATTCTTGGACCAACATGGCACCAAGCTCCTGGGCACTTCTTGGCTGGACTGGACGGGCTGAAATTGCAAGCTGCAACTCATTCCAGACATGTTCGATTGGATTGAGGTCAGGGGATCTCGCTGGCCAGTCCATACACTCAATCCCCACCTTCTGTCGGTACTCCCAGACAGCATGGGCAACATGAGGACGGGCATTATCGCCCATCAGAATGAATCTATCACCCACTACACCTGCATAAAATCTGACGTGGGCATCCAGGATCTCATCATAATACCGCTGTGTAGTCAGTGCACCACGGTCAAAGACACAGAGCTCTGTACGTCCATCCCAGCTGATGCAGCCACAGACCATTATTGACCCTCCACCATAGCGGTCATGCTCAGCAATGTTGGCTGCATGGAATCGCTCTCCTGGCCTTCTCCATACTCTAGAACGCCTGGCCTGTGTAGTCTAGGCAGTACCTTGACTCATCTGTAAAAAATACAGGTCATCAATCTTCTCTGGTCCATCCAACGTGATCCATGGCCCATTCATATCGTGCCTGGTGGTGGTTCTGGGACAGCTGAATGCAAATACATGGTCTTCTCGATCGGAGACCACCTTCATGCAACCTTGCCCGGATAGTCTGTGTCGAAACATTTACCCCGGATGCATTCTGAAGGTCACTGCGAATCTCGGTTGTTGTGTCAAAGCGGTTCCTACGGTTCTGAATGATAAACAAAAACCGGTCTTTAGCTGCAGATGCTGTCCTGTCTCTGTCACCACCATGTCGTCTGACTGGTGTGCCATACTGCAGAAATCTTGCCCAGGCTCTGGTGATCACCGTATGGTGCACACCAAGGGCTTCACCAACCTGACGATGGGTAGCCCCTCGTTCCACCATCCCCACAGCCCACCACATTTCTGCTTCAGACAAATGTCTTCTTACATTTGCATTCGTCATATTCAATCATTAAATCACAAGGGTTTGTGTTGAAATGAAGACTGAATACCCTACACATCTCATGTACATGTAGACAGTGCACGAAAAAATCATAGAAATCGTGGGATACATGCTTTCCATCACTGTCACGAAAAGTATGCCTGTCAAGAGAGCTAATGTAAACACTGGGGATCACCTCAATACATTCCTCAATCATATCCACCAACAATATCGCAAATGTGTCTCAAGAAAATTTCACAATGATGTGTCAAATATGTGGTGCTTAGCAAACTTTGAGTAGTATATATTATGAAAAGAAAAGTCTGTATATATACACAGGCAGTTTGTGCAGTGGGAACACATAGGCACTCAACTCGATTATTGCGATCATGACCACCATCATTATTACATACTATATATTACTATATATATATATATATATATATATATATATATATATATATATATATATATATATATATATATATATATATATATATATATATATATATATATATATATATATATCTTTTCTGCTACTATGTATAAACATATTCTGCATTGCAACCACGGTGGTTGCGCAGTATAACCATACAAACCAATCAAGGACGTCTGACAACGTTTGATACTACATAAACTGAATGAGGCTTATAAATGGAATGATTCTTGATTCTTTTGCTATCTTTATCTCATCATTGTAAAAATATCAACGACATTCGGGGCTCCATTTTAAAATCATGGAACATCACATGTGTTCCCACGCAGGATAGAGCCAAATGGCTCTCTCCAATGAGGGAGCGCAGGCAGTGCACTTAGAAGGAAGATATAATACAATTGATGAAATACATTAACAATTATTAGTGACTTTTGACAAACTTGAGAATTGTAGGGCTGGTGATGAGGGCGCTTGTTCGGTACTAGGAACATCGTAAGGTGTCCTCTATGGATACTATGACCCAGAAATATTTGGCGCCAATCGTTCGATTAAGAACTGCAGATATGGCCCAAGCAATGATCTCGGAAACATGTTTTCACTCAATAACATCCAGTAGTTTGTAATTAGGTGCACTTGGTCATATATCCGTCACGCAGATGTCCACAGACCAACAGTGAATACAAGTCAATGCAAATGCGATCCCCAGATTGTTCTGGTTAGGATTATCCAATTGGGACCATTCCAAATGAGACAAAATTGAGAGAGGTAATGCAAGTATCGAGTGATTCGTCGAAGTGAACAACTACACAATTACTGACCCCACCTCACTATACAAGGGTATTGTAAATTTTTATTAGATTCATGCAGAATGGGGACACAATGCTCGTCGCAGTCACGCTCACGGAGTTTGAGTGGGTTGAGATGCACTGGCCACGGCTCGGATGAATCTCAACATAGGACACGTGACTCCTAAACATCAGTAAAGAAATCGATATGAATCGACAGTTCACGTGTCTTGGTTGAATTCACACCAAGCATGATGCTATACTACCATAGCCAATAACTGATTACGTAATCTACACTAGCCTGGATCACAACCATGGTGGTTATAGAAGTTGGTGGTTTAACCTCACAATTTCGAAGGAGGTGACCAGAGCACTGCACTGGTCCCGGGGCATATTATGTGGTATGCCATATAAAGACCGCGTTGACGCTCAGACCACTAGAAGATGGCAACAACTTTGGGCATAAGAATGAAAAGAAAAACAAAAAATAATGTATGGAACAAGCAGTCTTGTTATCATACTGAGATATTTCAAGTTATTTGCGATGTGGGTCGATACAGAAGATATGGAATGAGTGTTTTTCTCATATAGTATTTATGAAACGAGTCTAAGAATTAAACTCGTTTCATAAATATTATATGAGAAAAACACTCATTTCATACTCTATTTATCATATGACACACACGCGTACAAATTAGCCACTTAGTATGACTTTTTAACCCATCGTCTAACTTGAGTTGCAGGCGGCACTTGGAAAAAACATCCTCGTATATCTAACAATTTTCATTTTTTGCTTCCAAAACATAGGTTATGACCCCTCATTGGAACGAGCGCGACACTCTAGTTTCAACGAGGGGATCATAACGTATGTTTTGGAAGCAAAAAGTGAAAATATAAAAAAAAATGAATGGCGTTTTTCTTGTATTGCGCGAGACGACTTTTGCTGTTACGTTAGGTAAAAGATTAATGCAATATAACCCACCCTAAATATCACACATAACGTAAATTCTCCCTACTGAAATTATGCAAATGTGACCCAGTTGTATTTTGTTCAGTCAATCAAATTGTCCAGTTTTGAAATTGTCCAATGAAAGCTCCCCACTCTAATTATGCAAATTATGAAAATGTGGCCCAGTTGTATTTTGTTCAGCCAACCAAATTGTCTAGTCTTGAAATTGACCAATGAAATTGACGGAAGGCTTTATAGTTTATTTATCACTGATTAATATGAAAACAAAATATCAAATGTTTTAAAGTGAACAAAGGCGAGTCATATGATAAAATTCATTATCGAATAAGTTCATTATCGATAAGTATAGAAGGATTCGTAGTATGCTGAAAAAAGTCGGGGATATTCGACTAAATACTGGTATAGAAACTAATATGGAATGGGTAGACTAATGTTGAGAGTTACGGATTGTGACAACTGGTTTGAATTTGTCCTCAATCTGCACCATATCCACATTGTTGGAAACACGGTAAACCGTGTCGTCAAAAAATTTCACAAATACAACACCCCCGTGTGTCCAAGTCCCAGCGACCTTTTTGTCCTTAAACAAGACTCGCCCTCTACGAGCTAAGGCGGCCTTATCTTTGGTGAGGTGTTCACTGATATAAGTTTTTCTAATTTGTAGTGTTAATTTTAGATTTCTCTTTGCCCTAAAAAAAGGCTCTCGAACACGATAACTCTTGAATTTAACAAGGACTGTTCTAGGCTGACGGCTCGCCGGGGGACCTGAGCAGTTACTTCGCCCTTTTTTCTCCAACTGGAGGGGAACTTTAATTTCTGTTGCCAAATTGAGGATAATATTGTCAGTACTTTCACCTTGGGACACAGCTATGCCTGCTATACGAAGAGAATTCTTCATACAGTGAAGTTTATCTATTTCATTGACTTTAGATACAATTATTCGTTCCAAAGAATCTACTTTGGCCTCCAGTCTACTCACATAGTCGAACATAGCGGAGTTTATCATGGTATTAAACACGGACTCAGACATAACTTTAACAGGTGAATCATTTAAGACCTCGACAAAGCTTTTTACAGTTTGAGAGCTGCTTTCAGGAATAGTGACAGGTGGAATAATGGGGGAGCTCGCCATGGTATCCCCAGCATGAACTAATGAGGAGTCACTCAAAGGAACAACATCCAATTCGGATAAATAAGAGTCGGAAGCTGAGCCTTCTTTGGGCTTTTTGGTTACAATATGTAGTAAAATGGGGTCACGTGTAGAGGCGACCCAGTTCTCATTGAACTGAGATGTGTTCACTGCACGGAGTCGACGAGTCATTACGATGTGATGTCCAGGTTCTGGAGAGGATAACCGGTGCATTTGCCCATGGATCTTCGTCTCATCAACATGCGATATTAATTCGTCTCGTCTATTTGTATTCCTGCTAATTCAACAATATTATAATGATGTACTTTTAAATGAATATCTTCACGTGAAGAACTGCACCCTATATGATGTTTTTATAAACTGTCACCAGAATATTTTCCATGTATATATGTGGACTTCGTCGTATGCAATTCGGTGTGAATTGTATCCGCCATATTGTTTGATGTTGGTATCGTCGCCATTTTGATGTATAAATAAATGTGATGTCGACGACCTATTATTTACTGGTGCCATTGATGAATTACTGGTGAAATATTACTGGTACCATATTGATGATATATATTGATGATATTTGGTGAATTATTACTGCAAGACATCTTTGACAGCGCCTGCTGATGTTAATATGTCAGGTAATTAGCTTAGTTAGTACATGTTCTTTTGATATCTAGTATTTTCATATAGTCTCGATATACCCACGAGACTACATTTGGCGCTACGGAGCTCTCGAGCTTGTAACGGAAATTAACATTGTCCCAACAAATTTTTTGTTAGAAAAATTTACTTAGCTGAAATTTCTACACTGAAGATACTGACGGAATAAAATATTCCGTTTACTTCAGTAAATATTTCAATGTATAGATTTTCAAATCATCTAATGTGAATTGGTTTGCTCAGAAGTTTTTGACTGAAATTTTTTGACCTGTGTCATTACACATAACATTTCACATTCATGAACGGGAAACCAGAGGCAAGAAGAATTACTTGCTTGGGTTTCTGTATTTTGTGAAAATTGAAATATTTGAAAAATTAATTGCTAAATTAGTTAAAAAAATTGACTGGCTAAATCATTTGGCCAATTTCAGCTAGCAGTCGTCAAGTATTAGAGAAACCCGAACTGAAATAACAAGCAGGAGAAATTCCTAGTACTGATTTCAGTTCATAAACCAAATAACTGACAAAACTTAACTGGAAATATTTCCAGTTTCAGTTGAGAGACCACCATCCAAACTATGAACTTGTAGATCCAACCAAAAGTAAAGTTGATATGCATGGACCTCTGTTTCAAGCAAATGAAATCAACAAGTCTGCAGATGTAAATCAAGAAAGTGGGAATAACAGTACCCAACAATACAAGGATCCATATAGACATGGACCTCTTTTTGAACATTTGAACCTAACCAATCTACACATATCAATCGAGAAAGTGGGGATAACACCAACCAACATTATGGGGATCCAGGTAGACATGGGCCTCTTTACAGAATATATGAGCTTAACCAGTCTACGTGTATAAATGGTGAACGTGTGAGAAACACGAACCAACAATATCTGAATCCAAACAGTTCATATCTTTCTACCAGCCAATATCCACAGGTACAAGCCTATATGTGGCAATCACAATACCCAGTATACGCACCATTTCAAACTTACATTCCACCACAAGTGCCACCACAGCAACAGCAGTCAGTGCAGTACAGTCAGGATGTCTCTTGCCACATGCAACATTCTCACACACAACAATACTGTGTGCAAACACCAATACAAACACATATACAACCATTAGATCTACCACCACGGCAGCAGCAGCAGCAGCCACAACAACAACAACAACAGTTTGCATACAGTTCTGATACCACAACCCCCACACGGACACCCAATCCTCATTATAATGAAATAGGAGATAGTGAGGGTAAAGATAAATGCACACATTATCCTAAATCATTGATATATAATGGGAGGACAGATTGGGCTACACACAAAAATAAGTTTCTAAAATATTCACAGTTGCAAGACTGGAACCAACATGAATGTGTAGAAAATCTTTGTTGGAGTTTGGATGGTGAAGCAAGTGAGTTTTATTTACTTGTGTTCAAAACAGAGCCAAACATAAAATTTTTGGATCTCCTGAAAAAAACGGAGAAAAAGTTTGGCCATCAGTGCAAAACTGAGACTGATGTTACAAATGAAGTTGGCACTACTCAATGTCATACTGTCACAGAAACAGACGTGGCCTCTCGGGTTCAACAAGGGAAGACAACATGTCATCTACCAACTTTGCCTGAAGAAGCCAATCTGTACAGTGATAGACAAGTTAGTGCTACTCATCGGACTGTCATGGGAATAGAACAGGCCGATGTTAACAATCAAGAGGAGACAGTGTCTACTCAAATAAATCTGTTCTATGATAAAGTTTCTGATAGTAAGCTAAAAATTGAGAAAGATGAAATTATGAAACCAACTTCTAACAACTCAAACTTGAATTCATCTGACAATTTGATACATCTCGAAGCAGTGCAATCCAAATTGAAACCTGGCCAAATCAACCATGCAACAACTTCTGGCATTTTGTCAACAGACCAGAACTCTTCTTCAGATAAAAATAAAGAGAGTGGAAAACCACAACTCTCACCCTCTCAGAATTTGTTGAGAGATCAGACCGCTCTTGCTGGTATTGTAAATGAGATTCGTGAATTGTCAGATACTTCATTTGGAGTTGATACCACCCAAAATGGTCAAGTGTCTAGTGCACAAATAAACTCTGTTGAAACGAGAGTATCTCGTTTTGCTGCTCAAATGGCTTCCACAATTGTTTCTGCTAATAACATCAAAACTAATTTGTAAGACATAAATTCTAAGCAAGACGAAAATTTAATTGAAAGTTTAGAAGCTCAATGGCTTCTACAATTGTCTCAGTTAATGAAAATCAAAATGGGCATACTGAGGGTAATTTAGAAATAGAAGTTGGAATTATTAGGTTCAAAATGTCACGGACGTTGATCGGGCCTCTCAACCTGAACCAGGGAACACGAAATGTGTTCTACCAAAATTGTTTAACCAAACTGATCTCTTTTGTGACAATATAGTTGGCACAAGTAATCACAATTTACAACCAACTTCAGATAATCCAAGTTTTAAACAGTCAAATATTCTACTGGGAAAAAATACTAGTCACGGTCACGAGCATGGTGCACATGTGTGTGAAAACGGAGAACTGATTAACCCTGAAAATAGCACATGTTTGGGCCAGACTATTAAATTTGACCCAAACAAAATATTTGACAGTATAAATATAAATACCAGCCTGGTTCACGAACCTGGTGCACATGTGGATAAAAACAGAGAACTGAATAACCCCGAAAATAACACATGTTCTGATCAGACCGATAAACTTGGTCCAAATGAAATATTTGGTGACAGAAATAAATTCTGAAGTAGAACAAATTTGGAAGTGTTTTTAAACACAAGTGCACACACCATGTAATGTCAAAATTCCTGAACCTGTTGTCAGTTGATCAGAAATACAACTGGGAAACGAAAACTCAATAGATGTTTTAGAAATTAAACCATCTCCAATTTACTGCATCGCAGGAAAACACGAGAAAGAGGGGTGCGAAAATTGTCAAGAATGCAAAACATCTCCGAGGGGATATTGTTCTGGAAGACCAGGAAATGTAAATACAATTTATATGTATAGGCCAGTAAACAGCACCCCAAGCTGTGCCAATATCAATTTGTGGCCTTGGGACTCTAGAGGATTAAAACTTTTACTCTAGGTTGTTTTAGAAAGTTATGTAAATGTTTTACACAGGGGCCAAAATATTTATGGTGTTTTAACTTGTGCACAATGAGCAGCAACAGATTGTTGTTTTTTAAGAAGTCGTGTTTTAAAACGTGTTCTGCTTTTGCAGACACAAAGAGCAAAATAAAATCCTTTTTAAAAAGTGAAACACACGATTATTACATCGAGTTTGCTTCCGAAAAGCGTTGAGGATCGGCAGGCTGAATAAGAAGATTACTTCTCCTGAAACTTCTTTCTCCTCTGCAACAATTGAAAAAAAGCCTCATCACACCAAAGCAAACAAAGAGTATTCTTTCTCGGAACATGGATGTCACCACCCATAAATCCAGACGTCTGTATGATTTTTCGACTCGTCTATGTATCCAGCAGTTTGATTGTCTAAGTAGTTTGGAAGTTCTAGAAAACTGGGAGGAGTGTAGTAAAATGTGGTCACATGTACATGTGACCCAGTACTGATCGAACTGAGATGTGCTCACTGCACGGAGTCGACGAGTCGTTACGATGTAATGTCCAGGTTCTGGAGAGGATAACCGGTGCATTTGGTCATGGATCTTCGTCTCATCAACATGTGATATTAATTCGTCTCGTCTATTTATATTCCTGCTATTTCAACAATGTTATAATGATGTACTTTTAAATGATATCTTCACGTGAAGAACGGCATCCTATATGCTGTTTTTATAAACTGTCACCAGAATATTTTTCATGTATATTAGTGATGTTCATAACATAATAGCAGTTCAATTAAAGAGTAAGATCACTATCAGAAAACAACAGTGGGTAACATATAGAAGTTTTAAAAAATTTAACATTGAAAATTTCTACACAGATCTTCAAAAGGAAATATTACCAGTTACAGAAGTACACACGGTTGTAAATTCAGCATATAATCAATTTAAAAACACACTGATAGACATAATAAATAAACACGCACCAATGAAAACAAGAAAACCTAGATTACATACAGCGCCCTCTATGAGCAAAAGGTGGAGACAAGACATTTACCACAAGAAAATGCTACATAACAGATACATATTAAACCGCACCAAGTAAAATTGGGAAAAATACAGAATACAAAGAAACAAAGTTACCAAAGTCAGAAAACAATCAATAAAAAATTATTTCATAGACAGATGTACAGGGGGACAAAATACACAAAATTTTTGGACAACTATAAAACCATTTATTACAAACAAAGGCTGTCATAAACAAGCAGATATTATACTAGAAGAACAAGATAAAATAGTTAGTAATCAAGAAGATGTTGCAGAAGTCTTTAACAACTTTTTTGTAAACGTAGCTAAACATATAGGGTCAAACAGCCGAAACATTGATGAAGACCACCCAAGTCTTCACGCCATAACAAAAAACAACCAACAAGATACATCTTTCACTTTTAAACCTATAGATGAAGATTTCATTAACAAACAAATCAATAAAATAAACCCTAAAAAAGCAACAGGGTATGATAACATCTCACCCAAATTACTGAGACTAGCACAACCCATAATTATTAAACCCCTTACTACACTTGTAAACCTATCACTCACTACATCAAAATTCCCAGACGCCTTAAAAGTAGCATAAGTTAGACCATTACATAAAAAGAATAGTACTCTAGATAAAGGAAACTACAGACCAGTAAGCATTCTACCAGCACTATCCAAGGTTTTTGAGAGATCCATTCACTCACAGCTCAATGATTTCTTTGATGGGGTTTTCCACCCCTACCTCTCCGCATTCAGATTTGGCTATGGATGCCAAACAGCACTGCTGAGGGTCATTGAGGACTGGAAATTGGCACTAGACCAAAACAAGTTTGTGGGCTGCATATTGATGGACCTCTCAAAGGCCTTTGACTGTCTGCTACACAACCTACTAATTTTAAAACTACAAAAATGCGGACTTTCAGATTCAGCCACACAATTACTTTCGGATTATCTTAGACATAGAAAACAAAGTGTTAAACTACGAAACACCACAAGCACCTTTCTCTCACTCTATAAAGGAGTCCCTCAAGGCTCAATATTAGGCCCAATCCTGTTCAACATCTTCATTAACGATATCTTTCACTTCATACAACACTGTGATTTTTACAATTATGCTGATGACAACACATTAAGTAAATCCGACACCTCATTAGATATAGTAAAAACATCACTGCAAATAGATAGCGACTCACTCATACAATGGTTCGCAGACAACCATATGCAAGCAAACCCAGACAAATTCCAAGCTATGGCAGTAGGGAAAAAACACAAAAAAAAACATTACTGTTCAAATAGGTAGCAACACAATTAAGTGCGAACCAGAAGTCAAATTATTAGGGGTCACAATAGATTTTCAATTAAAATTTCATTCCCACGTTTAAAAAATCTGTAAAAAACCGACAACACAACGTAATGCACTTAAACGAATAGGGAAATATTTAAATAGACTAGGCAAACTCGCTATCTACCACTCGTTCATACTATCAAATTTCAATTTCTGCCCACTCACATGGCACTTCTGCGGAGAAACAAATACAAAAAAGATGGAAAAAATTCAAGAAAGGGCACTCAAATTCATTTATGATGAGCAAGAAGAAACATATAAAAATTTATCAGTTCGCTCAAAATTACCTTCATTTAAAATAAGAAGCCTTAGAAATTTCGCAATAGAGGTTTATAAGATTACAAATAAACAAACGCCCACTTACCTACATGACCTCATTAACATCACAGATAAATCCTATACATTCAGATACCAAAACACAGCAGACATACCACAGGTTAGGACAGAAACCTATGGAAAACGTTCATTTCGATCCGAGGCCCCCAAAATTTGGAACTCCCTACCAGACCGCTTCAGGACAGCAAGTACACTCACACAATTTAAGTCACTCATAAACAGCTGGTATGGACCACATTGTAAATGCAACACATGCAGGTTAAACAGATAGGGATGCACGTGTGCTTACACCCTTGCATATACACACCATTACACAACTGCACTCCCCCACACATGCAAACACACACACTTACGAAGATCTATGTACGTTTCTTATGATTTTAACCCTGAGCTTTTATGTAATATGTCATATGTTATATGTATGTCTAACTTATAACACAAATGTGTATGTCATTTAGGTGTCGGTTTTAATAGCTCTACAGAGCTAATGTTTATTGTTTTTACTATGTACCGACTTTAAATAACATTTTTGAATTTGAATTTGAATTTGGACTTCGTCGTATGCAATTCGGTGTGAATTGCATCCGCCATATTGTTTGATGTTGGTATCGTCGCCATTTTGATGTATAAACAAATGTGATGTCGACGACCTATTATTTACTGGTGCCATTGATGAATTACTGGTGAAATATTACTTGTACCATATTGATGATATATATTGATGATATTTGGTGAACTATTACTGCAAGACATCTTTGACAGCGCCTGCTGATGTTAATATGTCAGGTAATTAGCTTAGCTAGTACATGTTCTTTTGATATCTAGTTTTTCATATAGTCTCGATATACCCACGAGACTACAAATATCTACAGCCAAAGTGCTCTCGTTTGACTCCGTCTCCTTTTGTCTGCGGCGTTATTGTCATCCATTAAAGCTGTGTACTGACGATTAATACGATTGGCAGCATTAAATGTATTAAATGTTCGATAATTAAATCAAATCGTGACCGGTTGACAACGATGGGTTAAGCTCAGCACCCTCGAAAAGTTTGTAACTTCTGAATTATTATTACGTTTTTCACACGTTGTGTCGCAAGGTAGTCACAACGAACATGCTGAACAGAGGCAAAGAACAGTTATAGTGCTACAATGTATTATGAGTAACAATGGCTGTTTGTTATCGATCGATATCAATCGGCATCTCACTGCCTGACCTGAGATTGACCTCCAGTGCTGTCTGCTAGTATTCAATTGTTCAAGTAATAATACTCAGTTCGTAATATAAATGTCTACAGCTAAATAACTAAATGAAGAGCCGGTTGGGTAAAAAAATACATACATACATGCATTGATCAGATGACTACTAGTAGTTGTAAGATAAAGTATAAGCTGGTAGGCCAAAACACTAAAACTCCATAAATGCATCCTAATCACCAGAATTCCTGGCAACCGAAACATCACCGGTGACGATGAGACATCCAAGAAATAAACATTTTGCGTTACTCTCTACCAAAGTATTTTCATGCCGACGTAATAGAATACTTGATTAACACATTTATCCAAATTCCACTTCTGATACACAAACATAAACAAAGAAATAAAAACATTTTCATCAGTGGCTGATATGTAAAGCCCCAACAGTAAACGAATCTGTATCCAACTTTGTTTCTGAATTCTTGAAAATAGCACAACATTGCATTCCCAATACCACAATAACAGTACGGGAAAATGACAAACCATGGTTTGACAGCGCCATTAGAAAAGAGCTACGCCACCGTGACCGACTAAGGAAATCAGCCTTGAAAAATTATAAGCCCCAACTATGGGCAAAGGATAAGTCAGCCAGGAACAAGGTGAACAACATGAAAAAATTTGCCAAAAATGCCTATTTGGAAAAAAAGTTGACGATTCCTTATCTCATGATATGGAACCTCGGCAGTTGTGGCATGTTGTTAAGAAGTTTTTGAACAATTGTTCCAGCTCTGCAGGCATCCCCTATCTCCAGCGTGTATCTGATGAGGGCTGTGAAATAATCGAAAATGACACAGAAAAATCAAACCTTCTAAACGAGACTGTTATTATTAACAGTGAATTAAAAACAAAACTCAACTTCCAAAAAACTCCCACCCTTTATACATAGATGTTCGCAATCCACCAGTAACATATCTTTTTTCTGAACAGGACATTTCTAAAAAGCTTGAAAACCAACAAGTCAAATGGTCACGATGGAATAGGCCATAAAATGTTAAAGGAAACAAAGTTTTCTGTCAGTAGACCATTTTTCCTTCTTTACAAGAAATCCCTATCAGAGTGTGCCTACCCAGACCAGTGGAAATTAATTGATGTGATTCCACTTTTTAAAAAGGGGGACAAATACGACCCCAAAAATTACAAGCCTATATCCTTATTATGCTGTATTGGGAAAATCATGGAACGAGTTGTTTTTAAAGATATTCATAAATACTTCCTTAATAACAGGTTATTTTAGAAATTTCAATCTGGATTTTTGCCGAACAATAGTACCGTGTCCCAATTAATAGAAGTCTATCACAACCGTTGCAATGCAATAGACAAAAACATGCAAACCTTTCTCGTTTTTTGTGATATTTCCAAGGCTTTTGACAGGGTATGGCACAAAGGATTAAGTTTTAAACTAAAGCAGTATGGTGTTTCTGGTCCACTCCTACGATGGTTTCATATTTATCTTACAAACCGAAGGCAAAGGGTGAAAATTAACGGCTGCAAATCGGATTATAAAGATATAGAAGCTGGAGTACCACAAGGTTCCGTTCTTGGCTCTTTTTTATTTCTGGTGTACATCAACGACATAGCCGACTATATCGAGTCTGTTGTTCGACTGTTCCCTGATGATACTTGTCTGACAGAGTCATCTTCTGATAGTCATAGAATTCAGTCTAAAATGAACACTGAACTCCAAAAAATTAACAATTGGGCTGACACGTGGTTGGTCACATTTAATGCTTAAAAAACTAACGTTATACTATTTACACTCAGCAGGGATGTTATATTTCCAAACATTGTTTCAACAGCGAAACACTCTATTTTGTTGCTGTCCACAAACATTTGGGGTTATCTATCCAATCCAACTTAAGTTGGGAAGCCCATATTGATGATATATGTAAAAAAGCTTGTGCAAAGTTGAGAAAATTGAAGCACATTTTTAACCGACAGATTCTGGGAAAGATGTATAATGCTTTCGTACTACCAATATTAGAGTACGGTAATCCTGTTTGGTGCGGTGCTCCGCAACATTTAATGAAGCGCCTTGAGGATATACACTGCGATGCCGCACGAATCGTATCGGGCCTAACATGATCAGTAACACGCGATCGCCGCTTGTTAGAAATTGGGTGGAATAATCTAGAAACAAGAAGACACGTTCAAAAAATGTGTATCTTTTACAAGATCATACACAACGATGCGCCAGATTTTCTCTATGAACTTCTACGACTACGGGTTTGTGACACATCGTCTTATAACCTTCGCAATTCGTCAAATTTGATTCCTTACAGCATGCGTACTGAGCTATTTAAACGATCATTCTTTCCGTCTTGCACGGAAACGTGGAACAATTTATCCCAATCAGTACGAAATTGCTCATAGCTTACTGAATAAAAAAAAACTCACATCGCTCCTCCCCCCCCCCCCCCCCCCCCCCCCTGTATGCAGACCACCTGCATATCTCTCGCATGGTTCTAGAAAACACAATATCATTCACAGTAGAATTAGAACTGGTTGTAGTGATCTGAAGCGTGATAAATTCATCAATTACATCTCTGAATGTCCACATTGTCCACATTGTATAACTGTTGTTGAGAACGCAGAACATTATTTCCTTGTCTGCCCATCTTATTCAAACGCTCGTAACGCTCTTATTCGTAATTTATCAAATTTTAATATTACTCTGAACTCGGGGTGTAATCTATTGTACGGTGATCCGGTGTTAGAAACCAAAACTAACACTTTGATTTTTAAATTTGTGAAACAATTTATTTGTAGCACTGGGAGGTTCTACAACGAGTTTCCCATCTGGTAATATTTGTAAAACAATGCTGACTCAAGGTATCCACTTCAATATAGAATACGCATGGATGCGTCACGGAATGGACGCGTCATCGGGGTGACGTTGAACCAGCGCATCGGTACACAGATTGTGCGGTCATGACGACAGTCACAGTTGCGCTGTTTGTGGCCTGAGTCGCTGACGCGGCGTTTTCCCTACCTTTTGTGTGAATCAGCATGGATCTAATGAGACACGTCCTAAAGCTGTAATGCAGAAGGCGAAGAAATGATGATGATTATTATTATTATTATTATTACTATTATATTATTATTACTACTATTATTATTATTATTATTATTATTATTTTAACACATCCTAATCAGAACAGCGCCCAAGCGGCCTTTGGCTTTGAATATTAATTGATTCAAATCGAGAGAGATACAGAATGCAAAAGGGACATCAACAGCTTTTCTTTCTTTCTTTCTTCCTTCTTTCTGTCTTTGTTTAGTGCTACATATTCATATTTATTTATACACATACACACATATATATATAAACCCATTCAAATAGTTTATTTTACATTTATGAATTTCAAAAACTTGTTTGTTTCGCCATTGTAACATTTTCTGTATTCATGTCATGGGACCGGAGGTTTTTACTAAGTGGAAAGCACTTGTCCTCCTATCCCTTTTTGCTCAATAGTTATGGCAAATAAAAATATGTTTAAAGTAGTCGCTGAGAGACAATACGAAAATCAACTACCCGCCATCCCGGTCACGTGATGGTAATGATTTTCCGTTTGTTCGGAGGAAAATTTCTCTTTCTGATCAGGCATAAAAGTATGCAATCTACAACGAGGCTTTTTGCAATTAAATACCGCGCTACTACCATTCTGCAACGATCTGTTGTATTCAATTTTCAGTGGTTCGAAATCTGTAGCTTCTGCTGGACTTTCGAGCTTTTTCAGAGTTTGAGATTTCAGGCTACGCAAAAAGCGCAGTGAGTACCCCCTCGATATGAGGGCGTCAAATAGAGTAGAACAAGCCTCATCGAAATTTACCTTATCACTTGAACTGCGGTGGAAACGAATGAGCTGTGATTTGATGATACCTTTAAATGTATGTTGAGGGTGAAATGATTTTGTGTGCAACAATTGATGTGAATCAGTTGGTTTAAGATATACTTTATAATCAAAATGACCGGACGCCTGAAATTGCTTGCCTTTATACACGGTCACATCGAGAAAATCAACAGAATTTTCACTGACAGTAGCTTTTAATTTAATGTTTGGATCATGATTGTTCAAAATTTCTAAAACTTCGTCAACATCTTCTTTTGAATGTTCCCAAGTAATAAAAATGTCATCCAAATATCTGAAATATACGAGAGGATGCATTGCATATTTGCTTACTGCATTTACCTCTCATTCCGCTACATAAATGCTTGCAAAATTAGGACTGAATCTTTTACCCACAGGACAACCCATTATTTGTAGATAATATTCTCCATTGAATTGAAAGTCATTACCTTTTAAGCTTAGCTCTAAAAGATCCCAAATTTGTTCATCCGGGTGTTTTGCATCCGGATATTTTTCAAATGCATTTTTAACCGATTTAACATCTTTATCAATATCAATGTTCGTATACATACTGTCGATATCCAAAGTAGCCAGAATTGCATTTTTCGATATTTTCAATTTCGAAATTTTGGCTTAGGTAACTCGTATAGCTATTTGCTATAGGTTTAAGAAGATAATCAATTAGTTCCGAGATCGCATAAGATTCTGAGTTACAATATGATACAATTGCCCCCCCCCCCCCCCCCCCCCCCCCACCGGGTGGAGTTAAGTCATCCGTCCATTAAGAACGGTCCTTGTGGATCTTTGGTAGGATGTAAAATTGTCTTGTTTGAGCACTGAGCTCAGCTGTTAAATATTTCAATTTTTTTTTTTTTGTCATGTGACCTTCGTCCAGGCGAAATTAAGATCTTATTGAATTTTTCGACATTACTAGGCCAAATAAGTGAATCTATTTTCTTATAATATTTAGTAGTATTGCTGAGATGTATCATGGCTTCCTTTATATAATTATCCCGAGACAGAACGACTGCCGACCCACCTTTGTCGGCTGGTTTAATTATTAATTTCTTATTTTTTCGAAGTTTCGTGAGGGCTCTCCGTTCAGCAGCTGTTAAATTGTCTTTATCGGAGAGTAGGTTCATGCTGAACACCTTTTGAAGGATTCGTTTGTTAACCTCAATAATTTCGGGAACTATTTCACGATCTGGAGGTGACCAACCAGACGATTCTGTTAAAGGAAGTTTCCGACCGCTGGAGTTTATAAAGCGGTCTGCTAATTTCATTTGCTTAAGTAAATTACAGTTGTATGATGGTATATTTGTTTGATTACCAGTTTTAGTCTTCGGTGCTGGTACAAAAGTTAAACCGCGATTTAAAAGAGACTTCACTTGGATTGTTAGGTCATTCTGTCATCTGTTAGGCGATTGTTATCTTTGCATTTACTTAGTTTAAATCTAGATGGTTCAACCGTACATAATATTGGCGGTTCTCGCGGTCCAATGTATTCAATCCTGAGCAACATCAAACTTCGCGTCATCAAAATTTGGTATCGCATTAACGTCCTTCACTTTCCGAATGGTTTCATTGATGATGCTCAAGGTTCTCCTCTCAGCCTCAGCATCCTCCTCCATAAGTATGTTTTACAAACATCGGGGTGGCGCCAATTCCTTTTGTCAAAATTAACTCCGCTCTTATGAAAGAAACTGGGAGAATTTAGAATCAAATGAGCTTCCCGAGTTGCGGCTCGGTGATTTGACTTTCTCTGAGTACAATATACCTGGTTGAACCACACTAGAAACAGGAGGAGGAGGTGAGGAAACAGAAGCAGGAGAGGAAACAGAAGGAGAAGCAGAGGAAGCAGGAGGAGTTCTAATGAGAGCACTTGGGGAACCGGAGAAGAAAGGCTGAGAAAGAGTAGGAGGTAGAAGAGCAAGACGAGGCGAGGCAGCGTTACTCAATTTGCGAGCATCTTCAGTCACAATATGGACAGGAGATATTTGCAAATTGAGGCGCTTACCCTAGGGAAGGCAGGAGAAGTAGAAGGAAAAGAAGAGGGAGAAGTACTTTGCCTTGATCGTTTCTTATTATGCTTTTCGCGTTGGGGTAGAGGGGCCACAAGGGCCGGAGTTTGCTTGCTCCCTCCAGTATTGTTCCTCACTCCAGACGCTGGGCGAATTTCCAAAAGACTCATAGGCCGAAATTGTCTTATCTGTCAACTTACTTTTAAAGTTGTTTTGAGCCCAGATCAAGGCACGCACCGAAGCGCTGTTGAAGTCTATTCTTTCGAGTCCAGGAGGGGGTCGCATAGCCAAAGTGGTCTTAAACTTCAACTCGTTTAAATTGTTCTTGTTATGCTCAATTAAAGCATTTAACGTTTGGATGGCCCATCCCACACAAAACTGTCGAAAAACAGAAAAAAAAAGTGTGGGTGGGAAGATCTGGCACTGTGTGTGTGTGTGACTGTGCGTGCGTGCGTGCGTGCCTGCGTGGTTCAAAATTGGCAAAGACATTTCCTACTGAAACGTTTTTTTCTTTTAATATGCCGCCGAAAAATTGTTTTCATTTACTGAACCCTGATGGGTTTCAAACATGACAAAAAATACATAAAATTGATTTAAACTAATTGATGAGCTTAGGAACTGGTTAAACTGACTGGCAATAATTGATGTTATTCATTGATGGGCTCTAATTTAGTCCTTACAAGGATTTTACGCAAGTTTTTGTTTTTCTTATAGGCGATGACAGGTCGAAGATTCAAAGGTTCGTTTAATTTAGCATTGGTTAAATTGAATTTATCTTTTAACATTTTTGCTATTTCGATATTCATTCTGTTGTATGTTAAAGTGAAAGGAATGATGGACCTCCTTTCGCATTTTCCCTCTGATATGTTCATACCAAATGACCAGAGGGTTTGAAGCGTATTGATCCGAAAAGCTTCACATTTTTTTTTTCTAAATGCACCCGTTTCTTCTAATGTGTCTTCAGTTGGTTGTTGTTCAATAGGATGGATTTCGAAATCGTCCAAAGAATGGCCAGGAAGGTTAAAATGCTGTGCTACTGGGGCATCAGCATTATGTTTTATATCCTGTTTGTGTCTAGTAGCACGTTCTCGGAAATGATTTTGACTTTGACCAACATACTGCTTCCGACAGCGCTTACACGTTATAAGGTAAATAATATTTGGTGAATCACAATAGAGGGGGTTACGGATCCGATAATGATTTTTCGTTTGTTCGGAGGAAAATTCTTCTTTCTGGTCAGGCAGAAAAGTATGCAATCTGCAACGAGGCTTTTTACAATTAAATACCGCGCCACTACCATTCTGCAACGGTCTATTGTGTTCAATTTTCAGTGGTTCGAAATCAGTAGTTTCAGCTGGGCTTTCGAGCTTTTTCAGAGTTTGAGATTTCAAGCTACGCAAAAAGCGCTGTGAGTACCCCCTCGATCAGAGGGCGCCAAATAGAGTACAACAAGCCTCATTGAAATTTACCTTATCACTCGAATTGCGGTGGAAACGAATGAGCAGTGATTTGATAATACCTTTAAATGTATGTTGAGGATGAAGTGATTTTGTGTGCAACAATTGATGTGAATCAGTTGGTTTAAAATATCGATGTCGATCGACAGCTTATTGGCTTTGGGAATGATATATGCTTTTGTTATACACAAGGGAGACAACTTTGTATGAATATGTATAAATTACGGGAAATGAAGCAATATGATTGGTTAATCAGCTTCGTAAAGTGAACTGATTGGATGATCTGGATAAATGAAACAAGAGCAAGTGTTCTCGGAGTAGGGTAGAAACTACTGACATTACGTGCCATCTTACCAGTAACAGGATGATACAAAGCATTCAGTAGGTTAATACTATCAACGGTTAAGATGGGACCTACAGGGGAATATACCAACCATACTCTGCTGCCGTTCTGTACTACCAGGCATAAATCCCACCCCACATTAACGCTTGATAATATGAAGCTTCTGGTGGATCAGTAGTACCAAGGGCTAACAAGAGACCTACAAGGGTATGCACAGCCCATGCTATACTACCGTTCTAAACCACAAGCATTAACCCCGCCCCCACAATATCACTGGTCCTGCCATAAGGTACTTCCTATATCAACCATATAATAAAACAAAGAAATCGGTTGGTTAATAGTACCAAGCACTAACAGGGGGCCTACATGGGTATATACCGCCCATACTATACTACCGTTCTAGACTACCAGGCAATACCCCTCCCCCGCAATACCGCGATGCCCAGCATTACATATTACCTATACCAGTCATAGGATAACATGAAGCGTTAGGTGGATTAATAGTACTAAGGGGTACCATGAGATCTGTAGTGGTACAGATCGTACGTCCTATACTACCACACTAGCCGATCATGCATTACCCCCAGCAACCCCACAATAACTTACGGCCCCGCATTACATACCACCTTCACCAGTCGTCGGATGACATAAAGCATTAGGTCGATTAGTAGTACCAATTGCTTTCGCGAATGGGTGGGGGAGGTCACTGAGGCATATACCACCCATACTATACTGCCGTTCTATACTACGAGGCATTACCCCCACCCGCAATCCCGCTTGACCTGCCATAACGTACTACCTATACCAGTCATAGAATAATACAAAGCAATCGGTAGGTTATACCAAGGACTAACATGGAACCTATAGGGGTATATACCATGCATTCTATACCCCAGTTCTAAACAAACGATTATAATACTGCCTGGCGTAGCATTACGAACTACCAATACAACCCATAATAGAATACAAAGATACGGTAGGTTAATAGAACTATGGGGGCAATAGACCAACAGACTATTCATCCTATACTGCTCAATTTAAACTACCAAGAACTACCTCCCACTAGGTCGCAGTCGGGCTGATTGCCTAATTTTGTTACTAACTGTTAGTTTATATTTGTAAGGATTGTCCTTGTTTCATGATCCTCAGCTCCCTTGATTAGGAAGAAGTAAAAGCTTGAGCTCACGGGAGTTGCAATAAACAAAACAGCACCTCGATAAACTAGATTCCGTTTTCATTTATAATCTGAATAATGCATTGTAACAAAACACATTTTTAATTTTTAAATAAAATTACCAAGCTTCTCAAAACTTTAACCAGTGTCAGAATTATTTATTTTAGACAAAGTTTGTTTACGACATTTTCAACAGCCAGGGTAACATCGTGTCGGACAGTTTTACGGGCGGATGCGGCCGGAGTACCCGGAGAAAACCACTGAGCAGCGACGAGCAAGCAGTGGCGGCGCCAGAAATTTTTTTTTTTGTGGGGGGGGGGGGGGGGGCAACTAGGGGGGCAGACTCCCATGAAGGGGGGCAAATACGTAAAGGATCATATCATTACTTTGTTATGAGGTAGTTCAAACTTGGACCCAAAGTCCGTAATATACTTTTTTGGTTTGGTACGTCCTGTGGACGTACCAAACCAAAAAATTATATTACGGACTTTGAGTCCAAGTTTCAACTAAATGTAATGGTAATTAGCGGTCCTCCTTTCAAAAAATCCTGGATCCGCGTCTGGTGGGTCTGTGCGTGAGAGAGAGAGAGAGAGAGAGAGAGAGAGAGAGAGAGAGAGAGAGAGAGAGAGAGAGAGAGAGAGAGAGAGAGACTCATAATGCCCGTCTGTCATAATGCGAAATCCATGAATTTTTTTAGGCAAGGGATATGGATAGACATGCCTTTGTTGGCTCATAACTTAATTATAACTTATAAGTATCTGCATCCGAGTCTTTAAATCTCTACTGAATGGATGTGTTCATCAGCTAGCCTGAGGCTTTGGGCTAAGTGTGTATGGGAAATTATTGGGAATAAAAAAGAGAGGGGTGTGTGTGTGTGTGAGAGAGAGAGAGAGTGACTGAATGTGTTTGTGTGTGAGGGTGGATGGAAATGCATGCGAGATGGTTGGGGGGGGGGGGGCAACTGGGGGGGGGAATCCTTCATTTGGGGGGGGGGGGGCAAATGCCCCCCCATGCCCCCGTAGCGCCGCCACTGCGAGCAAGTGTCAGACTGTTCAAAAGGTAGAGTTTACAGCGGTTGAAAGTATGTGCACAATCGACGTGCAGTAAGCTTTAGTACGCAGTGACACCGTAGGGCCCAGCGAATATTCGGTATACTAAAGGATATTCGATTCGACAACAGCATTCGATTCGAATTCGATTCGGAAATTGATGCCAAATATCTGTCGAATATCTCCAAATATCATCTTTCTATCTCGGAATCCACCGGATATCGGCGGGAGGAAAGCGTATTTTAAAGCTTAAAAACAGATTCCATCTCACGCAACACAACATTCTGTGCCGACGAAGGATTAATTCGTCACTCGTACTTCCTATTTCATGTGGCGACGACGGATATATCCGTCGCCGGCATATGGAATAAGAAGTACGGGCTAACATGGTTATGTGTCGGACTAAAACACGATGTTTTACCCCGGTAGCGCTACCGGTCACCATTCTAATAAATTTGATTCGATATTCCAATCGATTTGCGAATAGTGAGACGCATTCGATTCGGTATTCGATTCGAGCGCATTCGAATATTCGCAGGGTCCAATGCCCTCGTACCCCCATGAGCAATCGGGATTTTGGTGTCTTATCCAGGGTTACGAAACAATTACTGCTGTTCAGTATCCAGCCATCGACCCCAGTGCTCCGAATAATGAACTATCACCTCCCTTTAGGTTACAATACAGTGGTTTTTTTTTTCCATTGACGACAGTACTAATCTTTCCTCCTCTCCCCATCTTATCAAG
Source organism: Pictodentalium vernedei (assembly GCA_031216915.1). Taxonomy (NCBI): domain Eukaryota; kingdom Metazoa; phylum Mollusca; class Scaphopoda; order Dentaliida; family Dentaliidae; genus Pictodentalium; species Pictodentalium vernedei. The sequence continues at coordinate 159,719,858 of CM062296.1, forward strand.
CTGATTTGGGCAAAAACAACCATCTATTCATTTAGTTTATCATCTCATGAAAACAATATACTGAAAAAAAATATAGGTCGCCATGTGAATTTTGCCTTTAAATTTGGAGCTTACTGTACTCCCGTCCAGTTTTGCACTGAATGAAACAGACATATTTTTACCTACCGCCACCAAATTTTAATCTTCTCTCACACATTTCAGAAGACAATAGTCTCCAATATTTTATATCTTTTCCAAAACATGCACTTTAAAATTTTATTCACACTTTCAAGCTCAGTTCATTTTCCACCAATCGGATAATTCCAGGAAATTTTATCCTTCATTAAAGGTTGGGTGCAAACCACTAGAGGCGCTGTTTACCACGAAAACACTGTATTGCAACCTTTAGATGAAGTATTCCATCGGAAGTATCCTTAAGTCTATTCTGCGAAGGACAAATAAGAGAACGTGGGTCATCCCATAATTTGCCACTGGACATCACCTAAGCGTCGACGCTAAAACAAGAAGCTATACGAAGCAGAACCTCACCACAGCCCAGCTTGAAACCTTAGTCTTCTTATGGGATAGCCAGGGACACCATGATGTTAGCAATCTTGTTACTCACTCTTAGATATGGCTACAGCGTTAGAGCGCCCCCGCCCCCCTACCCCATTGCCTTATTTCTTCAAATCTTGTTAAAATCGGAATTCCAGTCGGAAAATCCAAATGGATGATAGATGCCTGTCTTTGTGACTGGTGATTAACACAATTTTACGATTTTCAAACCAAATGACACAATCATGTACTATAGAGTCTGTTTTAGGTCTTAAACTTGCCGATGCAGAGGGAGTTGTGGGGGGAAACATAATTTCTCTGCCACCGTGCCATTTGGGCAATCGTGATTAACCCTTTACCCAAGGTAACGGCCAAAACCGGCCAGCGCTATTCACAAAAATCGCTTATTAATTTACATTATTTTTTTCATTTTTTTTCTCCAAAACATAGGCTATGACCCCTCTTTGGAACGAGCTCGTCGAGCTCGTTCCAATGAGGGGTCATAACCTTTGTTTTTGAGACAAAAATTGAAAAAAATTAGTTATTTAAGAATTTTGTTTCCAAGTGTCGTCTGCTTTTCATGTTAGGTAAAGGGATAAGTGCCTTGCCCAAGCACACAATGTCGTTATCCCTGGTGGGATCGAACCCTTAACCTTTCGGTTTGATGTCCAGTTCGGTAACCACTGAGCCACGGCACTATCGGTTAAAGTGGCTACCCTATATTCACGACCCCTTAGCCAAATATCAGTACACCTGACCACAGCTTGGCATCGAATGATAATGACTTAATTCTAAATTTGGTCTTTGCTCACATTTCGAATTTAAAAAGTTCGAACTTTCCGTTGCTAATTCTGTTTACCAAAAGTACAGCTTCGAACCAAAGTACCGACCCGGGTCGGTACAGACGGTCCTCGGTCCTGTATAGCTGCGGACCGTACCAGGACAGATGTGACGGGCTGGCTGGAATTCCTAATATGTTGACAATTCCAGACTGAAATAATGGAAAACGGAAGTAGTATGTCTCGGGCTTTTCACCCCCCCCCCCCCCATTCTGGGGAATCTCATCGGGGGATCTCATGTGACGTCATAGTCACGTGACCCAGTGGCGCCATGTTCTGTTGCCATAGTAACCCACGTGAGAGGCCATCTTGTGACGTCATCTTCATAGTGGTACTTGTTGTAAGCCTTTGGGTCACATAGCAACCACGTGCTACCATAGAAACCAAGATGGCGGCCTCCAGTATACAAAATGGACGACGGAAACACGTATCACCCTAACAACAGGCGCTCCGTGTGCACACTAACACCACAACGACTATGGAGATGACGTCACAAGATGGCCGATCGCGCGGGTTGCCATGACAACACAACACTGGGTCGCGTGCCTATGACGTCACATGAGATCCCCCGATGAGATCCCCCAGAATGGGGGTGAAAATCCCGAGACATTCTACTAACGGAGACGAGTGCCCTTCAAGTGGACTTCGTCATAAATATACCCGTCGCGCGATGTGGCAGTGACCACGCGAAGTTCGGGAAAGCGTGCCCCGTACTAATGGGAGAATTTTCAAGATCATGAACAGATTGGGAGAGTGGCAACCGTTACTTATTACTAGTTCCTTATTCGACATTCGTTATCAACCGATACTCGGTTGATCATGAATGTTCAATAAGGAACTAGGAATAAGTAACGGTTGTCACGTCTGTAACAGGTTGATATTACTCATTTTTTCGCAAAACCCCCAACAGTATCACGACAATGTTTCAGAGTTATGTAGAGCTCAGTGTGAGCTGAAAGAGGGTATGGGATATCTGAAACCACATTTCTATTTGCTTTTCTCACAATATCAGCTTCTAACATTGATTCAACGACAGCTCTAGGGCCTAAAATAGTTAAAAACAAATCTGTTTCGCAGGACCTCCGCGTGGGCCTTTTGGCTGCCGCATGCTCTCTTTTTATAACCAATGCAAACTTATAAAAATAAATATTAAATGGTTTATGTCTGATATTTTACCAAAGTTAATAAAATTGATAATTTTGCCCCTTAAGTTCAGCAAGGCTTTGCAATGCTTTAGGACTCAAGGGACGAAATACACCACCACACATGCTATTCTGTAGATTATGAGGCCTAAAACATAAAACAGCCAAGACCATGACCTTTTGATGGCAAAGACATAATTACAAAAGTAAAAAATAAAATAAAAAAAATACCCAAAATAAAATAAAAAGCACCCACATCCAATTTTACAAAAAAAAATGTCCTGAGAAACAAAAGATGATCTACTTTGTGGGGCATAACCGGCAACTTTATTGGTGCCACAATCTGCGCCCAGTATTTTACTGAAGGAAACATAAGAGTCCTTTGGTAATGGTTAACCTCTGACCGATTTAAATATTAACAAATTATAAGTTCTGCAAAATGAAAAAGAAACAATATATTTTATATGTTTCACGAAGTTCGTCAACTGTTGGTTAATAAGATTAAATAAGCAATAGGGACCATTTCCGCTGGTTCTCGGTGGATTCACCTGTGGAATCGGCAGATATTTCGTCTCAAACAGTGACGTCAATTTCGGGACCAAATAAAATTAATATAGAAAGCAGAATACATCATAAATACGGCAGTAAATACAACCGTTTGTGAACTATCATTTGCCATCTGTAGTTTTGGACTTAGTTACAAATTTTAAATGAGCAGATCGCAACGTGGTTTTCTTTATCGAACCAGGTATCCACTAATGTTGTGCCACTGACTTTTGCTAAGAATTTGACTTGATCCATTGTATATTTACAGCTGGCACCTTTGCCGCCGGAAAGTCGAATACTATCGCCCTTGTTTAGTCGCAAGACCATTCCCAGGCCAGCTGAAAAAGAAGAAAATATGTCTAAGTGCGTCGTGTGCTCAGTCGGTTGGAAAATTAAATTAGCCTGGGGCAGAATCATCAGCATTCAGAGAGGAGCAGGGTGGCACCTTTCCTATTTTGTGTAATTCCTTAGTTTTACAAGCACCATTACCAAGGGATACGGTATTATCAGCGATAAACATTGACATCCACCACATTTGGAACCTTGGGTTGTAGATGTCCATGTTTTACCGCTGATAATACAGTAACCCATACATACAACTATAGTCTAGCTCCTAGGTGGGTCTCATATAAGCTGATAAAAATAGGCTTATTTTCTTCAAAATTTGACTGCTGGAATATTTTGGTTGGAAAACATTGCAGTCACTTGCAAAGAAGCCAGCGGAGAGCAACACTGACCTTCCATATTCCATGTTTTTCCCTCGAGATCCCGGATCCCGCTATCACGAGTGGGATACCCCATCTCGTCTTGGTCCCTAACTCGCCGCTACGATTGTCGACTGATGCTTAGCATCGCACCCCCCCCCCCCCCACCCATGATTAAAATGTGGCGCCCCTTCAAACCCAGAATCCTGGGACAGCCACTGTTGTACAACATGTTTTTAATTTAATCTTATTTGTTTTACAAGGATTAGCGAACAAGTTATGCAACTTATATTAACGCCTCTCCAAGGCCAAATGACGCAGGTATGTGAGATGACCTTCGTAGCGGCAACTTCGTGGTCTCGCTCTTCTCGAATACTATGAAGAGATCTTTAGCCTGCACGGAGTGTGTCTCTCTCCGCACAGAGGACAGCCATTTTACGTCCCCCACCCGATAGGACGGTACGCCGTGACAGCATCAACCCCACAATTGATGCTGACCTCGAGAACTTTCCCCGACCGGGGATCGATCCCGGGACCTCTGGCATGAGAGACCAGCGAACTTATCCACTCGGCCACCACTCTCTCGCACAACATGGTCTCACCTACATAAACATGCCTATGTGCAAATGTAAAATATTTCCATGATTGTATGGGTATGTATATGAAAGAGAGGCAGGCGTAATCTATGCCTTTCCATTTCATAATTAGCGTTTAGCTTGAATGTTATTATGTTTATTTTTTCCCTGGCTGTCGAAAGTGTCGTTAAACTCTAATAAATAAATAAATCATTATTTTTGTTATTTTCACATGTAATTGTTCCATAAGCATCCATTGCTGGTTCCGATATACCCTAGCGTTCACAGACACTGAAATAAAACTTTTTTTATGAGTTGGAGCAAAAGGCTCGTACAAAGCCTTATCGTCGAGATCGGTAGAAACAGTTTCAATTTTTTTCTTCTTCTCTTCTTCAAAAACTACGAACGGTGATTGTTAAAAACATAGGGTTGTCAGAAACGACAGTGTTGGTCTAGTGATATACACCATAGCATTGAGAAAATATCGCGCTAATGCTAAAGGATAACACGATAATAAGGCGCAAATATGGCACCATTAACAAAAGAATATCACCCAAGGTCTAAAAAAGTTAAAAATCTGTTTCTCGGGCTCTCCCGCGTGGTGCTTTTTGGCTGCTTCATGCTCTCTTTGTATAACCAATGCAATCTTAAAAAAATAAAAAAATAAATGGTTTATGTCTAATATTTTTTCCAGGTGAATAAATTGATGAATTTGTCTCATGAGTGTAACAAAGCTTTGCAATGCTTTAGCATTGCAAACCTTCTTGCACTCAAGGGACGAAATACTCTACCGCCCATGCTATTCTGTAGATTATGAGGCCTAAAACATAGAACAAACTAAGAACACGAATCTCTGATGGCAAAGAAATATCTACAAAATAAAATAAAAAACCGCCTGCCCACATGCAAGTTTACAAAAAAATGGTTTGAGAAACAGAAGATCTACTTTGTGGGGTCTAACCGTACAGTTAAAACTAGAAGTCCTGTCATGAAATGCGCACAAATAGCACGTTGATCTGCGCGTTAATGTACGCGTTATGGTAAAGCTATCAAATTCTATACATATGGCCTGTGCACAAGCAATGTTTCAGCCAATGGACCTCCGGGTAACCCGGAGGTCTATTGGCAGAAATATTGCATGTGTTTGCTATGAGTAACCAGGAGAACCTGCCGTGCTTTGGATGCCATTCGATATGGCAATTGCGCGCAATTCCAACGCGCAATTAAGCCTAGATAAGCGCACTATTCGTGACAGGACTTCTAGTTTTAACTGTATGCTTTGTTAACCCTTTACCTAACGTAACGGCCAAAACCGGCAAGCGCTATTCTCAAAAATCGCCAATTAATTTTCATTATTTTTTTCATTTTTTGTCTCAAAAACATAGGTGATGACCCCTCGTTGGAACGAGCTCGTCGAGCTCGTTCCAACGAGGGTCATAACCTATGTTTTTGAGACAAAAAATGAAAAAAAATAGTTATTCAAGAATTATTTTGCAAATGTCGTCTGCTTTTCAGGTTAGGTAAAGGATTAAAGACTGGACTACTGTGAGTATTTTATTGCCTGTATTGAATTCTGTCGATACGACTGATGTCTGTGCCATGTTGTTAATGACGAAAACAATTGTTGTGCCGTATTGTTCCAGCGTCATTGCCCAAAATAGACTTTCTGATCGTGAAGTCCCAATAATACCTGATTTATGTCCCATAAAATTTCACGGTATCACCTATCACCGTGGCAAAACTTTGTCTCCTTAACTCCATTATTGCGAATTATACGTTCCGGTAAAAATGTTCACTGTGACATCATTATCACCTTACCGACCGAGGGAAGGGCGCAACCCTTACCTACCTATTCTGTCTGTACAATCAGTAATCTCCCTTAGAACCCCTCCCTCCGCAATACCCCCTCCCACTCAGACTAATACATCCTCGCATTTGTATAAGCTTATCCAACCACACCTACACTCGTTTGTATTTATTTATTTATTTATTTATTTATTTATTTATTTATTTATTTATTTATTTATTTATTTATTTATTTATTTATTTATGTATTTATTTATTTATTTATTGGAGTTTAACGACACTTTCGACAGACAGGGTAACCTCGTGTTGAAACTTTTTACGGGTAGAGGAAGTCGGAGTAGCGGGAGAGAACCACCGAGGAACGGCGAGCAACTGTCAGACTCACCAACATACTAATTGCACACAAGCAGGGTTAGCATTGGTGAAGACAGGTGCACGATCGACGTGCATTACGCGTTATTACACCCTGCTTTTTACTAGTCCGGTATCATTCAAATTCACACACTTCAAATACCACAGGGCACGTTCCCTAACAATACTCTCCATTTGTGCTATCAGTTAACCCTTTACCTAACGAATCGGCCGCATACGCCGACGTAACAAAACCATATGATGTGACCTCTCATTGGAGCGAGCTCGACGAGCTCGCTCCAACGGGGGTCACATGATATGATTTTGTTAACATTTTTTGAAAAAATTTATAAAACACTAATACTTAAAAGAATAAAATTTGATATATCGTGTGTTGGGTAAGAGGGTTAAACCTGATTTTCAAACTAGTTTTCTCTTTTCAGTAATAATGCATAATTTCACTTAAACTTTTTGTCAGCAAAAATAAGGCCAATATGTTCGTATATAGAGATTTAGTAATGTAATTTATTTATTAAACAATATTTATTTGAATATTATGCTATATGTGCACAATACAGAATATAAAAAGTAACAAAACAAAAACTAAAAGTGCAACTGCATACGTGAGAGGAAAAAAGAAATAATCGAGGAAATGCAGTCACAGGTCGCATATCTCAAGGAGGAAGTCAAAGGGCTTCGCCCTCAGCTTGAATGAGAGAGAAGTAAAAAAATTAAAAGGGAAAAGACAGAGAGATAGAAAGATTGATGGATGAAAATTTAAGGAAAAATAACATCAACGAGAGCATGATTTGGTAAGATCGTGCGGTCTAAGTCTAACTCGAATCATTCTTCATTTATTTATTTATTTATTTATTTATTTATTTATTTATTTATTTATTTATTTATTTATTTATTTATTTATTTATTGGTGTTTAAGGTCATCATTCTTCATCATGGTACAGCAAGAAGAAAACTAAAGAGAGTAAAGACAAGGCGAGAGATGAGCCCCGCTCAACCTCTAATTACCCAGGGCTGACCAAGTCACTTAAACTCAACGACGCCAGCCCTGACTCTCCACACATACAGGAAGACTCTCGCGAGACTAGACAACGCAGGCCTTGTGTGGTTGATCCGTGGGAATCCCTACGACAGCATTGTCTTTCCCGACAAGACTTCACTTTCCAATCAGCTGAAGGGTAGATAACTGCACGTCCCTCCCCTCCCCTCCCCTCACATAGACATACCCACCATCCACCCACCCACCCACCCCAACACCCACCCACCCCTCAAAAGAAAAAAATGTCGGCAATTTTTGGGCTTTTAAAACTTGTATTTACTTTTAAGAAATTTGATTTTCGAATCTCGAAAAGTCCACCCCCCCCCCCTCCTCCCACACACACACACACACGCACACATCCACCATTTAAATGTTCTGATGTTAAATTATTAGAGAAGTTTGATAAATTCCGTATTCAGCTGTCATACAGATGTACTTTTTAACAGGACTCAACGAGGGCGTAGAATGGATTTTTTAGGGGAATGTGGGGGTGGGGGTAGGGAAAACATGTCATCGCATAGTGATGGCCATTTTAGAACACGTTACGTGGGGAGTGCACAGTAGGATTTTGTCGAGGGAATATTGTCGACTATGTGAAAAGTTGAAGTGGATTTTTCCCGGGAGATTTTGTCGCTGGGGGGGGGGGGGGGGGGGGTGTCAAGGGTGGGATTTTATCTTTATTACACGTCTGTTCTGTGAAATTCCATCCACAGCAACACTAAACCATGCCGAAAATGAAAATCTAATCCGCACATATGTGCGGAACGGAATCGTTGACGGATTGTTTTTAAACAGAAGCAGCGAAATTTCACTGGAATTTTCTACAAATCGTGCAACGCAGTTACAATTTGAATCGCTAGCGATAGCTAAAAATCATCCCTGAGTTTCAATGTGTTCTATGTCCCAGTAGGATCGAAAGAGTACCACGGCTTCCCCTCGCAAATTTGGATGGCGATAAAATATTTCATTTCTGTTGATAGTTGTCAAATGAATTGCTAAATGTCCTTCTAATAATTGTTTTATAGACGCGAAGGCCATTAATAAACACAGAATGACACCCGCGTGTGAATGGGTTAATCGATATGGCACTTGTGTCATCGCGGAAAGATAAAACTCGAGGCCTGAGGCCTCTCGTTTTATTCTTCGCGTTGGCACTCGTGCCATAACGATTAACCCATTCACACACGAGTGGCGTTCTGTGTATGTACCCCATTCTTTTCAGTGAGTGATGTTTTTGCTGTTCAATTTCTCGAAATAAAAATGTGATTATTTCTTCCTTTATTATTTTTTGAGTCGTCGTGCATCGCCTTACACAGTTTTCTTCTCCATATTTTATTACACGCCTGTTCTGTATAATCCACATCTGCAGAAACACTTAATCATATGTAAAATGAAAACCTGTTCCGTACATATGTGCGGAACGTAATCGCTGACGGACTATTTTTATAAATAAGCAAATTTCACTAGAATTTTCTACAAATCGTGCACCGCCATTACAATTTGAATCCCTAGCGATAACTAAAAATTGTCCCTTGATTTCTAGTGTGTTCTGTGTGTCAGTAGGCACATACAACACATTGGAACTCAAGGGATGAAATAGTAAACGGATTCCCCTCGCAAATTTGGTTGGCGATAAACAAAAAGAAAATCTAGTGGTTTTGAGTGCATACCGAAAATTATCTCACTCGTGACCGAGACAAATGGTTATTTTAAAAATAAGATAATTCTCTGTATCCACCCAAAACACTAGGTATCCTCTATTTTGTCATTGAACGCATAGAAGACCTTGTATGTTTCTTTAATCCACAGCCTCTTCCCATACGGAATTCAAATTTGGGGACATTCACCGTCAACATGTAAAATCTTCAAGTTGTAGAAAAAGGCTATACGCACTAAAAGTAGAGAAAAAAGAGCATCACATACCGATCCTCTTTTCAAGTCCCTCAGAATTCTCAAATTTGATGACCTTTACAAACTCCAAGGACTTCTGATTATGCACGACTGGCATAACAACAGATTACCTATATCATTTAAGAATACGTTTCAGCAATATGTAAATACAACAGGCATGATAACCAGGCAGACATGTAAATTGCAACTTTCTAAACGAAGGACAAAATTTTCAATAGATCTGCCTCTTCATATGTTCCTAGGTTGTGGAATACAATCGACTAGAATACACAGAACTTAACTAGGTCACAATTCAAAAATAAAATGAAGGACCTATCTCTCAGTACATATTCAGAGAATGTTCGTTGTTCCTTCCGAAACTGCCAGGGCTGTGTTAAGTGAACGGGTGCTGATAGAGGATTAGAGGTGAAAAATGATAATAATACCAACCAACCTCAGCTTTTGTACAACGCACCTATCCCCCCCCCCCCCCCCCCACACACACCACTTCAGTTCAGTTCGGTTATGAAACTGAAGTATTATTCGTTCACTCTGGATCCTCATACCCTTCTGCGTGTAGCCAAGTGACTTCATTTAATACCATGACCTCTGTAGAGTCCAGCTCACTTACTTTCTCCTATTCGATTATCATCTGTTCCATGATGTGCCAAGACAGCAATAAAGTCCAGCTGCACAGAGGTGCGTTAACCAGTACCCGGAGCCCGAGACATTTTCCAAAGGAGTTCTCGGCCACCGGATCTGTCTTTATTATTATAAGACGGAGACCTTGCTTCTATATGTCACTCTACAACTCCGAACTTTGTACTATATGATATCAATCAAGTCACATATGTCTAGTACGTTTTGAACTCTCAATAGCTGTCATCCTTTTTTCCATAATACCAAGGTGATAGCATTGCCCCTCTCGCCCCTCCCCTTCCAAAAGAAGCCGGTCTGCTGTCGGGAAATTTTGCTTTTTCTAAGGAGCGACAGGAAACAGGTAACTTTGCTCTGTCGCTTCCCTGCAGTTTATCAAAATAAGTTTAAAGGGTTTTTATTTCAATTATTGTATTTTCAATGTAATTGATATACTGCGATTCATTTCATTTCCTATTTTTACATGTTATTTTTTAAAACTTTTCAAAAACTTTTTAAAAACACATATCATGTGAAGCCTTATTGAAACAAGCTCGAGGAGATCGTTTAAATGAGGGGTCACATGATATGCTTTTTGTAAGTTTTTGAAAAACATATTTTTTTATCAACGGCTCAAGTTGAATATGACGTCGAGGACCGTAGGCCCACGAAGGGGGGAGAGTTTTAACACAGGGTAACCCCCTCTCAACGGTGATTCCCGGAAAAGTTTTTCAATTTTTAAACCCCTGATCTGAGGTCTGAGACCTTCTGCGCTCTCAAGTTGATCTAATTTATCACAAAGGAAATACGTATTTTCATGTCAAGCGATGAATTTTTCCGGAGTATCGCGCTTCGCCAACGAGAAAAGTATACGTGACTGAATTTCTAGAGGGCGTGAACATTTTGAAGACCCTATGTTTATGAGATCAGGATCGCTTTGGTCAGATTCAGGTGAGCATTTGTCAAGAAAATTTTGTTTATTTTGTTTTGTTTTTTTTGTTTTTTATTAATCGATCTTGCGAAAAAAACGCAACCTGGTTTAACCACGAAAATTGATTGATTCTTGAACAGCACTTGGTGTGACAAATACGCGGCTCTCGTGACAAAAATGGTACGTGACATTCCCTGTTGAATAAGACTTTTAGTGATATCATGATTATAATCTGTGGGGGTGGGGGTGAGGGCACAGCCTAGAGTTGGGAGGCTCAGGACCCACACCCATGGCCACGCCACTACAACGGAATGACAAGTGGAGTTAGGAAAACCCTGGTTTTCCTACAAGTTATGTCAGCTCGTACAAAACAACAGTAACACAGGTTTACAGATTTCTTCATTGAATCTTACTTGTCAGCAAGTAACGGGTGGGGTTTTTACTAAAGCGTATATGATTATTGCTTCATTTCACCTGGGTACTGCAAACGAGTATTGCTATTCATCTATATATAAACCTACGTATTTTGTATTCCATTTGTTCTTGTGCAACTACTTGGATCCTCACACAGCTCGGTTCATCTGCTGCTAGACTCTTCACAAAATTTACTTCTTTTGAAAATTTATCAACATCTATGTTTGAACCATAATCCCTATTCAGTCTGTGTAATGAATTTAGGTGGAATTGTGCGCAAATACCTGGAAAAATGCACAGATGTAATCTTATTATTTTTCAGTGCTTCGCAAAAAATCTGCATCAAAGACAATATAATGATACTCAGATATAACACCTGTATAAAGACGGATTTATCATATGACTCGTTCGTTTTGTTCACTTTAAAACATTTGATATTTTGTTTTCATATTAATCAGTGATAAATAAAGCCTTCCGTCAATTTCAATGGTCAATTTCAAAACTAGACAATTTGATTGGCTGAACAAAATAAAACTGGGCCACATTTTCATAATTTGCATAATTAAAGTTGGGAGCTTTCATTGGTCAATTTCAAAACTGGACAATTTGATTGGTTAAACAAAATACATCTGGGTGACATTTGCATAGTTTCAGTAGGGAGAATTTACGTTATCTGTCCTATTTTGGGTGGGTTATATTGTATTAATATTTTACCAACAAGAAAAACGCCATTCATTTTTTTTTATATTTTCACTTTTTGCTTCCAAAACATAGGTTATGACCCCTCATTGGAACGAGCTGGACGAGCTCGTTCCAATGAGGGGTCATAACCTATGTTTTGGAAGCAAAAAGTGAAAATGTTTAGTTATACGAGGATATTTTTCCAAGTGCCGTCTACAACTCAAGTTAGGTGATGGGTTAAAAAGTCATACTAAGTGGCTAATTTGTGTGCGTGTGTGTCATATGATAAATAGCATATGAAATGAGTGTTTATCTCATATAATATTTATGAAACTCGTCCGAATTTTCCGTTTGGGCTCGCCAGAGACTCGCCAAAACGGAAAATTCTTAGACTCGTTTCATAAATATTATATGAGAAAAACACACATTCTATATAACACCTGTACAAAGACGGCAAATATAGAACGAAACCGAAACATATGTGACACTTTGCAAGCAAGCAACAGCACTGGAAATAAACCGTGAACGATCGTTTAGGTTACGTGGGGGATACGACAATTGGAAAATACACGAACGAACTACTGGTTACCGCAAAATAATACAAGATAAATGAATTCCTAATACCACATGTTTTGCAAGTCAAACTTGACAATATTTCGTAACTAACTCGACACATATAACGTAGAGTTATATGCCGTTTACATCGTAAGAGCATTTCGGTCAACATAAAAAGCCACAACTAACTCGCGATCTCGTCAAAGCGTAGTAAAAACAGAGAAGGCGGAAAAAGCATTACAACATTATTTTCCTGTAGATTACAAGGGACGCTATATATCGTAACCCGCTAACGTGATCGCAACAAAATCGCGTGGACCAAAACTCCAATTAATAAGATAGCAAGTGCGCTTGGTAATCGAAATGGCTTGACTATGATGTTGAGTCCCACTCAGATGAGATGAGGAATGAAAATGAGAGGTGATTCTTCAGAATTGTTTGTGGGACTGGCTACCAAAGCACTACCTATTCTCATCAATACCGTGTTGCCGGCTTTGGATAGGAGCTTATCGGGCCTGACCAGTTCGGGAGCGCAGAAAATGATTAGAAATGCACTGTTTTTGAAGAGAGAAAAAGTGGTGTATCGAATCTAAACGGAGAGTGAAGAATAGAATTTAGGTCACGCGAAACTCACTCCATTGTGATTCACCGGATATCATTTACCCTATCACTTGTAAACGTTGTCGGAAGCAGTATGTGGTTCATCGTCAAAATACTTTCAGAATGCGTGCGACTCGACACAAACAGGATAAAAATGTAATGCTGATGTCCCAGTGGCACAACATTTCAACCTTCTTGTCCATTCTTTGGACGATTTTGAATTCCGTCCAATTGAACAACAAACAATTATAGATTCATCAGAAGAAACAGATGAATTGAACTCACGGCAATAACCAGGAGTCAAACACTTAAACCACCAGACCGTAAACAACGATGGCCAGAATCTAGTATTTAGGGGTGAAGTTTTCATGAACTGGACCAACATCAGGTTATACAGCTTGGTGAATCTTTCATGGTTACTCGGTTGAATTTCCTATCGGCAACCGTAGGAAATATGAAATGAGAGGATATTCCACCCGGTAAGCGCTTTGTCTGTGATGTACTTTTCCTGTACTGCAGTTATTTACCTGTCGGATCGTCATACGCAGCTTCTACTTGGTCCTTATCCTGTGTGAAATCCAATGACGCAACTAGTCTGTCAGAGTCTGAAAAAAATGGAGATCCGTTGAATGCACTGTCAATGGTGGTGGAATTGAGTTGTTAATCGAGGATTCCGACAAAGTACTTTCCCGTTAGCAAACACAAATTGAAGACGAAATAACTAAAAAAAACGTTTGTTTGCTTCAAAACACCTCAATGGAACGAGCTCACAATTGTTCCAATGAAGGGTCACAATATACAGTACAGCCACCGTGGAATGGTAATTTTTCACGGGTGGGCAATATTTCCACCGACATAATAATATTAGATTCCAAACACCAATTATAGGAATAATCATAAACAAATTTAATTAGTGAAGCACCAGGTACAACCCGGTGCCTAATAATTAAAATGTTGTTGCTGATGATTTTTTTACCTGATAAACGCATGCGTGGACATCACTGTCCACGCGTGGATTACGACCAGTCCACGTTGACTGTACTGCAGGCCTATTTATCACATCGCTCTGTTGAATAACGTTCAAGGATGACGCCTAACTTTTATCACTCAAATATTCACGAAACGTTTCAACCGAGTAAAAATTAGTCTTTGTTGTAGCTAGCACTAATTTCAGGTTGCATGGTTCGTAAATCTTTTCGTGTTTACTGGATTCTGAACATTTCAAAAACATTTAAATATCTTCGGACATAATCACCCTCTCGGTTCAATTTTCAAGCGAGATTTATCTACCTGGCTTTGTAGATCGTCGGCGTGATTTTATGTATCCCAGCAAAAAGACGAACATCGCTCTATGTACCCCATTAACATGACCAGTTACAGCTCAACATTTGTTTTGCAGTACATGTATGACAACGGAAAATGTAATAAATATCACGGACAATATTACGGTAGCGTAGAACCGCCAAACTTACTTTAGTTAGTGTCTTATTTAAACAAGATTAGGGCTGAAACTGTTGGCTCATTTTTGTGACCGACTAACCGAGAGCTATAACCGGATAATATTCGGCTATCCGTGGCCATTATTTCACCGAATGTGGGATCAAGACTATAGAAATTGGAAAGCAGAATTCTCAAACTATTCCGTAGTGCGTATACAAACGAACGTTGTCGAGTACTCGACAACGTTCGTTTGTATGCACACTACGGAATAGTTTCTGCGATGTCTCATTACTCAGGGAAATTGCCGATCATTAACGAGGTTTTGAACGCCAAAGTCGATTATTTCTCAATATTTTCTACGCGGCTTCGATGTGTAATCTATCACAAAGAAGAAGCGGCAGATTTACTACGTGTTAAACGAGGAATGACGATCATTATCGATATTTCGGATAACCGGTTAACGGTTTTTCTAATCGGTTAGGTAGCTAACTGGTTTCAAACCGATTATCCGGTTAACCATTTCAGTACTAAACAAGATAGTAATTAAAGTGAGTTTGGCGATTCTACGCTGCCGCCATACAATACAACAGAATAGGGTTGACATTAATTGCTTCATGTAAGCAAATACTTTTGAGAGCGATCGAGCATTTTACCAATTTTTCCATGATCATCTTACAAACGCATCAAGTGTGGGCTAACGCCCCCTAGGGTTCACCGGACATGCTGATATGTGAGGCTCCAGAGACCGTGGCGGAAAATTTTATAATTCAGAGCCAGAAGTAGCAAAATTCTCGTCAATAGAGGCATTAAGAAGAATAAGAAAAGTGTGTCCAATCACCGTTTATTCCTCTGTCAACATTAATTTGCCACATTTGCGCATCGATGATGATACAAACATGAAAAGTCTAAATATATAAAAGGACACGGCTCTTCGTACAAGTTAACCTTTTCAACACAGGAATCTCAAATAATGGAAGATCTGTTAGGATGCAACTGCTTGAATTTAATTATATAACGCCTTTGTCAAGCAGGAATTCCACCTGGCATAACACTCGTACCGCGCCACTGGGTTGAAAACTGTAACGTGTTTGGAAGGTAGCCCTGACGGGAGTCGATCCCAGATCTACGGCACCCAATCGCCTAGCCATATAAAGTCTTAAAATATAAATAAGTCTTTTAGTATTGCACTGAAAGACGACCGTAGAATTTTTACTTTGTCTATGTTCCTCTTCTCTCATTCAGTCAATTACGTTTTCTGTCTCAGGGCGTCTTTTAGTCCAGACAGGAAGGCGGGTGTAGAATTTTTATGCTATAAAATGGGACATACTGGTCCTATCGGTATATATTTTACAGTTACTGTATATACTTAATTAACATACATGTTCTAATCTACGATTGTCTTTTATTATTACACTGAAAGATGACCGTAGTGTTTTTATATCGTCTCCGTTCTCTTCTCACATCAGTTAATTGAGGCTTTCTATCTATGGTCGTCGTTTAGTATATACTGAAAGACGTCCGTAGAATTTTTAATATTTTCAGTTATAAAATGGGATATACTGGTCCTTTCGATATAATTTTTTCAGTAGATTATATAAGACGTCTATACACCCACTACCCATTTATTTCCCCATTCCCAGCTTTACTTTTTCTGCGCTCGTCTACAGTCGTCTTTTAGTGCGACCCAATTATTACGAGCGCACATGGTCTGCAGGCATTACTTTAGCAATGACATGTCGCTAAACTGTGTAATTTCACTCCGAAGTGGAAAGAAGCTTAACCCTTTACCCAATGCAGACGATATCAAAATTTATTATTTTAAAGATCATTTTTTTAAATATTTCAACAACACTATCTCATGTGACCCCTCATTGGAACGAGCTCGACGAGCTCGTTCCAATGAGGGGTCACATGATATGATTTGGTTGAAATTAGTTGAAAAATAATATTTTCTCAACTGCTGAATTTGCACATTACGTGGACGGATGCGGCCGATTCGTTAGGTAAAGGGTTAAGAAAACTTTGAATTTGATCTTATGTTCACACCCAACGACTCGGACTGGCCTGGGTGTACACTTTTTGGTGAGGTCGTAACAACAAGATACACTTATGCGAGTCCGGGATTAGGATACCTCATAATTTCGTTAAGAAGGGTATTAAATTTTCCATGCTTCAAATACCCAATTTGTATGAAAATGGGAGAATTAAATATTTAATTTTCCAATAGGAACCCCAGGATGTGGAGTAGTGCTGATCTGTTTTACTGGGAAATAGGGCATGCTAACCTATGCCACCGCTAGAGTCCTCTAATGTTGGCTGCACAGGTACATGAGATTGGCTAAACTTGACTGCATGCTTATGGTGTAGTCATGATATACCCAGCGATACTGAAAGTGACCTTGAATAGAAATAAATAAATAAATAAATAAATAAATAAATAAATAAATAAATAAATACTGAAGTTTTACTTTTATAATGCGTGTTTGTTATTATCAAGTAATGGTGCTGTTCAGATTAACTTTGTTGTGTTACATTTTAATCATTCTTCAATAAATATTAACAAAGCAATTTTCTTGTCAAAATATATAAACATTAATGATGACTTTAACCCTTCGAAAGCGAGAGGCCCTTTTTTCCGGCCCAGGATGATACTATTTCATTTTTCCGGCCCAGGATGATACTATTTCATATTTCATTATGTAGCATGACAGCTAACCTATCAATATTTTCAACGTTCAGTTCGAAGGCTGCACGTTGAAAATATTAATTGATCTACCCCAAATAATTAATATGGATTATTCCAACTGCTGCCATTGAACTGGCATGGGAGATACCACCAGGGTTCAGAGGGTTGATGCACAATTATCACACACTGTGGAACTTTGCTGATAAAGGATAGAAATAGTCAGAGCCCCAGATAAGCTTTCAGTGCATTGGGTATTTACTTCATCACTTTCTGGTGAACTGAGTAGTTTTGATTGCAATTAGTTCAAACAATATTTTTTTCCCAAACTATGAAGCATTATGATTGCAAGCTATATGGTGAGCAAATATAAAACGCATGGCACTGTAACTGAACATTTACACACAATACACCTCTGTATGGAGATCTGATGTCTTTGTCAAAGCTGACAAGTGGAGAGAGTCATCTTCTACTCTCCAGGGCACTGTAACTGAACATTTACACACAATACACCTCTGTATGGAGATCTGATGTCTTTGTCATTGCTGCAACCTGGTGGATGGTGTGTGATGCTCCATCCTCCACCCCCCCCCCCCCAAAAAAAAAAATAAAACCTGGAACCATACAGTTTTACATAAAACAAAAATTATGTAAAGAATCAACAAATATGTCATCGTTTCTGATATGCTGTACAAATTGTTTTGTTCCAACGGAGTGGAGAGTGCCTTATGGCACTCTCCAAGACACGGTAACTGAACAAACATACAAAAACACCCCACATGGAGAACTGATACCATTTCTGCAACCTGATAGGTAATAATTATCCTGATGGATAATATGTGAAGCCCCCCCCCCCCCCCTCCCCCTCCCAAATTCTACAAAATACCTGATAAGTAATAATTATCCTGATGGATAATATGTGATGCCCTCCCCCCTCCCAAAGTCTACAAAAAAGGTTATGTAAATAATTTCGTCATTGTTTTTGATATTCAGTGTAGATTGTCTTGTTCCATTGTAGTGGAGAGTGTCTTGTTGTATTCTCAAATACACTACTGTAACTGAACAGACATACAAAACACTACTACATGGAGAACGGATGTCATTTTTGAACCAGGCGAATACTGTGTGATGCCCCCACACCAATACATTGTAACCAACCAATTCTACATAAAAAAGTTGTATATAAAGAATGTACTGGTATGTGATGCCTCCCCCCATATAATATACACTGTAACTATCAATTCTACATAAACAAGTTTTATATAAAGAATGTACTGGTATGTGATGCCTCCCCCCATAAAATATACACTGTAACTATCAATTCTACATAAACAAGTTTTATATAAAGAATGTACTGGTATGTGATGCCTCCCCACATAAAATATACACTGTAACTATCAATTCTACATAAACAAGTTTTATATAAAGAATGTACTGGTATGTGATGCCTCCCCCCATACAATATACACTGTAACTATCAATTCTACATAAACAAGTTTTATATAAAGAATGTACTGGTATGTGATGCCTCCCCCCATAAAAAATACATTGTAACTATCAATTCTACATAAACAAGTTTTATATAAAGAATGTACTGGTATATGATGCCTCCCCCCATAAAAAAATACATTGTAACTATCAATTCTACATAAACAAGTTTTATATAAAGAATGTACTGGTATGTGATGCCTCCCCCCATAAAAAAATACATTGTAACTATCAATTCTACATAAACAAGTTTTATATAA
The DNA here is from genome assembly GCA_031216915.1 of Pictodentalium vernedei. Lineage (NCBI taxonomy): Eukaryota > Metazoa > Mollusca > Scaphopoda > Dentaliida > Dentaliidae > Pictodentalium > Pictodentalium vernedei. The sequence continues at coordinate 159,738,990 of CM062296.1, forward strand.
AGAATGTACTGGTATATCATTGTTTCTGATATGCTGTGAAAATTGTTTTGTTCCAATGTAGTGGAAAGTGTCTTGTTGTACTCTTCGGGGCAATGGAACTGAACAATTATGCACATAACATCACTATTGGGTGAACTGATGTCATTGTTGCAACCTGCTTGATAACCGAAGATGACCCCCCCCCCCCCTCCACCTCAAAACAAATGTAACCTTTTCTGTGGATAATTGATGTCATTGTTGCAATCTAGTGGATAATGTGTGATGCCACCACCCCTCTCCCCACTATAAATTGTAACCAAACAATTCTACATAAAAGGGTTGTGTGAAAAGAATGTACTGGTATTATATTGTTTCTGATCCAACTGATGTTATTGATAAAATCTGGTCGATAATGTGTGCCATACCCCCTCCCCCCCCCCCCCCAATAAAACATTGGAGGATTGGAGAGTGCAACGGGACATTCTCGTCTGCGGTGGAACGGAGCAATTTCGCAAATAAAAAAAGAAGTGTTTTGTAAAGAATCCACAGGTATTTCACTGTTTTTTTTTTTATTTTGTTTCTGATCCAACTGATGTTATTGATAAAATCTGGTCGATAATGTGTGCCACACCCCCCTCCCCCCTACTTTACTATGTAAAGACTCTACGGGTATGTCATTGTGGCTGATATGCTGTGCAAATTGTTCTGTTCCAGTGCAGTGGAGAGTGTCTTGTGGCAGTCTCTAGTGCACTGTAGGTGAACAATCATATTTAAAAAAAAAACAAAAAAACTCCATGTGGAGAACTGATGTCACTGTTGTAATCTGGTGGATACTGGGTGATGTGCCCAATAAATTATAATCTATCACTTTTACATAAAAAAAAAAAAAAAAATATGCAAAAAATCAACAAGTACGTCATTGCTTATGATATGCTATGCAAATTGTTCTGTGCCATTGTGGTGGAGAGTATTTTGTTGTACTCTTCAACACAATCTATCGCCCCTATATGGAGAACTGATATCATTTTCTTCAACCTGGTGAATAATGTGTGATGCCCCCCTCCCCCCGCAATAAATTGTAACCATACTATTTTGCATTAAGATGTCTGGTGGATAATGTGTGATGTCACTACCCCCTCCCCAATAAACTGTGTGGCACTCTCTAAGACACTGTAATTAAAAAGATGTACAAAACACCTCTGTAAGGAGAAGTGACGACATTTTTGCAATCCTCATCCCACGATAGTCAATGCAATAACCGTTCAGCAGCCACTAGGATGACACCAATACGAGAACTGACATTGGCACAAATAGAAAATGTGAAACGGAAATCAGTAATCAGGTATTATCCTAATGGCCACATTGTTGACTCGTATATGAAAAACCAGAAAACATTCATATTCAGGACACCATCCTTGAATGCTAGAAATTACCTCTTGTACATATTTTTTATTTACATTTTTCTTTGCTCTATATTATGCAACATTGTGTCAACGGTTATTATCATTTAACAGAACTGATGAAATATTGAATCACATTATCTTCTCTAGACCAGGTACTAAATACATTGTGCTCGATGAAGTTGCATCTGTACTAACCCCTCTCTTTTGCTCGTGCGTTCGTGGTGTTGGTGGTCGGTTTGGATATCATGGCGGGTAGTATCATTTTGGACGAGATCCAGACTAATCCCGAATATGACTTTGGTCTCCTACTGAATGATAAAATTGGGAGGTCTCCCGAAGACAGTGACTCTACGTCCATTTTTAACAATACAGAATGTAAGTACCTCCTGCCTAGTGAATTGGTTAGTGAACTTGGTGGGGTGCGTGGATCTTTCTCGGCATTTCACATCAATTGCCAAAGTCTAAATGCCCATTGGGATCCACTACTTCACCTACTCTCCGACCTGAATAATGAAGAAAACACATTCGATGTCATTGGACTTACGGAACTCTTTCAAGTCCCCTCAATTGTGTCTTACAATCTAGAAGGATATCACCCCTTATTAACAAACACAAGGCCTAGTGACGACGACAGGCGTGGGGGTGTTGGGCTGTTCATAAAAAAGGAAATTTCATTCAGTGTTCGTAAAGATCTGTCCGTTTTTATACCTCATGTATTTGAGTCTATCTTTGTTGAATTAAAGTCAAAACTTTCGTCAAAAATAATTGGCGTAATATACAGACCAAATGCGGCACCAAAAGCAGATATAGACTTATTCCATTCAAAAATGAACTATTTAACTGATATAATTAATAAGGAAAAGAAAACAGCCCTGATTATGGGCGACTTCAATATTGACCTTTTAAAAGTAGCTTCTCATCTTAAAACAGACTTATTTATTGACATGATGTTTAGTGAAGGCTTCACACCTGTTATAACCAAACCAACCAGGGTAACAGATCGTTCAGCAACGCTGATAGACCACATCTTTACCAACTCTATTTCTAATCATTTCAAATCTGGAATATTCCTAACCGATGTTTCAGACCACTTTGGAATCTTTTATATTGAATTAGCCCATACAAAACCTGAATGTTCAAAACCCCTTCTCTCCAGGAAAATAAATTACAGAAGTATAGAACTTTTTAAATCGTTGCTGTCTCAAAGCGACCTTTCTGCAGTTATGGAGACAGACTGTCCCAATATAGCTTATGGTAACTTCTTGAATATCTACTTGAATGCCTTCGAATCAGCCTTCCCTTTAAAAAGCCTCAAACCAAATAAGAAATTCATAAAACGACAGCCGTGGATGACCAAAGATCTTTTAGTGTCATCCAATAACAAAAATAAATTTTTCAACAAGAAGTTGCGATCTCCCTCAGAATTTAATGTTAGGAATTACAAAAATTACTGCCGGGTATTTAACAGAATTCGAAAGCAAAGCAAAGCTATGTATTATGAACAAATCCTCATCGAAAACAAGAACAACATGCGTAAAACGTGGCAAGTTTTGAATAATGCATTAAATAGGAACAAAAATAAGAAATCCCTACCTTCTTTCTTCAATCTTGGTGACAAAAAAATAGATACGCTAAGGGACATTGCACAGGAATTTAATAACTTTTTTGCAAACATAGGCAATCAGACTTCACAACTGATATCCAACCACCAAAAGTCATTTGACGAGTACCTGAATACTAGACAACCCCAAAACATATTTATTACACCGACGTCGCCTTCTGAAATAACGAATATCGTAAATTCAATGAAACCTAAATTAAGCCAAGATTGTGAAATTGTATCGACAAGTATCCTCACACACTCAATAAACTTCATTGCCACCCCACTCGCGCATATTATAAAAAATTCATTCAACCAGGGTACTGTTCCTGACAGGTTGAAAATTGTTTAGGTTACCCCAATTTTTAAAGCAGGTGATGAAAACAATTTCACGAACTATAGACCAATCAGCATTTTGCCTGTTTTTTCAAAAATCCTAGAAAAAATTATGTTTATAAGACTCACAAATTTTTTAAACAAATTCGACATTCTCTATCCTCACCAATACGGCTTTAGGAAGCATCACAGTACAATGCACCCTGTTATGCATTTGTTAAAACACATAGCCACAGAAAATAACAAAGTTAGTAAAGACAGTACACTAGCCTTATTCTTGGATCTCTCTAAGGCCGTTGATACTATAAGCCACGAGATATTACTTCAAAAATTAGAACATTATGGAATAAGAGGCAATGCTAATCACTGGTTCAAAAGCTACCTTCAGGACAGGACACAGTATGTCTTCCTTGGTGACAGTAAATCGAACTTAGCCGAAATAACATGTGGGGTACCACAAGGTTCAATATTAGGCCCCATCCTCTTTCTTGTTTACATAAACGATATAAATAATTCAACAACATTAAATGTTCTATCGTTTGCAGATGACACCTCGGGATACAAGTCTGGAGTAGAGATAAACCCGCTGATCGAAGAATTCAACGAGGAACTGCAAAAGATATTCAATTGGTGCTCCGCGAACCACTTAGTTTTGAACCCGAAGAAAACGAAATATATAATTATCAATCCATCCCACAAAGAAAATGCTTCCCATGAGAATATATGTATTAATAATCAGATTATCGACAAAGTTGGCAACAGGCAAAACGAAAAATCAGTCAAATTCCTGGGCATAAATATTGACGAAAATCTAACCTACAATGGACACATATCCCAAATCTGCTCGAAAGTTGCCTTTGCCAATCTCATTCTAAGTAAAGTGAAAAAATTCTTCCTCACAGAGTTATGAAAACTTTATATTTTACCTTAATACAAAGTCACTTTATATACGGAATTCCGTTATGGGGAGGCTCTAAAGCTTGTAATCGACTGTTTAAACTACAAAAACGATCAATACGAATCATAAATAGTAAGAAATATAATGCTCATACTGACCCACTGTTTACTAAAGACGGAATTTTAAAGATAAAGGATTTGTATAATTTGCATGTCTCTCTATTTATGTTTGACTGGCAAAATGGAAATCTCCCGGCATCATTTGCGAATTTTTTTCCTTCTGTAAATAACCAAAACAATGTTAGCACACGCCAAACGGGCCTTTTATATATACACATAACTAGAACAAAAACCTTAGATAAGCTGCCTGTCTTTGCATTTCCTAAACTATGGAACGAACTAGAAAGGGATGTCAGGGCAATAAAAAACAGGAAGAAGTTCAAAAAAACGCTAATTACAAGATTGCTTTCGACATACTAAAACAATATCTCCTGTTCTAATCCCTACTGCCCAGATTGTGCTATCTAGTTGCATCCCCGGATTTGTACCACCTCTCACTAGTTTATACCGACTTTCGTCAACTCATCACCAGGATACTACCTGGATTAACAAGCTCTCAGGATGTATTGGAAACTCATTCTCAATGTAATTTGTCTGGTATTCTCGTCCCTGCTGGCTTTTGATTCGGTCTTCCCCATGTTTTTTTTTTTTGTTGTTTTTTTGTTTTTTGTTTTTTTTTTTGTTTTTTTTTAGCAGTTTGCCTCTCACTCTGTATACGCATAAATTAAAGGAATGGTGAAGTCCGTTTCATGTGCCTAGCTCAACTGGGCTCCGACCACCACTCGCATCACCAACACATGATTTATTCGAGCTATTCTTAAAAGAAGATAATGGGAATTTACCATGTTGCATTAGAACTTCTTCATTTTTTCTACCCCCTTGGTCTTTCTATTTCACTCTATTTTCCTCTTTTATATCTCAATGTTCTTTCTCTTTCCTACATAAGGGAAGGCAGGAAGACAGCCAATCCGGCTATGCCTTACCCTACCAGTATACGAATGAAGTATTGACGAATTTGTAATATAGTGTCAACTGTATTTATATATTGTAAATGTTCTGATTTCATGTAGTTTATGTTTAGTCTTTTGTAAATTTGTATGCTGGTGAATAAAATATATATATCAAATATAATATATATACACAGAGAATTGGAAACCGGATCCAGCAACAAGCTGAAGCTTATGTGAGCTGTCTCCTGACACGGAACCTACGAGCGTATAATGCCAACATGGCAAGGAGGAAATATACTTGTCAAGCTGCAGTGAGGCTAACTTTTCGAGTGAGTCGGGAATGCCGTATTGGAGAAGGCTAGCTGTATTTTTCAAGGTCATAGTTTCATGCGAACTTGTCTCGATTAGTATGAAGTGGGCACGGTGGGGATATTCTTGTAGTATGAAGCGGCTCTAGAAATAATATGTTTTTTTTCGTGTAATGAAAAAGGCTCCGCGCGTGTTAGACTGGCCCGAGATTACCTTTTATTTGAGACCACTTCGTTCTGATAGATACCTCATATTACCGGGCATACTCTGCGTGAATCAACGATTAACTGGGTTTCCTGGTTTGAGATGAGGGGGTCAAATGTAGTGTTAGTCAAGTTCATGCGATCCTTGCCACACCGAAAGATTGGATTGGTTTGTAGGAAGGTGTACGGATCCATAAATTAATATTTTATGAAATAACTTTCAAAATGTGGGTTACTCACGAAAACGGCTAAATGTGACTCACACCCATCAGGAGAGTGCTTCCTTATGAGAAAAATGCAACAAATGGGTTACGGCGATACTTAAATATGGAAAGGGACGCAGAAGAACTAATGAGTGAAGGGAGCACTATAAGGGTGACACAAATATAAACGCATTGATGTTTTATGATTCGGGAAACGGGAACCCCAATGTTTGCCCACCGGCTATTTCACGAGGAAGGAAAAACCTACGAATGAACGTGTCAGCAGTAGTTTCAACATTTAGGAGCCCTGTTTTATAGCTTTCCGCTATCCCTGGGTGGAGCCAGCAACACATAAGGAAACTAGTTGCCTCAATAGCCCTACATACACTTTGAGTTACAAAAAGAATGGCATGATTGACAAAGCTGGTGGGATTTTCATTTAATCGTGAGAACATAACAGTTTCGTTAAACTGTAACTGGATGGGTTTTTCTTTTCTGTTTTAAATAAGTGGGAGCCATTGGTTGTTGGTTTCCAGATGCAGTGTTAGACTAGTCTTTTCCGTTCGGCATCACATAAAGTGCTCCAATGGGGACTAGTATTTGACCAACAGTGCAATCATCTAGGGTATTTTCAACTAAACCTCCTGCTGGCCTCAATTAGTGTGCACACTCTAAAGCCTTTGCACCATGGTGGTATCTTCCATGTCAGTGCAATGGAAGCAATCGGAAGAGTCTAAATTTATTATTTGGGGGAAGATCACTTAATATTTTCAACGTGCCGTCTTGGGGCTGCACGTTGACATTACCGTTTGGTCTACCCCACACATTCACTTAGCAGCCCGCCTACGTAATGAAATGACGCACCATGTCCTTAGGCAGAAAAAGCGACCTCTCGGGTTCAAAGGGTTAAAAATTCTCTCGTTGATTTTCGGAATGAATAAAACGCTATTTGGTACTCTCAAAAATCTCGTGTGATTGAGTAAAGACATACTGCATGGGAAATTAAAGCCCTGTCATTGTATAATATTGTTTAAGGGGTGTGGTGATGTTTCTGAACTCATTGATGATTGCACATACAAGACATTTTGTATTGCCCTGAAAGACAACCGTTGAATTTGTAGTTTTTCTCTGTTCTCTTTTCTGTCTACGCTAGTCTTTTTGTCTTGAAGTCCGTAGATTTTGTAATATTGCACATCCATTACACTTTAAGCTCTTGTATTTAACAGAATCTCCGCTATGACATAAATGTGTCTGTATTCAACTGGTGACGTACAAGCCGAACGTTTTTCCCAGCACCGTTTATACTAGTTCCTTTCCCGTCGAGTCATTAGTTACGCTTCGAAAAGTTTCAAAATGTCCTTGTACAATTATCGACCGTATGTTGCGTAGTGTGAAAATGAAAAACGTCCAAAGCAAAATAATGTCGGTTTACAAAACAATTAGTTAATCAAAAATGAGATAATAATAAAAAAGCAATCATTTCCAACCACAACATTAACCCAGTTACGTGCCATCTCGTCTGCGGATCCAGTTATAGCTAAATTGGTCAACTTTATTTGGTAAATCTTCGGACATCTTGACATGATTCGAACTTCTTTTAAAACATTTTCTTCCAGCTGTTTTGCACATCTTCCCAAATTTGTACTTATATTTTTACTAACAGTAATAGCCGCCAAATGGTTAGACGTGAATGGACATCAGCCGAAGAGAAATAGAGACATGAATTTCTACAAACACGCCCAATAGAAAAGATAGCGAATGTAATTTAGACTGGTACTCAAAAGGTTGTTTTGTGTTTTTATCGATCCATTTGATCCAACATCTTCAAACAAAGCCAACGGATTCTTCACCTTTGGGTTGAAACATCGTTTATTTAAATAAATTTTAATGCATGGGATGTTTAATAAACACAAAACGCGATGTGTGTTTGAATCGGTGGGTGTTTAGATAACTAACTCGTCATGTAATAAACCCACCGATTCAAACACACATCGCGTTCTGTCTATTTATTTTCTGCTATAAAATGGAATGTACTGGTCCTATCACTGTATTTTTTCCAGTCATTGTATATACTTAATCAACATACACATGTACTAGTCTAGAGTCGTCAAATTTATTGTTTTGCGCTTTTGCATACTTTTATTGCGTAAATACTCTGCTTATCTGGTTCCTTGAACACGATTCGTTTCAGTGAAAATAGACCTATTCACAACTGAACTCTAATTACTTAAATATAACTGAACATAACTGAAAATATTGTTATTCCACTGACCTTCGTAGGATAAGGCCCCCATAAGGGCAGCAGAGTACTGACCTGTTGAGTGTATATATTGTTTTTGAACCCTAGAGTGTATATGTGTGTGGTGACGGGAGGGGAGGGCAAATGGAGGTCATAGTCTACGTTTAGGGAAAACAAAGCCCCCCCCCCCCACACCCCTACCCATCTCATCTCCCTACACCCATAGCGCCGCCACTGTTAATGTTGTGATTCATAATTGGATGGGGAGTTAGGTGGTGGACGTATGGGGGAAATTGCCCCGTATTTTTCTTTGGTGAATTTTTACGTGGAGACATACTCTAAGATGAATGCACTCATCGATTGACAAGTATTCATTTCCCTCAAACATATTGCTCGTAATAACATTTTGAAGGGGTTTTGGTCTTCTGTCTTATACTGATTTCTGTTTTCTTTCTTTTTTCTTCTGATTTTCTCTTTGTTTCTGTTTCTAACTCTGACTCAGATTGTGTTGCTGAGGTCTTTGTTTCCAATATGGTTTCGGTTTGTTTGGTTCATTTTCTCTGTTCTGAATTGGGCTTTTGTTTTTTGCTTGGTTATGATTTCGGAATATCCTTTATTTGGTCATGCGTTTGCTCTGATTTTCTAATTTTCTCTATTGTTATTTCAGCAGCAGACTTTGTTTTGGGTTGACTTTGGTTCTGTTTGTTCAATTTGTTCAATTGTAAAAGGCTTGTACTGAGGATGGAAGTGTGCCTTTGACCCATGTTTTTGTGTCACGCATTCTTCTGACTTTGTTAATTTTTGTAATAATTTTGTAATGTATGATGGCGATAATGTGTCCATATCAGGCATTGGCGTTACAATTTATTTGGCCCCTTTGAAACTTCATTTCATTTTGTTTTCTTTCTCTTTCTTCCGACCAAGGCAATCCTTTGATGCAGCTTCATGGCTGTCCCGGTAATTGCAACATTTAATAGTATTAGCACAGGGTTTTTGAAGTTCTTGACAAATGGTCTCCCTCTACAAATGTTTTGACTGTGACCAAACATTTGATCGTGGGGGCGCAGTGGCGTTGTGTACTAAGGCGTACTGCACGTCGATGGTGCGCTTGTCTTCAACCAATGCTAACCCTGCTTGAGTGGATTAGTATGTTGGGCAGTCTGACAGTTCTATGACGGTGATTCTCTCCGGTACTCAGGCTTCCTCCACCCGTAAAACTGTCCGACACGAGATGACCCTTCAGTCGAAAGGGTCGTTAAACCTAGCACTGAAATGGTTAACCGAACAACCTGATTGAAACCGGTTACCTACATAACCAATTAAAAAAACGTCAACCGGTTATCCGAAATATCGATAGTGATCGTCTTTCCACGGTTAAAACGTAGTAAATCTGGCGCTTCACCTTTGGGATAGATTACACCTCGAAGCAGCGCTGTATATATTGAGAAATAATCGACTTTGGCGTTCAAGACTTCGTTAATGATCGGCAATTTCCGTGAGTAACCGCAGAAACTATTCCGTAGTATGTATACAAACGACAACGTTCGTTTGTATACACACTACGGAATAGTTTCTGAGAATACTGCTTTCCAATGCCTATAGTTTTGATCCCAGATTCGGTGAAATAATGGCAACGGTTAACCGGATATTATCCGGTTATAGCTCTCGGTTAGTCGGTTGTGAAAATGAGCCAACCGTTTCAGCCCTTGTTAAACCCCTATAACTAAACTAACTAAACTAAACATTTGGTATTTGATGAAGTGGATTTGGAATATATAAATCCATTTTGACGTTCATAAAACCAACGTTAATAGATATGGGCGGCTGAGAAGAATAAACTGTTAGTATATATGTAGCTGTTTTTATTGTTGAGCCATCTCTTCTAATTTCGATTCTTTTCATAGCTCTGACACCTTATGATTCGAGTTCATTTCTTATTGTGATTTTTCAGATACATCAATGTCAGCTAATTCCCCTGTTTTAACAACACGATTGCTGTTCAGGATGCTGTGTGTATTGGTAATCACATTCATGTCTGCCAGTCTTTCAATATTATCCGTTTACACAACGAATCGCCCGCATCCGACCGCGTAATATGCAAATTCAGCAGCTAAAAAAATATTATTTTTCGAAAAATTTCAACAAAACCATATCATGTGACCCCTCTTTGGAACGAGCTCGTCGAGCTCGTTCCAAAGAGGGGGTCACAAGATATGGTTTTGTAGAAATTTTTTGAAAAAATAAAAAAAATCGTATTTAAAATATTATATTTTGAAATCGTCTGCGTTGGGTAAAGGGCTAAATAAATTTATTGCATGTATTTGATTTTAGCATTCAGCAAGTACTGCACTAAGCCTTTTGACATTTTTAAAGGTGCCAGTTATTTCTTTTATGGCTTTCTCCAACGAAAATGGATTAATATAGGATACATTTTCACTCTTGTCAGCCGCATATATAACAATGAATTTTGACCAGCTGTTTGATTTTGAACCGCTCTGATCTGAGTCAGAATCAGAGTCTGAAGAAAATTACCGATCGCGTTTTTGTTTTTTGTGAAAACCGTAATATTTCACCTCGTCAAACCTCGCACTCCTATTCCGAGCCCGACTTGGAGATTTACTATCCTTAATTTATCTCGTCGTGGAAATCGACTTTCGGTAAAATTATCTCCCCGGAAATTATTAGACGGACGAGGACAGGTGCAATTAGAAGAATGTAATTGTTGATAAAATACCCATCACATCAGTGGAAAAAAAAGCCAAGTTTGTTACTTGTAATGAACGAAAACAGCAGACAGCTCCGGGGTGTACTTTACATTGTATTCCTGGAGGTACTTACACAAGAAAAAGACAAAATAAGAATATATATCATTTTTTTTTCTCATGCCATACCACTTCTTGTATTTTGGTAGTGCAAATAAATATTCTATTCTATTCTTCTATTCTATTCTATCATTCTATTCATTTTTTTATGTTAGAGGCACAATACAATCATTTCACTGGTTCAGTCACACAGTCGTATTGTCACTTATACAAGATATCTTCAACCGTAGTGAATACTCCTCCAGAAGAAATCGACGATTTGCTGCTGATAGAACTGTTTATAAGTCTAAAGAAAATTAATCTTTTGATTCTCAGGCAGCATTTATTTTTTTTCGTCCCGCTTTCGTAAAATTTATTTCGGAGGCAAAATTCAAAATGTTTAAAACTATCATAGGGTGTGAATATTAGCGGTATCACATCGCGATTTGCAATACAATGTGTCATATACATTGACACAGTATTGTTATTCTCTTCGCGAAATGCGACACAATTCCCATATATGTGTAACAAATAAATATTTATTTAACTGGCTGAGGGCTAGATTAGTGTTTATGGTCTGAATTTGTTCATCAAAAATTGTTTATTTACAATTTATTGGAGAGTACCAACATGCACTCTCCAATAATTTGTAATAGAACAAAATTGTATAAACAAACTATTATTTACGTTTGAGTGAATACGGAACATGGGTAAGGATAATGTTGTCTTTTGCACTGATACCCTCATTTTTTTTAAATCAACATGGAAACTCTAGTATTTAATTTTAGGCTCTCACAACTGGATTTTAGACATCAACGACCATTCCATCAGGAATGAAAAGTAAAAATAAAACCGCCCTCCTTCATTCATTTAAAAAAAAAATCCTGAGAATCAATTATTTAATTTTGTTTGGCCTAAGTATTTCGAATTATTTAATTTATATTTCCGGGTGATTTCATTAAAAATTTAGTTTGTAAGTGTTTAGGGATTAATTTAGGATGGAGCGAGTAGGATTAGGTCATAGATTTAAGAGAAGTTTAATTGATGTTTTTACATTACTCTTTTTCATGTACTGCGTTTTATTTTCGGTTTTGAATCTTGTAGACATGAATGTTATGTTCCCAAGTGTTGTCAGGGATGATGTTCCGATGGTAAGTATGGCGAGTATTGGGGTGCAGACGTGGATGAGGTTGATATCAGACGGAGGGTACAGGTGCAGGTGGTGAGGGGGGGGGGGGGGTCAGAGCAAGAGGCGTGTGGGCATTGTGGAATGGGGTCCCGGGATGGCCGTTATATGGATTGGCAGGAATTTGTGCTAATTGCCAGGAGATTCTGAGGTTGTTGGAGGTATATATAAAGCTCGAGTGAGGAGTTAACCCTTTACCCAACGTAACGGCCAAAACCGGCCAGCGCTATTCTCAAAACTCGCCAATTAATTTTCAAAATATTTTCATTTTTTGTCTCAAAAACATAGGTTATGACCCCTCGTTGGAACGAGCTCGTCGAGCTCGTTCCAACGAGGGGTCATAACCTATGTTTTTGAGACAAAAAATGAAAAAAAAAAAATTATTCAAGAATGTTTTTTGCAAGTGTCGTCTGCTTTTCATGTTAGGTAAAGGGTTAAGGGAGAAGATAGACACGGTGGCACTGTTGAGGGTTCCTCCAGTAAAAGTAGAATTTGATGGGGGTTGGTAATTGGCTGGCAGCTTAAGGAGAAGGGCAGGGAGTACAATGAAGAATTTTGATGTCGAGGATGAGGGGATGCATAACAGGACGCTCCGTAGTATAGAAAATGGTGGGGGACAGAGACATATCTGGAGATAGAGGTAGACAGGCTAAACGGTATTTAGAGTGCGGTCTTTGGATGAAGAAAGATAAGGAGGTAATAGATCATTGGAGAGTAGAGGGTGATGTGGTAAAGGGCCGCTGTGGCGCGAAAATAGGTTCGGGGTGTTAGAGACTACAAAGGGTTGCGGGGAAACGAGGAGGTTTTCAGTAATGTTGGGTGGGGGATGTCTAGTGGTGGGGATATAAATTGGTCCAGTAAAAGTGGGGAGATAGGGTGGAGCATCAATACATCCTAACGAAAACTGGTGGTTGTGGCAAATAGTATCGTAGGGGGTCTAGAATGGTGGTCTGTGGCCCGGATAGTCTGCACCGAACAAATCTGTGTCCCTCTGGGCCACGGTGGGTGATAATAGGGATAGATTGGATTGTATTATTAGGGGTTCAGGACCGGATCCAGTAGAAGTAGTTCATGTGGGGACTAAATTGTATTATTAGGGGTTCAGGACCGGATCCAGTAGAAGTAGTTCATGTGGGGACTAACAATACCGGGGAAAAGGAGGTCGGCAGGTTGATACATAGTGGAGAGGATGAACGAAATTCAAGGATCATGTGTCAGAATGAAAAAATAAGAAGAGAACGAACTGCAAGGGCCTGGGAAAACCTTCTGTTGATAATTGGGGGTGGGGGTGGTCCTTTTGGGATAGGCGGAATCTGAGTCCTGAGTTCGATAGTGATCAAAACGTGACAACAGTTAGGATTAAAAGTAATAGAAAAAACAAACACAGGGAGCTCTCGGAACCGGGAATAGGAGCAGACTGGGGCACCTTGGGGCGAATTTAAAATTAAAGCTCCGAAATGTTTTAACTAGGAATAACGTTCAGAGGTTGGTTGATCCAATAGTGAGAGGTCTAACAGATGGTGAGAGGGAAAGCATAGAGAGAATTAAAGTGTCGACAAAGTTAATGGGTTACAAAGTAAATAATGAACTGAAAAATCAACAGCAGAGAGGAAGAATATATGTGCTGTATTTGGAAGAAATAGAAAACATGAAGGGGAGCTTTATACAGTCCCTAAAATGACAAATATGTATATGAAGTGGCAAGAAAACGAGTAAATATAATCAAGGATAAAGATAGGAAACAGCAGAATAGCAGCCTCACTACAACAATTTGGAAACAGGTGCGTCAAGCTCTATTCCCTCGGACCACCCTCAAACATTTATGCGCCCATAAATATAACAACTCCCTTGTTGCAATGGTAGGTGCTACACAGTGTCGTGCTTTATTACGCATTCTACACATTTCCAAAATACACAAATCGAATGACTAATATTTCTTACAGTACAACAATACCAAAAAAGTGCCGACATCAATACAATTTGTCTCCACTAAAATAATGATAAAAATTAATTAGTATCCAGTGCACTCCACTGCGCTAGCACCTGAAATGACTTCAATTCGTCAAACAATCTAATTGATAAATTGTATGGTTACGCCCGTGCGACTCCGTGCGACTCCGAGCGCAAAAATGTTTGAGAACACCCGAAGGAATACAATTTCTTTCTTATTCACCCTGTTCAACCGAAAGAAATATTTAATGTATTTAGTGAATGGATAAATAAAACTTACAAAGGCAACACCACACTATTAACTGGTAGAGTGCTAAGTTATTTTCGGTTGTCAAAATTTGTTCATGTGTCTTTGCCTTGTTACAATTTATGGGAGAGTATCAAGAGGCACTCTCACACAAATTGTAACAAAGAAAATCCATATAGAATAAGTAATATCAATTCTAAGGTAATATGAAGCACATCCACAGAATATGACATATTTAGGCTCAGGTACCCGCTCTTCATATTAAAGCCCTGATAGTGGCTTCTAGCACTCTACCAGTTAAGTAATAAGATGAATGAGAAAAACACCAATGACAGTGCAGCATTACGGCGGAAATGGTCAAGCATTGGGTGATGGTAAATGGTAGAGGGAAGGGTTCCTGCAGAATGTGAGATGAAAGTGTAGAAATTCTGTCTGACTTGGTGTGCAAGGAAAGTTAAATAATGGCAAAGCAGCAGATACATATATAGAACTGCACATACGTTTAACCCTTTACCTAACATGAAAAGCAGACGACACTTGCAAAAAAAATTCTTGAATAACTAATTTTTTTCATTTTTTGTCTCAAAAACATAGGTTATTACCCCTCGTTGGAACGAGCTCGACGAGCTCGTTCCAACGAGGGGTCATAACCTATGTTTTTGAGACAAAAAATGAAAAAAATAATGAAAATTAATTGGCGATTTTTGAGAATAGCGCTGGCCGGTTTTGGCCGTTACGTTGGGTAAAGGGTTAAATGGGTTAAGAGTTATCGTACGAGAGCTGAAGGTTCGAGTGATATCCTGGGCCAAAGCAATCGAATGCGATAATTCTTAACCCATTCAAGTGCGGTTCAGCATTTATCACACCCCTCCCATGTAACAATCACTCTTCCTGAAAATTGAACTAAAAGAACTTTTCAATTTGGTAATTGCCGAGTTTCCTTCGTTGCTAAGAAGACATCACTGTTACTTGGCGGGGGTACCAACCCTAATTTGCTTTTTATGTTTTACGGCATCCAATTGACACAGATCAGTGTCACGGTCACGATGATCGAGCTGCAGATATTGAGAAAACTGCGGGAAAAAATACAACAAAACGTTTTTAAATCGGTAATAAGTTTAGTACACTCCATCATTATATGACCAGTTGTGGAAAGTATTTGTCAAGGAACAAGCAGGCTGAATGTTATTTTTATTTTGTAAATGTTTGAGTCGAATCTGTTTGTTTAAATATCTCATACAAACAAGTCTAAACGAGGAACTTGGAATTTCCAAGCGATCTTGACTCCGGTGCATTCGACAAATGACTGACGTGATTTGCTTAGACAGATCCAATGAAGGGTCACGTGATATGGCTCTGTTGATATTTTTTAAAAAAAATTTAAAAACCAATAATTAAAATAATAAATTTGGATACCTTGTGTGTCGGGCAAAGGGTTAAACCTTTGAACACTCATAGGATCACTTTTTCAGTCCATTGCATAATTTCGTCCCATTTTTGTCTTATTACAAGAGGTCCATACACGGGACATTTACGATAAAATAACAACTGCAGACTCACAGATAATGCAACTGTACAAAAGTTCCTTACAACGTCTCATCAATTAAACGAAGTGGTGAGACTGCAACAAACCATTCTCACTTTGGACCTAGCTGCAGCCAAGAAGACGTATGCTATAATATAGCCCTCTCTTGTATGCTGATGTCTTCGTCCGAAAGACAGTGGGTTGTCTGAAAGACAGTGGATTTCCTGGGATCATCCATAGAAGCAGATGTGTACGCCAGTGGGTCAGTTGATAAAGGTCTGACCGGACAGTATTACAACAGGGCCATGGGTATTCACAAACGAATGCTAGAAGCTCTTGAACGGCTTCTCTTTCAAGCCTTTCAGGAAAAAAAAAGAATTGTATCTTCTCTGACAACATCATTAGTGCCGTGACACAGGTAGCTGAGTGTCCAGATTCTTAAGGCATTGAGCAACTCAAGTTATGCTTATGTCCATTGTGACAAAATGTGTGACTAGTAGCACTGGAGGTTGGGAGCTAGCCTAAATATAAGTGTATGGTCTGTGATTGACCGTATCATTGCTTAGTAGTTCTGAAGATTTGTTTACCCTTTCCATAGATGTGTAGAGTATATCTTAAAATCTAAAAAATTGTTTATATGGAATATTCATGGTAAATCACTTGCAGATGTGTTGCCTCTGTCCATGGAGTATGCGTTACGGAATTTAGACGTTTATTTGCAAATCATAGAATGTTATGCCACTACTATGTCAAATGTTTTCTGTAAGATAAAGCCACATGGATGTGTTATATATCATTTCAAAGTTTTGACACCTAATACATCTCTGTACATAGAATAGCTTAGGAATGAAACCCAGGTTTCTTGACATACATTTGTCCCAATTTGTGGTACCTTTTCAATCAACCTTTCTTTACTAAAGTGTCAATATTTGGTGATTATTGAGGTTATTGAATGTCCAACGGGTAATTATTGTTCTTGAGATATCAACCTGTAACGTTATATGGATCCCCCATGAGGAATGATATGGAATAATATGTTCGACACCATGAGTCAGACACTATGGACGGGCCAGTATTTATCCTGGGGACAAAACAAAAATTCCTCTCATCGTCCATGTGAGAGATAAGTGCAGGGAAAGTGTCATAGTAGCACCGAAAATGGGATGATAGCCATTAGGAAACGGAAACGAAATGGAATTAGGAACCAAGCCCCTCTTCCTAATTTTAAAAATGGCCTTGTCTGAGAATCAATTAATTTTCGAATATATAATAAATGTTTTCTAATCTTCATTTAAACCCCAAGTACTTACGAAATCTGCCAGACATCAATGTGGCACTTTCGGAACATCAATGTGGTATTCTGCTAACATTTCTAGGTCACGTCGGAGAACAAAAAGAATCTTTGACGTTGCATACTTTTATTTCAGTCATTTTTTTCATTTTTTAAGCGGAGTGGTCCACAATTGTATGCGTCTGATTACTTCCTCTATCGCATTTAAACTCAAGTCGCATAAGGTCGCCAGGCTTCCATATTGTCGTTTCATGAATTTCCCAACATTTTTGGAGAGACAAAGAAACTGAATAACTCTAAATATGGGGCACACAAAACCCCATCAAAACGACAGAAGAAGCCTTGCACTGTGACATCTGGCGAATGACTACAACGATAGTTGGTGTCTGACGAGCACACATTCCACGCACTGGGATATAGAAGACAGTCAGAGAATTTACCACATTCAGTCCAAGACCTCAATACCTTGTAAATCCTCCTCGGTTCGCGAGACAAGAGCGGATCCGACGTGGCATACTCCTCACCAAACGTCCAATATCAGCTTGATTGATGTCATTCCATTCTCCCTGCAGTGCAACAGCGAGTTCCTGGACATTGGTAGGGGGCTGTTGGCGTCGTCGTAGGAGCCTGCCAAGCATATCCCAGACGTGCTCGATTGGTGAAAGGTCTGGACTTAGTGCTGGCCAAGGCAGTGTAGTGGTGTTCTGCTCCTGGAATAACTCTGTAGCGACACGGGCCCTGTGTGCACTTTCATTGTCATCTTGGAAAATAAATCGATGGCCGTGACGTCCCGCAAATGGCACCACATGAGCTGCTAATATGTTGTCACGGTAGTACTGTCCTGTGACACGCCCTTGGATGACATGTAATGCTGTTCTGCTTATCATGGTTATGCCACCCACACCATAACTGATCCATCATCAAAACGATAGTGCTGCCTTACGGTTACGCCATGGTATCGTTCGTTCCGCCGCCGCCGCCACACTCTGTTTCGCCTGTCATGGAAGTCGAGAGTGAACCTCGATTCATCGAAAACATGACGTTGCTCCACCAACGATTGTCCCAGCGCTGTCGAGCTCCACACCAATTACGCCTTGCTGTGATGTGACGTTCAGTCAAACGTGGAATTATTCGAGGTCGTCGAGCGTACAAATTCCAGTTGTGTAGGCGATTTCGGAGAGTCTGACCACTGACGCGCACATCTGTCACTCGGTGCAGGTGCTGTCCAATTTCTGAAGCACTTTGATGGCGTTACGTAATGCTGTTGTTCCGATGAAACGATCCCGGTTAGCAGTTGTTGCTCTTGGACGACCTGACGACGTCTGTCATAACATTACCTGTCTGACGGTAGTGTGACCACAAGCTGCTAATCACGGATTGAGTAACGTTGAGAATTTGAGCCACTACAGTCTGTCTGTTGGTTGCCAGCTTCCAAAATCCCAACGGTGCGGAAACGTTCGTCACGTGTCAGTCGTCGCATGCCTCAAAAGTTACGTTTTGACCAGAAGCTATTGATGAACGAGAAAAGAACGATCAGACCGCCGAAAAAGCCTAACCAGTACAAATTAAAATTTCAAAACTTACCCCACAGACATTAACGAGGCGCTCGTGCGAAAATCCTGCACGAAGTTTTCCTACTTTTTGTGATATCCCCTACTTTTTGTGAATAGTATATTTTCGATGAGAATATTGACTTTTAGGTGGTGATACGACATTTTGTCATGGAAATAACACATTCGGTGAATTGATAATATTTCGGTCATTTTATGACCTGTGTTATTCAATCTCGGATTGGTTCGTCAAGGTTTTCTGACCATTTCATTTACATCAGAAAAATGCAGACTGCTTCCCTTCACAAAGCAGGATCTTGAGATACGACATTTAAGAATGGGCACTCCCTGTTTCAGAGAAAAATGCTTTGATGATACATTTTGGAACTATATGCGAATATTTCGGACCAAAACACAATTCTCCCGGATGAATTGTTTCTGTACTTGTACATCTTATGTAATCGGTCCCGTAGATTGCGATTTGTAAAAAGGTGTTTAACCCCTTTTGGAAGCCCACCGACGATAAGACATCACAGCGAAGATGTAGTATACATGTGTGCTCAAATGTGATCGCAAATATCGGGCGCCAGACACATTCATAGCAAAAGAACTCAGAAACAAATATCCCTTAAGTGCAACGGAGTGCGTTATACTCACCGGTCATAATATCAGCAAGCTCACTAATGTACTGAATCTGGTGCTCGTAAGGTAAGCCTTGAAGTCCACCCAGCCAGAGAATCAGCTTATTGCCAGTCTTCCCTCTGAAATGAAAAAGAAGTAATTTTTTAACCCTCTGCCCAACCCACGGGATATCAAAATTATTATTTTAACTATTATTTTTTTTAAAAGTTTTCCAAAAATTTCTCAAAAAATGTATCATGTGACCACTCATTGGAACAAGCACCTTCCAATGAGCGTCGGTTGATATGTTTTTTTGAAAATGTTTGTTTTCCAACTGCTAAATTTATAAATTACGTGGTCGGGTGAGACCGATTCGCGAGGTAAAGATGTTATACAGCAATGACATTTGTTGACCGAGTAGTAAGTGGATCGATATGAAGGTCTGTTGGTTGGTATCTCGAATGCGAAACTGGGGTTTGAAAGTACGGTTGTGGGAGGGGTCTCGATATACATGTTTTATATATTTTCGCAGATTATAATATATCTTACCTTCTACAAGTATCTCGGAATTTCATTGGTTCAATGATGTCACATGCAGACTGCATATAAAACCATGTACTGCCTACCAACATCAATGTACGCTGATAGCTATGGGTAATCTCCCCTTTGTTCATTGATTATTCAAAATGGTGGCAGCCGATAGACGCTTCAAGTTGAAAGATTGAATGTTGGAAGCCCATATTTGGTCTGAAGTGCTGGTTAGGCAACTTAAAAGGCTTCATATTCTGTGGATGTGTTTCATGTTACCTTCGAAATGAAACTGTTTGGTATGTATGAATTTGCCTTGTTACAATTTATGGGAGAGTGCCTGTAGGCACTCTCCCATAAATTGTAACAAGGCAAAGACACGTGAACACATTGTGAGAATTTAATTTTGATCGCTGTTGTCATTAGTTCTGTGCATCGATGCATCAGTCGGTAAGATATATTTGTTACCCAGTTTGGTGGTGGGCTAATAAGGTATATATGGTGTCAGTTAATTCCATATTGGATTCGAGCTTCTTCGCAAGAGATGTGTGCATCATTTCACAGACGTCAAGCATTTTCCTGTAGAGTAGTATAAAATACAAAAGCTATCCTTCAGCAGTTTTCCCTCAATCAGTTTGAACGTGATTATTATTCTCCGTTTGATCCCATTTAGAAAAAATAAAACGGCACTTTCATCAACTTATGATGTTCTGGAACCCATTTCTGTTCATAACGATAACAGTGCGCGCATCGTGACGTATAATACAGACACAATCATTTCCATTAACCCTTTACCCAACGTAACGGCCAAAACCGGCCAGCGCTATTCTCAAAAATCATCAATTAATTTTCAAATTATTTTCAATTTTTGTCTCAAAAACATAGGTTATGACCCCTCGTTGGAACGAGCTCGTCGAGCTCGTTTCAACGAGGGGTCATAACCTATGTTTTTGAGACAAAAAATGAAAAAAATTAGTTATTCAAGATTTTTTTTTGCAAGTGTCGTCTGCTTTTCATGTTAGGTAAAGGGTTAATATAAAAGTCTAGGAGGTAGGATTTTTTTCCTGGGAAGAATAAAAGCTCACAAATTACTGTAAAAAAAAGGTTAAACAAACAGCCAAAGTGGGAAGTTACTTAGTTACTTCTAAATAGCGTGCAATAAAAAGCCAAGTTTCCTTTTGTAATTTTTTAATAAACAAAAAACTGGGAGATGTCTGTTGTTTGAGTTTGTTAAATGTAATAAAAGGAAACTTGGTTTTATTTTCTACAGATGTAATAGGAGTTTTCGCGTGCTTCTTAATACTTTCCAATTGAACCTTCTTCGTCCGTCTAATAAGTTCAGCGGAGATAATTTTATCAAAAGTCGATTTTCATGACGAGATAAGTCCGGGATGTACAGTCTTTTCTATTACCATTTTACCAACACATTCACTATCGACAGATATTTATTTATTTATTTGTTTATTAGGGTTTAACGACACATTAACAGCCAAGGTCATATCGCGTCGGTGACAGTTTTACGGGTGGGGGAAGCCGGAGTACCCGGAGAGAACCACCGAGCAACGACGGGTAGCTGACAACCCCCCAACATCGTAACTCCGCACTGCAGCACAGGCAGGGTTAGATTGGTTGAACACATGCGCACCATCGACGTGCAGTACGCCTTAGTACACGGCGTCACCGTGCCCCCATGTGGACAGTCGGGGTGAAGTGCTTTCCCAAGGACACAACGCGGGAGTCCGATTCGATCGCTTAGACGATCACCCATCCAAGTACTAACCGGGCTAGACGTTGCTTAACTTCGGTGATCTGACGAGAACCGGTTACCGCAACGCCACCGCGCCCACATCGACAGATAGAGATCATTGTTTTGTCACCAAAACACCATATCCACACCAATACCCCCATCATTTCGACGTAACAAATACTACACGCGAAATTTCTCACCTAAGATACTGTAATCCTTTGCTGTAATCTCCAGCAACCGGTTGAACCGACACTCTTCCTTCGTAATCTTTCTCTATGCCGCACGCCATTTCCATTAGACTCTCTTCAAGAAATTGGAAAGATCATTACTGCCAAGAGTTCACAAAAATATTCAGTACAAGAGTTTTCAAATCAGTAAGTGTAAATGACAAAATATCACGACTTCTATATGACTAGAGGCCCAAATAACACGAATTTATTTATTTAATGTTTATTATTGATAATGTCACTTTCAGCATCTACGGCTATATCATGACCGCAATACAAGTATGAAGTCCGCGTAACCATTCTTTTATACCTGTGTTGCCTCTTTCGAAGACTTTCTCCTCAGGCGTTGTAAACAGGTCCGTTTTTAACAGTCAAGTAGGACTAGCTCCACTTTCCGGGGTTCCTCCTTGGAGACGGACAATAATACTCCAGTGTGTTAGAGATTGTTCATGCAATGGTCTGAGTGTACATTCCGCTTGAGCTAAACTTCACATGCTATTCCAAGGCTGAATGTAACAACAACCCACGTGAAGTGATAAAAAGTCATAGATTTAAAACTTAATTGAGAGAAAGCTAAAGCTACCAGGTCTCGTTTTCCGTTCCTGGCATTACAATCTAATGTGCATTTTCCTAGAAGGATGTTGGAGACACAGCCATTTGTTTGTCATAGAATATATTTCTGTTGGAACTACTGAATCATAATTTTAAAAATGAGCTCATCACTACGAGAAGTTTTGTTTTTGACGTTTTTCTTTGTGTAGAAACCGTGTGAAGGTTAAAGGAGTGTCCTATTCGCGTTGCATAAAGGGTTACTACTTTAACCGTCACTAGATTTCTGGGAACATTTTGCCCACATTCTAAATAGAACACTTTATTGTTTTCTCTTGCTCATGATTTACTTTCCCCCTTTTACATGCGCACTACAAAGTGGTGGGAATTCCATGGTGAGTGTTACATCGAACTGATCTTGCCCGGCTTTAATGATGTCCACTTTATTGCGTATCCCTTTTACGTTTAAATGAACAAGAGGTATAGGATGTATTTCAGCTGGATTACGTAAGTAAAACGTGCCATATAAGTAAGGGAATGTGTTCACCTTGAAGCACAGTTGGCCACGAATTGTTCTCCTGAAATATTATTTTATTGTCAGTTCTGGTACGAATAAGGTAGATGACTTCCAGGAACCATTGATGCCTGCTGTCAGTTCTGTGGATTGATGCATATATATATATGACGTGTTCTATACATCGCGACCTTCATTTTGATGTATAATTTGTGAATATTTACTTTACTTATGCAGCATCTTAATTAAACCATCAGCACACAGCCCCTATGTATAAAACTGCTAGTCGTTATATTTGCAAATCCCGCCGAGTTACACAGCCGGAAAAGACCAACCCTCTCACGGTATGTATTCATGTCCATCGCCATCAAGGCTAATACCGCTCTAATGTCCAAAGTGAGATGATCCACCGCATCCAACCGAAGACGTTGTCATAACTCAATTGCCTTTTCATGCATGGGTAGAAAATAACATGCAATAGTTGAACAGGCCAGTTTCTCACTCAAACTAGGATTTAAATATTCCTTAGTTGTGTATGAATCGGGAATGGAAATGACATTATCCTTAGGACAGAGAACCGAAAAATGTCCCGGGTAATATCAAGAAAATTTACGAGAGTGACAAGTCACATCATTTATTTTCATGAAAACGAACATATTTCATTGGCAGCCTGGCATCTCTAAACGGAAAAGATCTTTTCCTAAGAGAAGTGCGAAAACCCAAACCCGCCTGGAGCAGAGGAGATAGGTAGACGATATCACAATTTATTATTTTAAATATCATTTTTTCAATTTTTTTCAAAAAAATTCAACAAAACCATATCATGTGACCCCTCGTTGGAACGAGCTCGTTCCAACGAGGGGTCACATAATATTGTTTTGTTGAAATTTTTTGAAAAATAATATATTTTTCAACTGCTGAATTTGCATATTACGCGGGCGGATGCGGGCGATTCGTTGGGTGAAATAGTGATACTAGTGATTCTGAAAATGACGACGAGTTTGAACTTTGAAGCAGGCGAAGATGTTGCAGTTGTGGAGGGGTGGGGAGGGACCTCCACAACTGGTTGAGACCTACAGTGATTTTGTGAAAAAGATTCGACAGGAATCAGGAATATAAAAAAAATCAGTACGAAATCCTACTAGGTTACGTTGGGGCAGTTTTTCAATTCAGAAAACTTCAGTTCAACACACAAACAGTGCCACGCTTGATTATCGGTTCCGTGCTAAAGATTTCCCGGGTATCGGGACCGCCTTTCGGAACCGGAAACCCGGGAATTTCCTTTTTCTGAATTAAACCCTAACTCAAACGGACAAATAAGGATGTGCAAATGATTTCAAACATATTTAATACAAAACATGATTTGCATGGTATGTAAAAGATGTTAGTTCAGTTGTTCGATAGAAAATCTTTGGCTTGTTAAAAATACCAAGTCCAGTGTGTAAATCAGTTTAGAACAGTGAAAAGATCACTCTGCAAAACCAAACTTAGAGTTCATTTATCAAACGAAATAACACGACTCGAGCGTCACGAAACGTCCACCTCAATTAGCCATCTACATTCTGGCATCAATATATCACACCTTTCAACACAAAATATCTCAGTCCTGTAGACGGAAATTTAGTAGGCAATAGTGTTTCTCATAACGGAGCCCAGGAAAAGATATAACCGCTCACACTTTCCAATCGGGTTGAAACAAATGCTATTTTCCGGAGGTAAGAATTTAGCACATACCATAACGATAAGTAGTCAGCTATGACATATACTTCTGATACCGATAACCCTATCAATTACATGTGTTAAAACTATGATGCTGAGCCACAGGCTGTTGGTGATCCTATATTACTTTAACCCTTTACCCAACGTAACGTTCAAAATCGACCAGCGCTATTCTCAAAAATCCCCAATTATTTTTTCATTTTTTGTCTCAAAAACATAGGTTATCGAGCTCATTCCAACGAGAGGTCATAACCTATGTTTTTGAGACAAAAAATAAAAAAAAATAGTTATTCAAGAATTTTTTTTTGCAAGTGTCGTCTGCTTTTCATGTTATGTAAAGGGTTAAAACATTCATAGCCTAAATCTTCAACGGGTTATCTCACAGCAAACAACATACACCAATGAGAAAAGCGAAATCCACATCTTATGAAATGGACCACAGTGAGAAGCAGTCAACCACGACAATTTTTTTTTACAAATGTAATACGTAATCTTTTCAATCTCGCTTTGACAGTTTATATATAATAGCGGAAAGAAGAATTACAAGTTTTTTTCTTTGGTAAATATTTTAAATGTGTTATGGGTGATTACTTCATTGTTTCGATTTTGAAGTTATTTCTTCATTACTGAATAACTTTTGATGAGTTTTGTTGTCTTGACTCAGACGGCGTTTGCAACGGATAACATTCAAACGTGGGTACCCTACGACATTTCCTGATCAAAATCGTGTGTGCCCACCCAGGCTTCAGTCGATGCTCTAACTGGCCTTACCACTGACCCCATCAAGTTGCTTATGGTCCTTTGTGGGATGTTATTTCATTCCTGAAAAAGGGCCTGCGAGAGATGGGCCTGAGATGAGCGACGTTGTATGACGCAAAAAAATCGCTAACCCCGACGTCGACAGCAACGTTGTCGTCCATCTGACCTATAAAGCGCGAACCGAGACTCATCAGTGAATTACACACGTCTCCAGTCGGCCAAGCGAAGCCGATTTGGTGCATGTCCCCTCAGCCATTGCAATCGGCGTTGAAGGTGCCTGGGTGTCAGTTGCGGACCATCGTAGAGACGTCTTGGCCTTACAATGAACTCCCGCAACCGACCCCTTACCGTTCTTGGGCACATTCGGCAACCATTAGAGCCTACAACCTGACGACACGGTGTGTTCGTCTCCGTCTGAAATCGGTTACGCAGGTGTAGGAGATATAGGCCTTACTGTTGACACAGCGACGTAACGGGAAGACGTCCGCTCCTGGGACGGTCAGCTAATCTTCCTGTGGCTCTGAAACGCCCAACTAAACGACCTGTCGTTGACTCATGGACCCTAAATTGCAGGGCGACGAGACGTTGCGATTGGCCCTGCATAATTAGAACAATAGTCCTCCCCCTATCAACTTCGGACATTCGCGGCATTTTGCTTTTCTATCGAGTTGAAATGAAATGTTGTGCAATCAATGTGTACTGTTGAAAACTTCAGTTTGGTATGGTTTCCAAGCCCATAACACGTGCGTGTGCCCCGGATAAAGCTTTATCGGAAAATCTATTGAAAGCATGCAGCATCGCACGTGGTCATGGTTGAACGAATTTTAACTAAAGTCTTTTTAGACACAATACAGAAGTAGCGATGTGTCAAATTTGACTACATTTGGTCTGCTGATAAACAGAGAATATCTACGTTGTTTTAGTGAATATCGGGAATTATCCCATGAATGTGGATCCGAAAGTTTTATTTTTTACGAGCGCTTGCGCGAGTGAAAAATAATAATTTCTTGTCCACACGAATGAGATAATTCCTGATATTCACTAAAACAGCGTAGATTTTCTTTTTATTATATGTTACATGACATTTTACTGAGGAATATTCAGCCCAATTCGACTCCAAACGATTTCAAGACAATAACAAAAAAAAAAACAGTTGATCGTTCCCTGACGGCGACGTTCAAGGTGACGCCATGCGCCGAAGCGTAACGTCATTTAGGAAGCTGTTGAAAAACTCATCGTGTGGACCTGAAATATTATTTTTCACTCGCGAAAGCGCTCGAAAAAAAATAAAACATTCAGGTCCACACACATGAGAAAATTCCAGATACTGATTAAAATAGAGTAGATTTTCTTTTTTATTGTACACTACGAGACATTTTATTGCAAAATTTTCAGCCCAATTCGACCCCAAATGCGTACGTTTCAAAACAATAACAAAGATCAGCTGATAGTTCCTTCAAGGTGACGTGATGTGGCGTATCGTGACGTCATTTAGGATGCTACTGAGGGATATTCCTCGATATCTATCGAGTCGACAGATATCGAGAAATAGGTTTTAGATAATTTGCGATAATTCACAGGCTAGCATATAATTAAAAAAAATATATTACCAGAACTGAGCTTGAGTTTCTTTCTTCCGTCAATATAATTCACAAGTCAACGGGAGTTTAATTTTTCTCGTTCATGTATTCCTGTTATGGTTTAATCGCGGGAACGGGAATTCTCGGGTTCCCGGTTCCGAAAGCCGGTCACGATACCCGGGAACTCTATTGCACGGAACCGGAAATCACGCATGGCACTGTTTGTGTATTGAACTCAAGTTTTCTAAATTGAAAAACTGCCCAACGTATCTTTGTAAGTTTTCGCCAGACCTTACACACCTGAACCTTTTACACCTGCTTCCTGACGAAACTTTCTCACCAAATCACAGTAGATCTCAGTCAGTTCCGGAGGATTCTTCTATTCAACAGCAAGATCTTCACTCGCTTCAAAGTTCAAAACCGTCTTCACTTTCAGAATAACAAGTATCACTCACTATTCACTACCTCCTTAAACGTCACCGCCTTCTTCACTGTCGTCAACAGTCTCATCTGCTTTAAGCAGATGATACTGGTAATGGCAGTGAAGAGAGAGTGGAAGCTGGAGGAGGTAAATTAAGACGCGTTGGAAGCGGTTTTGGCTTTTCACACTTCTCTCTTAGGAAAAGGACTTTTCCATACGGTGATGGCAGATTGCCAATAAAATATGTTCAGTTTCACATCTTGTTACTCTCGTAAATTTATTTGATATTATTCGGGACATTTCCCGGTACCCGGTTCTGAGGGTAATTTCATTCCCGTTCCCGTTACTACAGAAAACCGAGAATATATTAAACCCTTCTACTTTACAGTATGATATCGACTTGTAATGGGAATCAAATTTGTCTTACCTCACAGGGGGTGGGTGATCATCTATGTAAGAAAATGT
This sequence comes from Pictodentalium vernedei, assembly GCA_031216915.1. Lineage (NCBI taxonomy): Eukaryota > Metazoa > Mollusca > Scaphopoda > Dentaliida > Dentaliidae > Pictodentalium > Pictodentalium vernedei. The sequence continues at coordinate 159,766,849 of CM062296.1, forward strand.
GACCCTGCTGATTTCGTTTATAAAAAAAATCACTGATTGCACAGAATTATAAATTATATTCCACATATAAACTATTAAGTCTATCGACCCGTCCCCTGCCCCTCCCCCGTTCCCAGTGGTACTGAACAGCGTTGTGATGAACACGCATGTAATCAACTGACAGCACGCACCACCGGTTCCTTGAAGTCTGCTATCGCATTCGTACCAGAACTGATAATAAAATAATATTTTGCAAGAACAACTCGTGGCCGAATGTGCTTCAGATATTCAATAACAAAGCTAGGCATTCAAAACGCTTTCGAGTGCAGCGATAGGACTGCATGTTGGAAAAGGACAACACTGTCTGCATTTTTATTGAAGATGGTTTCCATGCTCGACAGACATGCGCAAATCACTCGATACCACGAATTTCCATCAGGTTTCATGATACCTTGCACTGAATATGGCAACTGTGCAATCTCTATCTAATAACAGTATACTTCTATACTGTATGAAAGCGATCTTTTTCATTATTTGATTTTAGACGGCGTTTTTTTTACATGCTTTTTCCGTCCGATGACGTCGACCGGAAATTGAAAGTATATCTGTACGTAAACAAAAGTAAAGGCTTTGAAATTTACCCCTATGCAGCTCTGTGGCCGTGTTTTGAAGAATTGTGATCCCCTAGCTTTGTTCTTGGAAATGTAAAGAACATTTGGCCACAAGTTGTTTTCGTGAAATATTATTAAATTATCAGTTCTGGTACGAATACGGCAGCAGACTTCCAGGAACCAATGTTGCCTACAGTCGACTCTATGAGTTGATTACACATGTGTTTCGTGTTCTATACATCTCAATCTTCATTTTGATGTACATTTTGTGTATATTTAATTTGAAATGAAGGAATATCAGAGGTGATAATTTTCAAAATAAACAAAAGTTCACTACTTTTATAGGCCCTTAAGCGGACAAGCCTTGTGAGGGAAACTTTAATATTTCCAAGGGCCGTAACCACGCAAAATTTGTCGCACCGAAATTTTCTGACCACATGCACATCTGCACTTGATACTGATACGTCACACCAATTTTCGTAAAAATTTACTGAAAACTGTAGAAGGAATTAAGCGAAAAATGTTTGTGACGGACGGGCGGACGGACGGACGGACGTTCTACCGCAGATGTACTTGCGAGGTGACTTTAGTGTTAGGTATGGGATAAACTGCGCAACTCACAAGTGGGTTTTTCGCACCTCACAAATTGAAAAAAAACTCAGATGTGGCTGGTGTACTAACGGTTTTATCCCCCAACCTCACAAGTAACGACTGTACACGGACGGTCATCTCGCAAAGCCATCTGCGGTGGCCCGGGCAGACGGACGGACGGACGGACGGACGAACATCATTTCAATATCCCCCTCCAGACTTCGTCGGCGGGGGATAAATCATTTAATTTCTTTAATCGCAACTGAAGATATCTTTCAGAAACCTGCAATTTCGGTAAATTCAAAGTCGACAAGGGCCATAACTCTGGGAAAAGTATTCGAATCGAAACTGCCTTTCCATATATACATGCACAAATCATACTTATACTACACATCAAGTCTCGTAAAAAGTCAATAAAAAATGCAGGAGATAAGCAGACAAGCATTTGTGACGGAAATTTTGTTATTACCAAGGAGCGTAACCACGTAAAATTTGTCGCATCAAAAATTCCTGACCACATGCACATCTACACTAGATACTGATGCATCAGACCAAGTTTCGTTACAATCCAATGCAAAATGTAGGAGGAGTTAAGTGGACAAGCTTTGTGGTGGACATTTTGCTATTTACAAGTGCTACAACCACGCAAAAATTCGTTGCGTCAAAAATTCCTGACCACATGTACATTTAAACTTGATACTGATACTTCAGACCAAGTTTTGTTAAATTGCAATGAAAAACGTAGGAGGAATTAAGCGGACAAGCCTTTGTGATTGAAATGTTTCTATTTCCAAGGGCCGTAAACACGCAAAAATTCATTGTATCGAAACTTCCTGATCACATGCACATCTACACTTGATACTGATACTTCGGACCAAATTTCGTAAAAATCCAATAAAAAATGTAGGAGGAGTTAAGCAGACAAGCCTTTGTGATGGAAATTTTGCTATTTCCAAGGGCCGTAACCATGTAAAAATTCGTTACATCGAAAACTTCTGACCACATGCACATCTTCTCTTGATACTGATACTTCAGACCAAGTTTCGTAAAAATACGCTGAAAACTGTAGGAGGAGTTAGTAGGACAAAGTTTGTGACGGATGACAACCATTTCAATTCCCCCCTACCAACTTCGTCGGCGGAGGATAATAAAACACATCAAACATAGGACTAGGCAAGTTTTCCACCTAATGTTGTTTTAGTCTCAAAAGTGTCTACCATGTTGACGGTGGGAAATTCAAAACACCGAAGGCTGTGGGCAACGTTGCTACGAAAGATCTCGCCATATGCTCCCGTAAATTCTCATGGCAATGCCTCGGGAGAAATTCTGGTTGTCGAAATATTTCAAGGGAGGCAGACTAATACCTGCAAATTGCATCGATTATCTGTTCTATTCTTTCCCTCGCCGCCCGTTGTAACCGATTTGTTTACATGGATCGACCTGGCCTTTAATTTGTATTCATGCGCGTAATTACCAGTAGAGAACAAAAAATGCAGTTATAGGAACCCCAAGCGGGCCGTAGGCCCGCAAAGGGTTCCACATACCCAGTCAGATAAATGTGTTCCAGAACAGAATTCTCCATAGCCGTCAATGTGATTTTTGAAGTGGACAGTAAATTTCAGTGAAAATACTACGTAACTTCCGGTGTCGAATTGCCCATGCAATTGCAATTGGCCTGTCCCCCTCTGGGAATCAAATGTATTGTGTTGCAATCTAATTCGCCGCAAAGCTATGCGTGATACATTGGCCTACACATCTACACTTCAGGGGTAACCTGGCCTTCTCACCCGAGAACCGCGACAAATCGGCGGCCGTGTACCAACCACTTTTGTAATACAACCACTTTTGCAATAAAATTTATTACAAAAGTGGTTAACGTGTTCCAACCACTTTTGTAATAAAACCACTTTTGTAATAAACTGGCCATTGTTGTAATAAACTCATTTCGGTGATAAATCACGGGCGTCCATTTTATAGTCGGACATTGGGGTGGGGTGAGGGACTAGTTTACCTAAACATGTTTGTGTGTCGTTCAATGGAATAACTTGTCCATTCACCAATTGCAACTTGGTAGTGACTGAAGAAAGTACGCAACCACTTTTACAATAAACTTTATTACAAAAGTGGTTATCGCGTACCAACCACTTTTGTAATAAAACCACTTTTGTAATAAACTAACCATTATTGTAATAAGCTCATTTTGGTGATAAATCACGGACGTCCATTTTATAGTTGGACATTGGGGTGGGGTTAGGGACAAGTTTACCTAAACATGTTTGTGTGTCGTTCAGTGGAATAACGTGTCCATTCACCTATTGAAACTTGGTAGTGACTGAAGCAACCACTTTTACAATAAACTTTATTACAAAAGTGGTTATCACGTACCAACCACTTTTGTAATAAAACCACTTTTGTAATAAACTAACCATTATTGTAATAAACTCATTTTGGTGATAAATCACGGACGTCCATTTTATAGTTGGATATTGGGGTGGGGTTAGGGACAAGTTTACCTGAACATGTTTGTGTGTCGTTCAATGGAATAAAGTGTTCATTCACCAGTTGAAACCTGGCAGTGTCTGGAGAAAGTACACAACCACTTTTGCAATAAACTTTATTACAAAAATGGTTATCGCCGCATACCAACCACTTTTGTAATAAAACTACTTTTGTAATAAACTAACCATTAGTGTAATAAACTCATTTCGGTGATAAATCACAGACGTCCATATAAACTCATTTCGGTGATAAATCACGGTTGTCCATTTTATAGTCGGACACTGGGGATGGGGTGAGGGACTAGTTTACCTAAACATGTGTTGCGCCCACTTTTGATATATTTAACACTTTTGATGTAGCTTGCCACTTTTGTGGAAAAATCGCCCACTTTTAATGTAGCTAGGCACTTTTGATATAAAATCGACCACTTTTGATATAAAAGAAACGGCCACTTTTGATAAAACGAACAAGATCACTACTTTTGATAAAGTCTATCCTCTCTTAGCATATTTGAGTTATCTTGTTTGTTTCTTTGTTTGTTGGGTTGTCCTCCATAGACTCGAAAACGACTAGGGTGATCGGGTCGAAATTCGGCCTGAGTGTGTAGATTGCGCCCGGAAAGGATTGGGGCTTGCGGGCATAGCTTGGGGGGCCCGACTTCGCGTATGCGCAGTTACGATATCGGAAACTACTCAGCCGATTAGGACGAAACCTGGGATATAATTATATGATCCATAGTGTAGGGATTTGCAGGTATGGGATGGGGCCCGACTCCAAGCATGCGTAGTGGCGCATTCGAAAACTACTGTTTCGATCGGGACGAAACTTGGAATGTGTATGTGTATGGGTAGTCATTTGTCACCGTCGGGTTTGGGCTGGGGCCGTCTTGTCGCATGCGCAGAAACGACATGGGAAACTTCTAGACCGATCGGGAAGAAACCTGGGATTTTGTATGCATGGTACATCGGGTAGTAATTTGCCACCGTTGGCTATGGCCTGGGAGCCAATCTTTGCGCACACACCAAGATAAAAAACCCGGACAAAGTCGAGCACCCCCATCCAGTCAATATATGTATTTGAGCAATCTTGTCCCTTTGTCTGTCTGCTTTTTCTGCATATACTCAAAGATGGCTGGGTCGATCGGGACAAAATTTTGTCATGGTTGTGTAGCTTGGGCCCGAAAAGGACATAGGCTATTTGAACATGGAGTGTGTGTGTGTGTGTGGGGGGGGGGGGGGGGCAGTCTTCGTGCATGAGCAGTAACGATCTCGGAAACTACTGGGAACGAAACTTGGGATATGTATGTAGGGCCCATCGGGTAGTGATTTGCCACTATCGGGTATGGAAGGGACCCGTCTTCGCGCATGCGCAGTAACAGTCGTGTTAGTTACTGGGCCGAATGGGACGATACTTGGAATTTGTATGTAGGGTCCATCAGGTAGTCATTTTCCAACTATGGGTGGGATCCAATCTTAGTACCAATAACCCGGACGAAGTCGGGCACTCTATTTAAGATATATGTATTTGAGTAATCTTGTCTGTTTGTTCTCTATAGACTCGAAAACGGTTGAGCCAATAGAGACGAAACTTGCACGGGTGTGTAGGTTAAGCCCGGGAAAGGCATAGGCTGTACGGAGATTGTGATGGCGTCAGTTTTCGCACATGCGCAGTAGCGATATCGGAAACTACTGGTCTGATCGGAACACAACTTGGGATTTGTATGTAGGGTTCACCGGGTAGTGATTTGATATTGTCGAGTATGGGATGAGGCCGTCTTTGCGCATACAGAGTGATCATTTTGGAACCCACTGGGCCGATCGAGACGAAATCTGGGAATTGTATGCGTGGTCCATCGGGTAGTGATTTGCCACCTTCGGCTATGGGGTGGGAGCCATGTGTGGCACCGTCTTTGCGCATGCGTAGTGACCATTTTGGAGACTACTCGGCCGACCGCGACAGAACTTGAGTTGTTATGTATAGTCTATGGGGTAGTCATCGGTCACTTTCAGGTACTGGTTTTCGCCCATCTTCGCACATGCGCGGTAACAATCTCGGAAGCTACTGGGCCGATGGACTCAAAACCTGGGATCTGTATGTAAGTTCTATCCAGTAGTCTTCCGGGCAACTCAAATTGCTCGTGCTCGGCTCAGCTGCCTATTTAACTCATTCCCTCCAGCTAGTCTGTGTATATACTACAGTAATCTTGTTTGTCTGCATGTATGTCTGTCTGTCTGTGTTTATCCGCCCAGTAGTTTTGGAGATCGTTACTACGCATGCGCGAAAACGGACCATTACCTACCCCATGTCGGAAAGTTCAAAACCTTCCCGGGGCAAAACTACATACCCATGCCAAATTTCTTCCCAATCGGATCATCCGTTTTCGAGTCTATAGAGAAGCGACAAACAAACAAGATTACTCAAATATACATTTAGACTAGATTGGAGGGGGGGGGGGGGGTGGGCTTCGTCCGGGCTGGTTGTTTCCGAGATCATCACTGCGCATGAGCAAAGATTGACTCCCACCCCTGATTCGATAGTGGCAAATCATCATCTGATGGACCGTAATACAAATCCCAGGTTTCCCCCCGAGGGCCCAGTAGTTTCCGAGAACGTCACTGCGCATGCGCGAAGACGGCCCCATCACACACCCGACGGTGGCAAATCACTAACCAATGGCTCTCACATACAAATCTAAAGTTTCGTCCCGATCGGCCTAGTAGTTTCCGAAATCGTTACTTCGCATACGCGAAGATGGGCCCAGTTCCAATAAAGGAAACACCTTCCCGGGACCAAACTACACACGCAATTCCAAGTTTCATCCCTCTCGACCCAGCCGCGTTCAGTCTATAGCGAACAGACACACACACAAACAAACGAACTTGAATATATAACAGACTAGATGGGTGCCCGACTTTGTCCGGGCAGTAGTTTCCAAGATCGTAACTGCGTGTGCCGACAGTGCTAAATCCCAAGTTTCGTCGCGATCGGCCCAGTACTTTCCGAGATCGTTACAGTGCATGCGCGAAGAAGCACACCCACCCCAATTCACCCCACATCCAAAATACCAAAAACTTTCGTTGGCCCAAACTACACACCCATGCCAAATATCGTCCCGATCGGCCCAGTCAGTTTCGATTCTTTGGAGAACAGACAAACAAACAAACTGACAACATTACTCAAATGTATAGAGAAAAGATAGATTTTATCAAAAGTAAGCATTGTGGTACAACCACTTTTGTGATAAACTTCATTACAATAGTGATTATCGCGTACCGACCACTTTTGAAATAAAACCACTATTGTAGTAAACTAACCATTATCGTAATAAACTCATTTCTGTGATAAATCACGGACGTCCATTTTATATTTGGACATTGGGGTGGGGTGAGACCTAGTTTACCTAAACATGTTTGTGTGTCTTTCAGTAGAATAACGTTTCTATTCACCTGTTGAAACGTCGAGGTGACTGAAGAAAGTACGCAACCACTTTTGCAATAAACTTTATTACAAAAGTGGTTAACGCGTACCAACCGCTTTTGTAATAAAACCACTTTTGTAATAAACTAACCATTATTGTAATAAACTCATTTTGGTGATAAATCACGGACGTCCATTTTATAGTCGGACATTAGGGTGGGGTGAGGGACTAGTTTACCTAAATATGTTTGTGTGTCGTTCGATGGAATAACGTGACCATTCACCAGTTAAAACATGGTAGTGACTGAAGAAAGTACGCAACCACTTTTGCAATAAACTTTATTGCAAAAGTGGTTATCGCGTACCAACCACTTTTGTAATAAAACCACTTTTGTAATAAACTAACCATTATTGTAATAAACTCATTTCGGTGATAAATCACGGACGTGAATTTTATAGTCGGACATTAGGGTGGGGTGAGGGACTAGTTTACCTAAACATGTTTGTGTGTCGTTCGATGGAATAACGTGACCATTCACCAGTTAAAACATGGTAGTGACTGAAGACATTACGCAACCACTTTTGCAATAAACTTTATTGCAAAAGTGGTTATCGCGTACCAACCACTTTTGTAATAAAACCACTTTTGTAATAAACTAACCATTATTGTAATAAACTCATTTCGGTGATAAATCACGGATGTCCATTTTATTGTCGGACATTGGGGTGGGGTGAGTGACGAGGTTACTTAAACATGTTTGTGTGTCGTTCAATGGAATAACGTGTCCATTAACCTGTTGAAACTTGGAAGTGACTGAAGAAAGTAAGCAACCACTTTTGCAATAAACTTTATTGTATCATAGGTTTGGTTTGTCATTCAACGTAACCGATGATGTAATAAGTTTATTGCACAATAGGTTAGGTTTGTCATCTAAAGCAACCGATAATGTAATAAATTTACTGCATAATAGGTTAGGTTTGTCATCCAAAGCAACCGATAATGTAATAAATTTACTGCATAATAGGTTAGGTTTGTAATCCAAAGCAACCGATAATGCAATAAACTTTATTGTATAATAGGTTAGGTTTGCCATCTTACGCAACCGATAATGTAACAAATTTATTGCATAATAGGTTAGGTTTGCCATCCAACGCAACCGATAATGTAATGAATTTACTGCAAAATAGGTTAGGTTTGCCATCTTATGCAACCGATAATGTAATAAATTCATTGCATAATAGGTTAGGTTTGCCATCTTACGCAACCGATAATGTAATAAATTTATTGCATAATAGGTTAGGTTTGCCATCCAACCAACTGATAATGTAAAAAATTTACTGCATAAGAGGTTGGGTTTGCCATCCAATGCAACTGATAATGTAATAAATTCATTGCATAATAGGTTAGGTTTGCCATCTTACGCAACCGATAATGTAACAAATTTATTGCATAATAGGTTAGGTTTGTCATCCATCGCAACCGATAATGTAATAAATTTATTGCATAATAGGTTGAGTTTGCCATCCAACGCAACCGATTATGTAATAAATTCATTGCATAATAGGTTAGGTTTGCCATCTTACGCAACCGATAATGTAATAAATTTATTGCATTTGCAGTTAAGTTTTCCGTGCAAGACAACCGCTGATGTATTAAGTTTATTGCATAATAGGTTAGGTTTGCCATCCAAGGTAACCGATAATGCAATAAATTTATTGCATAATAGGTTGTATTATATTAACGGTTGTAACAATGCTTATCGAGTGGATTATGTGGGTAATTGAGAATCGCGCAGCTCACGATATATGGTAAAATAGACTGCTGTATTGTTTGGTCAGAAGGGTATATCTACCACAGCATATGTCTGGCGGTGTAATTCCTATTACGAAAAAAAAAATAAAAAGGAAAAACAAGTTACACAAGTTATCAAAAACTGTTTAATAGGTCACTCGAAAAAGACAGGACGTTTACATCAGTTGGACAAAACTTCAGTGTACAGCTGACTGGGTAGCTCGACTGAACATTCCATGTCAGCAGGATTGGCACATAAGGAGCTTTGTGTTGCCAAATGCGGTAATGAAAGCGTTAATAATATTAATCTAAAATGGAATAAACATCTTTTTTATATCTGGTCACGGGTTTTGATGCGCTGATCCACTTTGCATTTGGGGGTCAGTGTCCCATATAAAGCAAGATTTTCAATTGGTTGATAGCACATGGAGGGTCGCGCCAGCTTGCTCATGAGTGGTCACTGTTACTATTCTGCATTAAGCATAGGTTATTTCTTTTTAAGAACGATGAAAGTTCAGACACGATTATTGCTACGGATAAGTTAACCGTTGCGCAGTCCGTCCATGCGGCACAAAATCAGGGGCATGCGCAACTTGTTTCGTGTTATGTGGAAGAACTAGATCAGAGTAAATGAATTTCTTTTGACTGATATACATTTGCCAACTGTTATATTGTCAACTGAAACACTCATCCTTCCGGTATGGCAATATAACAATCGGCCCGTAGTCAATTGTTATATTGCCAAATTAGGTTCATGAAAGTTCAGACTCAGATGTTTGATAACATTACGTGTGCGACTGCACGTAATTTATTATTCCGTTTCAGAGCGAGCAATCGGGCCAGTGATGAATCTTTTTCATGGATGCGAAGGGATCAAAGTTGAATCCAGTTAATCACCAGCGTCTACGTTGCGCCATTCCTTCGTGTACCAAAAAGCAAAGGGGAATGTTTTACTTGTTGTCTTGTGGCACGCGGAGAGACAAGACCAGAGGGATAACGTGCAGTTGAGTTTACTACTGAATACTCAATATTTGTTATATTTGTTATGTTCATTCAAAAGAAAAAACAAACAAAAACAAAACGGCGAAAGTTTAGATTCAGGTGTCAGAAGTGATATGATGTGAACCCCTTTTCACGGTTGCAGAGTCAGACCTGCTATCACACCCATAAGAGCAGCCGTTTAGTACAGCAGTAGACCAGCCAAAGGCGCCCTCTTGCAATGGAGGATGGATCTTGGAAGTCACGTCATGTCACGTGACAGCGGGCGCCCATGTTGTGTTGACATGTAACCAATGTGCGTGGTTATGTTGTGACGTCATTGCCATAGCGATACGAGGTTCGAATGTGTATGGGGACACGTGTTTTGGTCGTCCATTTTGTGTATAAGGGCGCCATCTTGGTTTCTCAAGTGTCACCTGGTTGCCTGGTGACGAAACCTTACCTCTTGGTATAAGATCGGGAGTATGCTTTGAGAATATGTTTGATTCGATGGGAGTATGTTCCGGTAGTATAGAATTACACAAATGAACCCGACTTTCGTGTATTTTAGTGGATTTTACTCTGGTAACCATGTTAATGTTGTAGCTGGGACGTGGAAATGTTCCGGATCCAATGTTTGTACGGAGTGTATTTTGGGAAAACATGGAATTACCCCAAACAACCGATATTAAATATAGAATTACCCAAAACAGCTTGACAATGTCTAAAAACCTATCCATGGATGGAAATTTTTCTGAAAATATCGCGTGTTCCAGACACGATGGACGGCAGCGGCAGGGGAAAAGGGGACCAGGAGCTCTGTGGGGGAGGGGGGGTGAGGCGGCAGAGGCGGCAGGGAACCAGAGGCTCTTGGGGTATGGGCGACAAGGGGCAGGGGCGGTCAGGTAGCAGAAACCGGGGAGCTGGGGGGGGGGGGGCTAGGGGCGCTAGAAGTGGCGGATGCTCCTCTTCTTTCATTTTTCCTCTCTGTTTATTGTTTAAAAAAATAAGAGTTATCTCCATTGAAAGCAGAAAGTGCCTGTATGTAAAATGATTTTTCCTTAGAATCCATTTAATGAGTCCTAGTTAGTGACTCGGTGGATACAAAAATATCGAAATGAGGCTATGATACGTATGATTTTGCACGCATTGAACTCATTTTCATAATCTTCATTTTGAGACATATGATTTTGCGCGCAATGTGCTCATTTTCACAGCATTCATTGTTCCATTCGACGAAAAACGGTATTCAGTGGGTCTATATTTATTTATTTATTTATTTATTTATTTATTTATTTATTTATTTATTTATTTATTTATTTGTTTATTTGTTTATTTATTTATTGGTGTTTTACGACACTTATATAGTCTGAGTCATCTTGTGTCGGTGACAGTTTTATGAGTGGAGGAAGCCGATGTACCAGAAGAGAACCACCAAGCAGCGACGAGACCCTATAACCTCTTCAACGTCTCATAATCCAAGACTGCACTATGCACTGTACATCAGTACTACGCACTGCACAACACAGTCAGGATAATTAAGGTTAAGACGCGTGCACATCAATCCATCTCAGAACACCGTCAGCTTCCCCACCCGCTCTACTTGCGAGCAGTCGAAGTAAAGTACCTTGCCCAAGGGTACGAAGTATTAATCCAAATCAATCACTGAATGGTCACCCCATCAATAGACTAACCGGGTTCAAAGGAGCTTAACTTCAGCGATGTTGGTGGCTGATGCACGTCCACCTGTATTGTGATAATTTACTAACACCAGTCAATAGTGTGTAATAAAATTTCTAATTTTCTCGCCTCATTTGGGGTTAAAGACAAACTGCGCCCGTAGGAGGAATTCGAGCATACATATCAAAAACGATAGTCTACGTCAAACCCAGTTTTCCCCATCCATCCGTGTGCAGTAAGATTTTAGCGCCCACCAAATTTGGGAATAGATTTGACGCTACTTTGTGCTACCCCATCTCCAAACAAACACACCGTCTGGCTATAAAATGGACGTCCATGATTCATCACAAAAATAGGTGTATTACAATAATGGTTAGTTTATTACAAAAGTGGTTTTATTACAAAAGTGGTTGGTACGCGATAACCACTTTTGTAATAAAGTTTATTGCAAAAGTGGTTGCGTACTACTTTCTCCAGACACTGTCACGTTTCAACTGGTGAATGAACACTTTATTCCATTGAACGACACACAAACATGTTTAGGTAAACTAGCTCTCAACCCACCCCAATGTCCAACTATAAAATGAACGTTCGTAATTCATCACACAAATAGGTGTGTTACAATAATGGTTAGTTTAGTACAAAAGTGGTTGGTACGCGATAACCACCTTTGTAATAAGGTTTATTGCAAAAGTGGTTACTTCAGTCACTTCCAAGTTTCAACAGGTGAATGGAATGGACACGTTATTCCATTAAACGACATACAAACATGTTTAGGTAAACTTGTCCCTAACCCCACCCCAATGTCCAACTATAAAATGGACGTCCGTGATTTATCACCAAAATGAGTTTATTACAATAACGGTTAGTTTATTACAAAAGTGGTTTTATTGCAAAAGTGGTTGGTACGCGTTAACCACTTTTGTAATAAATTTTATTGCAAAAGTGGTTGTATTACAAAAGTGATTGGTACACGGCCGGCCAAAGTGTTGTTATTATTATTACTCGAGTTCTGTCCTTCTGGAGGTTTGTCAATATGCTCAGCTGATGATCTCGTCATTTCATATCGAACTCTCAGTCCTGATTTCGTTGCAGCTTGCCTGCCAGTGATAACCTCAATCGAAAAAAACGTACATATAACCGATAATATAACTGATAATTGTTGTTATATTGGTGCGATTGTATACAGACATGCATTGACACGTACCTCGTGAAATATCAAGATGAACAGAAACTCAGTTTTTGAATTATCCGAATGTTAAGGTGTAAAAGTAAGGAAAAGTTTGCTTGAAAAAAGGGTATACGGACGTTTCGTCCGCAAGCCGAGTCGTCCGCTTGTCAAGGAAAATATTGTCTGCACATTTTCTACATTTCGAACAAGTTCAACAAGACACCCACCCCCACTAACGTGTGACATGTTCCCAGATTAAGCCCAATATTCTCACATATAAAGCCTCCTGATGTTGTATTTATGTTAAGAGTGTGATGTACAGCATCATCTTTAAGGTTTGAAACACAAATGATGTCATATATTGGCTGATATATTGATATGTTTTTAAAAAATTCAAAAAAATGCACAAATTGGAAATGCACATTTTTGGTGCACTCAAGAGAATTTAATATAACAAGTTTTGATGCATTTCTTAATATAATTATAACATTTTTGATGCGTTTCTTAATATTATTAATTCCTATAATACATTTGCTAATAATTTTGTGATTGTTCATTGTAAAGTGCCGGTGATGCTCTTCCAAGAATAATTGCAAAATTATTAGATTATGTTGCAGAATTTAATAAACCCTAAATTTTGATGCGTTTCTTAATATAATTAATTCTTATAATACATTTGCTAATAATTTTGCTATTATTCATTGTAAAGCGACGGTGCGCCTCGATGAATAATTGCAAAATTATAAGATTATGTTGCAGAACTTAATATAACAGATTTTGTTGCATTTCTTAATATAATTAATTCTTATAATACTTCTGCTAATAATTTTGCAATTATTCACTGTAAGGTGCCGGTGGAGCTCTTCAATGAAAAATTGCAAAATTGTAAGATTATGTTGTGGAACTTAATATAACATACATATACTTTAAGAACTTTTACTGTAATAATATAATTATTACAGGTAAACCATTGAATAAACAGTAATTAAAATTAATTAGATGGTTGGGTAGTTTATTTTGTTCTGACATTTCTGTTTTCAGAATTCCAAACACGTATATGAAATTTAATGCAAGGAGGTACATTAAGATATATTACAATAGGTAATATACAATAAAGTATACAATAAAATTATTATATAAATAAATAAAAAATGATTCAAAATACAATACTTGAATACTTTCCCCCAGCGAACGAGTTTCGGACGTGTTGGGTAAAATTGTACAGGACGACTTGGGTAAAATTGCAGTGGACGATTTGGTTAACAGACGAAATGGGTGTAATTCGAAAAAGTGATACTGACAGCTTGCTTTCAGTCCCGTTAGAAGCCAAAACAAAGTAATAATGTGTTACTTTTTGGTGCCATCTGTATTTCTGAACACTGCTTTGTAGTTTCAAACACTGAAAAATGGAAAATAATAACCCTTTTGGATATTTACCGCCATTGAAAATGGCATGTCATCTTTTTTCGGGAACTGGGTGAATCTTCGGCCTGTGGAGAACTAGGCCCAGGGAAGAATCATCCAAAAGAAAAGCAGTGCACATCTGTTTGGATATTTTAGATGCGCTACGATATTCGTTTTAACTCCTGAAAATAATTCTTAAAAAAATATTAATAGATTGTTCGATATTTATTGAAAAAATATTAATATAATGTATATCGTCGAGCAATTATCTCTGCAGTAAATTCACATTCGATGTGTTCTGTAATAATTAACGTCTCTCATCTGTTAGAATAGTATCCAATCACTTAGGCTCCAAGTCACTTCGTCCTCTGGCCACTTCGACCTCAAAGTCATCTCTGCCCTAGTCACTTCGGTCCCTTGGTCATTTCGGCACCATTTTAAGTGTAGAGATCTATAAATATCAGTGCATAGTTCATATTTAGAAGTAATGGGTAATTACCTTTATTAAGTAATGTTCAGTTATTTGTATTTACACAGTGTACAGAAAAGTTATACATGACATTAAAAAAAAATTATCCATGTGTTCAGTTTTCCATACATTTAAGATGCTATCCATATAAGTAAGATAAATTATTTTACTTTGAAATTTTGCAAAGTATATGCAGTCAGTCATTCATATTGTTATGCACAATTCCTAGTCACCTTCCAGTTTGAGGTTCACAGGGTTTCTTTTTCTTTTCTTTTTTTTCTGAAACAACCACCAAACTGCGATTTTGATACTACCATAAATATGTCCACATTTTCTAAAACACAGAGCAGAATCCTTGTAGTTATGCGCAATTCCTAGTCCCCTTTCAGTTCGATGTCCACGGGGGTCTGACACCAGTACCCCACTTCCAAGGCATACACTCAAACCAAATAACATTACTGACCCTGGCTTCCGGCTCTCGTAGATTCATAAGCAAATAAAATTATTCAGGTCACAAGGGATTTCAAATCCCACACAGTCCATGTGCACCTTCGATGTGCTGAAACCTTTCTTTTATTTATTCATCATGAAAGAAATTCTACTAGACATATATCAAATGTATACCTGAATATCTAATTGAGATATAAATGTTGAAAAAAAATTAAATAGAAAAATGTTAAAATTCAAACAATATTTGAAAATATTTATAGCGGCCGAAATGACCTGGTATATTGGGGCTGAATTGACCGGAGGCCGTAATGACTGGGCCGAAATGACTTGGGGTCAAAGTGACTGGAATTCGTGAGAATTGCATCCAAACTGTCCTCCAACAATTTGACCCAAACTGGATACTAATCTAACCCAAACCATCCTTTGGCAATTTGCCCCAAACTGTTCTCCAGAATAGGGGCACATGATTCTTATTGATTTATTTATTGGGGTTTAATGACACTTCGATAGCCAGGGTCACTTCATGTCGGACAGTTTTACAGGTGGGAAAAGCTAGAGAGAACCACCAAGCAATTACAAACATCTAACGTACAAACAGCACACAAGCTGGGTTAGCAATTGGTTGAAGACAAGTGTACGATTGACATGCAGTATGCCTTGGTACGCAATGGCACTACACGGGCAATGGGAATGAAGTGTATTGCCCAAGGAAACAAAGTGGTTGCCTCAGGTGGGATTTGATAGAGGACCCTTTGGCTTTCTGCCTACACCTCTAACTACTGAGCCCTTTAACCTTCAAAACTGTATAGTACCAGCTAAAACATGTTGTAGAATGACCACATGAAAATTTCACAAGTACACAGTTTCATTATTAGTTTGTGATATTTGTTTTTGCTGTACAGTGGAACCCTGTTAATTGAAGAGCCACTTTGCCAATAAAATTATTCAATTAGTTGGAGTACAGTATTCAATTAACAGGGATTGTGTCACTTTCCTGTATTCCAGAGATAAACTTAGCATTTATTCTATTATATTTTGTTTTACAGTGCTCCATGAGCTCTGTCAAACAAATATAATAGATTAAATGCCTGTATTGAATGTACTGAGGCCAAATTGGTCTATAACCAAATGAAAACTGGGAAGAGTCAGGGTAATTTCTCAAGATGTTACAAGATTTTTTATTCAATTAACAGGAGATTACTCTATAACATATATTCAATTACCAGGTCAAATTTGTACTAGAGGCATGGTAAATGGTTTTGTGTTGGGAAATTATATTCTGTTAACAGGGATATACAATTAAGATATATCCAATTAAGTGGGCACCACTGTATGACAACCCCTCCCCCCCCCCCCCCCCACTCCAATCAAAACCATCATTCAAAGGTTTTGGATTCAGCAAATTTGATTTCTTTATTTATTGGGGTTTAACAACAATTTTTACAGCCAGGGTCACCCAACAGTTTTACTGGGGGAGGAACCCAGAGCACCCGGAGAGAACCACCGAGCAACAATGACAAGCAACTGTCAGGCTTCTCAACATTGTACCTCCAAGCAAGCAGGGTTAGCATTGGTTGAAGACAAGTGCATCATCAATGTGCAGTACGCCTTATTTCAGTTGCCTCAATTGTGATTCGAGCTGAGAACCTCTCAGCTTGTTTTGGGAAGGTTTTTTTTGTTCCAGCTTCATTAAGGTTTGTTTCATATCGCACTTGTAATTTTGTCATAATTAGTAATCATAAATCCTTAAAAAAAACAATAGAAAAAATGCATAGAATATTTAAAAAAAAAACAATTTCTGTGAGGATTTGACCTCAGAGGTGATGACATTCGACCACGACTGAGACCGAATATTCTCAGAAAAAGTATGAGGACTGAATCTTCCAGTGACTGAACCTTCATGAACCCCTTTTTTCAAACTAAATTGCCCATTACTTAAAAAGCACCATAACTAAGGCAAAAACAATACTATGAAATTTCCAAGTCTGAAATTCTATAAATTCCAAATAAATTTACACAAATTATATAGCAAAATGAAGGATGTGGTGTATAGAACCCCAAAAGTATGTGTGCACCTCACGCACTGACACACAGTCACCATCAGACATAGCGGTTCCTGAAAGTGTGCTATTCAGTGCTGCTTACATGTATACCCAGTAAATGCACATGTCAATACGGCTTGGTCTGGGCTGTATTTATGAACTGATCTTCATGAAACTTCTTGAGTACCTTTGTTATCACCTTGGGATGAGAATGAGTGTTTTGTGTTTTTGGGTGCTGTCCAAAATTCAAGATGGTTACCAGTGGCCATTTTGTACCGAAATTAGGTACAATAAGTTATTTTGTACAGAACTTCTATACAGCTTGGGCTAGAGGCCGTATTTATGAACCGATCTTTACAAAATTTCTTGGGTACCTTTGTTATCAACATGGGGTGAGAATGAGTGTTTTTTGGGGGAGTCCAGAATTCTAGATGGTCGCCGGCAGCTATTTTGTACTGAAATTACTGCAATCAGTTGTTTGTACAGAACTTCTGTATGAAAGTTCTGATTTAAATAAATTTGTGAATGATTGTTTAGTAAAATGGAATACATCACATAAAATACAGGTTTTTTTCTTGTACAGAAATTATGCAAATTAGATGAACTTTGATTTATTCAGTGCTACTTATACACAGTAAGTGCACATGTCAATACGGCTCGGGCTAGGGGTGTATTTATGAACTGATCTTCATCAAGCTTCTTGGGTACCTTTGTTATCACCTAGGGACAAGAACGAGTGTTCTGGAGTGCGATCCAAAATTCAAGATGGCTGCCAGTGGCCATTTTGTACCAAAATTAGGTCCAATCACTTTTTTGTACACAACTTCTATACGGGTCAGACTAGAAGCCGTATTTATGAACCGATCTTTACGAAACGTCTTGGGTACCTTTGTTATCACCGTGGGATGAGATCAAGCGATCTTGGGTGCAGTTCGAAATTCATTATGGCAACCACCAGCCATTTTGTACCAAAATTAGTGCAATCAGTTTTATGTACAGAACTTCTGTATGAAAGTTCTGATTTGAATAAATTTTTGTATGAATGTTTAGTGACATGGAATTCATCACAAAAAATACTGTATAATACGGGTGTTTTCTCGTGCAGAAATTATGCAAATTGGATGACCTTTGATTTATTCAGTGCTACTTACACACTGTAAGTGCACATGTCAATACGGCTAGTGCTGGAGGCTGTATTTATGAACCGATCTTCATGAAACTTCTTGGGTACCTTTGTTATAACCTTGGGATGAGAACGAGTGTTTTTGAGTGCGGCCCGATATTAAAGATGGCTGCTGGCTTTCACACTGTTGCTTACTGAGGTGAGGTCACTTTACCTTACCAAGCTACCTACTAAATACCAAAGGAAAGATTTTTCAGCGCATCCTTATGCATTCTTGTTACTTCAGCACCCATAATTCTCAAATATGGCATTAAAACCACGCACATGCTGCTTAAATCTATTTACATAATCAGAATACACCACCAGGGGTGAAGTGGCTCAGTAGATAGAGGTGCAGGCTGCAAGCCGTGCGATCCTCGGTTCTAATCCCACCGGCGACAACAGCTTTGTGCCCTTGGGCAAGACACTTCACCCCCACTACCCATGTGGGGGCAAGGTATGCTGTGTACTAAAGCATACAGCATGTTCTTGGTGCACCTGTCTTCGAACAAGGCTAACCCCGCTTGTGTAGTATGTTTGGGAGCTCCCAGTTGCTTGCCATTGCTCAGTGGTTCTCTTGGGGTACTCTAGTTTCCTCCATCCGTAAAACTGCCATGGTCACAATAAGCTGTTGTGCAGATAAATGTGACCTTAAACACCAATAAATAAATAAGAAAAAGAACACATCACCTCATACCCGTTTCTCTCCTGTTTTCATTCACCTTGGTATCCCTTGGTTTGCCTCGGTGTTTAGTATGTATGCCCGCCAGAAAAGGAGTGATTTATTTTTCTAAAAGAGCAAAACAAGAAACCGTAATTTTTAACAGGTAGTAACGAAATAATTTTCATGAAGCGCACAAATTTGTTAGTTAATAGCTGAAAAAACGAAGGGTGATATTTGCAAATCTTATTTTATTACTGGCACCAGGTACGGGTAATGAAAATTGTTGTTTGTCATCAATACTTGATCAAGTTTCTGATAAAGCACATTATACTATTCCAATATGTTAGCTACTGGACATTAGCACACAATTTGATGTTGGTTTACCATTATACTCACTGGTGCTTAGCCAGGATATCTAAGTTACATGTACGGGCAAGAGTAATATCTAGTGGGAGTGGGGTCGGGTCATAAACAATATGATGCACTGAATCACCTGAGCCACATAGCAGTGAAATAGGGGTGAGGACAAGAGGGTGTGTGGCCCTCTCATCAGTGGAGGGGTTGGGCGCACCTCCCCCCCCCCAAAAAAAAGATGAGTGATTTCTTTTTCTAAAAGAGTAAAACAAGAAACAGTAATTTTTAGCGGGTAGTAACAACATAATTTTCATGAAGTGCACAATTTTATGTTAGTTAATAGCTGAAAAAACGCAGGGTGATATTTGCAAATCTTATTTTATTACTGGCACCAGGTACTGGTACCGGTAATGAAAATTGTTGTTTGTCATCAATACTTGATCAAGTTTCTGACAAAACACATTATACTATTCCAATATGTTAGCTAGTGGTCATAAGCACACAATTTGATTTATACAGGTGCTTAGCCAGGATATCTAAGTTACATGTAGGGGCAAGAGTAATATCTAGTGGGAGTGGGGCCGGGTCATAAAGAATATGATGCACAGAATCACCTGAGCCACATGGCAGTGAGATAGGGGTGAGGACAAGAGGGTGTGTGACCCTCTAATCAGTGGAGGGGTCGGGTGCACCTCCCCCACCCCCCCCACCCCCCCCCCCAAAAAAAAAAACAACAAAATTTGAAATTCAAGACAGTAAAACACAATTACCTTGACTCTGTGTCCATTTGTGTCCATAATAAGTTGCGAACAAGCATAAATATCTAGATATTAAAATGTCTTTTGGGATGTTCATTATATGGGTTAACAGGAGAGAGGGGTGGGGGCATAAATGAAATTGGGGACCGAATATTCTCAGAAAAAGTATGAGGGCTGAATCTTCCTGTGACTGAATCTTCATGAACCCCTTTTTTCAAACTAAATTGCCCATTACTTATAAAGCACCATAACTAAGGCAAAAACAATACTATGAAATTTCCAAGTCTGAAATTCTATGAATTCCAAATAAATTTTCACAAATTATATAGCAAAATGAAGGATGTCGTGTATAGAACCCCAAAAGTATGTGTGCACCTCACGCACTGACACACAGTCGCCATCAGACATCAGTGGCTCCTGAAAGTGTGCTATCGGTACCGTATTTGTACCATAACTGATAATAATAAAATAATATTTCATAAGAACAACAAACACAGAAATTCAAAATGCAGCCTCAAGGCAGTATGGTGGTGAATGCCGATGCTGTCCCATTGTCCTTGAAAGGAGGAGTCCTTTACAAATAGGTTTTTGTTTTGTGATACTCTGGATACTCCCCATTTTTAACTCAACTTTTACATAGTCATATTTAAGGTTATGTCATAGCCCGTTGTCCGTCTGTTTAGGAACAACAATTCAATACGGCTCTGGCTAGAGGCTGTATTTATGAACCAATGTTTACGAAACTTCTTGAGTACCTTTGTTTTCTCCGTGTGACGAGAACGAGTGTTTTTGGGTGCGGTCCAAAATTCAAGATGACCTCCAGAAGCCATTTTGTACAGAAATTAGTGCAATCAGTGTTTTTGTACAGAACTTCTGTATGAAAGTTCTGATTTGTATAAATTTCTGTATGAATGTTTAGTAACATGGAGTACATCATATATAATACAAGTTTTTTTCTCGTTCTGAAATTATGCAAATTAGATGAACTTCGATTTATTTTGTGCTACTTACATATATACCCAGTAAGTGCACATGTCAATATGGCTTGGGCTAGGCTCTATTTATGAACTGACCTTCATGAAACTTCATGGGTACCTTTGTTATCACCTTGGGACGAGAATGAGTGTTTTTGGGTGCGGTCTAAAATTCAATATGGCTACCAGTGGCCATTTTGTACCGAAATTAGGTACAATCAGTTTTTTGTTCAGAACTTCTGTACAGCTTGGGCTAGAGGCTGTATTTATGAACCGATCTCTACAAAATTTCTTCTTGGGTACCTTTGTAATCACCATGGGATGAGAATGAGTGTTTAAGGGGGGGGGGGGGGGGGGGAGTCCAAAATCTAGATGGCTGCCAGCAGCTATTTTGTACTGAAATTACTGCAATCAGTTTTTTGTACAGAACTTCTGTATGAAAGTTCTGATTTGAATAAATTTTTGTATGATTGTTTAGTAACATGGAAAACATCACATATAATACAGGTTTTTTTCTCGTACAGATATTATGCAAATTAGATGAACTTTGATTTATTCAGTGCTACTTATACACAGTAAGTGCACATGTCAATACAGCTCGGGCTAGGGGCTGTATTTATGAACCGATCTTCACCAAGCTTCCTGGGTACCTTTGTTATCACCTAGGGACAAGAACGAGTGTTTTGGGGTGCGATCCGAAATTCAAGATGGCTGCCAGTAGCCATTTTGTACCAAAATTAGGTCCAATCAGTTTTTTGTACACAACTTCTATACGGGTCAGACTAGAGGCCGTATTTATGAACCGATCTTTGCGAAAGGTCTTGGGTACCTTTGTTATCACAGTGGGACGAGATCAAGTGTTTTTGGGTGCAGTATTAAATTCATTATGGCCACCAGCAGCCATTTTGTACCCAAATTAGTGCAATCAGTTTTATGTACAGAACATCTGTATGAAAGTTATGATTTGAATAAATTTTTGTATGAATGTTTAGTGACATGGAATACATCACAAAAAATACTGTATAATACCGGTTTTTTTCTCGTGCAGAAATTACAATGTATGCAAATTAGATGACCTTTGATTTATTCAGTGCTACTTACACACTGTAAGTGCACATGTCAATACGGCTAGTGCTGGAGGCTGTATTTATGAACTGATCTTCCTGAAACTTCTTGGGTACCTTTGTTATCACCTTGGGATGAGAACGAGTGTTTTTGAGTTCGGCCCGATATTAAAGATGGCTGCCGGCGTTCACACTGTTGCTTACAGAGGTGAGGTCACTTTACCTTACCAAGCTACCTACTAAATACCAAAGGGAAGATTTTTCTGCGCATTCTTATGCATTCTTATTACTTCAGCACCCATAATTCTCAAATATGGCATTAAAACCACGCACATACTGCTTAAATCTATTTACATAATCGGAATACACCACCAGGGGTGCAGTGGCTCAGTAGGTAGAGGTGCAGGCTGCAAGCCGAGAGATCCTCGGTTCGAATCCCACCTGCGGCAACAGCTTTGTGTCCTTGGGCAAGACACTTCACCCCCACTACCCATGTGGGGGCAAGGTATGCTGTGTACTAAGGCATACAGAATGTTCTTGGTGCACCTGTCTTCGAACAAGGCTTACCCTGCTTGTGTAGTATGTTTGGGAGCTCCCAGTTGCTTGCCATTGCTCAGTGGTTCTCTTGGGGTACTCTAGTTTCCTCCATCCAAAAAACTGCCATGGTCACAATAAGCTGTTGTGCAGATAAATGTGACCTTAAACACCAATAAATAAATAATAAAAAGAACACACCACCTCATACCCATTTCTCTCCTGTTTTCATTCACCTTGGTATCCCTCGGTTTGCCTCGGTGTTTAGTATGCCCGCCAGAAAAGGAGTGATTTCTTTTTCTAAAAGAGCAAGACAAGAAACAGTAATTTTTAACAGGTAGTAACGAAATATTTTTCATGAAGCGCACAATTTTTTTAGTTAATAGCTGAAAAAACGCAGGGTGATATTTGCAAATCTTATTTTATTACTGGCACCAGGTACTGGTAATGAAAATTGTTGTTTGTCATCAATACTTGATCAAGTTTCTGACAAAGCACATACTATTCCAATATGTTAGCTACTGGACATAAGCACACAATTTGATGTTAGTTTACCATTATACTGGTGCTTAGCCAGGATATCTAAGTTACATGTTGGAGCAAGAGTAATATCTAGTGGGAGTGGGGCTGGGTCATAAAGAATATGATGCACAGAATCACCTGAGCCACATAGCAGTGAGATAGAGGAGAGGACAAGAGGGTGTGTGGCCCTCTCATCAGTGGAGGGGTTGGGCGCACCTCCCCCCCCCCAAAAAAAAAACAAAAAAAAAACCTTACAAAATTTGAAATTCAGGACAGTAAAACACAATTACCTTGATTCTGTGTCCATTTGTGTCCATAATAAGTTGCGAACAAGCATAAATACCTAGATATTAAAATGTCTTTTGGGATGTTCATTATATGGGTTAACAGGAGAGAGGGGTGGGGGCATGAATGAAATTGGGGACCGAATATTCTCAGAAAAAGTATGAGGGCTGAATCTTCCTGTGACTGAATCTTCATGAACCCCTTTTTTTCAAACTAAATTGCCCATTACTTATAAAGCACCATAACTAAGGCAAAAACAATACTATGAAATTTCCAAGTCTGAAATTCTATAAATTCCAAATAAATTTACACAAATTATATATCAAAATGAAGGATGTGGAGTATAGAACCCCAAAAGTAAAGTATGTGTGTACCTCACGCACTGACACACAGTCGCCATCAGACATCAGCGGCTCCTGAAAGTGTGCTATCGGTATCATATTGTACCATAACTGATAATAATAAAATAATATTTCATAAGAACAACAAACCCAGAAATTCAAAATGCAGCCTCAAGGCAGCATGGTGGTGAATGTCAACGCTGTCCCATTGTCCTTGAAAAGAGGAGTCCTTTACAAATAAGTTTTTGTTTTGTGATACTCTGGATACTCCCCATTTTTAGCTCAACTTTGACATAGTCATATTTAAGGTTATGTCATAGCCCGTTGTCCGTCTCTACATAGTCATATTTAAGGTTATGTCATTGCCCCGTTGTCTGCCTGTTTGGGAACAACAATTCAATACGGCTCTGGCTAGAGGCTGTATTTATGAACCAATCTTTACGAAACTTCTTGAGTACCTTTGTTTTCACCGTGGGACGAGAACGAGTGTTTTTGGGTGCGGTCCAAAATTCAAGATGGCGTCCAGCAGCCATTTTGTACAGAAATGAGTGCAATCAGTGTTTTTGTACAGAACTTCTGCATGAAAGTTCTGATTTGAATAAATTTTTGTATGAATGTTTAGTAACATGGAGTACATCACATATAATACAAGTTCTTTTCTCGTGCTGAAATTATGCAAATTAGATGAACTTCGATTTATTTGGTGCTACTTACATATATACCCAGTAAGTGCACATGTCAATATGGCTTGGGCTAGGGGCTGTATTTATGAACCGATCTTCACCAACCTTCTCTGGTACCTTTGTTATCACCTAGTGACAAGAACTAGTGTTTTGGGGGGTGCAATCCAAAATTCAAGATGGCTGCCAGTGGCCATTTTGTACCAAAATTAGGTCCAATCAGTTTTTTGTACACAACTTCTATACGGGTCAGGCTAGAGGCCGTATTTATGAACCGATCTTTATGAAACGTCTTGGGTACCTTTGTTATCGCCGTGGGACAAGAACGAGTGTTTTGGGGTGCGATCCAAATTTCAAGATGGCTGCCAGTGGCCATTTTGTACCAAAATTAGGTACAATAATTTTTTTGTACACAACTTCTATACGGGTCAGGCTAGAGGCCATATTTATGACCCGATCTTTACGAAACGTCTTGGGTACCTTTGTTATCACCGTGGGACGAGATCAAGTGTTTTTGGGTGCAGTTCGAAATTCATTGTAGCCACCAGCAGCCATTTTGTACCAAAATTAGTGCAATCAGTTTAATGTACAGAACTTCTGTATGAAAGTTCTGATTTGAATAAATTTTTGTATGAATGTTTAGTGACATGGAATACATCACAAAAAATACTGTATAATACAGGTTTTTTTCTCGTGCAGAAATTATGCAAATTAGATGACCTTTGATTTATTCAGTGCTACTTACACACTGTAAGTGCACATGTCAATACGGATAGTGCTGGAGGCTGTATTTATGAACCAATCTTCATGAAACTTCTTGGGTACCTTTGTTATCACCTTGGGATGAGAACGAGTGTTTTTGAGTGCGGCCCGATATTAAAGATGGCTGCCAGCGTTCACACTGTTGCTTACTGAGGTGAGGTCACTTTACCTTACCAAGCTACCTACTAAATACCAAAGGGAAGATTTTTCAGTGCATTCTTATGCATTCTTATTACTTCAGCACCCATAATTCTCAAATATGGCATTAAAACCACGCACATACTGCTTAAATCTATTTACACAATCGGAATACACCACCAGGGGTGCAGTGGCTCAGTAGGTAGAGGTGCAGGCTGCAAGCCGAGAGATCCTCGGTTCGAATCTCACCTGCGGCAACAGCTTTGTGCCCTTGGGCAAGACACTTCACCCCCACTACCCATGTGGGGGCAAGGTATGCTGTGTACGAAGGCATACAGCATGTTCTTGGTGCACCTGTCTTCGAACAAGGCTAACCCTGCTTGTGTAGTATGTTTGGGAGCTCACAGTTTCTTGCCATTGCTCAATGGTTCTCTTGGGGTACTCTAGTTTCCTCCATCTGTGAAACTGCCATGGTCACAATAAGCTGTTGTGCAGATAAATGTGACCTTAAACACCAATAAATAAATAATAAAAAGAACACACCACCTCATACCCGTTTCTCTTCTGTTTTCATTCACCTTGGTATCCCTCAGTTTGCCTCGGTGTTTAGTATGCCCTCTTGAAAAGGAGTGATTTCGTTTTCTAAAAGCGTAAAACAAGAAACCGTAATTTTTAACAGGTAGTAACGAAATAATTTTCATGAAGCGCACAATTTTATGTTAGTTAATAGCTGAAAAAACGCAGGGTGATATTTGCAAATCTTACTTTATTATTGGCACCAGGTACTGGTAATGAAAATTGTTGTTTGTCATCAATACTTGATCAAGTTTCTGACAAAGCACATTATACTATTCCAATATGTTAGCTAGTGGACATAAGCACACAATTTGAAGTTAGTTGACCATTATACTGGTGCTTAGCCAGGATATCTAAGTTACATATAGGGGCAAGAGTAATACATGTATCTAGTGGGAGTGGGGCCGGGTCATGAAGAATATGATGCACAGAATCAACTGAGCCACATAGCAGTGAGATAGGGGAGAGGACAAGAGGGTGTTTGACTCTCTCATCAGTGGAGGGGGTTGGGTGCACCCCCCCCCCAAAAAAAAAGTTTGAAATTCAAGACAGTAAAACACAGTTACCTTGACTCTGTGTCCATTTACGTCCATAATAAGTTGTGAGCAAGCATAAATATCTAGATATTAAAATGTCTTTTCGGATGTTCATTATATGGGTTAACAGGAGAAAGGGGTGGGGGCATGAATGAAATTGGGGAGGGCATGTGCCCCCTCCAGCCCCCAAGCCTACAGTGTGGCCGCCGTGGACTGGTCACTTTCCATGGGTTGGCAATATTTCTGCGGATGCAATGATATTAGTTTTCAAACATTGTTCACAGCAATAATCATCAAAAATTTAATTAATGAACCACAGGATACAATTCGGTGCTTCATTAATTAAAATTTTATTGATGATGATTTTCTATTACCTGGAAAAAACATGCATGGACATCATGCACTGCCCCTGCAAGGATTATGACCAGCAACTGTACTGTATGTCTGTGTCACTGCTATGAGCAGGGACTAATCTAAATGGGTGGGTATGTTTACAAATAATAATATTTTTTAACACCTGATAACAAAGTAATATAAGTTTATAAACAACCACACAATTGACTTTTAATTACAATACTCCTAATTCCTATTAAACATATATGAATGGTTATTAATTTTGTGGAATTTTTACACTTTGTATGAAGCTTATTTGGGCCTGTATGTTTGTTAAAATTGCCCTTCCACTACAGAGGACTTTTTGAAATCAGTCTACACTGGATTGTGTGGTATTCCTTTGTGTAAAACAGTGTATTCATTGTAATAATATTCATGCATCAGTTCATGTTCGTTGTTTGCTTTAGGCCTCATAATCTACAGAATAGCATGGGTGGCGGTGTATTCCATCGCTTGAGTGCAAGAAGGCTTTGCAATGCTATAGCATAAGCCTTGTTGCACTCTAGGGACAAATTTATCAATTTTAATAACATGGGTAAAATATCGGACATGAACCATTTAATTTTTTTTTTTTAGCTCACTTCGACAAAGTCAAGCGGGGCTTATCTAATCACTCTCTGTCCATTGTCCATCCGTCTGTCATCCATCAACACCATGTTTTGATCAATTCAAGTTAAAGTTTGTGTGAGTAATGGTGCCAAAGGGGTATTACATTTTTGTTTAACTCAACATGCCCAGCCCCAAAGGGAGGGGGTGGGGTAAAATGCTCCCAAAATATTTTTTAAATCTTATGAACCCGTGGGTACAGTGACCTGATATTCGTTATGGAACTACCTTTTGAGGTGTAGAATCACGTGTGTTCAAACATACTTTGTGAAGCAATATTTGGCTTTGTAATGGCAGGGGTTAGATTTTTGGTACCACCCAGAATTTCTATTTTCCGAACCGATGGTCCGATTTGATTGAAATTCAGTATGTGGTAATATTGGTCATAAGGCAAAAAAACCCTGCATCCACATGGGAACCCCTGAAGCAAAAAATAGAAATATTTTCAAACTCCCATGTTTCCCAAACCACTTGGAACAGAGAACTGTTATGTGGTATGAATCATCCTTAGGACCAGTAGAATTGAATGGTAAAAAAAAATGCCCTCTGTTGTTGTTAGGGAGTTCTGCAGAGGGCATCATAATAATGTTGGCGCAGCATTTTTGCAAACATTTTAGAAAATCTTTTCTCCAGAACCAATGTTCAGAATCTTTTGGTATTTGGTGTGCAGCATCCATTGAGGGGTCAGATACAAGTTTGTTAAAATGAAGCCCATTGGTTCATATTTGGACTCAATGCAGGAGCCCAAATTTCATGGGGAATTTTCTTTAAAAATCTTCTTCAGAACCACAAGTCAGAATTTTTTAATGTTTGGTACCCTCATTGTTACGATGGTCAGATTCAAGATTGTTCGAACCAAGTCCCTATGTTAATATTTGGGCTTTCTTTGGTAGCCCCAATTTTAACTTAGAGCTATATGGGGAAGTTTTTTTTAAAAAGTCTTCTTCTTCAGATCCACCAATCAGAATGCTTTCATATTTGATATACAACATCTCTAAGGGGGGAGGAGGTGGGGTGGGGGTATGGGTGAGATTCAAGTTTGTTCAAATCGGGTCTGTAGGTTAAAGTCTGGGCTCGCTATGGTAGCCCAAATTTTAACTTGGAGCAATATGAGGAAATTTCTTTAAAATTTTGTTCTTCAGATCCACCAGTCAGAATGCTTTCATATTTGGTTTACAGCATCTCTAAGGAGATCAGATTCAACTTTGTTCAAATCGAGTGCCTGGATTGATATTTGGTTTCCCTATGGGAGCCAGAAGAGGCCAAGTAGCTGAAGAATTAGACATTTTTTATTCAGTACCCTCTAGAGGTGAAGAGTAATCTACATAGGTGGTATCAAGGGGCTTGAGAGGGGAGCTCCACATTTTACATCATGATCAACTAAAGAAAAGGCATGATGCTTGGACTTTTTGTTACTCCTGAGGCGCTCAAAGATTTGCAGTGTATCCTATGGAGATGGATTGCTTAATGTAGATTCATTCTTGGACTCTTATATCGTGTTCTGTTCTCTGTTTATATCGTGTTTTGTTCAA
Organism: Pictodentalium vernedei; assembly: GCA_031216915.1. Lineage (NCBI taxonomy): Eukaryota > Metazoa > Mollusca > Scaphopoda > Dentaliida > Dentaliidae > Pictodentalium > Pictodentalium vernedei. The sequence continues at coordinate 159,795,813 of CM062296.1, forward strand.
GGTGAGCACTTCAGGCCCTGTGGGGCCTCTTGTTTATTTGTTTATTGGGTTTTAACAACACTTTCAAAACCAGCAGCTACAAGTTTCTTCTCTCCTTGAACCAAGCTTCTCACCCAACTGCAGCACTCATGGTCCACTGAGTTTTTAGCTCACCTGACTTTCAGTCATGTTGAGGTGTACATGTAGTGATCACTCGCCGTCCGTCGTCCGTGAACATGGTGTTTGCATCTTCTCCTCCAAAACTGCTCAACCGATTTAAGTGAAATTTGAGATGCTTGTTTGTTATGACATTGCATTTTGATTTTGTTTAAGTCAAGTTGCCCTGCCCCTCAGTTGCCTAAATCTTAAAAAATCTTCTTGTGAACCAGGAGTAGCAGAGATTTGATATGTGGTGTGCTGCTTCCTTTTGAGGTGTAGACTCAGTTTTGTTCAAGAGAAGTTTGTGGGTCTTTATTTGCCTTCATTGTTGGAGGGCAAGTATTTTCGCCCCGCCCAAAATTTCTGTTTTTCGAACCAAGAGGCTGATTTGAACCAAATTTAATTTGTGGGCTTATTTGGTCATAAGTAATTAATTTATGCCTCAAAATATTTTCCTGTTCCCCCATGGGAACCGCAGGAGCTAAAAATAGAACAAAATTCAAAACGCACATATCTCCAAAACTACATGGCCCTGAGAATTCTTATTTGGTGTGAAGCTTCGTTGGGACCAACAGAATGGAATGGTCTAAACAAATTTCTGTCAGGTCTATCATTGGGTACTTTTTCGGGACTTTGAAAAAATGCTTAGTCAGCATTCTGTAACACTGTGGGTAATGGAGAAAGCATTTAAGACCTTTCTTCACCCAATTCACTCCTCCAAAACCTTTCAAATTTCACATATACCATCTTTGGAAGATTTTGTTACATGTTTATTGAAATCAAATCCCTGGGTCCATATTTGGGCTCTCTATGGGAGTCCAAATGTTGAAATTAGTGCAGTATGAGGAATATTCTTTAAAAATCTTTTTCTTCAGACCCACCAATCAGAATCTTTTGATATTTGCTATGCACCATCATTAGGCGGGTGAGACTTAAGTTTGTTCAAGCCATGCCTATATTTTGGCTCACCAGGGTTTTGCAAATTGCGAGAACGGTGATTTCATTCCTGTGATGTTCTTGCAAATGCTTGTTAAGAAGATCCATATTTACCATTCCCGCAAAAATATAAGCATTCTTTCATCAGATAAAATTTAATAAAATTAAATTAATTTTAGAGCTGAAACGATTAAAGGGTTTTCGTGATTGATTAATCGCATGGGTTAACCTTGGTTAACCGATTAATCACTTGCCCCAATAGGTAGCTGAATAATTGCTGTACCGTTGACCATTTATATAATTAAAACTTTACTCAGCATAATGGACAAAACCGGGCAGCGCCATATACAAACATGTCCATTCAAATTTTATTATATTTTCAATTTTTGTCTCAAAACATAGCTTATGACCCCTCGTTGGAACAAGCTCATTGAGCTTGATCCAATGGGAGTGGAGGGGGTGCGGGTCATAAGCTATGTTTTTTGAGACAAACATTGAAAATCTTTAGTAATTTAAGAATTTCTTGTGCAAGTATCGTCTGCTACCTGCATTTGGTGAAGGGTTGAGAATGACCGTTTTATCTACTGATACAGTATAATGATCATGCAAGTGAACAAGTATTTTGGCACATAACTGGCATGCATTTCTCTGCCTCATGCAATTGATGTGAGCCAGTGTGACAATATTTGCCTGTTTTGGAGCAAGTTTGTTCCATCGTTAACCCATACAGGGTAATTTTTGTTTTTAAAAATTTGATTAGCAGTTTCCATCTTGGTTTCAAAAAGTGATGATAAATAGTGAATATAAGCTTACCCAATATGAAAGAAAAATGGTTAGCAATTGGACATTTTTGTACAGCATTTTGTGATGTGAATCCAGCCATCAAATACCCTGCCATATAGTACCGTACTTCAAAAGTAATGGTTAACCAATCAATTACTTTTTTTTATCAATCAAGATATTGATCATTGGTTAGTCGATTAATCGGTTAACCGTATCAGATCTAATTAATTTCTATAAACATGATTACTGCAATAGCCTTTGATGTGGTGGTTCAACAATCTAACAATCTCTGTATTTGAAGATAAATAAGCATAATTCATGTGATTAAGACACATGTTGGAAATGGATCCCACAAAAAATATATTTGTGAAACCCTGGTTCACTGTGGCAGCCTGAATTATAACTTAATTCAAAATGAGGAATTTTCTTTAAAAGACTTATTCAGATCCAGCAGTCGGAATGTTTTGATGTTTGGTGTGCAGCATCCTTCCGGGGGAGGGGGGGGGGGAGATTCAAGTTTGTTTACGCCAAGTCCTTGGGTTCATATTTGGGCTCACTGTGGGAGCCTGAATTATAACTTAGTTCAAAATGAGGAATATTCTTCAAAACTATTCTTCACATTCAGCAGTCAGAATGTTTTGATATATACAGTATCCTTAGGGAGGTGAGATATAAATTTGTTAAAGCCAAGTCCCTGGGTTCATATTTGGGCTTCCTGTAGGAGCCCAATTTATACCAAAACTTCTGTTTTCCAAATTGAGAGGATGATTTGAAGCAAATTTGATATGATGGGCTTATTGGGTCGTAAGTACCTAATTTATGCCAAAACATTTTCCTGTTGCCCTGTGGGAACTGCAGGATCTAAATATAGAAAAAATTTAAAACGCCCATATCTTCAAAACTACATGGCACTGAGAATTTTTATTTTGTGTGACGCTTCCTTACGAACAGCCGAAAAGAATGGTAAAAAAAAATTGCCATCAGTTTTATCATAGGGAAGTTTTCCAAGACTTATGCAGAGTCATCATTTTAGTAATGGGAAAAACATTAATGAATCTTCTTCTCCCATTCCACTGCTCCAAAGGCTTTCATATTTCGCATATAACATCTTTGGAAGATTTATTCACATGTGTGTTGAAATCAAATCCCTGGGTCCATATTTGGGCTCTCTCTGATTAGATTAGTGCAATATGAGGAATATTTTTTTAAAAATCTTCTTCTGATCCACTCTTCGGAATATTTTGATTTTAGGGATGCTGCATCCTTAGAGGGGTGAGATTCAAGTTTGTTCAAGCCAAGTCCCCGGGTTCATATTTGGGCTCCCTGTGGGAGCCCAAATTACAACTTAGTTCAATAAGAGAAATATTCTTTAAAATCCAGTAGTCAGAATCCTTTGATATTGGTATATAGCAACCTTAGGGATGTGAGATTCAAATTTGTTCAAGCCAAGTCCCTGGGTTCATATTTGGGCTCTCTTTATTCTCTTATATTCTTTAAAAATCCTTTTTTTGAGATCCACTGGTCAGAATCTTTGGATATTTTGTATAAGCTTTTCTTATGAGGGGCAGATGCAACTAAATGTTCAAATAAATTCTCTGGGTTGATATTTAGGCTACCATGTCAGGTGAATGCCATCAGGCCCTCTGGGGCTCTTGTTTGTTTTCTGTTTAACAACATTGCCCTGGCTCTTCTATCTATATTTTTCATTTTAAGTTAGTCACTACTTTTATGTAGGCTTCCAAAATTTGTTACTGCATGTCTGTCTGTCTGTCCTTCAGATGAAATGTTTCTTTGCTTTTCAATTGCCTGGCCCAACATTTTAAATAATTTGCAGCTATCTTTCACCCTCCAACCTCCCACCCCCCCCCCCCCCCCACCCACACACACACACACACAAATATGGGCTGGCAGGTACTGATTAGTTTATCAGAAAAGTGGTACTTGAGTACTACGAGTACTGAGTACTTTGGACCCAGCCTATCACAAATATATACATCAAAGAGTATATTATATTGAAACAAATACAGTACAGTGGCTGTGTACTGCTCACTTTCCATGGATGGGCAATATTTCCACGGATACAATAATATTTGATGCCAAACACTAACTACAGTTAAAACTAGAAGTCCTGTCATGAAATGCGCAGAAATAGCACGTTGATATGTGCGTTAATGTGCGCGTTATGACCCAAGTAAATCAATCAAATTCTGTACATATGGCCTGTGCACAAGCAATGTTTCAGTCAATGGACCTCCGGGTAACCCGGAGGTTCATTGGCAGAAACATTGCATGTGTTTGCTATGAGTAACCAGGAGAACACGCCGTGTTTTGGATGCCATTCAATATGGCAATTGCGCGCAATTCCAGCGCGCAATTAAGCCAAGATAAGCGCACAATTTGTGACAGGACTTCTAGTTTTAACTGTATAGGTATAATCATCAAAAATTTAAGTAATGAAGCACCAGGTACAACCCGGTGCTTCATCAATTAAAATTTTGTAGATGATGATTTTTATTGACTGGTAAATGCATGAGTGGACATCACTGCCCACGCGTGTATTTACAACCCGTCTACAGCGACTGTACTGTAACTGATTTGTCCTCGTTGTGAACATATGTTTTACAATTTCACTCCTTTTGACAGAATGTGTGCCTGTGGGGATTAAAACCAAAATAGTGAAAGTGCACTTGTGGATATTTGCAACACAAGCACAGCACTAATGAATCAATATTTGATGATGTTATGAATTTTAACAGTGTCATGAGACACCACAGCAGCAGGTACTGGTCATTCTGTTGGAAAAAATCACTGTTTTATGACTCGAGGTGCCTTAACTGAGAAAACTTAGGCTTTTTCTTACAAAGATTGCAAAATATCAAACACAATGTGAAATGTATTCAGAAGCAAGAATGTGATTAAAAAACAATGGGAAATTCATGTCACCATCAATTTATTTATAAATTAATATAGTTTTTTTAGCTCACCTGAACAAAGTTCAGTGGGAGCTTTACTGATCACATTCTGTCCGCCGTCCGTCTGGCGTTAACTTTACATTATTCAAATGTTGGGTAAATGTTTATTACCTAATGCCAATTCAGATTTGTTCAAATGAAGTTGCCCCCTTCTCCTGGGTGGTGCCATGCCCCCAAGGGGCACCAAAATCTTCTCATGAACCAGCAGTAGCAGAGACTTGATATATGGTATGCAGCTTCCTTTTAAGGTGTAGACTTGGATTTCTTTAAGAGAAGTTTGATGGGCTATATTTGGCGTCGTTATGGGAGGGGCAAAATTTTGGGCCCTGCCAAAATTTCTATTTTCCAAACCGAGAGGCAGACTTGAACCAAATTTTATGTGAGGGCTTATTGGGTCATAAGTACCTAATTTATGTCAAATTTTCTTTTTCTGTAGCCCCGTGGGAACCGCAGGAGCTAAAAATAGAAAAAAGTAAAATGCCATATCTCCAAAACTCCACGGCACTGAGAATTTTTATTTGGTGTGTAGCTTCCTTAGGACCAACAGAAAGGATTGGTGCAAAAAAATTGCCATCGGTTTTATCATAGGGTACAGTTTCGGGACTTTGAAAACACTTTTTAACACTGCAGGCAATGAGAAAAACATTAAAAAATCATCTTCTCTAGATCCAGCAGACATAATCTTTTGATATTTGGTATGCAACATTGTAGGGTGGATCTGATTTGAGTTTGTTCAAATCGGCCCACTGGGTTTATATTTGGGCTCAGTATAGGAGCCCAAATTTGAACTTAGTGCATTTCAGGCAAATTTCTTTGAAAATCTTCTTCTCAAGATCCAGCAGCAGAATCTTTTGATATTGGGTATGCAACATTGTGGGGTGGAGCTGATTCAAGTTTGTTCAAATCGCCCCCTGGATTCATATTTGGGCTCACTATAGAAGCATTTTGGGCAAATTTATTTAAAAATCTTCTTCTCCAGATCCAGCAGGCAGAATCTTTTGATATTTGATATGCAACATTGTGGGGTGGATCTGATTCAAGTTTGTTCAAACTGGCCCCTGGATTCATATTTGGGCTCAGTATAGGAGCCCAAATTTGAACTTAGTGCATTTCAGGCAAATTTCTTTGAAAATCTTCTTAAGATCCAGCAGCAGAATCTTTTGATATTGGGTATGCAGGGGTGAGATTCAAGTTTGTTCAAGCCAAGTCCCCGGGTTCATATTTGGGCTCGCTGTGGAAGCTCGAATTATAACTTAGTTCAAAATGACGAATTTTCTTTAAAAATCTTCTTCAGATCCAGCAGTCGGAATGTTTCGATATTTGGTATGCAGCATCCTTAGGGGGGGGGGGGGGGGAGATTCAAGTTTGTTCAAACCATGTCCCTAGGTCCATATTTGGGGCTCACTGTGGGAGCTTGAATTGTAACTTAGTTCGTCATGAGGAATTTTCTTAAAAAATCTTCTTCAGATCCAGCAGATGAATGCTTTTGATATTTTTATGCAGCATCCTTAGGAGGCAAGATTCAAGTTTGTTCAAGCCATGTCCCAAGGTCCATATTTGGGTTGACTGTGGGAGCTCGAATTGTAACTTTGTTCAAAATGAGGAATTTTCTTTAAAAATCTTCTTCTTCAGATCCAGCAGTCGGAATGTTTTGATATTTGGTGTGCGGCATCCTTAGGGGGTGAGATTCAAGTTTGTTAAAGCCAAGTTCCTGGATTAATATATGGGCTCCCTGCGGGAGCCCGAATTATAACTTAGTTCAATATGAGGAATATTCTTTAAAAATAATTTTTTTTAGATCCACTTGTCAGAATCTTTGGATATTTGGTTTTAGCTTTTCTTACGAGGAGTAGATGCAACTTGTTGAAATCAATTTTCTGGGTTGATATTTAGGCTACCATGTCAGGTGGGTGCTCTCAGGCCCCTTGGGGCCTCTTGTTTGCATACTGGGAGGTCGGGCGGCACATCCAGGGCTATAATTTACCCCATCACCTGGTAAAAGAATATTTGAGATTTGTTGAGATAAAATGGCACTTTCTATTGATATTGGTGAATTAAATAGCCTCAGCCAGGGCTTATAAGAATCTGAGAATCGATTCCCGTAGAGATCCGTGCAACAAAGCCAGTGAGAAACCATGTAGCTTCTTGTAACATTGCTGCTAGGATTCACATGAATAGAACTGAGTCAGTTTAACCCTTTACCTAACACAAAGGCAGCAAATTAACCAATACACCACTAACATGACCTGATATATTGTGACACTGGCAATAAAATTTGTACAAATATGGCTGTCCTTGGAACCGACTCTCATCAGCCGGTTCCAGTAACATCCATAATTATTACACTTGATGAATATTGTTTATTTTTAGCTCACCTGACTGTAAGTCGGGGGCGCTTAAATGACGACTTTCTGTCTGTCGACCATCCGTCCTTCCTGTCCGGCGTGAACTTTACATTATCAACCTCTCCTCATAAACAACTGAGCCGAATTGAACCAAATTTGATATTCTTGTTCCTTATCATTTATGAATTCCAGTTTGTTCAAATAAAGTTGCCACACCCACAGGGGGCCCCAAGCATTTCTCTGATAGCATGCATAGATTGTTTTCCAAATTGAAAAAAAATCTTCTCCAGAACCATGTATAATAATCTTTTGATACTTGGTATACAGTATCTCTAGGGATGGGGCGGGGGGATAGATTCAGGTTGGTTCAAATAGAGTCCCTGAGTTAATATTTGGTCTCCCTTTGGACACCCAAATATCAACAGTGCAACATGAGGAAATTTCTTTGAAAACCTCCTTCAGATCCACCAGTCAGAATGCTTTCATATTTGGAATGCAACATCTCTAGTGTGTGTGTGTGGGGGGGGGGGGGGGGGGGGGGGGGGGGGAGTAGATTGAAATTTGTTTGAATCGTGCCTCTGGGTTAATATTTGGTCTATCTATTGAAGCCCAAAGTTTAACTTAGTGCAGTATGAGGACATTTCTTTAAAACTCTATTTTTTCAGATCCACCCGTCAGAATCCTTTCATATTTGGCTTACAGCATCTCTAAGGGGGTCAGATTCATGTTTGTTCAAGCCAAATCTATGGGTTAATATTTGGGCTCATTATGGGAGTGCAAATTAACTCAAAGCAATATGAGAAAATTTCTTTAAAAATCTTTTTCTTCAGACCCACTAGTTAGAATACTTTAATATTTGGTGTACAACATCTCTGGGGAGGTCAGATGTAAATTTGTTCCAGTTTGGTTCCTGCCAGTCAGAACCCTTTCATATTTGGTATCGCAGGAAGGGGGGGGGGGGGAGGAGCAGATTTGAGTTTGTTCATTTCGGGTCCGTGGCTTAATATTTGGGCAGGGGTGGGTTAGGTTCGAGGTTGTTCATAAATGTTCAAATCCATTTCTTAGAGCTTTTCCATAAAATTTGCCTTTCAAGCTGCAGTGACACAACAACCCCTTGGAAGTTTGGCAGTACTTGTCTACAGCTGTCAATTGGAAGCAATCAGGGAGACCTATGCTAATAATCATCTGACATGGACACTAGAATTATGAATAATTTCATGACATTATTCCTATGTAGTGTACATGAACCTTGACTAACTGAATCTGACCCAAAATACTTCTCCTCGTCAGGTGAGCGATTAAGGCCTCTGGGGAGAGGCGGGGGGGGGGGGGTAAAAATCAGTAGTTGGTGTTGTAAAAATTAAAAAGCTGTATTGGGTAAAGGGTTAACATGTATTATCAGTATGCAAAGGGGGTTCAATCATACTGACCTAATAGGATCCTGGCCCATAGCAGGTCTGAATTCTCGGAACGATTTCCGCAAGAAGCCAAATGGATTCTCCCAAATTTAGAGGAACTATAAGCCCTGCAGAACCCCAATTTTGAAACAAAATTGACATATTGTTTCATGTTGGTGGGGCACTATTTATCTTGCTGTTTGATTAATTAAAACAGATTTTGTGAAAAGGTTTTGTGTGCTGATGCAGATTTTAGTTTTATTTTGGGATTTGGGTAGTTTCAAAGAAACTGTGAATTCTTCTTCCTCCCAACTTATTAGGTGACAGAGTAGAAATTCTGTCGGAGGCAATACCAGTTTTTAAGCCCATTTGACACTGGTTGGACAGGTCTCTTCAAAAGAACAAATTTCCCATGCTTTGGACTAGACAGAAACCAAAAGTTGAATTCTATTTCAGAAATGACTCTTTCATCACATGAAAGATGTAAATGCATCTTTGGTAGGGTTGGGTTTGCTCATAGGTATAACTGTTGCAAATATTTTAATTAGATTTACCTGCCTCGAAAAGTAGCGCTCGGAAATTATGTAATTCCCAAAACTAGGCAGTCTTGGGAAAATATATTGTTTCAATAAACATTTGAAGAAGTCTACTGACATTTTGCATTACTTTCGAATGTTCCAGATGAATAAAGAGGACGATTTGGGGAATTTTAGAACCTAAAACAATGTTTGACTATTGGCGTGTTTTGTTTGGGAATTCCCTGAGAAATATGAACATGTGACCAGCACTTCCCTTTCTGTTAGTTTTTCTGTTATTTGTTGCATGACCCCCTGTTTAAAAATCAGAAAAAGGTTGTCTGAAGGGCTATACTTGACAAAAAATATTTGAATGCTAAATTTAAAATGATGCGACCATATTGTTTTTCGCCTGAACGTTATAATGGTCGCCTATGGGGAAAATATTTAGTACTGTGAAACGTATTCATGTTTGGCTGAAATTAAACAATTGCAGGAATTCGATTGAATAAATCAAAATGTTTTTGGAGTAATGGTTGCGGAATGAAATATTTCAATATGTTGGATACTTTGGGGTTCCTTCTTACGCCTTGCGTATTGTCATATTATTTAATTAACGAAGCTGTGACATATAGTGGAATTGAAAACCCATGTTGTATTTTTCAGTTGTTGAAATATTCGTTAACTGTTTGCACATTCATTTCTTTTAATCACAAATCGAGGGAACTATTGTTAACCCTTTACCCAACGTAACGGCCAAAACCGGCCAGCGCGATTCTCAAAAATCGCCAATGAATTTTTATTATTTTTTCATTTTTTGTCTCAAAAACATAGGTTATGACCCCTCGTTGGAACGAGCTCGTCGAGCTCGTTCCAACGAGGGGTCATAACCTATGTTTTTGAGACAAAAAATGAAAAAAATTAGTTATTCAAGAATTTTTTTTGCAAGTGTCGTCTGCTTTTCATGTTAGGTAAAGGGTTAAACATGTAATACTGATGGTACGACTTTATTGGTCTGTTGTTCGGCTCCGTTTCGGTCTGTTTTTGGTGAGTTCCAGATTAATGCTCCTAATTGGTGTGATTTATATTGCGAATCATTGTTTCGTTCCACCCACCCCACTCGACCTCCTAATCACAAAATGAAATATGGCAGAAGTATGAACATGCATGTTTCCTCTAGGACATTCCTTACTAGTCGTTGCATGGGAATTCTAAACAAAAGTGAAGTATGGCAACACACACACGAGGCACAATCGCGCTTCAGTTTTTTTATTACTTTGGCTTATCGAAACAGAGGCTAATAAACCTGCACTTTCATAAAAAAAAAACTCTGCACAAAGTTACTAATAGGGCCTTTAAGTAATCACAAATCCAGAAAATAGAATTGAAAAACAGTAATTAGTTAACCAAAATACCAAGAAGCTTATATACACATTCATTGTCAATGGCTCGGCCACTCTGAAAAGCACAATAATCTAAGATATATATAAAAAAAATTTGCATAATCTTCACATGACATTCATTTTACACTTTTTATTACTTTCCAAAGTGTGATTTACTGGGATTTCCGGGTTTCGTTATAAACGATAACTTGAATTATGCAATCAACAATTGTGTCATGTATCCGTGCGGGAAAACGAAGACGCTTTGCCGTGGGTGTAATGGGGCCCTCATTGTTTTTTGTTTGTTTTTTTTAACCCTTTACCTAACATGAAAAGCAGACGACACTTGCAAAAAAAAATTATTGAATAACTATTATTTTTCATTTTTGTCTCGAAAACATAGGTTATGACCCCTCATTGGAACGAGCTCGACGAGCTCGATAAAATGAGGGGTCATAGCCTATGTTTTAGAAAACAAAAAGTGACAAAATAAAGAAAATTAATTGGCGATTTTTGAGAATAGCGCTGGCTGGTTTTGCCGTTACGTTAGGTAAAGGGTTAAATAATATCACTATCGTTAATAATGAAAAGTAATAAACAGAGTAATCGCTTGACTGGACTGGTTACGTGAAATTATTCTATCGAGGCGAGGGACTATATTGTAAAACACTCGTGCGCATTCGCGCACTCGTGTTTGTACCACGTCCCTCACCTCTCACAAATTATTTCACGTAACCAGTCCAGTCAAGCGATTACTCTCTATATAAAACAGGCAACATATTTTCAGGCAAAGTACATCCGCCCATCTGACCGTTGGTTTACCTTTCTCATTACACCCTGATAAAAAGTATTGAAAATGACTAACAGTAATGGCATTTTCACCTTTGGGCTCTTTTTAAATAATGGAGGTGACTAAACTTTCTCTTCAAATTTTCATGTATAATGGTTATTTATTATTATTCAACAACTTAAGGTATTCTAAAATTATTTTAATAACACAGGATGGATGGAGTCAGAGTGTCAGGAAAAATGTTAAAAGAAGTAAAGTTTACCAAACTTTCTTCAAATATTCTCCAGTGTTCCCTCAACCTGGCAGTCATGGATGAAATATTGCTTTTTACATACACTTACTTGACATTGTTGGGAGAAAGAACTTTTTCTGTTGTGGCTGTTGTGATTATAAGCATAAATCCTTTTTTATAGGAATTAGCTGTTTAGATGCCATTCTAATTGTTTTTGTCGTTTTTGGTCATTGGATTCTGTATATTATTTGTAATCATGAATGGTAAGTGTACGACGGGTGTTCAGACGGAGGTAAGTATGGGTGTTAAGGGAGGTCTGAGGGAGGTGAGTCGAGGGGTGCAGGTGCGGGAGAGTGAGGATCCGGAGGCATGCAGACAGTGTAATATGAGGTATGGTGGTGGTCGGTCAATGGAGAGTAGTGGGGTATGTGCGAATTGCAGGGATATTTTACAGTTGTTAGAGAAGTGTGTTGGATTCGAGAGGGAGATTGCAGAGCTGAGAGGGAGGTTGGGGAGGGCCGGTGTTTCTGGAGTTACCCCGTTGAAGGTTACCTACGATGGTGAGGTGGAAGGTGTGTGGAAGGTCGTTGTGGACTCAAGGAGGAAACTGGGAAGCAGGAAACGTGGGGGAATAATGCTTGATGTGGGGGTGTAACTGAGGAGGGGGGTTCTAGTAGGAAAATTCGGAAGGTGGCGTCAGGTCAGGGCTGCGTCGAGTCCGGAAGCCAGAGTCGGCGTAAGGCTGCCAAGGTTGCTAGGCGGTGTTTAGAAAACAGGTTTAGTTCTTTAGACTCTGATACCCCTGGGGACGAGAGTGAGGGGGGGGGGAGTGTGGGGGGTGAGATGGTTGTTGATGATGATACGCCAGTCGGGGTAAGGAGGGCGGCCAAGAGAAAGAGGGAGCCAGGAGCTTGCAAAACGAGAGGAGGTGCAGATGATATAGGAACTGGGGCCAGAAGAAGAAAATTAGTTGTAGCGGGGAGCAGCATTGTACGTGGGATTGACAATGTAGTTTGTGGTCCTGATAGTTCCAATCGAACAGTCTTGTGCTTTCCGGGGGCGAAGGTGGAGGATCTCAGGGACCGGGTAGATGGCATTGTGGCAGGGTCAGGACCGGAACCGGTAGTGGTGGTCCATGTGGGGACCAACAATATCAGGGAGAGAAGGTCAGTAAGTTTGGTGGAGTCGTATAGAGGCTTAGTCGGCAAACTGCTGAGTAGGAATGCAAGGGTAGTCGTATCCGGGGTCCTTCCTGTCCTTGGAGGTGGGGACGAACGGAACTCAAGGATTTTGGCGCTAAATGAAGAGTTAGAGGACTACTGTGTTGATCTGGGAATTCCCTTTATCGACCATTGGGACACGTTTTGGGGCAATGGGAGCATGTACGGGCGTGACGGGCTGCATCTTAGCAGGGCGGGGAAACGGGTACTAGGGGATAAAATTCTACGGGTAGCAGAGCCTTTTTTGGAGAGGAGCGGGGTGGGAGGTCAGAGGCAAGTATAACTAGAGTGGACATAGGTGGGGTGAACAAGAGTGAGGGGGACAGAATAAGTTTACCAAGACTAGCACCAGAAAACAATGGGCCCAGTAGGCGGAAGCCAATGAACCTCGGTACCCTGAAAGTGTGTTATAGCAACACCCAGGGTCTCCACCGGAAAGTAAGTGAAATTGCTACATTGATCGAGGCAGAGGAGTTTGATGGCATGGGCTTAAGCGAGACGTGGGTAAGACACGAGGAACGGGTAGACCAAGTAAGCGGGTGTGTGTAGATAGGTGTAGGGCGAACGGAAGGCCAGAAAAACGGGGGAGGGGTAGGCATGTACATTAAAGAGGATTTAAAACCGTCGCTGATTACAGATCTGGAAGATATCATCACCTCGGTTGATGTGTCAAAAGAAATTGGATGGGTAAAGATCAGTCCGAGAAACAAAAGTATTGCCCTTGGGATTGTGTACTGTGCGGTGGAGGGAAGTAAACCCGAGTGGAATGACTCGATATACTCAACACTAAGGTCCAATATCACTGAACTAGAAAACAGGGGGCTCGGTATAATTCTGATGGGCGACTTTAATGGACACATGGGTGACAAGGAAGAAGGCATAGAGGGTGGGGACAAGAAAGTCAACAGGAATGGAAGGAAGCTGTTGAACTTCACAAATGAGCTCGGTCTGAAGATTCTGAACAGGGACGCTAGATGTAAGGGGAAATGGACCTGGGAGAGAAACGACAGAAAATCAATAATTGACTACATTCTCACAGATATGAATTTATGGTGGGAGGTGATAAGGGTAGAAGTGGATGATGAGGGCAAAATGGAGTTGGATAGTGATCACAACTTGATTACAGTGACGATGAGGGCCAAAAACCTAGAGAAAAGGAAAGGAAGCTTCAAGGAGATTTGGGAACTCAATAAGGATGCCGACTGGGCGAAGTTCGAAGAAAAACTGAAACCAAAGCATGCAGCCGTACACAAGGGGGGTAGTGTCCAGAAGATGGCCGACGCCATAGTTGCGAGCCTAGTGGAGGCAGGGAAGGAAAGTGTAGGAAAGATTAGGGTGCCAACACGGGAACTTGGGTACAGAGTGAACGAAGAACTGAAAAGGGCCATAAAGGTTAGAAAAGCTAAATGTGCTGCATACAGGAGAAGTAGAAAACTTAAGGGGATGGAAAGCAATGAGGCCATGGTAGCAAAGGAAGAATACCAACAAGCACGAAATAAAGTAAACAAGATTAAAGACGACAACCGGAGAGTGCGAAATAGCAGTCTTATTAGGACGATAAGAACGACAGGGGGGTCGAGTTCGAGCGTATTTTGGAAATGGGTGAACAAACGTAACAAAGGGAATAACCAACAGAGCATTAAAGTAGATGGCAGAGTTACAGAAGAGCGAGATCAAATCGCATTAGAACTAGTCAAGCACTGGGAAAAGGTAAACGATAAGCGATGGGGCATGGGGAACCCACCGGAGTGTCCGAACAGGTCGAGGAAAATCTCTCGGACTTCGTGTGCAGCGAAATCAAAACTGAGGAGGTGCGAAGGGTGCTCTCAAAATTGAGGAATGGAAAAGCGGGAGGGGTGGACGAAATTCCTAACGAGTTTATCAAAAAAGGGGGAGAGGAACTCTTGGAAAGCCTAACTGCCTTATTCAATTTAGCCATAGAAAAACAAGAGGTCCCAAAGGAGGGGAGGGAAAGTAAAGTGACATTTATTCACAAAATGGGGGAAAAAGACGTCTTGGATAACTATCGAGGGATCTCTGTCAGCAGCAACATTGGAAAAGTCTTTTGTAAAGTCCTGTTTGGGAGATTAGAGGAGGTGATTGAGGAGAAGGGTTTTTTTGGGAGAAATCCAGAATGGCTTCAGGAAGGGAAGGAGAGTCACTGACCATCTTTTCACGCTATCCCAAATGATAGAATCCGCGAAAGCAAAAAAAGAAAAAGATGTTCATGGCCTTTTTGGATGTTAAAAAGGCATACGATAGAGTATGGAGGGAGGGTATGTGGCGCAAGCTGGAGGCTCTGGGCTTGGGG
This sequence comes from Pictodentalium vernedei, assembly GCA_031216915.1. Lineage (NCBI taxonomy): Eukaryota > Metazoa > Mollusca > Scaphopoda > Dentaliida > Dentaliidae > Pictodentalium > Pictodentalium vernedei. Next base: position 159,810,834 of record CM062296.1, read on the forward strand.
GAGCGAGTTTGTTGGGATTATGAAAGCATTATATAAAGATGTACAGAGTGAACTTAGCCTGGGTAACATTACAGCAAAACGTGTGCCTATGGAGATAGGCCTAAAACAGGGGTGTATCCTTTCGCCAATTCTTTTTGCATTGTACATCAAAGGTTTAGGAGATGAACTCCTGCATAGCGACGAGGGGGTTGCAGTTGGTGACTTGAAGATCCCAGGGCTATTTTTTGCAGACGATATGTTGCTAGTGCCAGAAAGCGAAGAGGGGTTAGAGAAGATGCTGGGAATTGTTGGGAAATATGGGAGCAAATGGAGACTCGAACTTGATGAAAGCAAGAGCAAAGTTATACCCGTGGGCCGCAAAGTGGACCCCACTCGAAGGTGGAGAGTGGGGGAGTTCTGCATTCCGGAAGGTAGCAGTAGACTTCTTAGTGTAGGAGAGACTAGTGACTATGAATACCTGGGGGTAAATATAAACATCACAGGAAGAGGCATTTACCGAAACCACACAAATAAATTGATTCTGAAGGGGAAGCGAATCCTTAACTAAATGAAACTTATATCGAGAAACAGTTTCAATAAGGTTTTCGTGGGGAAAACCATTTGGGAAATGGTGGGTCTGCCAAGTACAACATACGGTAGGAAGTTGTACCCCTAAACCAGACAGCTGTTAAGAGCTTGGAAATCCTGCAGAACGATGCAGGCCGATGGATAACATGCTCGAGTAATGCCACAGCACTAGACGCAATCAGGGGCGAGCTTGGGTGGATGAGGATCAAGGACAGGATAGACCTATTGAAACTCGGTTATCTTAATTATTTGGTAAATCTCCCCGATAGCCGATGGTGTAACGTATTGTTCCTGAGAACTTTCAACTCAAATATCAAGACGGGGTGGATGGTCCAAGTGAGGGAGCTAGTAGAAAACTACTCAATGGAGATCTCGGACCTTGACGTTGGGGCAAACCAGGGCAAAAAGATCGTCAGAGAAAGGGTCATGGAGGATTGTAACCGTAATTGGCGAGAGGGGGTCAAATCAAAGATATCCTTGGGTGGCCTGCGTGATAAAGAGAAGCCTGGTTTTGAAGAGTACCTTGATGGCACCTTTAGGGGGTCACTGTTGTTCAAGCTGAGGTCGCGGTCCCTGGAGCTGAGGGAAAAAATTGGGAAAAACAGTGAAAAGGAGTGCCAGATGTGTAACGTGGGCGTGGTGGAGACCCTGGAACACTTTCTTATAGAATGCCCAAAATACCAGTCTAAAAGAACAAGATTCATGGGGAGTATAATGGAGAAGTGGGATGGGAGAATGAAGGACTTGTGGTTAGGGGGCGACTCAAAGGAGAGAGTTAATATACTAATCGGAGAGATTGGGAAGAATGGGGCAAGGGATGTCATCAAGCAGTTCGTCTCCGAGTGTTGGGAGGAGAGAAGAAGCGCGGGAATAGGGGGAGGTAGTTGGTAGAACATGGGTAACCAACGCCTTCTCATACGAGAACCGCGGCAAATCAGCTGCCGGCCGAAGTGTTATTATTAATTAATGTGCTATTTTATTTTATTTTATTTTGGGGGGGGGGGGGGGGGCGGGAGGGGTACGTTATCAGCAGGACAACAGTAGTAGGGAATGTCGAAAATAGGCCTGTTCTGGTGGATCACTGGGTGATGCCTGGGTCGATGACGTCATCTTAATTAAAAAGTTACGTAAGGTAATTAACATGACGTCACTTAATGAATATTTTTTTTAATCACTTTAATAACTGTTGCTTAATTAATTTTAATTAATGACTGTTGCATAATTAATGTAATTAATGAGTGTAATTAGGGTTGATTATAATAATTAGTATATTAATAAATGAATTAATAATGTCGATTAGTACATATTTTTTTTTTAAAGTCATAATTTGGGATAGATATTATTAGATAAAAAAATAATATATTTAAAAATAATATATTTAAAAATAATATTGACGTACTGGACATATATATGAATGCTATCGACTGACCCTGACCTGGACACGTGCTAAGGTAAACACTGCATTGTGCCTGGGTGTAATTAAATCGATTTTTTTTTTCAAACGCGAACTACTATACAAGAGTGACAGATGTTGAAGCAATTAAATCTATTGTTCAAAAGTTATGGGCGTAATAAAAACCTCATTAAATTAGCGGTCAACACGCAACCTTCTTCCAGACTCTGAGATTCAAATTTTCAAACGCCATCGATTTTTTAACGGTCCGATTTCTACGTTTTTTGACTCATTCTCAAAAAAAATCACAAGAGAAATCGCCATGAGACTACTGTACACGGGGGAGAGGCTATACATAGCTGTACTTTATGCCCCAATACTTTCAAGAGATGAATTAATAGATCATCTGAAAACCCACCAAGAAGGTGCTTTGAACTGTCAATTTTGTGTTCCAATAGCAAATTCAACATAAAGAGATGTTCCAGTGGACGTTTTGTCTGAAATCCTATAGTAGGAAAGATACATTAGAAAAACATGGAGAAATGTCAAAACTCGATATTTAACTGCGCGACATGCGGGTTTCAGCTGATTCAACTTAACGCCCATAACTTTTGAACAATAGATTTAATTGCTTCAACATCTGTCACTCTCGTATAGTAGTTCGCGTTTGAAAAAAATCGATTTAATTACACCCAGACACAATGCAGTGTTTCCTTAGCACGTGTCCAGGTCAGGGTCAGTCGATAGCATTCATATATATGTCCAGTACATCAATATTATTTTTAAATACATTATTTTTTTATCTACTAATATCTATCCCAAATTATGACTTTAAAAAAAATATGTACTAATCGACATTATTAATTCATTTATTAATATACTGATTATTATAATCAACCCTAATTACACTCATTACTTACATTAATTACATTAATTATGCAACAGTCATTAATTAAAATTAATTAAGCAACAGTTATTAATTAAAGCGATTAAAAAAATATTCATTAAGTGACGTTAATTACCTTACGTAACATTTTAATTGAGATGACGTCACCTACCCCCGTCACCCCCCGTCACCCACGTCCGGCAAAACGGGGTCATCCAGACCCAACATAACTACTGACAACACAAGGCCGCGACACCCCCACCTAAAAGTTTAGGGTAAGGTCCGCCTCTAAATACAGTGATGCGTATATGTTCTGTACATTGCCACATGAGGATAGAGCAAAACAATTTGACAAACAAGCACAAATGCACGATTCCCAGACTGGATATGAAAAGCACTGTAACTAACCTAAATGTAGATGTACAGTTCAGGATTTGATCCAAGTTAGTTGGAAAAGGAGCCTTTGTCGTGGTCTTGAGGAAATTATTCATTTGGCCATCTAGATACAAAACCCACCTGGCAGTTTTTTTCAGTGAGAATGGGCATCAGTTTGTTAGAATTAACTATCAGAAAAACACTAGTTATGTGAACTGATAATGCTGTATAAGTTTAGGAGTAATAATGTTTTGTGCCAGAAACTGGGAATTTTATAGCGTGTATCCCATTGGGAATTGGGTCTTAATTTGGCCGCAACCACACGAAACTCTGATGTAGTGGGCATATCAATGCAGCACCATTCCCCAACATATCATTGAATGTTTTTCTTTTTTTTATTTTCTCTACCTCAACCATCACCTCATGTTAAGCTTTGGTTTGGATGATAAGGTTTGCTTATGGAAGGGAAACAATTAACCCTTTACATAACGCAGAGGAAAGACGGCACTTCTAAAATGTTTTCTATTATCACATAATATTTACACTTTCTGCCTTAAACAACAGAGCTCATAACCCCCATAGGAATGGCTCCAGTAAGCTCTTTACAGTTGAATATCATAATTACAGGCTATGTTTGTGTTGCAAAATTTGTACAAATAATGAAATCTAAATGGTTATTTATCTGCGCAGCAATAGTGATTTGATAAGTGTGTTAGAAAAATACTTTGGTTGAAAGACATTTGTCATAAATATTGTTTTCTAGTTATATCAAATACATATAAAAGAGTCAAGAGGTTGTCATTTCATGGTAATTTTCAACATTTTGTACAGGTGTTTTGGGGAAAACAAAATGTTTTTCTGAAAACATAATGTCAAGCAAGATGGTTGAGAAATACGGATAACTGTATCATAACACTGGGGTGGTGGTGTTCGTCGTCTGCTGGTCAGAGACTGGATCAGAATAACATATTCTGTCAGCACCAGAGCCTAATACCTGAACTTGCTGTTTACAATATTTACTGCTCGGGTCTCACACTATACATAAGAGGGCACAAGAGAAAGCCATTATGAAAAAATACTGGATATAGGTGGAAACTGAAGGTGGCTCAGGAATGCAGCATGATTTCAATCCAATCTGGAAAGGTGCCACTGTTAAATGGGTCTTTCTTGGGGATGGGATATGATCCTGCATCAAGTGCTGAGCGGGTCTATTACTGTTGCAGGCAATATTAATGTAATTTTTTTTAATTTTTAATTTTTTTTTTTTTTTTTTTGGGGGGGGGGGGTATGACGATATACTTTCGACAGGGTCGTCTCATGTCGGACACTTTCGAGGGTGGAAGAGGGCAGAATAGTTATATCACTTGTATGGCTAATATTTGCAGGGGAGGTAAACAGATTACTGATTAGTGTTGTACGCCATAGTTTTGAACTGCAAATAGCTCCCTGTGAAAAAATGGCTGGACCAGTGCACACAGTGCTCCTTCACAAATTCAAATTACATGCAGTTGGATTTATTTTTTTTTACAAAGTTAATACTCAACTGTTGTTCTCTAATGCACATAGAAAAATATCCTACAATGTCAGAATCATATTTTAAGTTTTTGTGGCAGGACGTTGACAGGGAGTTAAGGATTTTCAAAAGCATTTTTTGTGTGTAAATTCATTGTTTTCAATTTTTGTCACATTTTTGTAATCTATTAGGTAGGGAGCAATCATTCATATATTAAATAACCATTACTATTGAAAAGTATTGAACAAATGTCTTGTTTTCCACCTGTCCACTCAAATTACAATCTTCAGTTTAGAATCACCATAAAACATTCGTAGTGGAGATCATCATTGCTTAATCTCACTGAAAATCAATCAGACTCACGAGAGCAATGATAGGCATATTTCATAGGAAACAATACACAGAACGACACCCGCGTGAGTATAGGTTAATCGATACGGAACGAGTGCCAGTGCGGAAGGATGAAGAAGGGACCACAGGCCGCGCTTTTTATCCTTCCGCGATGGAACAAGTGCCATATCGATTAACCCATTCATTTGCGTGTGTCGTTATGTGTTTATTACACGCCTTCACGTATATAAAAACAATTATTAGAAGGACGCTCAGCAATTAATTTCACCACTCATCCCTTGAGTTCCAATGTGTTTTATGTGCCATGAGGCACATAGAACATATTGGAACTCTGGGAACGAACTATCAACAAAAAAAAAACCACATTTTATCGCCAACCAAATTTGCGAGGGGAACCCGTGTTACTATTCGTAGCTATCGATAGCGATTTAAATCGTAATTGCGGTGAACGGTATGTAGAAAATTCCAGTGGAATTTCACTTCTATTTAAAAATAGTCCGTCAACGTAGATGAAGATTTCATAGAACGGGCGTGTAACAAACCCTGGTATGGATTACAATGAAAAGCACTCAACCGTGACATAAACTTTGTTACAATAAATTTGTATAGATATAATATAAGCGGTCTTCTCAATTTCACGTGGACTGTTTGTCCATTTCACAAGTCATTAAGTATAACCCTTCTGCTCAAACTCATCTATTCACAATGATACTAACCTACAATACTGGCAATAAAGCCATGACATTTTAAATATTCTTAATGCAAATGAAATTTGATCTCACCTTACTGGAACCTAAACTCAATTTGATCTCGGAAGGTGGGGGTGGGGGTGGGGGGGGGGGGGGGGGGGGGGTAATCACCCAGAGTAGAACATTTAACACTGTCAATTTCAATATGTATAAAATATCTTCCACGATATCAGTTTTTGATATTGTAAATGCATCACTTTAAACTGGTAAAAGACATACAGTTAAAACTATAAGTCCTGTCGTGAAATGAGCACCAATAGCACGTCGATCTGCGCGTTAGAACCATAGTAACGCTATCTAATTCTGTACATATGGCCTGTGCACAAGCAATGTTTCAGCCAATGGACCACCGGGTAAGCCGGAAGTCCGTTGGCTGGAACATTGTCGGTGTTTACTATGAGTAACCAGGAGAACCTGCCGTGCTTTGGATGCCATTCGATATGGCAATTACGCGCAATTGCTACGCGCAATTAAGCCTAAATAAGCGCACAGTTCATGGAAGGACTTCTAGTTTTATCTGTAGGTGTTAAAATAGACAGTCCATTGACTTTTAACCAAAAATAGCTGCGAAGATAATTGTATGGCGAAAACAATGGAATACATGAGTTGTGAGGCCTTCAAACTACTGTACACGGTATTCGTAAGAGACCGTATTTAGTTCGCCAATCACGTTTGGAGTCGACACCTCAAGATACACATCGAATCCATCGAAAACGCACAGAGACGAGCCACGAAGCAAATTCCAGGACTATCAAATCTATCATATGTAAACCGATTGGAGAGACGTAAGTTACCAACTCTGGCATATAGACGATCTAGAAGTGATATGACTGAAATGTACAATATATTAACACTTTACCTAACCTGAAAAGCAGACGACACTCGCAAAAATAATTCTTGAATAACTATTTTTTTTCATTTATTGTCTCAAAAACATAGGTTATGACCCCTTGTTGGAACGAACTCGTTTCAACCAGGGGTCATAACCTATGTTTTTGAGACAAAAAATGAAAAAAATAATGAAAATTAATTTCGATTTTTGAGAATAGCGCTGACCGGCTTTGGCCGTTACGTTAGGTAAAGGGTTAACAGAAAAGTGTGATGACCAAGTTACCAATTTTTTTAACACTCCGAGGAGATTATAATACACGAGGCTACAACTTGAAACTATACAAAGAAAGATCAAGACTAGACATCAGGAGATACTCATTTATTTACACAATAATCAGTAAATACTTGGAACAACTTGCCATCAACAGTAGTAAATGCAACAACAGTCAAAGTATTTGAAGGACGGCTAGATAGGTGTTGGGACAAACAACCTCAGAAATACGACTACCAACAAGAGATAAACTTGACCGGGCAAGACCTAATTTAACCCGAATTAGATAAAAAACTGACAGAAGAAGACTCCACGGGGGACCTACAGTCAGAAGAGAATCTGTAAGTAACAATTTATATATTCCATTGGTAAACCATTAAGTCCCCCCCCCCCCCCCCCCCACACACACACGCCCCTGATGATGCTGGACAGCTGTTTGGCAACAATCCAATAATCATTCGCGGACACATCTTTCCGGAAACCAAACCCATCGTGGTTTCCAGTAAGAGGAAGCCACCGAAGACAGAAAACCTGACACTACAGTTTTCACGAAATACAGTAAATATGACTTTTCAACACTGATTCAGATATGTATGCCGCATGTCGAATCCACAGTCGTGGATGGCACAATCTCAATGAAAGCCAAGGGCACTGATAGAAAGATAAATGCTCAGTGAAGCCATGCCAAACTTGGATTACACCGAGCAGCAGCCAATGTCACTGGAATCCAAGAGCACCAATAAAAGATAATTAATCTGTGAAGCCAAGTCTAGCTTGAATTATACTGGGAAGCAGCCAACCATGACGTAACCAAATACACTAATGGGAGAAGGGATACCCACATCCAAACCCATTACAACTTCTAAAGTGAGGAAATCATCAATAGTGGAACAATTGACACTGCCAATGTTAACAAATATAATAAATACATCTGTTCAGATTCTATTTTAGAAATTACATTGTTTCAAACACGCTGTAAGGGAATGTTGAATTGGCTGCCTACCACACTGGACTCAATCAAGAAATAAGCTATTGTCGTTGTAAAATCGGCCGTTCCTGCTTACAGACAACCTTCCTAGAAACCTACTACAGTAGGACGATAGTTTCAAAACAAATTATGCAAAATGAAACATAGAATGAACATTCACAAACTCAAAATCAAATCAATTGGTTGATACAAATGTTCTTAATGAGGGACAGTTGGTTGTAATAGTTTTTTTTTCAAACTTTGTTGCCATAGTTCACTGTAGTTGAACATTCAAATGTCAGTTGTCAATATTACTAAAAACCAGAAATGACACATATGATACCAAATGAAATAATTTGGCTAGTTTTGTTCTTATTTGTTTATCAATGAAATCGTTTTGTGAATTTGACAAGAATATTGAACCATCTTCAACAGAATTATGAGGTATAATTACTGCAAAATCCTCACGTTGCACATTCTTTATTTTTCATTGATGAAATCACTTGTGCCTCCATACCTTTTGCTCAGACCTTTGTGGCCTTGACCCCTGCTGGACTCTCTTGGTATCACGGAACTAAATATTTTCCCATAGGCGACCATTATAACGTACAGACAAAACAAAATATGATCGCATCACTTTAATTTTGACATTCAAATATCTTTGTTAAGTATAGCCCTTCAGACAACTTTTTCTGACCCCAAAACAGGGGGTCATGCAACAAATAAGAGAGAAAAATTGACCGCAAGGGAAGTACCGGTCACGTGCACATAGTTTTCAAGGAATTCCCTACAAATACACACCAAATGTAAATTATATTTTTTAGGTCCAAGCGTCATCTAATCACCCTCTTTTTATCGGGAATATTCATCAATAATGCAAGATGTCAATAGAATGCTTTAAACGTTTATTGAAACTATTTATTTTCGCATTTCCTATTTGTTTTTAGAGATTGCATCACTTCCGAGTGCAACATTTCAAGGCAGATATTTCTAATTCAAATATTTAGTTCAGTGATACTTACAATCATCCCCAACCCTACAAAAGAGACATTTTACCACTTTTATGAGACAAAAGAATAATTTCTGCATTATAATCCAACTTTGGGCTTCTCCTGAGTCAAAAACATGGGAAATGTGCTCTTTTAAGAAAACGTGTCAAACTGTGTGAAATGAGCTTAAAAACTGGTATTGCCTCCAAAAGATTTTTCTTCCCCGTTACCAAATAAATTAGCTGAGAGGGATGAGAATTTATAGCTTTCTTTAAAAACTTCCCTGATCCCAAAATAAAACTAAAATATGCATCAGCACACAATATTTTTGGAAAAAAATCTGTCTCATTTTACCATACCGCAAGCAAAACAGTGCCCCAACCCCAACGAAACAATATGCATGTCAATTTTCTTTCAAAAATTGGGGCTGCAGCTTTATATTTCACCAATATAAAAGGACTCTGCCATTTTATCCTAAGAGATGATGTAAAATTTTCTTCTACCTACTCATGTGGTAAAATATAGCCCTGAACAGGACCCCCCGGTATGCCCCTTTTCATCAAAATCTATGACATAATTCAGAACTTAATTAATATTGACCCAAAACAACTCCTCTGATATTAAATTCCTATTTGTGATGGATTTTAAATCACATGCTGGCTTCTGAAGACATTTCACCTTGTGTTTGATGAATATTTTGCAATTTCTGTGAAAGAAAGCATCTGTTTTCTCAGTTAAGGCACCCAGAGTCATTGGTATGGCACTGACAAAACATAAAACAGTGTTTTTTTCCAAAGGAAAGACCAATACCTGCTACTGTGGTAACTCATAACAATGTCAAATGCCTAAAACCTTGAAATATTGATTCTGTAGTGTTATGCTTGTGCTTCAAGTACCCATCAGTGCATTTTCACATCTTTTGTTTCCCACAGACACCCATTCTGACAAAAGGGTGAAATTGTAGAAAATATGTGTCCAAAGAGGACGAATCTGGGATTTTCAACAAGAATATAGTGGTCTTTGGTGTTCAATGTATTTATGTGTGTGGGTGGGGGGCGTGGGGGGGGGGGTGAAAGATAGTCAGCTGCCAATTATTGAAAATGCAGACACAGGTAAATGAAAAAAACAAAGAAACAACTTGTCTGATGAAGAGACAGACAGATAGACAGACAGGAGAGAGACAGATAGAATTTCAGTCACACATTTAGGAAGTCTACCTTAGAGTACTGAAAGACATACAATGAAAAATATTGTGGTGAAGCCAGGACAAGATAGTCAAACAGAAAAATAATTCAGTGGACCATGAATGCTGCAGTCTCAAAGTAAATTATAAGAAACTGAAAGTTATGATATATTAACTTCAGCCTCTAAAACTGTGTTGTACAGTCTCTCCAAATGTTTATCACCAGCAGAAGGATTTGGTATGAATGGGAGGGGGGCATGGTTCAAGGAGAGAGCAATATTTTACAACTGTCACTGTAAATGTTTGCTGTATCATGGGAACTATGGCAGCACTTGTACCAGACTACTATATTGGTAGCTATGTACAAATGTCATTCATTCACATTTGTCATTTTATTATGTTATTCTTCTACTGTAGCCCCTCCCCTCCCCAACTTTGTTTTCCAAAATACTCTTTCAATGAAGGACTTGCTTTCTGACATTTTAAAGAACATAATTTAGAAGAGAAAAACTTCTGAATACCAGTGAATAGCAGTGCAGTATAGGTTGTTTGGCTGTGTGTTTGAATGGTGATTTGGGAGGGGGTTGAATGTTGGAATCACTCCTCCCCTAGTTCCATGAAGGGGAACGATAGTTTAAATAAATGTGTTAATAGGGTAAAGTAGGGCGTTAGTTAGCAGCTGCCAAAGGTTATAGTGTGCTCCTGGGCAGTACACTTGCTCAAGATGTGAATTTGCTTGCATTAACAGCCTTAGTTTTGGCAATGTATAGCCTTTGTTACTGACTGTGACAAACATGCAACTTTTCAAAACAATAAAACAGTTCTCTGGGGTGTGTGGTCCCCCAATGAACATCTCATTGTGAAATAATCCCCCCAATAATAACTGAATCTGGTTTGGAAGCAAAAAAACATATTTCCGATAGGTGTCACGGAACTGAATATTTTGCCATAGGCGATTATTATAACGTTTCAGGCAAAAAAAAAAAATATGATCGCATCACTTTAATTTTGACATTCAAATATCTCTGTCAAGTATAGCCCTTCAGACAACTTTTTCTTACCCCAAAACAGGAGGTTATGCAACAAATAAGAGGGGAAATTTGACAGCAAGGGAAGTACCGGTCACGTGCACATATTTTTCAGGGAATTCCCTACAAATACACACCAAATGTAAATTGTATATTTTTTTAGATCCAGAAGTCATCAAATCACCCTCATGTTTATCAGGAATATTCATCAATAATGCAAGATGCCAATAGAATGATTTAAACGTTTATTGAAACAATTTATTTTCGCATTTCCTGTTTATTTTTAGAGATTGCATCATTTCCGTCAACATTTTAGGCCGGTATTCCTAATTCAAATATTTAGTTCAGTGATACCTCTTCACCAACACAAAAACCAGAGCAACGCTAACCCCTCTCACACCCCGGTTGCGTTGAAAATGTCATCCAACTCGACTCCCCAATATTAAAATGTTTCCGCCGCCTCCGAAGAAAGTTGTCAATACTATTTTCTTTTCTCGACTCGTGTGTAACTCCAGTCGGCCAACTTGTTTCCCAAACACCGATGTCCCCATCTTTTCACTCGTAAGACCGACTTTTCGGCCCAAGGCATAATTTCGCCCCAATTTTGGCTTATTATAAGAGGTATATACACGGGGCATTGATGATAAAATAATAACTGCAGTCTGCAGCCAGTTTGCTGCAGACTTCAGTTATTATTTTATCCTCCCTGTATATTGATATTGGACTGACCCATCTCACTGAAAGTGTACACAAAGGCGATATCATTCCAGGAAACGAGGGTTCAAAGGGTTAAGTACCTTCAGATACATCTACTGGAATATACTGCACTATGTCGCTAACTTTTGTTGTCATTACATTCAGAAGTTTTCGCGTCTTCACGCCATTTCCACTTCCCATATCGACCAAAATCCATGGTGGTGGGACTCTTCCGACAATTTCCTGAAAAAAGATTATCACATTCACAAATGACTAAATAAGAAACGCAAGTCTGTGGTAAATATTTCAAATGTGTTATGGATGATTATTCCATTGTCCGGATTTTGATGTTATTTTTTCATTACTGATTAAATCTTGACAAGTTTTGTTGTCTTTATACAGACGGCGTTTGACTGGATAACGTGCAAACGTGAGTACCCTACGCCATTTCCTGATCAAAATCAATAGCGGGTTTGCCCACTCCGGGCTTCAGTCGCTGCTCTAACTGTCCTTACCATTGACCCCATCAGGTTGTTTATGGTCCTTTTTGGGATGTTATTCCACTCCTGAAGAAGGGCCTGTGTGAGCTGAGCGACGTTGTTTGGCACCCTGGGGCGCTTCCTGGCCCTGCTGTCCAGCTCTTCTCACAAATGCTCGATCGGGGACAAATCGGGACTTAAAGGTGTCCAATCGAGAAATGTGACATTGATTTGGTTGACGAAGTCACAACAAACCCTAGGAAGTGCGGCCTCGCATTATCCTGCTGCAACGAAAGATTACGCGCATGGATAAGTGGAAGGACGTGAGGCGTGAGGACCTGATTCCGATATCTTACGGCTTTAAGATTGCCCTGGATGACCACGAGAGGTGTTTTCACGCAACGAGAAATATCCGAACCAAAACAGACCCTCCCCAGAATCTGTCGCTTTCCTTAACGCACGCATCAGACTATCCCTCACCTCGACGTCGATAGCAACCTTGTCGTACATCTGACCTGTAAACCGTGAACCGAGACTCTTCAGTGAATCACACACGTCTCCAGTGAGCCAAGTAAAACAGATTCGGTGTAGCCATTACAATCGACGTTGACGTCGCCTAGATTTAAGATGCGGACCAACGTAGGGACGTCGTGGCCTTAAATTGATCTCCCGCAACCAATTCCTATCTATTTTTGGACACACTCGACGACCATGAGTGCCTACAATCTGATTCGTCGTCTCAGTCGCCGTCTGAAAATCTATCGGCGTAACGCGCGGACGTCCACCACTGAGGCGAGCAGGCAATCTTCCTGTGGTTTTGAGACGTCCAACTAAATGAGCTATCGTTGACTCATGGACTCCAAATTTACCGGGAACGAGACGTTGCGATTGGCCCTGCATGATTAGGGCAATAGCCCTACCACTATCAACTTGGGACATTCGCGGCATTTTGGTTTTACCTTGAGCTGAAATGTAATGTTGTGCAATTGATGTGAACTGTCCAAAACTTCGATTTGGCATGGTCTTCAAGCCCATAGCACGTGGGAGAGACCCAAATGCACGCTTTGTCTAAAAATCTGCTGAAAGCATGTAGCTTCGCACGTGATTGACTGAATTTTAACCAAAAACTCTTTAGACAGTACACTAAGGTAGCTATGTGTCAAATTTTACTAATTTGGTCTACGGATAAAAAAAATTTATTACCAAAACTGAACTTTCTTTTTTCCGTCAGTCAGTATATTATATAATTCTCAGAGTGCATCAAAAAAAGGCCCCCTCGGCGAACTGACACTATCAAGGCACGATATTTAATTTCGAGTCCATAACTCCATATATAAATGAATAGTGACAGGACGATGCAATAAATAGCAAATTGAATATTTTTAAAATGGAGTGCGGTAGCTTAGTTGTTAGGGTACTGAACTTCAAACCGAAAGACCTACGGGGCGATCCCTTCCAGTCCAGAGGTAACTACATTTTGTCCACGGAAAAGACAGCTAATACCGATTGCCCACGCGGGGCACGTTGGCGTCGTGTGCTTTCACCTTCAAACAATGCCAACCCTGCTTGCGCGGAGTGGGTACGCTGGGGAGTCTGACAGTTGCGCAACCCTGGTCGGTGATTCTCTCCCGTTCCCCCGGCTTCCTTAACCAGTAAAACTATCCGACACGAGGGGATTCTAGCTGTAGTTTAAACCCAATGAGATAAAACAAACAACGCGTTTCATTTGGTAATGATTATAATTCTATCTTGGGATGCGAGCATCATATAACTCCGTCTCACATTCCTTATCTCAACAGAGTTGGCGGCGGAATCCAGAGGCTTGTGCCCCTTCACACTTTTTTCTACGGACATACCTCACGATTATATACATTAGAGCACTCAACTGTGTCATTATAAAGCATTCCTATAATTATATCATGCAAAGAAGTTGAAATTATATATTGCAATTGTAAGCCCTGTATCTTTAGCCTCAGTTTTGCAATACTTTCTTTCACCTAGCGAAAAAATATCGTTCACGTATTACAGCAAGCGCACATAGAAACTATTGTCTTTAGATTTTCAATTTTCGGTCTTTCCAAATAAAAGTCAGGTATTTTTTTTATTATTTCTAATTAAAGTCACATTCTTCGTTTTGACGGCATTTTACGTCTTCACATCCCCCAAATTCGTCTGATCTTCGTGAATTTGTAGTATTTTTTTAGAAATTTCTCCTATCCAGCCTCCCATTCCATTTAAAGAAATGTCAGTGCATCAGGTGGCCCAACTAACCTGTGACGTCATAATTTTAGTATTTTGTAAAAATGTGATTAAAAAAAACCCAATATTTTAATTTAATTTTTACTTAACTTCGTTTTACGTTTCCACATCTAGTCTCCCATTTAACTGGTTGAGGGATATATTTTTTGTGGTCTGAATTTGTTCATCAAAATTTGTTTTATTACAAATCAGTAAAGAGTGTTCATAGGCACTCCTAAATAATTTGTGATGAAACAAATTGATATAAACAAAATATTATTTGCGTTTAACTGAATATGAAAAATGAGCAAGGAAGATGTCGACTATTTCTCTGGTATCTTCATTTTTTTGAAAGCCCTGATAGTGGCTTCTAGCCCTCAACCAGTTAAAGAAATCCCATTGCATAAATTTGGAAGCAAGTAAAATGTTTGTTTCTTTAGTTCAAGGGACACTGCCTTACAACCCATTCACTGTGCTACCCCTTTCATGCTGATTACCTGGCATTGGTATCCACTGTAATATGTAAACTAACCACTGGAAAATATAACCACTGGGATATGAAATCATTATGGTATGGAAACGCTATGGTATGTGTTTCAATATGCCTAAATCATGGTATTTAAAGAAACAGAACACGTGCGAAGAAATAAATATTCTATTTACTAGATTACGCAATATAGACGATTTGAACATGAAATGAAAACGAAACATAATATTGTAACAACTTCCTTGTTTTGAGACTGAAAGTTGTTCATGTGTTACATATTTTACAACTATAATATAACGGTCCTGATCAACGGTCAATTTCATAAATAACTTGGTGCAGATTATTTTAAGCACTAAATCTTGCGGATTTTCTAATAACTCTATCACTCCAAGTCTCCCCTGTTTGCTGAGTATCAAGAGTAGCATTGCTATCCCCTAAGTCACTGTCTTGTCCATTGGAGCTAACTAACTTTTGGCCCTAAACCACTCAAATCAGGAATGACATTTGTCAATCTAGAACGCACAGTTTGGTTTCTATTTGCGTTTGTGAAGACTCTGAGTCACTTTTTTGGTCATAATGTTCATCAACACTAAACGTTTTGTCGCGTTTTCTCAAATGTCACTCTGGAAGAACTACGTTCCATTGAATCGATTCTGTCCCGACTTTTTTTTCCAGTTCACTTCCTTAGAATTACGCCATTGCGCTACCTATCATTATATTTAATGTGACGTCGTAGTCCTGTTGCTGCTAAAACCTATCGCGGAGAAAACCTTTTCTGCCAGCAGTCAGCGAAAATGGTAAGAAGATATTTAGCGGATATTAAATTATTCCTGTTCGGGCTACCAATGTCCCGTTTTCTTTGCAAAAATATCGATTGCTGCTGTAATATCTTTATTTTATGGTCAACGGGGAAAAACATTTGTGCAAACTTTTGGCAGTTGCTTCATGAATACTTCGGTGTCATAGAAACGGAAATAACCCAAAAATACCCAATAAAGTGACACCAAGTGTAAGCACCAGTTCACTAAAAGCAGGCGTCCGGTTCACACCGCTTTAAAAATTACCGGCTCCAGTTCACTTATCTACACAGATCGAGCCCAATCAATCCGTCGTTTTTTGCGTACTAAGTGGCAAAATTGGTAATGACGGGGGAAATACCAAGGCGTTGGTGCTTTTATATGTACAGCCAGACTGCAAACGTCAAGAAAACTCTAAAATGATGTGAAGCTAAAGCCACAAGGTCAAAGTTGCTGGAGGAATGGATGCTCAACTATCAGGTATCCCAGTCAGACATACAAATCATGTTTGTTAAAACACAACCTAGAACAACCTTGCGCTATTATTTACAAGTTTTGGCTGTAGCATGATCATCAATGAAGATGTACAAACATATCTCCAGCTTGTCTAGTGCGGTGAAACACTTGTACATAGGGATAGTCATGTATAGCTGCCGAACAAAATCTGATGATTTTGTTACCGTCAGATCTATATGCCCATTTGTCCGTGGCATAATGGGGTACACTACTATCACACCCCATGTAGCTAGATGTTGGAATTTAAAACTGAATTACGAATAAAGAATCAAATAGGTCTCCCATTTCATGGCTACTTATATCGTCGGCTGAGTGCTAGAATGTTCTATGTCCCATAGGGGACAGAGTACTCCCACAGGGGACAGAGTACTCCCATAGGGGACATAAAACATTCTAGCACTCAGGCGACGATATGCAAAAATCGACATAAATCACACTTTTTTCGGTAGGATTTGATGGTTATATTATAATATTATAACGTTTCTTTTCATGTTCTATCGGTCGATAGTACCTGAGTTGCTGAAGGTTTTATTTCAGAAATCACACAAACTCAGGTACTATCGACCGATAGAACATGAAAAGAAACGTTCTAATTATTTTAGTATGCCGAATAAAAGTACGTTCATTGTTAAAATGTTAAGCGTTAACTGCAGCATGCCATCAGTCTTGTAACAACAATGTAGTCGAATCCAAAAACATGACGTCATTTCGAACGAATGACGTCTCTTCGAAAATGACTTGTCACAAGTGGCGTCGCTTTGGGAATTTCTATATCAACAAATGCCAGTGTTTACAGCTGTTCGTGTTATAATTCATTGTTAATGCTTGTGTAATAAGTGGTATAAATTAATGGAATATAAATTCATGTTTCTCGGACGACGGCAGTTGATATAATTAAGCGGAGTGAAACAATTTATTTTGAACTTGAGGCGGAGGTTCAGTGAGGACGGTGATTTCTAAACTTGTGGAAATATAATTGATTGAGGTCATTACTCATATTCAGGATTCACTGAGGTGGTGAACAACACGTGAGTTTTTAATATTTCTAATTCTTTTGAATTCATTGTTTGCAGTTACAATTGAAAACACACCCACTGAATATGCCCATTTGTTGGTAAGTTTGTGTCTACCGGTGACGAAAAAAGTCAAACGAACACGAAGCCAGCGTTTGGTGTTGAGAAATTCCAATCGACGCTGATCAATGGGAGTGGAGCTTACATTTTCTTCGTTCTCTTGTCTCCAGGGAAAAACCTTCCGATAGTACCCGTGTTTTGCCCCAAAACTCCAGTACTATGACTTTTAGAAGGTGTCGAATTAACCAATCACGGCTGATGTTACAAACGTGAGGCATAATAAAGTATATTGGTTATCGCGTTTTGTTTACGTTTGTTGCGTTTTTGGTTTACGTGGTTTAGTAGTAAGGCTGTTGCCTGTACCAAAGTTCTCGGATCATGCTGAAACTTCACTGTCGATACCAGTTTAGGTTATTCAACATTACCAGTTAGTACCTGGGTTCATTTACAATATCCTATAAAATAAAATCGCAGTTGTTGGAAATTTTAATCCAAATTAACTAATTTTACTGATCACCACTAACTCCCTCGTGGTAAATGCAGCATGAAGGAAGTAATGGTCAGTAAAATATATGATTTTAGGGATTTTAGGTTAAAACTGACAACAATTA
This sequence comes from Pictodentalium vernedei, assembly GCA_031216915.1. Classification (NCBI taxonomy): domain Eukaryota; kingdom Metazoa; phylum Mollusca; class Scaphopoda; order Dentaliida; family Dentaliidae; genus Pictodentalium; species Pictodentalium vernedei. Next base: position 159,828,834 of record CM062296.1, read on the forward strand.
TGAATCAAATGTTAACATTTTTTATGCTAACATTGATTTGGGGTTTTGTCAGACCGTTTTGGAAGCTTTCAGTTTTTATTCAATATTCTTTCTGAACAGCAGCCAACCAGCCACTGGTACCCACATCATGTACATATTTTGGTTAAATGCGCCCGATAAAAAAGACCTAGAGAACCGATCAGACAGTAGTGATCTTTGGTGAACTCGGTCTTTTTTCGGAATATTTATCTCATCTGATTTTATCAGGAAACTGGACTTTGTAGATGTCAACTATTTTGGATAATACAGACTACGAATATAACTTGTCGCAGGCGTTATATTTTTCGGCATAAAGTGTTTTATTGGGGTAGAATCAGAGAGTGAAAATCTGAAGCCACGGCCCAAATCCGCCAACAGGATTTGTACACAAAATGTTATTGTCAGTTTAAAGCGCCGGGTCCGGTAAAATTATCGTCTTAGCTTTGTTTTTCATAGTTCCTATGGTTAGTTGCGGTAAGAATCCACGATTAAATCAAATTCAGAATTGAACCGGAAGACGTCAGTATGCAACTAGAGAAAATGTCGGAAGAGAATCGATGCAATGGAACGTAGTTCCTCCCCAATGAATGTGCACGATTGCGAACAAATAAATGAGAACCACTGGCAACCTGCAATAATCTCTTACCAACGCATCTTGACACAGTGCCATTCTCCCAGACCTTGTGCTTCCCAAGGGGCTTTATCTGCACAACATCTTCCTCTTCCAACGGTTGAAGGGATCTGGTAAGATTAGTTAAAGCAGAACGGTCCCTTTTTTTACCTTATCCCACACTAACGTGTTAGTACGTTTGGAAAAACTTGAGACTGGAGTCATTGTGATGACATGGGTAACATTGTCGTTGGTCTCCTGTTCATAAATAACTGGATATGACTGAGTCCTTCATTCTGAATGGGCGTATAACGATAATCAAGAAGTGAAATATGCTGATTAAAACCAGAGTCCTTAGCCTTACGAAGCAGCCGTTTAGCAGTCTCAACTGCTGACTCTGCCTGTCATTAGATTTAGGAATAGAAGGGCGAGATGTTTGCATACTCCCATTTAACCCTTCGACCCCGAGAGCCAGTATGATACATCATACTTTCAATAAATTGAATGGCTGTTAAATGACTGTGTGGAGAAGACAAATCAACATTGTCATCGTGCAGTCTTAGCCTTCATCCTACCGAGTGGGGGTCTAGCAGTGTTTACAGTGTCGAAATTATGAACATATCCGGCTTGGATTTTGTGATTTGTGTGTGAATCTTTATGTATGTTGTTGCTGGTTTGTCACCTAGCTATCGGCATCTTAGGCGTAATTGAGATATAAATTTTTGGGGGATCCAACTGGACCCTAGCTAGGAGGCTGAACACGGCCACATATATGATAATAGTTTTTGTTTGTTGGCTGTAAATGATAGCCGCAAAGACTATAAACGCGCAAAATACCACTGCTGATGTTTTAAAGACCATATTTGAGGACCAAGGAGAATCAGAAGTGGACGATTCTGACATCTCATACATAGATTCTGACCAATCCAGAAACAATTGAAACAACACTAGACAACCAAACTTATGGAAACCAGCTCTCCAATCAACCCTCAAAACCAAACACTGTGAATCGGGATCCTCTGGTAAGTAAGTAACAAGAAAGGGGGAGAACTGGAGCAAATGATAGTGGGTAGATGTAGCCGTGGAAGGGATCGCACCCATTTGAATCAGCAACAATATAATGAACAGATCGCTTACATTTCCTTTATATGGAGGAATAGAACAGTTTGGGGTAGAAATGGATGACGGTTTCTGGTTATGATAAGACAACAGCTAGGTATAAAGCTGAGTTCTCACTTTCACGGTTCGAGGTGCCGGAAGTCCACGGTTTTAATCCGTGATTATCCCTGGTAAAACCGTACCGGGCCCGTAGAAATGGCCGTGGTGTTCCGGGATAAACCCTCGCGCTTCCGCCGCCTTGTCTTTTCCGTGGAGCGATTTTCAAAATGTGTGAAAATTTCATTTTTCCGTCACCAACCGCAAGTGACCGTAGAAAAACGTAAACACTCGGGCACAACCGTAGCATATCCGTAGCCGATCCGGCATTAACCTGGGGCAGAAATGGGGTCCCTATTGACCATGTAAAACGCCGGATAGACCACAGATATGCTACGGCTGTGTCCCGGTGTCTTCGGTTATGTTAACGTGACATGACCGTGACATAACCCTGGAGACCCTAGAAGAACCATTGCAGAACCGTAACCTATCCGTATCACGTAGGGTGACCGTGAATAACCGGGACAAACCGTAGGACAACCGTGGATTATCAGTAGCGCTTCTGTGGGTGCCGTAGCATAACCGTAGGAAAACTGTCACATAACCGTAGAAATTCTTGGCGAATCCTTGGTACTTCCTTAGCACGACCTTAGTACATCCTTAGTGTTTCCGTAGCCACACCCTAGTGCCACCGGGCCGTAGCCAAACCCTAGTGCCACCGTAGAAATTGTCTACCGTGGCCAAAACACGCAGGTTTTACCACGGTTCAAATCCGTAGCAATCCGGGGCCCAAACCGTGAAAATGAGAACCCCGTATAACACTAATGCTGTAGACTTGCATCGCCCCAGTCATGATGCATCGTATATGGTATAGTTAATGTTTAATCAATAAGAACAGAGATTACCGTGCGCGTCTCAAACACCCTTTCTATGCCCATATGTGATATGTGGAGTCTGGTTTTCATTTTCATTCTCAAACTATGTGAAAAAAAATAACAGGCAAATGGGACCTAACTGACCAGCCTTTAAGAATTGTGGACTTCGTCAATTACAATTGTTCATCGCGTTCGGTCTCTTTTTTGTAACTGACTCAAACATTGTTCCGTCACTGATTTCATGATGTTAACGTGTTCAAATTTCTTGCTTATGCTGTCTTTAAAATAGCTTTCATGCGGTTCATATGATCCTAATAACAAATCAGCAACATATATGGCCTCCCCAGGTCTAATCACAATGTTGGCATCATAGATGAGAATTCCAATCAACATAATTTGTGGATGACGTGGGGCTCTGTACATAGGTTTCGATGACACCGTTTCAAGTGGCTTGCGGTCAGGGGAGAACTAAAACAAACTAAAAAAGGTCGACCGTTTGCGTACTTACGAACGCGATCTATGTCCTCAACAACAGCCAGTCGTTCCTTTTCAATTTGAGTATAATTTTACTCGGTGGATGTTAGTGTTCGGCTCACAAACGTGACAGGTTTTTCATCCTGTAGTAGTGAAAATGCAATACCAGTGAAGCAGAAGACACTCTGTAGTACAAGTTCCTGGACTGGTTCAAAGTACTGAAGTTCTGGAGCTGATGTTATCAGACAGTTGGTGGTCCCAAACGCATCACTCTGTGCACTTGTACACTTGAAATCCACCCCTTCTTTCGACAAACTACGGATAGGTTCATGTATCTGCGATAGCCAAGGAAGAGGCGGGTTTTAGTAGTTAACAAAACCCTAGTGTCGTTGAACTTCCTCAGCCTTTTGTGGGGCTTTCATTTTCATTACTGCTGACATTTTATTGGGATCAGATTTTAAACTTCAGTCAGTGATGATGTACCCCATGGAAGGTACCTCGTGATACTTGATATTGAGTTCAGATTGGTTCAGTGCGATACAGAAAACCCTTGAAATTACTATCACGATCATTATTTGCCTGATCCAATGTATCTCCCTGACCCAATAATAGCACAGAATCTGCTATGCAGCGTACATCATCCAAGCCTCGGCGTTAAAGCGGGCTTGACGTCTGGGTGTACATCCAAATGTACAGTTCATGTTGGGTTTCAAATTTACTTCAAACACATCAGAGAATCCATTAAGTTGGTTTTCACGTCTTACTGCGTGCACATGCTTCAAATTATATTAATTAATTGTACACCAGCCAAAAGTCCCATTTGGTTTAGAGAAATGATTCTTTTCAAGACAAACATTACAGAATTTCGCCAGGCGACAACACAATATGCATGTCTTTTCAGTTGTGTTTTCCCAGTTTCTGTACATTAAAATCTGTTGACTTAAACATCAAGCAAAATCAGCTGGGTTGAGTGAACACCAACCCAATTGGTTCCTATTTACTCAACCCAGTTGTTCTGGGTTTATGTTTTAAACCAACTGCTTTTGGAGTGTATGCTCCACTTTATTAACAGTATGTTCATAGGTCTCATTAATTTCACTAACTGTCAAACTTAATAATCTCTGTGACCCTCCTTCCATTTTCTCCCTCACAGAACTCAAATCCATTGTAAATTGCCATGGTCTTTGCTTCAATACTATGCAGGAGCATAGCAGCTGCCTAATCATGACTTTGCTTATTCATACGACATATGATAAGATACATGTACTTAGACCACATTTTCAACGAAGGAGAAGGCGCAATATTGGAGATATATGTATTACGTTGATTTGTTTCCGTTTCCGTCATGTTACCATCACATATGTGAATAGATGAAAATTTACAAGAACGTCGATTTTTTTTTCTTCAGCGGAAATTTCACTACGGAAAACGTAGTAAGCAAAAGAAGGCATGAGCAATTCTAAATTACTCCACAAGCTGCAACCATTTTTCAGTAGGCGAAATCATAGTATTTAAAGAAACAGAACGTGAACGAAGACATAAACTTTCTATTATCTGGATCATGCAATAACGAGAAACTGAACGAAAACGAACGGAAACAAGATATTACAACAGTATATAACCACTAGAGTATAATCCACCGGCATATGTATTAACTGGAACGTTTAACCCATTGATGTAACAATATGTAACAACCACGATATGTAGAATGGGTAACCACCATGACAGGTAACTACTGGGGCAAGTAAATATAAGGGTTTGTGAAGGCTAGGTGTAAACAGTACAATGGGTAAACGCTCTATGTAAACACCTGGATATGTAACCATAGGGAACATGGTAATAGTCAGAACGCGTTGTGTGTTTGAATCGGTGGGTGTTTTACACAACTCGTTGGAATGGCGTCGTCATTCTTCGCGAGAGCCGTTGGCTCAAAATGCATCCATTTTCTCTGCAATATTCAGCAATGATTAAATTTCATTACATTGCTCGAAGGTTTTTTAAAATAAAAATTTTTCTCAAGGCTGCTCAGTTTTGGAGTGTGCATCGCGGGTATCTCTAATTCAAATATTCAGTACTGCCATGCCCATAATCAATCCCAACCCTACTAAAAATACAGTTTTCCTATTTCATATGATAAAAGAAACAATTCTGTATTAAAATGCACCGTTTGGCCTCTACTCAGTCAGGTAACACAGAAAATATGTTATTTTAAAGTAACCTGTCCAGACTGCGGGCAATGGGCCTAGAAAAGGTGTTTCCTCCAGTATTCCTTTCTACTCTGTAACGCAAGGAGTAAGCTGGAATGGATAAAAGCTCACAACGTCCATTAGAAACAACTCTAATACCAACCTAAAAGTAAATATCTTCACAAGCACACAGTACTTTCTTGAAAAACTGCTTTATTTACCCGCGTGCCAAGAAAGTAGTGTTTCAAACCCCTCGAAACAACGACAATCTCCAATTTATATCTTAAAAATTGGAATTGCAGCTGTATGATTCACTAATATAAAGTGGCTCCATGATCCATGTTATCATAACAATTAGTGTAAAATTTTCCTCCACCCACAGACACGGTAAAACATAGATCTGTATGCCTCGTTTCATTAGAAACTATAATATAATTCATCGTTCAAATAATGTTTACACAAAACAAAATTCTTGTGATATTACATTTCTTATCTGTGATCGTTTTTCAAATCACATCCTGGCTTCTGAAAACATTTCACATTGTGTTTGGCGAATAGTCTGCAATGTTAGTAGAAAATAACTTCGACTTTTTAAGGCACCTAGACGCATCGATATGACAACGACAAAACAGAAAAACACGAAGAATGGTGGCCAAGTCGATAGGTGCTCTGCTCTTTTATGCCAGAGGTCCCGGGATCGATCCTCAGTCGGGGAAACTTCTCCCGAACACTCTCCTTCAGCATCAATTGAGGGGTTGATGCTGTCATAGCGTACCGTCCTATCGGATAATATTGCTACCCTCTGTATGGAGATAGACACACTTCGTGTCGGCTAAACATCCTTTCGTAGCATTCGAAGTTTACGAAGGTTATCCCACAACCTGCACCATTGCGCCAGGGAGAGGCGTTAATATAAGTTGCAAAACTTGCTCACCAATCCTTGTAAAACAAATAAGTTTAAAACAAAATACAATAATCAAACCAAAAGTTTATTTTCCAACCGCATGACCACTGCTGCTTCTGTGGTATCTAATAGCACTGTTAAAATTCCTGAAACACCAAATATTGATTCTTCTGCACTCTTCTGTTTGAGCTGCTAATACCAACAATTCTACTTTCGCGTCTTTGGTTTTGTTCCCTATAAACATCTATTCTCAATAAAGGGTGAAATTTTAATAAAAATGTTTCCAGATAGATGAACCAGAAGGTTGCTTCAAAAGGGTCACATACGAAGCAAGAGATGGTGTTTGTTGGTCTTTAATAAACTCGAAGGGATGTGGGCATTGCGTCAGAGGTCAATTAATGAAAATATAAAACCAAGGAAAGGAAAAGCACAGAAGCCATTTGTCAGATAGAGATACAGACAGAGAGATGGGTATTCATAACATGTAGTAACACATTTTGGATTTAGAAAGAAGAAAGTTGACTGCCATACCATCTAAAATGCACCAAGCAGAGCCACGATAAGGTACAGACAAAACTCAGTGGACCCGCGTTGTAGTGGCAGAGCACACTAGATGATTTTGAAATCACAAAGCCAATTTTTAGAAGTCATTCAACAAAGCACGGCCAACGTTGAAGTGCCCAACAATGAGTGGCGGGTGTCTGTCATCGTTTTACGTAGTAACCCGCTCAAACAAGCGTACCCCCAGGGACGTGGCTAGAAGTGTCCGATTTTGGAGGGGGGGGGGGGGTGTAGGGTGGTGAATTTCCAACTAGGGGAGGGACCGTGAGGGGTAACTCCCTCCTGTCCCTACCCTAGTTGGAAATTGACTACCGAGAGAAATTTTGAAAATGAAGCCACGAAAGGGGCATAAAATTGATTCTATTAACTGAAATGTTAACACGTTTTTAATAGAATTATCAGGTTGTTATTATTATTTTATTATTTGGTATTATCCTGGGAGTTGAATATGTGCTAAACAAATGCTCAAGCTGAGAACTTTGAGCAATTCATACTGTCCTAACATTAAACCAGATCTTATGCAGGAATGATCAATTTTCGATGTTTCATCATTTTGTAACTGTGAATGATGGAATTGACTCAGGATAACGATTTTACATGTTGCAATTTTCTAGAAGTGCATTTCGAGGATTTTTTTTATTACGATAAGTAAACGTACTATAAAATTCTCGTACCGATTAACATCATGCATACTTATGTAGCTCGATATTGCGTACAATGTAGTTGTAAATAATAACAGTCAGAATTTTTGCCGATTTGAAACCGCGTTGGAATTGTGGGAAGTAAAGGAGACATCAGCATCACCAAAGAAGCTCTAAAATCCAGAAAGATGAAATTTCCAACTTCACATGACTTACCCTCCGAATTTCCAACTATAGGAAACTTTGACCAGGATTGGGGGGGGGGGGGGGTGACACACACCCACACCCCTATGTCGCCACGTCCCTGCGTACCCCGTCGCTTCATTTTAATGAATTATGTCCAAAAATAGGCTAAATTGTGAAGTGACATAATGTGACGTAATGTCGCCACGTCCCTGCGTACCCCGTCGCTTCATTTTAATGAATTATGTCCAAAAATAGGCTAAATTGTGAAGTGACATAAACACGTCCAACTGGCAGCAAATTGAAAAAGAAAAAAAAACAGCTATCTCTTAACTTTTTTAGCTCTACAACATAATAAAATTTTAAAAAAATCCGACGCATTTTAATTTTTGACCATATAACCCTCTATGACGTCACCTAAGCTTTCGGGTATAGAGGTTGAGAATTTCCTAGGACATTTCTGGGCGGATGATAGGGATATTTTCGGGATAGAGAGTCCTGAACATCCTGAGATAGAGATCCGACTACCACGACTACATTAAGGAGAATGGAACATGACGACCAACAGGGCTCTGAACGCGATGTGGATACATTCTTGGTGGATGGTATGAATATCGTGGTGATAGCAGGATCTCTATCTCAGTATGGTCACGAATCTCTTGCTTGAAATGTATCTCTATCATCAGTCCAGAAATGTATATCCATCGCGCTCAGAGTCTGTTCTATTGATTGTTATGTTCTACTCTCCCAAATTTCGAGGTGGCTGTGGTGGTAGTAGTCAGATCTCTCTATCTCAGTATGTTCAGTAATCTATCTTGCCGAAAATTATTGCTCTTTAATCGATCTGTAAGCCCAATATTGTTTTCAAAGGGAGCGCGGTGGCTCAGTAGGTAGAGATGCAGGCTGCAAGCCGAAAGATCCTCGGTTCGAACCCCACCTGCGGCAACCGCCCTTGGGCAAGACACTTCATCTCCATTGCCCGCATGGGGGCACGATGACGCCGTGTACTAAGGCGTACAGCACGTCGATGGTACGCATATCTTCAACCAATCTAACCCTGCCTGTGCTGCAGTGCGGAGTTACGATGTTGGGGAGCTGGCAGATGCTCGTCGTTGCTCGGTGGTTCTCTCCGGGTACTCCGGCTTCCTCCACCCGTAAAACTGTCACGGTCATGATTAGCAATTGTGCATAAATATGTGACCTTAAAACATCAATAAATAAATATCAAAAGTTAATGAGCTCGGCGAGCAGTGTTGAGCTTCTGGTGAACGAGTAAATTGGCTGTGTGCGATGTTTTTTTTATATATACCTTCCTCAGAATGTATTCATGAAGTAGTTGGGTTCGTTTTTATTGCTTTGTTTTCTCCCAAGAGGATACATCAGATAGACTGGGGTATCATAATACTTTAACTCATCTCATTTGAATTATCTCTCTCTTTTAACGCGGTACCAAGCATTCGTCCTACCGTATGTCACGCGATTGGAAATTCTCGACAGCCACTTGTGGGGCTAATACGCCACGAGACGACACGTGACTGTTTTGCAAGCAGGGAAATTAAGACGTTGGTTTCTTTCATTTTTTTCAAAATTCCCCCATTACTTTATAACTGGATATAAATGGTGAGAACGGAAAATCTGACAGACATTCAAGGTAAATTATTAACGCACTTTAACCCTTTACCTAACGTAACGGCCAAAACCGGCCAGCGCTATTCTAATAAATCGCCAATTAATTTTCACTATTTTTTCATTTTTTGTCTCAAAAACATAGGTTATGACCCCTCGTTGGAACGAGCTCGTTCCAACGAGTGGTCATAACCTATGTTTCTGAGACAAAAAATGAAATAAAAAAAATAGTTATTCGAAATTTTTTTTTGCAAGTGTCGTCTGCTTTTCATGTTAGGTAAAGGGTTAACACACTTAAAGTTCGTTGGTAAGTGTGTTATTTGAATGTAAAATTGAATGTAAAATTTGAATTTTACATTCAGATTTACGTTATGAGAAACGGTTCCAAGGTAATCTTAGACGACTATTGTTATTTCACCGTCCTTATTCCAGAAAATTCATCCGCCGCGTTCGGTTTGAGAAATGTGTGTATCGATTGGGTGGATAGCTAGTGTTTAACTTTTCATCAACACAACCATCTTGGAATCGTATGTGTGATGTAAACTGCATTTTTTTCACCCCGACTGCAAAAGTCCTGATGTGAAGTTTGCTTTTGCTTGACAGTGTGGTTTATAGCGATATTCAATTGATACCGAAGTCAATATTAGTTTGCCGTATCGCTTAAATGATTTATTCTACAACAAGAACGAATTTTCCCCAATACAAGTAAAAACGTTTAGACAACTGCGCGATTCAGAAAGAGAACGGTTTTACCTGCACTCAGTTGGCATTACACATGTCGAGGCTTTTGATAACAGTAATTAAATGACAAAGAAATCACCAGTACAACGAAATAAATTAGTCTAGGTCATCTTTTTCCATAATGATATTTTTTATGGGCATACCATGCGTTAACTGGTGAAGTGCTAAATTATTTTTGACCATCAAATCTTGTACACATGTCTTTGCCTTGTTACAATTTGTGGGAGAGTGCCCATAAATTGTAACAAGACAAACCCTTACAGATTAAATCACTCCAAAGATAATACAAAGCACATGCACTGAATATGAGCCTTCAAGTTGTGGTACCTGCACTTCAGAATAAAGCCCAAATATGGGCTTACAGCACTCTACCAGTTAAACGTGAAAAAGGCAAAGAAATATCAAGCTGAACAACATGTATAAACTTCAGCGGTTAAAGTACAAGTAGAACAATGAATGGGGATTACGTCATACAATATTGCGATGCTATGAAGTCATGATCTCCATTCATAAAAAATAAAATTCATAGGCCTTGAATGATTGTCCAAATATATCGGAAAAAGTCCAGAAAGAGGAGAATATTGTAAGCTAAATTGGTTATTAGTTACAAGCGGGTTTCCGGGATGTTGTATTGAAATCTCGACCTCTCTGATCACATATCGATAAATCGCCTCATCCTGACGGACTCGCCGATATGTGCAAGGGGCGAGGACTCAACTTCAATAACTATCTGGGAAACACAGAGGATGATAATAACCTAGATGTATTGGATAGATATTATTTTTTCTATATTTATTCACAGTAAATGAAAAAACTTATATTTCTTGTTTTCCTTGTTCAAAACAAGGCAATGTACCTGTTTCGTTCGTATATGTGTCAGTGTCAAGAGGTTAGTTTACCGGGTTTATAACGCACTAGACCCGTGACCTTGAATATCATTAACGTAAAAGATAACCGAATGACAAAAGACTTGTTGACGAGCAACCCCAAACAACTCTAGGGACATGTCAGAGAAAGTAGGGCTAATATGGAACAGCGTTTGAACTGGATGTGGATGTAACATTAACCCTTTACCAAACGAATCGGCCACATCCGTCTGCGTAATATGCAAATTCAGCAGCTAAAAGAATATTATTTTTCAAAAAATTGCAACAAAACCATATCATGTGACCCCTCGTCGAGCTCGTTCCGATGAAGGGGTCACATGATGAGGTTCTGTTGAAAATTTTTGGAAAAGTTTAAAAAATGATATTTAAAATAATAATTTTTGATATCGTCTGCGTTGGGTAAAGGGTTAAAATCTTCAGTTCCTTGGAAAATGTTTGGCAATTTTTTACAGCTGTTATAATTGTAAGTGGCTCAAGTTAATTTTTCCTTCAAGAAGACGTCAAACAAACAGCAGCGTATTAGCGCCATATAGCTATCTTGTTATATAAAACTTGACTATCTTGTTAAAATTTAGTACAAATTATTATTTGGCGCCAATACTCAGCCGTATGTTCTTACGATGTGACACAAGAAAATAGGAATTTGAACACTTCACAACTGTGAAGTAGGTCTTTTGGTTATCTACTTTTACCTTCAAATTCACATGATGTTCGGAAAACAATCCCGACTGCTCTAGGAAATTGCAATTTTTCTGAGCGCATTGAACTGTTTCGATAACAGATACAAAGGCTGCCGGCGATTATATTTACTGTGAGTGGCCCAATAATCACTCCGATCATACCCAGATGACACGTCACGCTGCCATCGGTGCATAAAATTACTCAAATTGCTTTTCATTATACGTGACAGATGATTTGGAATCATTTGGACATGTATTTCCATCGGAACTTTGAAATCACCATGAAAAATTGTAACCTTACTTAGAAACAAGAGCGAGACTCTTTGATACAACATTTTGTATATTTTTCGAGTGCATTTTGTGTATCAGATTATAGGGCAAGACTATAGTAGCGTAAGGCCCCCACCGACCATCAATTACTAGATACTAAATATTATCTTGCAATTTCAAGTTATCCAAATATAATTTCAAGTTGCCATGCTTGTAAATTACAATTTGGCAACTTGTAATTATAGTTTAAGAACATATAGTTACAATATTGCTAACTCGTTACAACAGGATAAAAACTTGTAATTAGCATTTAATATCATGCCATGTGGTTGTGTGTGGCACGTTTGTTGTCTAGTACGGTAGTGTAGGATGGAATGTATGAATCCGTATTACTCTGATGTTAGCACTAGGTGCCAGTGGGTTTAGTACTTGTAGTTATTGATGTTGTAGTGGTCCATGTTGTAGTTGGTTGTGTATGTGTAGTTACTGGTAGAGTAGATGTGGTGCTTGTTGCTGTGGTTGTAGCTGTTGTAGTAGTTTGGTGGTCGTTGGTGTTGTTTTAGTTTCGGTGTAGTAGATGTTGTCGACAGGGCTGTATCAGTTGTTGGTATAGTAGCTGTGGTGGTTGGTGTAGTAAGGTTTGGTGTGGTAGCTGCTGCTTTGGGTGAAGTAGTTGCTTTGGTTAATGTAGAAGTGATTAGCATAGTAGTGGTTGGCGTGGTAGTTGTCGGTACAGTAGTTGCAGTGTTTGACATGGAACTATGACTACAGATACTATAACTACTACACAATCCCTTAGGCACCACTTGCCATAACTACAGTTAAGTTATAGGCAAAATCGGACAATAAACGGAGACTTATACTGACACCTATGTTCGTAATGAATGACCCTAGCTCTAACAGAGAAACTCACTGCATAATCAAGTAGAATAGAAAATTAACATAAATTAACATACATTCCCACCATTAGCTGATCAAGTCGCTTTGAAAGGATATGCAGTGCTTGTTAATTAAGGCTTCTCAATTCCCATGGTTCTAAGTGTGTTTGTTTTCTGTTGTGTAGGCAACTGAAGAGTTCAAGAGTATAAATATTTCCTCCATGACTGAAGTTACACACTTCAGTTATGTGGAATAAATATTTATACTTTTTATTTGTCTGTACTTCAGGTAAGTGAAATGGTTATTAATTATTTTATATTTTAATATCCCCGAATTGTTGATACTTTGGAAGTCTTAAGTTTTAAGCTTCTTACAAATAATATGTTAGCTTTGTTGCGTACGCGTTAGGGTAAATCACAGTAAAGGCAATTATTATGTCCTATTCTGCTGGATTTCGGATTATTTAACGTTTGCTGGAGTGCATTCTATGCATTCCATCGAATGTTGAATAACACGATGTATGGGGTAGGGCAGGTACCCCATTATAGCACGTTGTGTTGTGTGGCTTGATGAAATGAGCTGGTGCATGTAGAATTATTTGTATATTCGGTAATTCATGAGTGCGGAGTCAAGGCAGTGTAGGCGACACTTGATATGTTATGTTCTAATTTGGAAACGCTTTGTGTGCCATGTTATTTTGAGAATTGTTTGAATCAGCTAGTTAAGTTGATTCGGTTGTTAGTAAAACACCATGGCATGCAAAGTAAACAAATGATGGTCATGCAGGCACGCCTGTAGGGTAGGCCAGGGAAAACGGGGGCATGTTCTGTATAAGGTTTGTGTCTTCTCGGCAACCGTTATGTGTGACCTTGATCCGCTGTGCATAGGGTTGTTAGTCGGTTGGGCGCGACAGCAACACTAACAACTATAATACTAACTGCTGCAGCTGCAACACCAATAACCTCAATAGTACCCAGTACCACAACTACTACTACAGCAACTACTACAACTACTACACCAACTACTACAACTACTAAACCAACTACTACAACTACTACAACTACTACAAATACCGCACCAACCACTACATCTACTACACCAACTACTACAACTACTAAACCAACCACTACAACTACTAAACCAGCTACTACACCTACTACACCGACGACTATAACTACTACACAAACGACTAAACAAACCACTACGTCAACAAGCACAACAACTATTACACCAACTACTACAACTACTAAACCAACGACCAAACTAACCACTACGTCAACAACCACAACAACTACTTCACCAAACACTACATCTACTAAACCAACGACTAAACAAATGACTACATCAACAACCACAACAGCTACTACACCAAATACTACAATTACTAAACCAACGACTAAACAAACCACTGCATCAACAACCACAACAATTACTACACCAACTACTACAACTACTAAACCAACGACTAAACAAATGACAACATCAACAACCACAACAGCTACTACACCAACTACTACAACTACTAAACCAACGACTAAACACACCAATACACCAACAACCACAACAACAACTACACCAACTACTACAACTAGTAAACCAACAACTAAACAAACCACTACGTCAACAGCAACAACAACAACTACTACACCAACTACTACAACTACTAAACCAACGACTAAACAAACCACTACGTCGACAGCCACAACACCTACTACACAAACTACAACTACTAAACCAACGACCGACCAAACAAGCCACTACGTCAACAATCATAACAACTACTACACCAACTACTACCACTACCAAACCAGTGACTATAGAAATCACTAAATCAACAACTACAGCAACTACTACACCATCTGCTACATCAACTACTACAACTACTTCACGAACTACTAAACCAACGACTAAAACGACTACGTCAGGAGCCACAACAACTACAACACCAACTACTACAACTACTAAACCAACGACTAAACAAACCACTACTCCAAAAACCATAACAACTACTACACCAACGACTAAACAAACCACTATGCAAAGAACCACGACAACTACTACACCAACTACTACAACTACTAAACAACGACTAAACAAACCACCACGCCAACAACCACAACAACGTCTATACCAACTACTACAACTACTAAACCAACGACTAAACAATCCACTACGTCAACAACCACAACAACTACTACACCGTCAAACGCTATCTTAAGTCCCCTATGGTCCCGAATACTCATCTAAAGTTCCCAAGTGCCATTGTCTTAAAAGGTCCGAGTTGTCCCCAAACCACTTACATCGATATTTAGAAACTGGTCCTTAATAGTCCCCAAACCACTATCTTCTGAGATCAATCCCCATTGATCTGAATAGTCGCTAAACCACGTTCCTTTGAGATCGGTCTCCAGTAGTCCATGTGATCCATAAAAACGGCTACAATCTGGGATATAGGAGTCGTAAAGGCTGTAATGTCGATGCTATGAGGGAGCATACTCTAGAACAAACGGGTGCCTCCGAGGCTTAAAGATCCAAAACGGGTACAAAAAATCCATACCGTACTACCGTACTAGACAACCAAGTAGAACCAACAACATCACATGACCTAGAGTTACGAAACACCAACACCGACAACATGGTAGTAAAAAGTATAACAAGAGTAGCTAATAGACTAATAGGGACATGAACAGTCCATCCTATCCTATCGTACTGGACAAAGATGTTGACCCCATATGACCTTATCAGAAGATACTAAATTGTAATTATAAGTATCAAGGGCTCACATTATACAAACAATGCCTGACACACATAGTCCTTCGTATACTACCAATCCAGATAAACAAATGTGTCACCACATAACCGCATGACAAGATACTAAATTGTAATTACAAGTTATTAAGTTTTAATTACATGTTAGCTAAATTGTAATTACAAGTTATTAAATTGTAATCACAAATTAGTTAACTTGAAATTAAAAGTTAGCTAAATTGAAATACAAGATAATAACATGTAATTACAAGATGGTAACTTGTAATTACACGTTTGTATCTTGTTATTACCATTTAATATTTTATAATTACAAATTGGTATCGTGTCTGTGGCAAACAAGTTCCATTTTCTCTCAACCACATACCTGTGAGGGTCTTTGGCCCTTTGAAAAAGAGAGGCCTCCTTTCCAGCCGAGGAACATGTTACATTATAACCTGAATATATTGGTTAGTCTACCCCCAAAGAATAAATATGGACTCTAATAACTGCTGCCATTGACCTAGGATGGAAAATACCACCCGTGTTCGAAGGAATAAGACAATCTCATTTACATATTCACATACGTAATATGTGTACTGACCGCTGTCCTCTCACAGGGCTTTCGCAAAATACACCCTTTTGTGTTCGCTTTCAAGTTCAAAACCCCGATAAGATTAGAAATAATTGAGTAACCCATGTATTGATGTCTTGAACTGATTAATGGATGAGCTGACTGAGGGAATGCCTGAGTGATCTTATTGTTCATTCATTCATTCATTCATTCATTCATTCATTCATTCATTCATTCATTCATTCATTCATTCATTCATTCATTCATTCATTTTCTCGAACAAATGACGCCGCCCTGGCAAACTGACTATGTGTCCACAGCTGGAAGGAGCTCTCTGATCCTAGAATAGCAAAGTACATGATGGACGATCACTTGTCGGACCTATAATTTCACCAAGCACTCACATTTCAACTATATAAGATTGTGTGCTGCTTCCCTAGCAGTTTCCCTCAAACACATATCCGTGAGGGGGTTTAACCTTTGAAACCTAGGGGGCTTCATTTCTTGCCCAGAATCGTGACCTGTTAGTTTTTTCAACGTGCAGCAACGTGCAACGAGGTTGCACTTTGAAAATATTGACTGGACTTGCCCCAATCGAATTCATCCATTCGTTCGTTCGCTCATTCGCCCATTCACCCATTCGTCCATTTATTCGTCGCTTCGTTTATTTGTTCGTTCGTCCGCTCGTATTGCCAGGTCACTCATCCCTTCTTTTCACTCACTATACATTGTACTCTTTTTTCATAATCTGTCTCGCTTGCCAGTCCACATCCGTTTCCGAGAATGCATGCTTTATTACAAATGTAAACCAGGAGCCAATACTATGGAGGTTTTGAGGTGTATTTTCTGAAATTGTCTTTCCGATCTATTAATATAACTGGCTGGAATGAATCATTGGCTTTTTAGAAGATGTGGCAATTTGCCAACCGTCAAATTGCCGGGTCTTTGGGAGTGTTAATGATTCTTTTTAGCCCGTTTAGTATCATAGCTAAATCAAAATAAAAAAATGCAGTTCTTTGAGGTGCAATTATGGAGGTTGTGTGGTGTTGGCACCTGTTTATTTCGACTACTTCTTAGAAGCAAATTAATGCTGGTTATTCATTAAAGAAATTAGGGAGCTTTCGAGCTGGTGAATCCGATACCCGGACAACATGTTATTGTTAGAACATTTGTTATTGTTACCAAAAAACCCAAACCTTCTCAGATATGTACATTTATTCTGCTATTGTTTTCAGTCAATTTTTTGTTTCAGTACAACATGTGCCGATGGGTGTTATGGCGGGATAAGTCTTCTGAAATTTCAACATGGCTAAAATCACAGTTGGCAGTGTGAACTGTCGAGGTCTCTCCTCTGATCCTATCAAACGGCGGGACATCTTCGAATGTTGCAGAAATAAATTTGATATCTCTCTCCTTGTTGACACTCATTCTTGTCCCGAGGTTGAACAGATATGGAAAAACGAGTGGGGATATGAAGCGGTCTTTTGCTCTTACTCAAGCTCAAGTAGAGGAACAGCAATTTTGTTCAAAAATTCGTTTGGATATTCAATAAACAAGTCGATTGTAGACCCCAGAGGTAATTATATTGTACTCGATATAACTATACAAGAACAAAGATTAACAATATCGATTGTATATGGACCAAATGATGACAACCCGGGCCTCTATGAAAACGTATTCTCTAAAATAGAAGAAATGGGTAACTCCTCAGTTTTAATAGGAGGAGACTGGAATGTTCCCCAGAACTATGACATGGATATAATAAACTATAAGCACAGAAATAATGTCAAAGCAAATGAGAAAATTTTACAGAGTATGCACAAATTAGATTTACATGATGTATGGAGGATAGAAAATCCCGAATCTAGACGCTATAACTGGAGGGGCCCTGGAAACAAAATGGCTAGACTGGACTACTTTCTTATGTCAAGTGATTTGTACATATTTTTTCCAAATGATAGACATTCAAATTCGATATAAATCAGATCATAACCCTATAAGTATCGGCCTATCCTTCTTTAACCAGCCCCGGGGGAGAGGTTTTTGGAAGTTCAATAACAGCCTTCTCAATGACCAAGAATACATAAATGTAGTAAAACGGACTATAGCAGAAACAATTGACCAGTACAGTACAACAGCTGTCACTACCAGTAATGCTACTGTCACTTCCGAAAATAATAATAATAATAATAATAATAATAATAATAATAATAATAATAATAATCATAATAATAGACTAACAATCGACGATCAGCTGTTCTGTGAGACTTTGAAACTCATGATAAGAGGGAAAACTATCTCTTATTCCGCAAACATAAAACGACTGTCCAACAAACGGGAATCTGAAATCGAACAGACACTAAGAATCTTGAACGAGAATCTCCACAAGGGCGACTTATCTGTTACCGAAGAAATCGATTCTCTGGAAACAGAACTAAAGTCAGTCAGAGACAAGAAGGTACAGGGGATAATTCTTCGATCCAACGCTAAATGGAAAGTGGAGGGGGAGAAAGCTATGAAATACTTCTGTAACCTGGAAAAAAAGACATTACACTGAAAAAATGATTCCCAAAATAATAAAACCTGATGGTACAGAAACAAGTGACTTGCAGGAAATAATATCTGAACAGAAAACCTTTTACCAAAACCTGTATGCCTCAAAAATTACATCTGCTGACAAACTTAAACAAGTCGAAAACACATTCTTTAATGTTGAAAACCCATTTCCCATTTCTAAATTTCTTAGAAGAAGATGAAAAAAATTCCCTTGAAGGTCCACTCACTAAGGCAGAATGCTCAAGCTCCCTAAAACAAATGACTAATAACAAATATCCAGGCTGAGATGGCTTCACAGCCGAAATTTACAAATTCTTCCGGAATGACATAAGTATGTATTTAATCAACTCCTTGAACTTTGGTTATTCTGCAAAAGAACTTTCAACCACCCAACGAACTGGTATTATAACATGTATACCGAAACAAAACAAACCGAAAATGTTTTTTGAAAAACCGGAGACCAATATCCCTTATAAACGTAGATTTTAAGATCGGTTCTGCTGCTATAGCCAATCGTATCAAAACGGTCCTACAACAATTAATATCTGAAACACAACTTGGCTTTGTAAAGGGGAGATATATTGGAGAATCAACCCGATTAATCTTTGACCTACTTGAAAAATGTGAGGAACAAAATATTCCAGGAATTTTAACATTACTGGATTTCGAGAAAGCTTTTGCTTCCTTGGAGTGGTCCTTTATTTTGAAAACCTTACGTTTTTTAAACTTTGGTCCTTCGATCATCAGATGGTTTCAAACATTCTATAACAATATATTCACAGTTATATTCTAAATAACGGGCATTGTTCTGAAAAAGTAATGTTGGGGCGAGCTGTGAGGCAGGGAGATCCACTTTCCCCTTACTTGTTTATACTCTGTGCGGAAATCCTGAGCGCAGCACTAAAATATAACCCGGACATAAATGGTATTAACATAAACAACTCCGAATATTTGATTAGCCAATACGCGGACGACTCCACCCTCTTTCTGAGCGACGACGGACACTCATTAGACATAGCTCTTGAAACAGTGAACTCGTTTTCAAAAAATTCTGGATTAAAGGTAAACTTTGATAAAACCGAGGTGATATGGATTGGGGCAAAACGGGGTTGTGGTGACGAAACCCCTACACAACAAAATGATAAATGGAATCACAACAACGCCTTTAAAATTTTAGGAATCGAATATAATTTGTTTTGCGAAAACTACATTGTTAATAACTACCTTAATCAGATGGGCAAAATTGAAAAACTTCTTAGTGACTGGTCATTCAGAAATCTGACACTTATTGGTAAAACGGTAGTTATTAAAACCCTTGCTCTCCCAATGCTAATACACTGCTTGACAGTCCTCCCAGATCTACAAGAAAATATTATATGCAGACTACAGACTCTATTTTACAAGTTCCTTTGGTCGGGCAAAAACGAAAAAGTGAAACGCCGTACATTAATCAATCTGATAGAATATGGAGGACATAAATTCCCGGATATAAAAACGTACAGCTACTCTCTAAAAGTTAGCTGGATAAAAAGGCTTTTAGACCCAGGCACACTAGCACCCTGGTTAAACTTTGGTTTTAGACGATTTTGAAGATCAAGGCGCCTACAAAATTTGGTATTTACACAAGGAAGGACTTCTAAAGGTTGGAGAAAAATTAAATACCCTTTGGAAGAATATAGTACACATATGGCCCATACTAGATACAAATGCTACCTCAGCCCCTGAAGATATTCTGTGTGAACCATTATTTTATAATGAAAAAATACAAATCAATTACCGACCCTATTTCCTTAAAGAATGGTGTAGAAAGGATATATTTTTTATCAACGATCTCTTAAGTGAGCAAGGAGGCTTTTTAAGCTTCTCTCTTTGTTCAAGGAAATACAACCTCGAGCCGCCCTTCACAATTTACCAAGGAGTGATTAATGCAATACCAAAGTCGTGGAAAGAAGCAACAAAAGAGACACGTAGAATCCCAACCATAAGAAAGGAATACGTTGAATTATTGAATATGTCGAAGAAAATGTGCCAAACTTTCTACCCCATCTTTTTAAAGTTAGCTGCTTCGAGACCTTATGAATCCCAGAAAAAGTGGGAAGAGTCTTTGGGTATCGACCTCCAACCGACAGACTGGGAGTCGATATACAATAATTCTTTTACTATTAGTGATGACCCCTACCTTCAAAGCCTCCAATACAAAATATTGCACAGATCGATTTATACCAACTCCAAACTGCTTAAAAGTAAACTGTCTGAAACGGAACTATGTACCTTCTGCAGCAATACAAAAGAAACCCTTTTGCACCTGTTTTTCGAATGCAGTCATTCCAAGACGATACTCGTGAACCTTCAGGATAAATTGCGAATTAATTGTGCTCTGTCCTTCCCTCTTACTCCACAATACGTACTTCTAGGTTTCCCAACTCAGGAAGTACCGTCGACAGCCGCTAATCTGTGTGTACTACTTTTCAAAAAGTTTATTTATTATTGCAAGGTGATGGGGTGTACACCTGTCTTCAAAAGCTTCCTAGAGCAGATAAAGGTATACCGTACGTTAGAATTAATGTCCGTTCATAAATATTCGTCAAAACAGGCAAAGTGCATTCAAGAGAGATGTATGCAACTACAAGACCTGCTTGGTATTAGCTTCCTCTAAATGAGACGGGGGTGGGGGGCTAGTCGAACCCACGGTTCTCGTTAGTATACACTCTTAGGTCAAATTCTTCCCCTATATTTTTAAGACCTTTTGTTAACGACAGTACACACTGGTCATCACCCTCTTTTCAAACACTAGTATTATCTCCTCAAAACACCCAGAACTCATCAGAAAAACCAGAAATTGTGTATTATTTTATGTACATTTATTCATACATTAATATATATACTATATTGTTTGTCAAAAAGAAAAACTTTGTAAAAAACGATTTTTGTACATATCTGCTGAAATAAAAAATTATTAAAAAAAAAAAAAAAAAAGTTCCATTTTAGTGGTAAAATAGGTCAAGGAACCGAGGTTTGGTGATGGAAGCCCTCTAAAGTGGGTAGCATTCAGTTACAACTAGAAGTCATGTCATGAACGATGCGCATATTTTGAAATAATTTGGTGTAGAGATTGCGCGAACCTTCCCTGAGAATTAGCAAGCAGCAGCGATCAATTGTAAAATTCCCCATCTTATTAACTCTTTACCCAACGTAACGGCAAAACCGGCCAGTGCTGTTCACAAAAATCGTCAATTAATTTTCATTATATTTTCATTTTTTTGTCTCAAAAACATAGGTTATGACCCCTCTGTGGAACGAGCTCGTCGAGCTCGTTCTAATGAGGGGTCATAACCTATGTTTTTGAGACAAAAAATGAAAAAAAAATAGTTATTCAAGAATTTTTTTGCAAGTGTCGTCTGCTTTTCATGTTAGGTAAAGGGCTAACTCTGTACGAGCAAGGCTTGCAGCGGTTGAAGGCAAGTACACCATCGACGTGCAGCATCCCCTAGTACACAGCGCCATCGTGCCCCACGTGTGCTGCCGGGGTTCAGGGTCATTTCCAAGGACACAAAGCAACTACCGCTATTCAGGTTAAAATCTTTCGGTTTAAAGTCCGATGCTCTAACCAGTAAGCCACCGCACACCCTAACTTCTTACATATATTGCTGATTATTGCAGTCATGAAGCCACAACTGTGTACGTTTCCCAACTGGAGAGGTGAATTTGTCCTAACCATAGATTTGTGTAAAGTATTTCTACCATGCCACTAAGGCAAATGCACTTCCACTGATGTTTATCAGTGAGTCGGAGCCCTTCTATGGCAAGGCCCCTCCCAACTCCTAGTGCATTAATGCGCCCTACGCCCCAAAACGCGCATATTTGGATATAGACGAAGCAAGAGAGACAAGCCGTCAACATTGCAAGTTGAAAATTACTTTTTCTATTTCGAATTGAGAAAAAAAACACGGAATATTAGTTTTTTTGCAAGCAACAGACCACGTCCCATGCCTTTGCCACAGCCGCCGTACAGTTTCTCTCTGCAATGGTTTTTCAAAGGCGATAACGGGGGTGACTAGGGGGGAACAAGTGGAGGTATTCGAAGCATCGGAGATTGCTGATGTAAAAGAATCAAGATTCGATAGGAATCTTCCTATCTCACACTTTTTAATTGGGCTTGACAATGTTCATAGAAACAGATGAAAAATACAATTAAATTACAGATACTGACCAGAGGATGGGGCCAGTGAACTACAAGTACACACAGTCTACCGGGCCAATCGTGTTTGCCGCACAGACAGCTTTTGCACAAAAATCCCATCTTACTTGTTTTTAATTAACTGGTGGGAGGGTGGACACACCCCAGCCTCCTCCCTAACCTGGCTTTTCACACTTCACTGTTTATCATTGTGGTTTTAACTTAACACCATACATTTTTAAAAACAAATACTTCGTTATTAAATTCTGTATTGTGTAAAAGTCATTCATAGGTTAGTAAAGCGCTTTTAGATAGGCAAGTGATGGAGATATTCAGCTTTAATTAGCTAATGGAGTAGACCTGCAGTGAGCCAGAGAAAACAAAACCTGAATTTGGTCTAAACAATTACTAATTAATGTTAACTCGCAGAATCCATTTAATTCTCCAAAATGGAAACGTGTGATGAGTGTCCATCTATTCAACATTCACCTTCCAAAAAAGATGCTAATTGAAATAATTGTTGTTTTTTTTTTTTATGACCCAGTTTAAGTGGATGTTGTTACTGAAAGAGACTTTCGAAGAGAATCAAAATTGTCATTAAGAAGAGAGCTCATGTTGATATATGGGGGAACGGCAAAGGAAGAGAGGGTAGATATGTGGTATAGTACGTGATCTAGTTGGTATAAAAAGAGGCGCTGCGAAAGTTTCATGGCCGGATACAGTTGTGTGTGGGGGGGGGGGGGGGGTGGGGGTGGGGGCGTTTTCCAAATTACAAACTTGTAACGAACGTCTTCCACTGAAAACAATTTATTTTACATTGATTAAATCATTGTTATTTTGGTTTTGGTTTTTTAAAGAACTGCACTCACACTAGTGTTTTCATAATCTAACTGATTTCACATTGCTGGTGGTGGGGGGGGGGGGGGGGTGGGCGGTGAAAAAAACTACATTCATATGTAGACGATAGCTATTTTACACTGAGCAGCTGTACACGGAATCTGTATCGTTTCCCGGTTGCCCGTGTGTCGTCACACAGCTCATTGCCACATTTCGCCTGCTTTTCAATGCGTTTTTTGAAAATGTGTCTATTTTAGTCTTACAAACCATTTTACGGTAGGTTTCGGACAAATCATGTTTTCCATTCCATTTTGATGGGTATCTCCAACACATTTATGCACTCAACTCAAAATGTGTGGAGAACGTGTCAGTTCTCCATTAATATCTTGGTGTTTCCAGGGGATTTGGATACATATTGACTGGAATATCTATAACTGCGTTTTCCATTTCTTTCCATGTTTTGCCTATAAACATAGCTGATGACCTCTCGGTGAAACTAGCTTGTCGAGCTCGTTCCAATGAGATTCCTTAAATACGCTATGTTTTCAGGAAATTAAAAAAAAAAAAAAAATTAAAAATTTAGTTATTCAGAAAATGTTTTCTTCAAATGTCGTCTACTGTTCGCATTTGGCAAAGTTAGTACGTTGGCGACTATGACAGTTGTTTGCCGCTGCTCGGTGGCTCTCTCTGGGTTCTCCGGCTTCCTCCACCCTTGAATCTGTCCGACACGAGGTGATCCTGGCTGTCGAAAGTGTCAATAAACCCCAATAAAAATTATGCAAACGGTTTATAAAATATAAGAGAAGATAAACCAATTCTACTTCCAAAACCAATTCATCCAATGTTACGTTGTGGGCGTTAACGTCTGACGACAAGCGCATGCGACGTGCTGAGAACGATGTTTCCGTAATGAGCTATTTGGCTGTGATAATGTGATAATATGCAATTATTGACTTTTCTTGAGGTTGATACAAGGAATTATCAACTCGAGAAAAGCAATATTCACCTTGCCCGTTCGCCAATAACATTTGATAATTCCTTGTATAATCCTCAAGGAAAGTCAATTATTGTTTTATTATTAAGGCAGGAAAAAAGATCGTTTGCAAATTCCTTGCTTTATTACATATTTTTCGAAGAGAAACAGCATATTCATACGCAACAAAATTAAATTTAATTTCAACATAATTTTATATGTATAAGAAGCAATGTGTATTAACTTATTTGTTCGTGTAGGATGGTCTTCATGTAATGGGAACGAAATCTGTAGGTGTAAATGTTAACTATTGAAATTCCATTGGCTGGTTCACCGTGATTGGTAGGAAAAGCTAAAATTTATGTCATAGGCTTTTCATATACAGTAGAATAGGTAATCATGGTATAAATGCACATGCATTGTCCCTCCTAATAGATCCCACTATTCTCGCATACTGCCATTTAACCTCACAATCCTCTCCTTGTGTTCCACACTTCCCACACAAAAAGGTGTGCACACACCCCACCACCTTTAAAGGGACATTCACGTAGACTGATTTTTTGGTCTCTACAGTTTCTTCTGCAACAAGTGTAAAACGCATGATGGGATGTTGTAGCACCATTCCGAGGATCTGTCGGGTATTATCTATATGACACCTTGCATGCTCGTCTTTTGGGTGGATCTGGCATGGACAAGCAATCGACGCAGCAGCCCACTCAAGAGACCCGACTAACTACACTTCGGTCGTTACCGAATATTGTGAAATATGAGGTAGTCGAACCTTTAGGAGACCAATTCAGATCAGGAAGCCCTTTTAAAATCTGCAAGACAGTATCATGGGACAGTGGCGTGGAAAATGCCGCATCAGATAAGTGCCTAGAAAGTCAGTTTTGAGCCCTCTATTCCTCTCTTTAAGAAGATAACAAGTGGTACACACTGACACCGGCGCACACAAAGTCTACACATGTTCCCCTACCCTCCGCCGTGATAGGTCCGCCCGTAGCCGACAAATATTCCATTCTCCGAATCTGAATTGCAATAGAGTGATAGTATGGTGGCTACATTAGCTGGGTGGTCCACGAATGATTTCACACTCAACCATAGGATGAGATGGTTGTCGTTCTGGCCAGCGATGCGCACTTCCATCAGACAAAGATTCAACTTGCTTATCTTTTGAATAGTGCTCGAAAACTGATTCAGCACCAAAAAATGCCTATGGGCAAATGAGGTAAGCTTTTTGACTAACAAATAATTGTATGATATTGCAATGGTTAAGAGGTTCAAAGGCAAAAGTAATAACGCAACACGAATTTTGAAACTCGTCTAAATGGTCTCAATAATTTAAGCAATTTGCTTTTCCAGTTTTTTCTGAAAATTCCTTCTCCAAAAAAAAATCATCTTCAGCTTAAATGTGATTTCGGAATAACATAATTTTATAATATGCTAGCTTGTGAATTATCGAAAATTATTTAAAAGATATTTCTCGATATCCATCGACTCGATGGATATCGAGAAATATCCCTCGGTAGCTTCCTAAATGACGTCAGGATTCGGCGCATGACGTCGCCTATAACGTGACCTCAAAGAAACAATCAGCTGATCTTTTTATTGTCTTGAAACTGTTTACAGTCGAATTGAGCTGAATATTGCACAGTAAAATGTCACGTAGCATATAATAAAAAGAAAATCTACGCTATTTTAGTGAATAGCTGGAATGATCTCATGAGTGCGGACCTGAAAGTAATAATATTTTCAGGTCCATGCTCTTAAGCGCATGACGCCGCCTTGAAGGAACGATCAGCTGATCTTTCTTATTGTCTTGAAACTGTTTGCAGTCGAATTGGGCTGAATATTGCACAGTAAACTGTCATGTAGCAGATAATAAAAAAAAATGTCTGCTCTTTTGGTGAATATCGGAAATTCGTTTGGACCTGAAAGTATTATTTTTCAGTCGCGCAAGCACTCGCGAAAAATAAAAGTTTCAGATCCACACTCACGAGATAATTCCCGATATTCACTAAAACAGCGAAGATATACTCTACATAATAATGTTTCGTATGATATCCGAACTAACGTATGGTTAATAATTACAGTGAAGTGAAAAGATTTGTCTGTTTTTTGATATTACTGATATTAACATATTACTTTAACATATGTGGCACGTTGAATTTAGTCCGGCCGCCAAATGCCAACTTTCTGCCCAACCTCAAAGTCGCGTTCAAAGTTTTTTTTTTGCGGTGGTTTCTGAAAGAGCAACATCTCCTGATTCAGAAAAAAAAGTTTACTGGACATCTGACAGCATTGAGCAATTTCAAATCTTTGTCGCAGAAAAAGGGGTACCCAATTTCAAATCGCATCCTTAGCCTATGTGCTGAATTTCTCACATATACACCTGGAACTTAGTTAAGCAACCCTGTTTTTTCGCAGTGGGGTTAATAGGAACTGTCATTACTCTCATGCTATCAAAAGTGATTGTTTGGGGAAAGAATTGTCTATTGACAAATGAAAGTCAACATAACGATGAAACTATACAGTATTTTAATGGCGCTAATTACACATATCTGTCACTAATGTTTTTGATGGAAAAATGTTCCCTTGATAAGTATGGTGCAGGGACGACCCATGATGAAACAATGCCGGTAATTATTGACAAAATATGCAACTTGTGATCTCCTGAACACAATAGTAGTGCCTGACGTCAGTAGCGAGTGTATTCACCACGTGCCCGAATGACAGCGTGAACCCTAATGCTACCAGTGAGCCTTCTGATACGGTCCAGGGGCAACTGCTGCAATTCCACATGCATTGCAGCTTCCAAATCGGCCAAATTATGTACAGGCGGAACCCCTGCTTGCACAGGACGTCCAAGAAAGTCCCAGATGTGCTCTATGGGAATCAAATTGGGGTTCATTACAGGCCAAGGTAGTGTTGTATTAGCGTTGTTCTGATGGAATGCTCTCACAGCATGGGGACGATGTGGCCTTGCACTGTCGTCTATGAATACAGGGCGAGTGGCCAACGAGTGGTTGTCGAATTGAGGCAACGAGGCACGACAACCGGATTCAGAATTTCCCGGATGCACCAATGACCATTAAGATTCCTACGTACAGTCACCATATCAAGTTTACAATTACGATAGAGGCATCCCCATATCATTACTGATCCTCCACTATAAGGAACAGTCTGGTGTTCCTTGGCACGTAAGCAGTAGCAGTATTTCTATGCCTCCATACTCCCATGCGACCATCTGTGACGTGAAGCAGGAACCTACTCTTGTCTGACCAATGGACACTCCTCCGCGTCCTGAGATTCCAATGTTGTCGTGCCATACACCACTCCAAACGTCGTCTTTGATGTTGATCGGACAGAGCTGGACGCTTGATGGCCCTTCTGGACCTCATACCCAGTGCTTTGTGACGATTTTGGACAATTCTGTTGTACAAACGCCTCTTGGGGAGCCACAAGCGTTTCGAAACCCCACCAAAAGCAAAGGGTCCAAGCCTAATGAGGCGTGTCAGACTCCGATCTTCTCGAGGTGAGGTCTTTTGGGTTTGTCCAGGACTTGGTCGGTTGGTTTGTTGATGTTTTCGGATAAGTCTACTGATTACAGCATGACTATAGCCAAGTTGCCTTCCAATAGCTTTAAATGACATGCCTGTTGCATGCATGCCAACGATTTGCCATCTTAGTACCTCTGATAGTCTCCTCCTTGGCATGTCAACATTTACTGATAAAAGAAGTGACCAATTTTCTTGTTTTATACCCAAGTATTGCATGTGGTTGATAGTATTTTTTTTTTGTAACATTCGTGAGAAGCATGCTTCACGTGGACGAGGGGATGTGTTTGGGGTACGCTATCAACCAGAAACATTCTGTTTCAATCAAAGAAATGTACTGCAAGACACAGAAATCATGAAAATATAATAATCAGTAACGTCACTGTCGTTAAACATTTCATGGGGTGCTTAATTAAGTTCCAGGTGTATATAATCGGCATTTACTGGACTTTTTCTTATAAAGACACAAATGACCTTTTTCAACCTTCTCCATTTATTTTGCTTTGAAATCAAGTTGAATTAAACATTTTCTACTGACGATGGTTGTGAGTTTGACGTATTCTTTTGTCATTCCATTCTTTTTTAGTCCGGCGTTATTTGAATTTTTCTGTCGGTTTATGTGCAGAATCTGCCATGGGCTATCGTTGCTTTTTCTCTCCGAAATACGGATGTGAAATTGTAAGGGTAAGTGACCGTCTGATAAATGTGGCATCGAAGCGAATCCGAAACATAATCAGGTATAGCAAACTGTATAATGAGAGTCGGAATGCAGATCTTGAGAAATCACAAATATTGAGTAGAGAAATATGTTCAGCCGAAAAGTGTCAGACAAGCTACATCAAGCGGAGATATTCCTACAGTGGCTGATGCACCACCCGAGAAAGGATCTTGGCGATGTCAGGCACAAATTGTGTTTGCTATCAAACGACACTGTCTATTTTGTGGTTGCAATGGTGATGTGGCAAAAGATCATAAAAACCCGGCGAGGTGGACAGAGGCTTATATTTTCCGTCGGGTAGTGAATCCTGGAACCAGCAGTAGTCCATCGCAAAAGAATGAGATACTCAGGGTTTGTGAGTGACGAAAAGATAAATGGGAGAAAAAGGTTCGGTTTAGGGTTTTATGTGTTATGAGTGATTTAGATGTGGCAGACTCTCGTTATCATTTGGTCTGTAGAGCTACATTTATGAGTCCAGGATCTGTTTCTTCCGCGGCAAAGCAGTTCACTTACACACCCTCAACAGATTCAAATACTGTTGCCGAGGCTTTGAAATCAGTGATTGCTTTCATGAGAGATGACCAATCCCTTATTTGGAATTCGGTCGACTTGTTCAAATTGTATGGTGAGTGTGGGGGTACTTGTGTTTCCCGTCGTTGTTGCTTAGTTTGCTGAGAAGTACGGCAATTACTTTTTAGTATTAGGGGTAGTCACGATTTTAGCGGTTAGATCGAGAGCTGGATCGGCTCTACGTATTACACAGCATCCAAATGATTGTGATGCCCAAAGCGCAATGAAATGATCAGAGAGGAAACGTTTCGATCAGACAAGGACGCACGTAGAAGCATGCAGTATCTTCACTCATCAGTCTATTAAGGTTGCTTCTGATGCACAGAAAGGTGTAGTGGTGCCTGCAGACACAGATGTGTACGTGTTGTTGCTGTGTCACTATTTACGACAGAATTTAGTTGTTCCGATGACTATGGAATCCCCTATTCACGGAGGAACGTCTATTGGAATACGGGAAACTATCAGAGCTAATCGGGCTATCATGCCAGATTTACTCGCCGCTCATGCCATTTCAGGCTGCGACACAATTGGGAGCCTGTTCGGGATAGGGGAAGGTCGAATACTAAAAGTCCTTTAAAGCGAAGCTTCGTTGAAATCGTTGGATGAGGATGACCCTGAGTGGTCAGATGTACTCAATGAAGCAACCCAATTCATTTCTCTCTGTTGCGTTTCCAAGGTAGCCACATCAATGACTGATGTACGTTTTGATGCGGGGTTTTCGAAAACCGGGAATTCCAAGGCCCTGAATTGTTCTCTGCCTTCTACCACAGCAGCCTGCGGGGAAAATATCAAAAGGCGCACCTTCGGATATGTGTGGAAAGCACCCTTCAACCAAGCCCTCCAAATTTAGATCCAATCAAATATGGCTTCGTGATGGAACTAGAGACTAAGTCGCCCCAGCGCATAACAGTTGCGTACGATGTTGCTCTGGTCGCAGATGAAGTATTGAAGTTAATAAAATGTTCTTGCTCAAGCCATACGCCATGTAGTACAAACAGGTGCAAATGTAATGCTTCTAAAATGGCGTGCACATTTTTCTGCTCTTGCAACGCCACGCTAGAGGGTTGCAATGAACAAACAAGGTTACCGGATACATCAGATATCATCAGATATGAATAGCACTGACGAATAAAACCAAACACCCAAAGCATCCCTTAAAAATGTATGTAGGTTCGGATGCAATCTCTGGTATGCGCCCGAAATGTTGTATTAGCCGCAGTTAAACATTGCAGTCCGCGAAATGACGATGTCACCTTAAACGTGGATGTTTCAAATTGCTCCAGGATGCTAGAAGTCGAACAAAACACTTTGGACGCCACTTTGAGGTTCAGTGCCCTGGCGGACGGACTAGTTGCTGTGAAAACCTATTCAAAACACATACAGATATGTCGAGTTAATAATAAAACGATACAAAGTGCAAATGCACTAGGAGTGATTTACATGTAAACAAAAGGTGTGAGATCTAACCATCATTTAGTAGAAGTGTGTGAAGAAAACGTGTCCAAATTGCACCAAAATCAGTTAACATTTCAGGGCAATATACATGATGACTCCATAAATATCACAGAAAATACGTTAATTTTAACCGGGAAGAAGTATTCGTAGGAAGTGGTTCGTAGATTCCTCCCCAGTGATGCTTTTCAGGGAGGACGCGGGGAATGCAGTTCTCCTACTTTTCTCTGAAGCGGTACGCCGTTCCCGAACAACTTCAAGACCCAAAATGGCTTCAACTTCACTAATATTCAACACAGCGAGAACTCAGACATCTTGCTAGCCGATCTTAACCCATTTTAAACATCTGTAACTCAAAATCCCGCAGAAATAACAATGGCCGCTTCTTTTGAAGAATTGTGAGTACTCAGTTTTCAAAATTTGACCGGAGGTGGATCCCCGGACCACCACCGCCCCCTCTGCTACTACCGGGAGAGGGGGGGGGGGGGGGGCACTCACGCTCTCTCAATGTCGCGTCCCGCGTTATCCATCGCAGCGATTGCCGACGAGCTCCATGCCCTACTTCTTAATTTCGAAAAGCATCACTATTCCTCCCTGTACCCCCTCTTAGAGAATCCGCTTTGAAAGTGTCGTTTAGCTGTGAACTGTATTCGTGGCATGAAATATCAACGTGGCATCTTGCAGAGCGTCAACAATTGGTAGTACTGCTTTGACGCATCATGTTCCTGGAAGGGAAAAACGATCTTTAGGGTTCAAAGGGTTATGAAAACAATGGTAGGAACAGGTACTGGTGGTGTCGTCCCCTGGAATCTCCAGATGGACACCATAAAATCACCCACTGTTAAAATTAAAAGTAAAACTTACAGTACTACAGTACGGCCACCGTGGACTAGTCCCTTCCTACGGGTGGCTAATGTTACCAGGAGCGCAATAATATTCGATTCCAAACACTAATTATTATCAATTCTTTATGCGTTACCAACACATTAACAATAATTTACATAGACGGTGAGAAAGCCCAACAGACTTATAAATAGACGTGCTGGTCGATAAGGGCTATTTATAGCCATTATCGACCGGGGACCGGGGTCAAATATACGTCATGACTTACTTCCGGAAGCGTTGTTTATGTTTACAGTTTGCAGACGACAAACGTCAATATAAGTAATAATTAGTAATAAGTAATACAAGTCATCTCACAATTGTGAATATTTAACGGGTAACCCCAGCAATCCTACTGATACTACTGTGTCTGAATGCAAAGTACCGCAAAGCGGTATTGATAATAATAATAATAATAACAAGATTTTCTTGGGCGTTTGGCTCCATTATCGGACCGCTATCAGTGAATAGCAGCCTTACGGTCATTAGCGGCCCTCCGATATCTGAGGGCCGCTAATGACCGTAGGGCTGCTAATCACTGGTAGCGGTCCGATAATGGAGCCCAACGCCCTCGAAAATCTTGTTATTGTATAATTATTAGAATAATCATCAAACAACCTGGTGTTTCATTAATTAAAATTTTGCTGCTGATGATTTTTATTGGTGGTAAGTACATGGGTGCACATCACTGCCCGCGTTTGGATTACGATCAGTCCACGGCGACTGTACTGTAGGTGGTGGCAACATCGCTACAATAAATACATCAAACACCTTTTCATCGTGTTACCGTTGTAGTGAACTATAGGTCTCAAAATATAACATTATGCCACACCACAAATGAGTTACCATAAATTCGGGGTAAAGTTACACCATATTGTTGTGGCAAGTCAGCTGCCACATTCTAAGAGTGTTACATTACACCAATACCAGGTGTTATTCCGCATCGGAATGAGGTGTGAACGTGATCCTTTGTAGCTAATTATGCTTGTACCTGAAAGCAGTGTAACTTATGACCAAAACGTGTTCAAATTTACACCACTCATTGGTCTGACTCAGTAGCCTCCATGTAGCGGTGTATAACTACACCAATACACCACTATCGAGAGCGTTCAAAACACTGGACAAAGGGTAATAATGGCTTTCTATGCACATATATCACACTAGCTTCACTATATAGCAAATAGTAAATGTACAATGAGGAAGTGGAATTGCTTTATAACCGACTGTGGTGTGTTATCCCAATAATAATGCAAGGATGCACGACTCAAAGTGAAATTAAAATCTGCCAACGTTGCAATAAAAAGCACATTTCACTTTTATTTATGTCTTCCGTTTAGATCGAAACCCTAATGATATTCACAGCTTGGACACCCATGTGTACACATGGACCAAATGGAGCTCCCATTTGAGATCCAACCCTGACGATGCGATGCCAGCCATTGATAGAGTTCCTGGAATGCAACAAGACAGAGAGGTAGGCAAGGTGGTGTATTGAAAGGGCCACGCCTGGCACCCCTAACTGCCCAATGATCAGGCCAGCACCCTCTGATAGGGGAGGGTCCGTGGAACGCGAGATCACTAGGGTGGAGATCAATCTCCAACTCATCTCATTCTTCGTCTGAAGAGGATATGGAGTAGGGAGACCTGACAAAGGATAGGATGCTAATTCGGACAGCGCACCATCCACCCATCAAACTCTTACTTCTCCAATTTCTCCAGATTTACCAAACCGAGCCTCGATCAGGAGATATCCACTACGGATTTCGAGGAGGGGCTCTTTGGGGAAAAACCTTGGGGCTGCAGGTTAAAAAAAATATCGATTGGTCAATCCCACACATTCACTGAGCAGCCATCATTCTAAATAAAATTATGACGTATCAAGGTCCTGGACCAGAAAAACGGCCTCTCGGTTACAACGGGTTAATGTTTATGTGTAATAATAGCATTTTGTCTTGCACTACCTTCACACATACCGTAACCAATATAATTTAACAGTACTTAGTCTGATCCATAGATTACTGGAGATACCTTCCCTAGAACCGAACCATATTCCGCCCCAGTAACTGCACACTCAGTAAGTGACAATGTGTCAACGCCTCCCTTGCTTGACCACTACACATTTGTAATTTTCCAAAGAAAGACCCAATGGCGCATATTATTTATTATTTATTAAGCTATAACGACACTTTAGCAGCCAAGGTGATATCGTGTCGGTGGCAGTTTTACGAGTGGAGGAAGCTAGAGTACCCGGAGAGAACCACCAAGCAACGATGAGTAGCTGCCAGCTTCCCAACATCGTAACTCCGGACTGCAATACAGGTAGGGTTAGATGGTTGAAGATATGCGCACCATCGACGTGCAGACGCCTTAGTGCACGGCGTCATCGCGCCCCCAAGTGGAAAATACGGGTTACGTGCCTTGCCCAATGACACAAGACGGGAGTCCGAATCGATCGCGCAGACGGTCACCCACCCACTTCCTATCCGGGCTCAACTTTGTTTAACTAAGGTGATCATAATCAGACATACCAAAACGCCCAATCAGTCAAAGGGTTTCGCGCGCCTAAGGCACGCTTGGACGATGTGAGGTTGTTTAACCACTTGCGACCCCATTTGAAGTTCCGAGGGACTGCCTTGGTTGGTATGGTCTATACATAACGGCAGCTGATGAAATATGTTTTGAAAGTATGCCATTAACATTTTCCTATGCTTTTCCGCTTTTGATCGGTTTCGCGAGACAGTATCCATCACACTTTATCACCCCGGTGACAGTGGGTGTGGGAACGTAGCTTCGACTGTAGGTGTAATTGCAGTTCCTCACCGGTGACCACCTCTCCCGAGACGTTAATCCATGGACTCCACGGTGATCACCTTCAAATTACCTTCAAGTATCAAAAGAACCCCCTCGGGTAGTGGTGGTAACAAAAACAAAATATATATACTGTAAACGAGGGTCGACATCTAGCTTCACATGTGCCTTTGGCGCGCAAAAACCACTGGTTCGGATTGGATTCGGATAAAATTCAATACATGTTACATAGCCAAAATATTACTCGCTACATTCAAATTTATTAAAATCCTGTTGAATGTGACACGGAGTCCAAATATTCTAATAGTCCCATATTACCTTCCCTGAATAGTCTTTTAAAATGTTCAATGGAATTGTCTATTTTTCTGTATTTTTCCTCCAATGGGCAACTTTTCCTCCTCCACTGATTTGAAGCATAGTTGCTTCATGAAAAGACTGTTCAAATTTAAAACAGTTGATCATTTTAAAAATATTTGGATGAGAGCCTACAATAAACAAACTTACCTTGCGATGCCACCCTTCAACATGATTTATTGTCCGTGGACCTTCTGTTTCTTGATGGTTCCCTATATGTAAACCGTAGTTTCCTTCAGTCCAATCCTCGGTTACATAAGTCCCATTCTCACGACATGCAATTGCATACGAATGTATATTTGCATATGCGTAAAAATGCACCCGGTGTGGAAAGCACAATTTGCTAAGCTTTCACATGCAGTAAAGCAAGTTGTATATTTTTACTTAGAATGGTATATAATCGGTAGTTTTCATTCAAATTCTCCACTCTTCGTTCAGCATTCACGACGGACAGATTGACTGTATTATATAGGAGGTATAGGCGAATCATTCCGTACATTGTTAGTTCGGCATTGGTTGTAGTATATGCCAAGACAAAAGAATGTGGTCAAGAGACCGGACTTCAGACTGGTGGACAAACGTTGTTCTCAAAACTTTTGATAATGAACAATGGCTTGAGAATTTCTTGACTTGTGTTCAGAGCTAGAACCTTATGTTTTGGCAAATTCAACATATGTTCGTGAACCGGTAGAAACCAAGAATGTATTGGATGGCCACATCAGCTGAGTACAGAACAATCGGTAATCTGTTCAGTTTTGGGAAAACACTTCACCCCTACGTTCATATTGTATGTGAAGCATTAACAAACAAACTTATGGACAAATACGTGCAGTTCCCAAAGGGCAGAGAGTTCGATATGGTAATCAGAGGTTACGAGGAGAGGTGGGAGTTTCCCAGCCGTGGTGGTGCAATAGACGGTCGCTGCATGCCTATTATTTCCCAGAAGGATTCGCACGGAAATTACCTCATCCGGAAAGGATGATAGTCAATCATATTGCTAGGATTGTGCGACCACAACTGCCTCTTCAGAAATGTTATTATTGGCAGCATTCACGATGTGCGTGTGTTCGCAAACTCAAAGGTAATGCATTTTGGAGAATGGGGTGACCTGTTTGGGGATCGTGCAACGACCATGAATGTCTCTGACAACTCTTTCGTACTGCCAATGGTCATATTAGCAGATGCGGCTAATCCTCTGAAGAACTGGTTTCTGAAACCTTTTATAAACAAAAATGGATTATCCGATGATCAACAATATTTTAACTATCTCCTGAGTCGTGCAAGAATGCCCATTGAAATCGCATTTGGGAAACTGAAGGACCGGTGGAGATGTTTGATCAAAAGACTGGATGTTGACGTGGAATTCACTACAAGTGTTGTCAGTGCGTGCGTGGTACTGCATAACATATGTGAACTAACTCAGAATGAATACAGGTCATCGTGAGAGGAACAGGAGAGCGATGATGGGGGGGATAACATGGATCTAAGTGATGCAGGGAGTGATCTCAGTGGACAGGAGACACGCGCCCATCTTGCAGTTTATTTTGGAGAGAACGCATTGAAGAGAAGATCTACCTAATGGCGTGATGACCGTGTCCTTTTAGCATTATATCCGTGGCACGTGGACACTTTTCCGTGATGTCATCTTTTATATTCTTATTAAAAATGCTTTTGGTTGCATGCATGCGTAGTTATGAATGTGTAAGTCGGTTACCGCGTCTGGTTTGTGTCATTCCTTGGAGAAAGGGCTTGCTTTGAGCGACTTCTTTCTCTCTCAATAGGTCCTTCTAACCTGGATGGACCCTATCCTGAGCGGTAACCAAATACTTAACGATATCATTAAACTTCGACAAACAGACCTTAGGTGGTATGTATTTGATATTGGGACTGTCTCAACCAGGGAGTTTCACTATTCCACAGAAAGTTGGACGATCAATCATTAGATGTCACCCGAACCACATTTAAAATGGTGTAACCTCATGCGAGAAAGATTTTCGTGATTCAGAATTGAATCTCTATACTGTTACGTTGGACCCATGCAAACTAAATGAAATAGTACTCTAAATATAATTTACAATTCGCAAACACACAAATACACTTTCCCTCGGAATATGTTATTCTTGAATAAGGTTACATCGTGTTAAATGTGGTTCGGGGCGACATCTCACAGTTGTAAAATGGCATTGATTATTTGACATACAAGAAGGTGTGTAATAAATATAGAACAGCATGCGTACATTCAGACGCGCTGATGAATATTGCACTCGTTCGTTTCCACGAAACATACAACTCGAACCTGCGGCTCCTGTTGTATTGTAATCGTGCGCCAAAACGAACTCGTGCAATAATTTTCAGCTCTATCATACATGCATGATGTTCTATACATGTTTTCTATGGTGAAAATAGCGTATATGCTAATTAGAAGATTGAATGAAATCGACATTGACGCCGTTTCGTCGACGAAAAAAATGGTATGTGAAAACGAAATAGAACAAAGCGCGCCAATCCGATGTAAATCGATCTGAGGCTAGTTCATACATTATTTCTTTTTCGGTATGAATTTCATCACCCTTCATGATGTCCGTCAGGCCATGTGTCGCTTCAATGACATTTTATACCACAGACGACTTTCAAAACGAGAAACAGCGCCATACTGCGACCGCTAAGGGGTCAACTTGATAGCAACAGACTATAAATAACAACATTCTTTTATCATATCTCGACAAGGTTGAAAGGAGAACATTCAATCAAAAATGTTGAAACAAAACAGATATTAATTCCAGAATCTTGCTCGAAGAGTCACTTTTAATCCAGCATTCATCAGTGTTAAGATTACGGTCACAAAAGTTTTCGAAGGTATCTCCTTCAACATCACTCTCAGCTGCCATATCATCAGACTGGGTTCGTCGTCTTCGTTGCTTTCAGGGTCTTCCAGAGTGGCTACCACTTTATGATGTGATGTTGCTGTTTTCTAAGATGTTGTTGAATTTCTTGAAATTTTATTGGACGTAGTCGTATTTCAGTGTCAATTTACATTTACTATAGCTTCTTTTCAATGCATAAATTTGAGTTTTACGCTGCATGGGTGTCTTGCTGTTACCCATATTCTGCATCGCTGCCGAAACTGCCTCGTAAATTTCATTCGGTTTTGTTTTCGGATTTTCTATCTCTTCTTCGATATTGCGTTCGGCCTATATATCTAGAAGCGCCTCCGTCTCCTCTTCTAACCAAGACTGCCCACGTGTTCTTCGTTGTGTGGAGTTTGGCATATTATATTTTTTGTATTTTTTAGGTCCAAAAGTCATCAAATCACCCTCTTTTTTATCAGGAATATTCAACAATAATGCAAGATGTCAATAGAATGTTTAAAATGTTTACAGAAACAATATATTTTCCCAAGACTGTTTATTTTTAGAGATTGCATCATTTCCGGGCGGGTAACTCTAATTCAAATATTTAGTTTAGCGATACCTATAACTATACCCAGCCCTACCAAAGACACATTTTACCACTCTATTGAGATAAAAGAGTCATTTCTGCATTAGAATCCAACTTTTGGCTTCTGCTGTGTCAAAAACATGGAAAATTTGCTCTTTTCAGGAAAAGTGTCCAAACTTTGTCAAATCGGCTTAAAAACTGTTATTGCCTCCAAACGATTTTTCTAGCCTGTTACCTAGTAAATTAGCTGAGAGGGATGAGAATTTACAGCTTTCTTTAAAAACTACCCTGATCCCGAAATAAAAGTAAAATCTGCATCAACACAAAATATTTTTGGAACAAATCTGTCTCATTTAACCACACTGCAAGCAAAACAGTGTCCTAACCCTCACGATACAATATGAATGTCAATTTTGTTTCAAAAACTGGGGATGCAGCTATATATTTCACCAATATAAAATCACTCTGTCATTTATCCTATAAAATTTTCTTCTACCTGCTGATGTGGTAAAACATAGCCCTGAATAGGACTCCCAGGTATGCTCCTTTTCATCAAATTCTATGATATAATTCATAAATTAATTGATATTGTCCCAAAACAAACCTTCTGTGGTATTAAATTTCCCATTTGTGATAGTTTTTAAATCGCATTCTGGCTTCTGAAGACATTTCACATTTTGTTTGGTGCATGTTTTGCAATTTCTGTAAAGAAAAAGCCTCAGTCTTCTCAGTTAAGGCACATAGAGTCATTTGTATAGCGCTGATAAAACATAAAACAGTGCTTGCTTTTTTCCAAAACATGACCAGTACCTGCTACTCTGGTGTCCATAACACTGTTAAAATGCCTAAAACCATGAAATAATGATTCTATAGTGCTATGGTTGTGCTGCATGTACCCATAAGTGCACTTTCAGAACTTTTGTTTTAATTCCCACAGACATCCATTCTGACAAAAAAGTGTGAAATTGTACATGTAGATAATATGTTTCCAAAGAGGATGAATCAGACATCTGCTTCAAAAATATAGTGGTCTTTGGTGTTTAATATATTTGTGTGTGTGTGGAGGGGGGGGGGGGGGGGGGGGTAAAGGTGAAAGAACATCAGCTGCCAATTATTGAAAATGTTGATCCAGTGACTGACTGTGACAAAAACGTAACTTTTCGAAACAGTAAAACAGTTTTGTAAGGTGTGTGGTCCCCCAATAAACATTTAAATGTGACATAATTCCCCAAAATAATAATTGAATCTGGTTTGAAAGCCCCAAAACATATTTCCTATAGGCTTCACAGAACAAAATATTTTCCCACAGCCTCATAGGCCACCATTATAACGTTCAGTCTAAACAAAATATGATCGCATAACTTTAATTTTGGCATTTAAATATCTTTGTCAAGTAAAGCCTTTCTGACCCGAAAACAAGGGGTCATGCAACAAATAAGAGAAAAAATGACACGAAGGGAAGTATCTTATGGGAAGGGGAAGGGAAGCACATATTTTTCAGGGAATTCCCTACAAAAACACACAAACAGTTAATTGTATTTTTTAGGTCCAAAAGTCATCAAATCACCATCTTTTTTATCAGGAATATTCCCTAGGCTGTTAATTTTAGAGACTGCATCATTTGCGAGTGCAACTTTTAAGGCTGGTAACTCAAATTCAATATTTAGTTCAGCGATACCTAACAAGGTGATCG
Source organism: Pictodentalium vernedei (assembly GCA_031216915.1). Classification (NCBI taxonomy): domain Eukaryota; kingdom Metazoa; phylum Mollusca; class Scaphopoda; order Dentaliida; family Dentaliidae; genus Pictodentalium; species Pictodentalium vernedei. Next base: position 159,868,858 of record CM062296.1, read on the forward strand.
TAGGAAATACCATTTGGGAGAGGGTGGGATTTCCAAGTATAACATATGGGACGGATGTGATCCCTCTAAATCAAATAGAAGCGAGGAACTTGTGGAGATTCTACAAAATAATGCGGGTCGGTGGATAACCGGATCAAGAAACGTAGCCGTGCTGAAGGCGATCAAATGGGAATTCGGTTAGATACCGTTTGAAGGTAGAATAGATATGGGTAAATTGTGTTACCTGAATTATCTGGTAAACCTCCCTAACAGCAGATGTTGTAAAACGACGTTTAACCATGTATGGAATTCTAACATTCAGACAAGGTGGTTAAGGCAAGAGAGGGAGCTAATGGAGAATTCTTATAGAGACTGAAAATCTAGAAGGGGGACTGAAGCAGGGGTAGCCTTATCGGGCGAAGGGTGCTCGAAAATTGCTATATAAATTGGCGGGCTGGAATTAGGAACAAAAGCTCTCTAGACCGGTTGTACAAAAAAGATGCCCCAGCATTTGAGGATTACCTAGATGGATCTTATGGTGGTGTGTGTGTGTGGGGGGGGGGGGGACCTTTGTTGCTCAAAGTGAGATCGAAGTCACTGGAGTTGAGGGGTGGGGGTGGGAGATCGTGAAAGGCAAAGAAAGAGTGTACCAACTGTGTAATTTAGGAGAAACGGAGACTGAAATATTTCGCTTCATAATGCACCCAATATTTGCTTAGTAGAACAAAACTTCTTAGAAAACTATTAGAACAATGGGAAGAAAACATGAAGGATAAGTGGATGGGGAATGACATGGGGAAAGGGTCAAATTTAGAGTTGGGGGGGGGGGTCGAGAAAACACTTTTTGACTGAATGCTGAATGATTAGCAGGGAGAGTGGAAGGGGAGTATCCTGGCGGGGGACTGGGTTAATGTAGATCTCCTCGTAAGAGGACCACGACACATCAGCGGTAGGCCAAAGAATTATTATTATTATTATACCCTCTATTGACAAATGCTGTACTGAGATAAACGAAAACAAGAACAAGAATACCCGTGGACCTTAGGGTAGGTGAGTCCCGAAGTTGGGGTGGGTAAATTTTTAATTGGTGAAGGGAAAAGCAAGGATATAACATTGTGGGAAACAGGAGAATATGAATGCTTAGGGGTGGACCTATGTGTCCCGGGTAAAGGCATTTGCCGAAACCACACCAACAAACTTAACACAAAGGGAAAAGAAAACTCAACCAGTTAAAACTTCTGGGAAGGAACAGCTTTAACGAAGCGTTCGTTGGAGAAACTATTTGGGAAAGGATAGAGTGACCAGGTATAACTTAAAGAACAGACGTGATCCCTTTTAACCAAACGGCAGTTAGGAGTCTGGAGATTACTTCAATTACCTCGTAAACCTTCCAAACAGCAGGTGGCGTAACACGACATTCAACTATGTATGGAAATCCTACATTCAGACTGGTTAGATCATGCAGGTTATGGACTCAATGGATAATTATTCCGTTGCGACTGCTATCGACAAACGGAGGCAATGCACACAGAGGCTTTGACGCACACCGTATATAGTATAGTCCTACACAATGGGGAAGTGAAGAGAAATCCATCCATGTTCAGTCGAATTCTGGTCTATTCGTAGGCAGTCGTCTAATCTCCATCTCGGCAGCGGGGGGTTGGGGGGATGATGGTGGGGGGGGGGGGGGGGGCGTTGAGTCCTCTATCAGATGTGAAAATAAGAATTTAAACATTGGTAGTCACGAAATTGAAAAGAATATATTTTGACCAACTATTTTTTACCCTTTACCTAACATGAAAAGCAGACGACACTTACAAAAAATATTCTTGAATAACTAATTTTTTTGTCTCAAAAACATAGGTTATGACCCCTCGTGGGAACGAGCTCGACGAGCTCGTTCCAACGAGGTGTCATAACCTATGTTTTTGAGACAAAATATGAAAAAATAATGAAAATTAATTGGCGATTATTAAGAATAGCGCTGGCCGGTTTTGGCCGTTGCGGAAAGGGTTAAATTAAAAATAATTAAAATAAAAATTTAAATACTAGAATTATTATTTAAAATAGAGAGAAAACATAAACTCATCACCGCTGAAATTGGTTCACTGGACACTGGACACTAGAGGTGACTAACACAACACACCACCAACTTGCGGTGATAGATGAATTAACATCGGTGTGCAGGGCGAACAGGAATAAGCCGTATGACATGGCATTCAAGTTTTTATGAGGACAAAATGGGGAACTTTTAAAATTTAGTGTTGAGAAGTCGACTATTTAGTTTCTTTGATATATTAGAAATTGTGTGAAATATTCAAAATCCACTAGCTGAAAAAAAAATTAAACTTATCTTCTAGATACACTTACGTCTACACATCGTGACAGCACCTCTTCCTCACATCTATGCATATAATAGAATTTATTTTCTGTCAAACAAATGTCGTTGTAGATAGAACCTTGTTTATCGTAAAGGAACCATGATGGGATGTATTTGTTTTCGGCATTCAGAGAGTTGTATATCTCTTTCGCTATAATGGAGTCTTTTTCGCACATTGTCATACCTAAAGTGTATCTAACCGCCAGTAACGAACCGCCACTAACGCCAACATCCAGTGACAAATTTCCGGTTATCGTATGCTCGCGACTTTCTTTCACATTATTAGTCTGTGTGAAACACGCAGACTATTGTTTTGTACGATTATTTTTCTTCTTTTTTTCTTCTTTTTTTTTTTCTTCTTATCACTTTTTTGTCCGCAAGATCACTCGAAAACGAATTGCCCTATCTCGTTGATTTTTGGCATGCTGATAGACAGTCACAAGGTCTCGGCCACATATGTTTTTCAGATTCCTGGGATATTAGTGGTGTCTGTAGGGGGGTTTTTGAATGTGGGTAACGCCCATATCTCAGGCGTGGTATGACATATGGACCTGGGATCAACACCAAATGAGTCGACACTCAATGGAGATTCAAAATTTGGGTCAAGGTCACGGAGGTCACCTAGGAGTCACTAAATGCATTTTTCATAATTGCTGGAAATCATATTTTGTAACCCCTGAAGTATTCCTGACATACACACATGCATTTTGACGTAAAAAAGTGGGCGTGGCCAACATTTTTGAAAGTGGGTCACGCCTATATCTCAGGCGTGGTATGACGTATGGACCTGGGACCAACACCAAATGAGTCGACACTTGATGGAGATTCAAAATATGGGTTAAGGTCACGGATGTCACCTAGGGGTCATTGAGTGCATTTTTCATAATTGCTGGAAATCACATTTTTTAACCCCTAAAGCATTCCTGACGAACACACATGCATTTTTACGTTAAAAAAGAGGGCGTGGCCAACATTTTTTGAAAGGGGGTCACTCTCATATCTCAAGCATGGAATGATAAATGGACCTAGGACTAAAACCAAATGAGTCGACACTTGATGGAGATTCAAAATATGGGTCATGGTCACGGAGGTCATCTAGGGTTCATTGAGTGTATTTCTCATAATTGCTGGAAATCACATGTTTTGACCCCCATGCATTTTTACGTTAAAAAAGTAGGCGTGGCCAAATTTTTTGAAAGTGGGTCATGCTCATATCTCAAGTATGGTATGATGAATGGACCTGGGACTGACACCAAATGAGTCGACACTTGATGGAGATTTAAAATATGGGTCAAGGTCACGGAGATCAACTAGGGGTCATTGAGTGCAAGTTTCAAAATTGCTGGAAATCACATTTTATGACCCCCAAAGCATTCCTGAGGTCCATACATGCATTTTACGTTAAAATAGTGGCGTGGCCAAAATTTTTTAAAGTGGGTCACGCCCATATCTCAGGTGTGGTATGACGTATGGACCTGGAACCAACACCAAATGAGTCGACACTCGAGGGAGATTCAAAATATGGGTCAAGGTCACGGAGGTCACCTAGGGTCATTAAGTGCATTTTTCATAATTGCTGGAAATCACATTTTTGACCCCTTAAAGCATTCCTGACATACACTCGTGCATTTTGACGTAAAAAAAGTGGGCGTGGCCAACATTTTTGAAAGTGGGTCACGCTCGTATCTCAAGCATGGTATGATGAATGGACCTGGGACTAACACCAAATGAGTCGACACTTGATGGAGATTCAAAATATGGGTCAAGGTCTCAGAGGTCACATAGGGGTCATTGAGTGCATTTTTTTCAGAATTGCAAAGACCACATTTTTGGACCACTAATGCATTCCTAAAGTTCATACATGCATTTTTACACAAAAAGTGGACATGGTCAACATTTTTGAAAGTGGCTCACATTCATATCTCAAGCATGGTATGATGCATAGACCTGGGACCTGGGGCCCACACCAAGTGAGTCGACACTCGATAGAGGTTCAAAATGTGGGTCAAGGTCACGTAGGTCACCTATGGGTCATTGAGTGCATTTTTTAGAATTGCTGAAAATCACATTTGTTTACACCCTAAAGTCCATACACGCATTTCTATGTAAAAAAGTGGGCGTGGGCAAAAAAGGTGGGTGTGGGTTATTGAGTGACTTTTCAGAATTGATGGAAATCACATTTTTGAATTTACTGCATTCTCAAGGCCCAAACATGCATTTTTACTGTAACGAAAGTGGGTGTGGGCAATAATTTCGAAAGTAGGTCATGCTCATATTTCACGCATGGTATGATGAAAGGACCTGGAACCAACAGCAAATGAGTTGACACTCAATTGGGGTCAAACTATGGGTCAAGGCCATTGAGATCTACTAGGGGTCATTGAGTGTATTTTTCAGAATTGCTGGTAATCACTTTTTCTGACTCCCTAATGCATTTCCGAAGTTCATACATACATTTTGACATGAAAAAGTGGGTGTATGAATATTGCCATCATCTCAAAATATGGCAGATCCGGAGTTGGTGGAGCCAATAGTTGTAATGTAGTTTATGCTCATAGTTCAGGCTTGGTATGACCTATAGACATGGAACCTACACTGAATGAGTTGAAACTTGCTGGAGGCTCCAAATGTAGTCACCCTCAATGCGGTCAATAGAGGTTATTAAGAGCACATTTTTCAGACCTATTTTATACCAACTAATGCAATTCTGAAGATTATAATTGTGTCTCATCATTCAAACAGATTTTTGCTATACGGGTAGGTAATTACTTGTGCTTAGCACTCTACATTTTACAGGCGTTTGGGGTCTCAAGGTAGCACGAGAGGCCAAAACGTGTTCACAGCTTCTACATTTACTGGTAAATGTGACCCGTGAAACATCAAGCATTATTTATAACAGTAGAAAATGTCTTCCACATAAACTCATTATAGAGTAATGTTTAATAGGTCAAACAGAATAACATTGCCTGCTTATTTAGTCTCATGTTACAAATTCAGTCTCAACTCAAGCTGGACAGAGAACCATTCACTGTTCTAAGCATTTTTAAATTGATTTATTCTCAATCATAACTCCAGGACCGACAGGATTCGGGGTGTAGTCAGGGACATAGCCAGGGTGTTTTCAATGGGGAGGAGGGGGTGTAGTTCTATGAAAATTCCAACTAGGAATGGATACTTCAATATTTCACAATAACTACTGGTTGTTAAACTTTGTAGAATTTCACCTGTGTGATACGTGATTTCTTCGGCTAATTCCTCCCCCAGTTTTGAAGCTTGGACCTTTTTTATTATTCCAATATTTTAACTGCGTTCGCTAATATTAGTAAGGTTAGGCACAGCAGAGAAGAAAATGAGTAGCATGACCACTGTTGTAGAATTAACCTAGAATCCACTGGGTAGTGAAGAAATCTTGCATTGTTCAATCAGAATGCTCTCTGTGTGAGTTGTCGGTGGGAATTTTAACGGAAATGCAAAACCAGTCAAAAAAAATCCGTTACAACAATGCTTTACAATTTGCAACTGTTGGAAGTTTTGCCTGAAAAATTTCCAATTATCTTGAATTTTGGTCAAATACTGGGGAGGCGAGACACTGCTCCTACACCCTGCCCCACCCACACCCCCACCCACACCCCCGTAGATACGTGCCTGTGGTGTGGAATGGCGAGTGTCTTGCTTGAAGTACCTATCACAGATATGAATGAAGGAAATGGAATATTCAAGTGGTGTGATTTTAACTTCCTTACTACTTCAATGTGTATTCGAAAGCTTTCATTTAATGTAACTCAGAGCTGCAAAACGTTCTGTACGCTTCTGTCACATTGCCACACTGTACGCAAAAGCCAATCTTGAGATCCAACCAACTTCTTATTTCCAGTATGCCCCGTTTAAGACTCCAGATGCCGTTCAATGGCTCAGTCAGGAGAGTGGTGGCTCAATGGTTACGGCGTTGGACTTTAAAATCGAAATGTCTACGGTACATGCCCCACCAAATGCAACTGCGATGTGTCCTTGGGTAAGGCATTCAGTCCTGATTACCCCCGTTGGGGCACAGCGACATTGTGTTCTAAGGCGTACTACACTTAGATCGACCAATGCTCACCCTGCTTGTGTGTAGTTAGTATGTTGTGAATTTTGATAGTTGCTGATCAGCGCTTGGCATTTCTATTCAGGTACTCTGGCTTACGTCGCCCGTAAAACTGTCCAATATGAGTTGAACTTCAACCTCTCTGTTGAAAGTGCTGTTAAACTCCAATAAAAATGGCCAGGCAAATATCTCAAGCGCAGTGTATGATAATGTCACATACACATAATTTCTATCCCCTATTTTGTCTTGACGATAAATCAAAAACAAATCATCTGTCCTGCTTCTGTTTGGCATACTGGTAGCCTGTCACTAGTACTGGCCCAGCTATGTTTGTGGGGAACCTTTGGGTGTGGTCCATTGGGCCACATAGTATTTATACCCCCTAATTTCTTTGTAACAGAAAAGCATCATAAAGAAATAGCTGTTTTATATTTATATACACATGAGAATAATGTAAACAATCAAATTAGAGAGAATTTGCTATAGCTGACACACATTTACTCTTTTCAGCTGTTGAGATCAGAATTAAATTCCATACCCAGACCAAGTTGAAAGAAAACCCTTTAAGTGGGAAGAAAATTTGTTTATTATACAGCTCTATCTTACAACACTTGATTAATTGTAGTTGAATAAATAACCCTTCACCTTTCATTGCATGTTTTAATTTTTTGTTTCTTCCTTCTCAATCATAACTCAAGATCAACAGGTTTCGGGCCGAGCGTTAAGTGGCTTTCTCGAAACACTTATCACAATTATGAATTAATGAAATGGAATATTTAAATGGTCTGTCTTTAACCCTCTTCATACTTCACCGCCCTCTTCATACTTCACCGCGAAAAACAAACAATATCATTTGACTTATGACTGTAGAACCTTTTGCACGCTTCCTGCCATATTGCCGGTCTTTACTGAAAATGCCATGCTTCAAGATTCCACCATCTTATTTTACGTATGCCTTATTTAGGGCACTAGATGATCTTAACAGTAGGCCTTTAAACGAGTTCTTGGGACTTTTAGGGTTTTTAATGCACTATCCCCGATATAGAGTCTATGCACCCTTTGTCTGCTCGAGAACTCAAATACAAATCGTCCTATCTCTATTCGTTTTGTCATGCTGGTTACCAACAACTAGTTTGCACTCATCTATGATTTTCAGCTTGTTTTAGGCCTTGCGTGTGATACAGAAGGCTGATTGCCTTAGAAGCTAAATATTTGCTATCATCACCAAAAAATGACAGATCTGTAGTTGGTGGAGCCATTACTTTAAAGTGGATGTATACATGGAACTATACCGGCTGAGTTAAAAAATGCTGGAGGTTCAATATATGGTCCACCTGAAAAAAGTCACCAAGGTCCTCAAGTGCATATTATTCAGACTGGGACATGCATTTTATTACACCCTAATGCGTTTCTAAAGTTTATGAATGTATTTCATCACTCAAAGTAGTGGGCAGAGCCAAATATGTCCATTTCTGATTCGTGTATCGAACCCTTTGAATGCTGGTTACATATATGCATTTTCTGGCTTCTTATAAAAAATTGTTCTGATTCCTGTATTTATATCTGTAAATGCTGTTAACGAAATCCCATTTCTGATTTGTTTAAAAAATATTTTACTCCGGAAAATCAACCTCCATAAATTATCTTTCTCTATAGTTTATTTCTGATACTTTAACCCTTTTCACACAGACTTAAATTTATTGGGTGCAGTAAATTCTGTTTCTCTAGTTAATCGTTAATTTGTACCGCGCGTGATAAAACCCACTGGTGAGACGCCTGTCCTCGTTGTACAATAAATTTATTGTTGTGCCGAAAGTAAATCATGGACAGTTTTAAACCTGGGGAATTATTATAAACTGCTCTATTGAAATATCCGCAAATAAACAGAAAACATTGTTCATATTTGCTCAAACGCAAACACGACAGTATATATATCTATTATTTCTGTGAATTGTCAGTGACAAATAAATCATTTACATTATCATTGTCCCAGATATCACGCCAGTTAACGGAATATTTTAGCATTTTTAATAAGGTATATATATTATTTTTTTTTGCTCTATCCATGCATTCGACATGATATTCTGTCGCTTGCCAGGGGTCCTTAACGCTTACAGATACGCTATCTTAGCAAAGTAAATGTCTTGCTCATTGACGAGCGATAACAAATTGTATTTTGTTTCTAGCCCAACCAAAGTTTCATCACTTTTGCATTTAGCACAACGTAGCATTTTACAAAAAAACGTGAAAAGTTATAAATATGATCAATTAGCCCAGGTAAATACTTATCATTGTTAATATAATGCCGTCAGGGTGTATTAAGCTTATAATATTGGGAGGTGGGGACGGGGGGGGGGGTATTGGAAACGGGAGCTTGTAGGGGACAGCACGGCCGCCTTTGGCGGCCCGCTCTGTGCAGCCGAACCCGGGGAGAGTGCGGGAGGGGAATACCAGGAAAATTTGTGAAATATGAACTACTGAGAGCACATTTCCTCGCTTCGCCAGTGAAAAAATCAAGGTATCGTTGCTGTTAATTTTTGGTGTTTATCCCTTTACCTAACATGAAAAGCAGACCTATTTTTTTTTCCTTTTTTGTCTCCAAAACATAGGTTATGACCCCTCATTGGAACGAGCTCGACGAGCTCCTTCCAATGATGGGTCATAACCTATGTTTTTGGAGACAAAAAATGAAAAAATTCATGAAAATTAATTGGCGATTTTTGAGAATAGCGCTGGCCGGTTTTTGCCGTTACGTTGGGTAAAGGGTTAAAGGAGGATGTATGTCAGAGAGGAAGATGTTAAACTGTTGAGCGTCGAATCAGTCAGTGACATCGGCCACCAACTTTTCTATGCACTACAAATGGTGCAGATCATGCAGTTTTTATGTGCGCCTGTATGATGTAGAATATGCAGATGTATGTGGTTATTTTCGTGTAGATACTAGATATGATTTACACAGTTTTGGAAATTTTGGGGGGTGTAAATACCCCTCTTATCCCCCCCCCCTCCCCCGGTTCCTACGCCACTGAATGCCGTGAAAACGAGGAAACACTATTTGTGCAGTGGAGCCCACTTAATTGGTTATCTTTTAATTCAATAACTTACAAACACCAAAAACTTTCACCAGAACTTAGGTACAAATTTGACCAGGTAATTGCATATAGGTTATAAAGTAAGCTATCATAGGAACGAGGGTACTAAAACGAAAGTACTACAGCCCAAACCCGTAATGTATGCAGACATACTATATGCCATAAAGAAACAGAAAATATCCAATTTGTGTCCAGCCGTCACCCACTGCCGTGTCCAAAGTCGGGCAAATACGATCTGTTTTGAACAGAAGCCTGTACTTTAATCCTCCCGAAGCTATCTGAAAGATAGTGCCAGACGAAAACTCTTACGACACTAAACTTTCATACATATAGATATGGAATTTGTGGCAGAGAGTCCAAAAATATCCCATTTGATCTTAGTCGTCACACCCTTCGAGGGCAGAAATCGTGAAAGTTGAAGTTTTTCCAATTCTCCAACCTTTACAACCCCTTCTTGCAACCATATGAAAGGGAACACCAAACTGAAACGGGTACAACCGTAACCGCTGGTGTTTTTCCAATGAAATAAGTCACAAACAATTGGGGAATATCCCATTTGTTTTAGCCGCAACACAGGGGTGTGGCTAAAGGGTTTCAGCTGGGGGTTGGGGGGGGGGTGCCACCGGTGTAAATTCCAACTGTGAGTAGTTTCGATAGGTGGTTGCACTGCAGCGCTGGGTGATATCTTTTAACCCTTTAACCAACGAATCGCCCGCATCCGCCCGCGTAATATGCAAATACAGCTGCTGAAAAAATATTATTTTTCGAAAACTTTCAACAAAACCATATCATGTGGCCCCTCTTGGGAACGAGCTCGTCGAGCTCGTTCCAAAGAGGCGTCACATGATATGGTTTTGTTGAATTTTTTTTTTTAAATTTAAAAAATGATATTTAAAATAATTAATTTTGAAATCGTCAGCGTTGGCTAAAGGGTTAAAGTGATTATATATATATATATACACATGCTTATGAACCCTTCCGAAAATTTTCACTACATGTAGTCCTGAAACGGAAAAAGCATCATTTATAATGTGTCTGGGGCAGAAAATTTACCGGATTGATGTCAGAGTCGAAATTGTGAGGCCAATGTAAATTTTAGAGTAGGAAATTTGAAACTCAAGTTTCCAGTTGGAAATAAAAGATCAAAATTTCTCATCATTAAGCTGGATTTTTAATATTTTTCATGAACAATGTTAATTTATTGAATTTCCAACTATTTGATTTTTGACCTCGGAATTTCCAAGTATTCAAAAAATACTCCTAGCTGTCCCACCCCTGTCGCCACATCCCTGCCGCCACACCATTCGAGGGCAGAAATCGTGCAATTTGAAGATTTTTTTTTAATTTTCCACTCTTTACTACCCCTCTAGCAGCCATATGAAAGAGAGTACCAAACTGAAACAAGTAACCACTGTTGTTTGTATGCACGAAATAGGGCACATAAAGTTGGAAAAATATCCCATTTATTTCTAGCCGCCACGCCCTTCTTAAGCAGGAGTCCTAAAGTCTGAAAATGCTTCCATTGTTGACCTACTATTTCTGCCCTTCCTATCTACCATACGCGGGAGAGCACCAAAACGAAATTACTACAGCCCAAACCCGTAATGTATGCATAATATGTCATACAAAAACAACAAATATCCCATTTGTGTCCAGCCGTCACACTCTACCGTGGCCATAGTCGCGAAACTACGAATTGTTATCACCCGAAGTCAGCTATTTCAGCTCTTTCGAAGCTATCTGAAAGAAAGTATCAGAGAAGACTCTTACGACCCTAAACCTTCGTACATATAGATATGGAATTTGTGGCAGAGAATCAAAAACTTTCCCATTTGATCTTAGCCGACACACCCCTCGAGGGCAGAAATCGTTAAATTTGAAGATTTTTCCAATTCTCCACCGTTTACAACTCCCTCTAGCAGTCATTCGAAGGAGAGTGCTAAAACAAAAACGGGTACAGCCCTAAGCACTGTTGTTTGATGGCATGAAAGATGTCACATGGAATTGGAAAATATCCCATTTGTTCCTAGCCGCCACACCCTTCTGAAAAAGGAGTCCTAAAGATTGAAAATGCTTCCACTGAAGACCTTATATTTCTGCCCTCTGCCGCATGAAATAGAGAACCAAAACGAAATTACCACAGCCCAAATCTGTAATATATGCAGACATATAATATGTCACACAGAAACAGAAAATATCCCATTTGTGTACAGCCGCCACACCCTTCCGCGGCCAAAGCTGCGAAAATATCCCTGCCTTCACTTTAATATTGTCATTTGGAGAGCAGAGGGACAAACAGTCACTTATTCCTTATTCAACATTCGAAAAAAATTATGGAACGATTTCGGTGAAATAAACGGCATTGTTGGATGCCCGTTGACGATTAATTAAGATTCGATCCATAAGGGTAGACCCCCTCAACTCCCAGCCTTCACAATTCGACCTCAAAAGGGTGAGTTGGAGAGAAATATCATTTATGGATCGATTTGGGTCAAATAAACGGCATTGTGGGGTAGACGTTGACGATTCATTAAGATTCGACCAATAAGGGGTGGACCCCCTCAAACCCAACCTTCTAATTTTTACTCCAAAAAGTGAGTTGGAAATTGTCATTTTATGGACATATTTCGGTCAAATAAACGGCATTGTGGGATGGCCATTGACGCTCGATTAACTCTTAACCCGCTGAGTATTTTATAGATATTTTTCATCAAATCTAGTCATGGCTGCTTTAAATTCATACAGGTTAATGTAATGTCAAAGCATGTTTATGATAAACTCGCAAATAAACCTAAACCTAAGCCAGCAAACGCGAAATTGACTGCTTACAATGGCGGTGACATTCTTGTGTTCGGAAAATGTTTTGGGAAACACAAAAACACTTCTACGCCTATCATGTTTATTATTGCTAAACCTGACTCTCCTCCAATTCTTGGTTCAACTTCATGTGAAAAACCAAATTTAGTAAAACGTATCACACATGTCAACGCAACCGACTCTCCGGAATTCTTCAAAGTTTGTGAAGATGTGTTTGGTGAAATTGGGTGTTTCCCTAAAATTCATCATATTGAATTGATTCCCGGTGTTAAGCCAGTTATTCAGCCTTCTCGTAGAATTCCTATGGCTCTGTATGAACCTATCAAAGCTGAATGAGCTCGGGTGCAAATATTTTTTTGACGTGAAGGCGTGTAATAAATACAGAACGACACACTTGTTGAGTCATCTTAAGGCATTAAAGCAGATCCCAGTAAAGTTTCTGCCATTGTTAACCCTTTACCCAACGTAACGGCCAAAACCGGCCAGCGCTGTTTACAAAAATCGCCAATTAATTTTCATTATTTTTTTCATTTTTTGTCTCAAAAACATAGGTTATGACCCCTCTTTGGAACGAGCTCGTCGAGCTCGTTCCAAAGAGGGGTCATAACCAATGTTTTTGAGACAAAAAATGAAAAAAATTAGTAATTCAAGAATTTTGTTTGCAAGTGTCGTCTGCTTTTCATGTTAGGTAAAGGGTTAATATGCTAGATCCTCAAAATAACAAAGAGCTACAATGTTGCATGGGCATGGTGAATTATCTAGGGAAATATTTGCCTAATCTCTCATCTCTGACTGATCCTCTCGGACATCTTGAAAAAGATATTGAATGGCAATTTCATATTAAACATAAATAAGCTGTTGAAACTTTAAATAAAGCGGTCACAAATACACCTGCGCTGCAGCATCTGGATTCATCTCTGCCAGTGAATGTTCCATGTGATTCTTCAAAATCAGGACTTGGAACTTTATTGGAGCATAAACACGACGACAGGTGGTTGCCTACGCGAGTGGGTCGCTTACATCTTCAGAATGTAACTAAGCGCAGATGAAAAAAGAAACACTCAGCATATTATTTGCCTGTGAAAGGTTCCACGAATATCTGTATGGTCGTCATTTCATTGTTGAAAATGATCATAAGCCTCTTCAAGCCATTTTCTGCAAAGCATTAGTGAAATCGCCTCCTCAAATGCAAAGATAATTGTTAAGACTTCAGAAATATGATTTTAATATGCAGTATGTTAAAGGGACAAAATTACATGTTGCGGACATATTAGGAACCCCAAGCGGGCCGTAGGCCCGCAAAGGGTTCCACATACCCAGTCAGATAAATGTGTTCCAGAACAGAATTCTCTATAGCCGTCAATGTGATTTTTGAAGTGGACAGTAAATTTCAGTGAAAAAAACACGTAACTTCCGGTGTCGAATTGCCCATGCAATTACAATTGGCCTGTCCCCCTCTGGGAATCAAATGTTTTTTGTTTCGCCTCAAAGCTTTGCGTGATACATTTGCCTACATATCTACACTTCAGGGGTAACCAGGCCTTCTCAACCGAGAACCGCGACATATCAGCGGCCGGCCAAAGTGTTACTATTATTACTCGAGTTCTGTCCTTCTGGAGGTTTGTCAATATGCTCAGCTGATGATCTCGTCATTTCAGATCGAACTCTCAGTCCGGATTTCGTTGCAGCTTGTCTGCCAGTGATAACCTCAATCGAAAAAAACGTACATATAACCGATAATATAACTGATAATTGTTGTTATATTGGTGCGATTGTATACAGATATGCATTGACACGTACCTCGTGAAATATCAAAATGAACAGAAACTCAGGTGTTGTAAAAGTAAGGAAAAGTTTGCTTGAAAAAAGGGTATACGGACGTTTCGTCCGCAAGCCGAGTCGTCCGCTTGTCAAGGAAAATATTGTCTGCACATTTTCAACATTTCGAACAAGACACCCACCCCCTACTAACGTGTGACGACATTCCCCCAGATTAAGCCCAATATTCTCACATATAAAGCCACCTGATGTTGTATTTATGTTAAGAGTGTGATGTACAACATCATCTTTCAGGTTTGAAACACAAATGATGTCATATATTGGCTGATATATTGATATGTTTTTAAAAAAAAAGTTGGAAATGCACATTTTTGGTGCACTCAAGAGACTCACCCACCCCCACATCACGTCTTGCAAATTTTTGGTCCCCCCCCCCAGGACCCCCCTCCCCCTGGAATAATTGCAAAATTATAAGATTATGTTACGGAACTTAATATAAACAAGTTTTGATGCATTTCTTAATATAATTATAACACGTTTTGATGCGTTTCTTAATATTATTAATTCCTATAATACATTTGCTAATAATTTTGTGATTATTCATTGTAAAGCGCCGGTGATGCTCTTCCAAGAATAATTGCAAAATTATAAGATTATGTTGCAGAATTTAATAAACCATAAATTTTGATGCGTTTCTTAATATAATTAATTCTTATAATACAATTGCTAATAATTTTGCTATTATTCATTGTAAAGCGCCGGTGATGCTCTTCCAAGAATAATTGCAAAATTATAAGATTATGTTGCAGAATTTAATAAACCATAAATTTTGATGCGTTTCTTAATATAATTAATTCTTATAATACATTTGCTAATAATTTTGCTATTATTCATTGTAAAGCGACAGTGCGCCTCGATGAATACTTGCAAAATTATAAGATTATGTTGCAGAACTTAATATAACAAATTTTGTTGCATTTCTTAATATAATTAATTCTTATAATACTTATGCTAATAATTTTGCAATTATTCACTGTAAGGTGCCGGTGGAGCTCTTCCATGATAAATTGCAAAATTATAAGATTATGTTGTGGAACTTAATATAACGTATATACTTTAAGAACTTTTACTGTAATAATATAATTTTTGTTGGTAATCCATTGAATAAACAGTAATTAAAATTTATTAGATGGCTGGATAGTTTATTTTGTTCTGACATTCCTGTTTTCAGAATTTCATACACATATATGAAATTTAATGCAAGGAGGTACATTAAGATATATTATAATGGAGGTACATAAGATATATTACAATAGGTAATATACAATAAATTATACAATAAAATTATTATATAAATAAAAAATGATTCAAAATGCAATACTTGAATACTTTCCCCCAGCGAACGAGTTTCGGATGTGTTGCGTATAATTGTAGAGGACGACTTGGGTAAAATTGCAGCGGACGATTTGGTTAGCAGACGAAATGGGTGTAATTCGAAAAAGTGATACTGATAGCTTGCTTTCAGTCCCGTTAGAAACCAAAACAAAGTAATAATGTGTTACTTTTTAGTGCATCTGTATTTCTGAACAGTGCCTCGTAGTTTCAAAAACTAAAAAATGGAAACTGAAAATAATTCTTAAAAAAAATATTAATAGATTGTTCGATATTTATTGAAAAAATCTAAATATATCGTCGAGCAATTATCTCTGCAGTAAATTCACATTCAATGTGTTCTGTATTGGGGCCTAATTAACGTCTCTCATCTGTTAGAATGATATCCAATCACTTCGGCTCCAAGTCATTTCGGCCTCTGGTCAATTCGACCTCAGTCATCTCTGTCCTAGTCACTTTGGTCCCTTGGTCATTTCGGCAGCATTTTAAGTGTGGAGATCTATAAAGATCAGTGCATAGTTCATGTTTAGAAATAATGGGTAATTACCTTTATTAAGTAATGTTCAGTTATTTGCATTTACACAGTGTACAGAACAGTTATACATGACATTAAAAATTATCCATGTGTTCAATTTTACATACATTTAAGATGCTATCTGTATAAGTACTGAGAAATTATTTTACTTTGAAATTTTGCAAAGTACCGGAATATGCAGTCATTTATTCATATTGTTATGCACAATTCCTAGTCACATTCCAGTTTGAGGTTCACAGGGTTTCTTTTTCTTTTTTTTTTCTGAAACAACCACCAAACTGCGATTTTGATACTACCATAAATATGTCCACATTTTCTAAAACACAGAGCAGAATCCTTGTAGTTATGCGCAATTCCTTGTCCCCTTCCAGTTCGATGTCCACGGGGGTCTGATCCCAGTGCCCCACTTCCAAGGCGTACACTCAAACCAAATCACATTACTTACCCTCGCTTCCGGCTCTCATATATTCATAAGCAAATAAAATTATTCAGGTCACAAGTGATTTCAAATCCCACATAGTCCATGTGCATCTTAGACATGCTGAAACTTTTCTTTTATTTATTCATCATGAAAGAAAATCTACTAGACATATATCATGTATATCTGAATATCTAATTGAGAGATATATATGTTGAAAAAAAATTAAATAGAAAAATGCTAAAATTCAAACAATATTTGAAAATATTTAAAGAGGCCAAAATGAACTGGTATATTGGGGCTGAATTGACCTGAGGCTGTAATGACTGGGGCCAAAATGACTTGGGGCCAAAGTGACTGGAATTCGTGAGAATTGCATCCAAACTGTCCTCCAACAATTTGACCCAAACTGGATACTAATCTAACCCAAACCATCCTTTGGCAATTTGCCCCAAACTGTTCTCCAGAATAGGGACACATGATTCTTATTGATTTATTTATTGGGGTTTAATGATACTTCGATAGCCAGGGTCACTTCATGTCAGACAGTTTTACAGGTGGGAAAAGCCAGAGAGAACCACAGAGCAATTACAAACATCTAACGTACAAACAGCACACACGCTGGGTTAGCATTGGTTGAAGACAAGTGTACGATGGACAGGCAGTATGCCTTGGTATGCAATGGCATTACGTGGGCAGTGGGAATGAAGTGTATTGCCCAAGGAAACAAAGTGGTTGCCACAGGTGATAGAGGACCCTTTGACTTGCAGCCTTCACCTCTAAGTACTGAGCCCTTTAACCTTCAAAACTGTATAGTACCAGCTAAAACATTTTGTAGAATGACCACATGAAAATTTCACAAGTACATAGTTTCATTATTAGTTTGTGATATTTGTTTTTGCTGTACAGTGGAACCCTGTTAATTGAAGAGCCACTTTGCCAGTAACATTATTCAATTAGCAGGAGTATTCAATTAACAGGGATTGTGTCACTTTCCTGTATTCCAGAGATAAACTTAGCATTTATTCTATTATATTTTGTTTGACAGAGCTCCGTGAGCTCTGTCAAACAAGATATAATAGATTAAATGCCTGTATTGAATGTACTGAGGCCAAATTGGTCTATAACCAAAGGAAAACTGGGAAGAGTCAGGGCAATTTCTCAACATGTTACAAGATTTTTTATTCAATTAACAGGAGATTACTCTATATCCTATATTCAATTACCAGGTCAAATTTGTACTGGAGGTAAATGGTTTTGTGTTGGGAAATTATATTCTATTAACAGGGATACAGTTAAAACTAGAAGTCCTAACATGAAATGCGCACAAATAGCACGTCGATTTGCGCGTTAATCTATGCGTTATGACCATAGTAAGGCTATCATATTCTGTACATATGGCCTGTGCACAAGCAATGTTTCAGCCAATGGACCTCTGGGTAACCCGGAGGTCCATTGGCAGAAACATTGCCTGTGTTCACTATGAGTAATCAGGAGAACCTGCCATGCTTTGGATGCCATTCGATATGGCAATTGCGCACAATTCCTACGCGCAATTAAGCCTAGATAAGCGCACAATTCGGGACAGGACTTCTAGTTTCAACTGTATACAATTAAGATATATCCAATTAAGTGGGCACAACTGTATAACCCCACCCCCACCCACCGCTACCCCCACCCCCAACACACACGCCCCAATCAAAACCATCATTCAAAGGTCTTGGATTCAGCAAATTTGATTTCTTTATTTATTGGGTTTAACAACAATTTTTACAGCCAGGGCCACCCAACAGTTTTACTGGGGGAGGAACCCAGCCAGAGCACCCAGAGAGAACTACCGAGCAACAATGACAAGCAACTGTCAGCTTCTCAACATTGTAACTCCAAGCAAGCAGGGTTAGCATTGGTTGAAGACAAGTGCACCATCGATGTGCAGTACGCCTTATTTCAGTTGCCGCAATTGGGATTCGAGCTGAGAACCTCTCACAGCTTGTTTTGGGAAGGTTTTTTTTGTTCCAGCTTCATTAAGGTTTCTTTCATATCGCACTTGTAATTTTGTCATAATTAGTAATCATAAACCCTTAACATAAAACAATAGAAAAAATGCATAGAATATTTAAAAAAAAAAATTCTGTGAAGATTTGACCTCAAGAGGTGATGACATTCGACCACGACTGAGACCGAATATTCTAAGAAAAAGTATGAGGGCTGAATCTTCCTGTGACTGAATCTTCATGAACCCCTTTTTTTCAAACTTATAATATTATATTACTTATAAAGCACCATAACTAAGGCAAAAACAATACTATGAAATTTCCATGTCTGAAATTCTATAAATTCCAAATAAATTTACACAAATTATATAGCAAAATGAAGGATGTGGTGAATAGTATGTGTGCATCTCACACACTGACACACAGTCGCCATCAGACATCAGCGGATCCTGAAAGTGTGCTATTGGTACCATATTTGTACCATAATTGATAATAATAAAATAATATTTCATAAGAACAAACACAGGAATTCAAAATGCAGCTTCAAGGCAGCATGGTGGTGAATGCCAACACTGCCCCATTGTCCTTGAAAGGAGGAGTCCTTTACAAATAGGTTTTTGTTTTGTGATACTCTGGATACTCTCCATTTTTAGCTCAACTTTGACAAAGTCAAATTTAAGGTTACGTCATGGCCCATTGTCCATCTGTTCGGTAACAGCAATTCAATACGACTCGGGCTAGAGGCTGTATTTATGAACCGATATTTACGAAACTTATTGAGTACCTTTGTTATCACGTGGGACGAGAACGAGTGTTTTTGGGTGCGGTCCAAAATTCAAGACAGCCTCCAGCAGCCATTTTGTATAGGAAATCGTGCAATCAGCGTTTTTGTACAGAACTTCTGTATGAAAGGTCTGATTTGAATAAATTTTTGTATGAATGTTTAGTAATATGGAATACATCACAAAAAATACTGTATAATACAGGTTTTTTTCTCTTGCAGAAATTATGCAAATTAGATGACCTTTGATTTATTCAGTGCTTCTTATACACTGTAAGTGCACATGTCAATATGCTAAGGCTGGAGGCTGTATTTATGAACCGATCTTCATGAAACTTCTTGGGTACCTTTGTTATCACCTTGGAATGAGAGCAAGTGTTTTTTGGGTGTGGCGGCCCGATATTAAAGATGGCTGCCAGCTTTCACACTGTTGCTTACTGAGGTGAAGTCACTTTACCATTACCAAGCTACCTACTAAATACCAAAGGGAAGATTTTTCAGCGCACTCTTATTACTTCAGCACCCATAATTCTCAAATATGGCATTAAAACCAATCACATACTAGTACTGCTTAAATATATTTACATAATCAGAATACACCATCAGGGGTGCATTAGCTCAGTAGGTAGAGGTGCAGACTGCAAGCCGAGAGATCCTCGGTTCGAATCCCACCTGCAGCAAGCCAGCAACAGCTTTGTGTCCTTCGGCAAGACACTTCACCCCCACTACCCATGTGGGGGCAAGGTATGCTGTGTACTAAGGCATACTGCATGTTCTTGGTGCACCTGTCTTCGAACAAGGCTAACCGTGTTTGTGTAGTATGTTGGGGAGCTTACAGTTGCTTGCCATTGCTCAGTGGTTCTCCTGGGTACTCTAGTTTCCTCCATCAATAAAACTGCCATGGTCACAATAAGCTGTTGTGCAGATAAATGTGACCTTAAACACCAATAAATAAATAATAAAAAGAACACACCACCTCATACCCGTTTCTCTCCTGTTTTCCTTCACCTTGGTATCCCTCGGTTGCCTCGGTGTTTAGTATGCCCGCCAGAAAAGGAGTGATTTCTTTTTCTAAAAGAGCAAAACAAGAAACGGTAATTTTTAACAGGTAGTTACGAAATAATTTTCATGAAGCGCACAATTTTATGTCAGTTAATAGCTGAAAAAAACGCAGGGAGATATTTGCAAATCTTATTTTATTACTGGCACCGGGTACTGGTAATGAAAATTGTTGTTTGTCATCAATACTTGATCAAGTTTCTGACAAAGCTCATGATACTATTCCAATATGTTAGCTACTGTACATAAGCACACAATTTGATGTTAGTTTACCATTATACTGGTGCTAAGCCAGGATATCTAAGTTACATGTAGGGGCAAGAGTAATACATGTATCTAGTGGGAGTCATAAAGAATATGATGCACAAAATCACCTGAACCACATAGCAGTGAGATAGGGGTGAGGACAAGAGGGTGTGTGACCCTCTCATCAGTGGAGGGGTCTGGTGCACCCTCCCCCCCCCCAAAAAAAAACAAAAAAACAAAACAACAAAATTTGAAATTCAAGACAGTAAAACACAATTACCTTGACTCTGTGCTGCTGTGTACTGGTCACTTTCTGTGGGTGGGCAATATTTCTGCAGATGCAATGATATTAGTTTTCAAACATTGTTTACAGCAATAATCATCAAAAATTTAATTAATGAACCACAGGATACAATTCGGTGCTTCATTAATTAAAATTTTATTGATAATGATTTTCTATTACCTGGAAAAAACATGCATGGACATCATGCACTGCCCATGCAAGGATTATGACCAGCAACTGTACTGTATGTCTGTGTCACTGCTATGAGCAGGGACTAATCTAAATGGGTGGGTGTGTTTACAAATATTCACCTGATAACAAAGTAATATAAGTTTATAAACAACCACACAATTGACTTTTAATTACAATACTCCTAATTCCTATTAAACATATATGAATGTTTATTAATTTTTGGGAATTTTTACACTGTGTATGAAGCTTATTTGGGCCTGTATGTTTGTTAAAATTGCCCTTCCACTACGGAGGACTTTTTGAAATCAGTCTACACTGGATTGTGTGGCATTCCTTTGTGTAAGACAGTGTATTCATTGTAATAATATTCATGCATAAGTTCATGTTCTTGGTTTGTTTTAGGCCTCATAATCTACAGAATAGCTTGGATGGAGGTGTATTCCATCACTTGAGTGCAAGAAGGCTTTGCGATGCTACATGTATAGCATAAACCTTGTTGCACTCCAGGGACAAATTTATCAGTTTTAATAACATGGGTAAAATATCGGACATGAACCGTTTAATTTTTTTTTTTTTTTAGCTCACTTCGACAAAGTCAAGCAGGGCTTATCTAATCACTCTCCATCCATTGTCCATCCATCTGTCATCCATCAACACCATGTTTTGGTCAATTCAAGTTAAAGATTGTGTGAGTAATGGTACCAAATGGGTATTACATTTTTGTTTAACTCAACATGCCCAGCCCCATAGGGAGGGGGTGGGGTAAAATGCCCCCAAAATATTTTTAAAATCTTATGAACCAGTGGGTACAGTGACTTTATATTCGTTATGGAACTACCTTTTGAGGTGTAGAATCACGCTTGTTCAAACGTACTTTGTGAAGCAATATTTGGCTTTGTAATGGCAGTGGTTAGATTTTTGGTACCACCCAAAATTTCTATTTTCCGAACCGATTTGAATGAAATTCAGTATCGTGGTAATATTGGGTCATAAGTACTTACCTCATGCAAAAAAAACCCCTGCATCCCCTTGGGAACCCCAGGAGCAAAAAATAGAAATGTTTTCAAACTCCCATGTTTCCCAAACCACTTGGAACAGAGAACTGTTATGTGGAATGAAGCATCCTTAGAACCAGTAGAATTGAATGGTAAAAAAAAATGCCCTCTGTTGTTGTTAGAGAGTTCTGCAGAGGGCATCAGAATAATGTTGGTGCAGCATTTTTGCAAACATTTTAGAAAATCTTATCTCAAGAACCAATGTTCAGAATCTTTTGATATTTGGTATACAGCATCCATAGAGGGGTAAGATACAAGTTTGTTAAAATGAAGCCCATTCGTTCATATTTGGACTCAATGCAGGAGCCCAAATTTTATGGGGAATTTTCTTTAAAGATCTTCTTCAGAACCACAAGTCAGAATTTTTTAATGTTTGGTACCCTCATTGTTATGATGGTCAGATTCAAGATTGTTCAAACCAAGTCCCTATGTTAATATTTGGGCTTCCTTTGGTAGCCCAAATTTAACTTAGGGCTGTATGGGGAAGTTTTTTTTAAAAATCTTCTTCTTCAGATCCACCAGTCAGAATGCTTTCGTATTTGGTATACAACATCTCTAAGGGGGGAGGAATGGGGGTGAGATTCAAGTTTGTTCAAATCGGGTCTGTAGGTTAAAGTTTGGGCTCACTATGGTAGCCCAAATTTTAACTTTGTGCAATATGAGGAAATTTCTTTAAAATTTTGTTCTTCAGATCCACCAGTCAGAATGCTTTCATATTTGGTATACAGCATCTCTAAGGAGATCAGATTCAACTTTGTTCAAATCGAGTGCCTGGGTTGATATTTGAGCTCCCTATGGGAGCCGGAATTGGCCAAGTAGCTGAAGAATTAGACATTTTTTATTCAGTACCCTCAAGAGGTGAAGAGTAATCTATATAGGTTGTATCAAGGTGCTTGAGAGGGGAGCTCCACATTTTACATCATAATCAACTAAAGAAAAGGCATGATGCTTGGACTGTTTTTGTCACTCCTGAGGGGCTCAAAGATTTGCAGTGTATCCTATGGAGATGGATTGCTTAATGTAGATTCATTCTTGGACTCTTATATCGTGTTCTGTTCTCTGTTTATATCGTGTTCTGTTCAAGGTGAGCGCTTCAGGCCCTGTGGGGCCTATTGTTTATTTATTTATTTATTGGGTTTTAACAACACTTTCGAAAGCCAGCAGCTACAAGTTTCTTCTCTCCTTGAATCAAGCTTCTCGCCCAACTGCAGCACTCATGGTCCACTGAGTTTTTAGCTCACCTGACTTTCAGTCAGGGTGAGGTGTAGTGATCACTTGCCGTCTGTCGTCCGTCGTTCGTGAACATGGTGTTTGCGTCTTCTCCTCCAAAACTGCTGAACTGATTAATCATTTAAGTGAAATGTGAGATGCTTGTTTGTTATGACATTGCATTTTGATTTTGCTTAAATCAAGTTGCCCTGCCCCCAGTAGGGCCATGCCCCAAAATTTTGCCTAAATCTTAAAAAAATCTTCTCGTGAACCAGGAGTAGCAGAGATTTGATATGTGGTGTGCTGCTTCCTTTTGAGGTGTAGACTCAGTTTTGTTCAAGAGAAGTTTGTGGGTCTTTATTTGCCTTCATTATTGGAGGGCATGTATTTTTGCCCCGCCCAAAATTTCTGTTTTTCGAACCAAGAGGCTGATTTGAACCAAATTTAATTTTTGGTTTTATTTGCTCATAAGTAATTAATTTATGCCCCAAAATATTTTCCCATCCCCCCATGGGAACCGCAGGAGGTAAAAATAGAACAAAATTCAAAACGCACATATCTCCAAAACTACATGGCACTGAGAATTCTTATTTGGTGTGAAGCTTCCTTGGGACCAACAGAATGGAATGGTCTAAGCAAATTTCTGTCAGGTCAATCATGGGGTACTTTTTCGTGACTTTGAAAAAATGCTTAGTCAGCGTTCTGTAACACTGTGGGTAATGAAGAAAGCATTTAAGACTCTTCTTCATCCAATTCACTCCTCCAAAACCTTTCAGATTTCACATATACCATCTTTGCAAGATTTTTTTACACGTTTATTGAAATCAAATCCCGGGGTCCATATTTGGCCTCTATGGGAGTCCAAATGTTGAAATTAGTGCAGTATGAGGAATATTCTTTAAAAATCTTTTTCTTCAGATCCACCAATCAGAATCTTTTGATATTTGCTATGCACCATCATTAGGCGGGTGAGATTTAAGTTTCTTCAAGCCAAGCCTATATTTTGGCTCACCAGGGTTTTGCAAATTGCGAGATCGATGATTTCATTCCTTTGATGTTCTTGCAAATGCTTGTTAAGAAGATCCATATTTACCATTCCCCCAAAATTATAAGCATTTTTTCATCAGATAAAATTTAATAAAATTAAATTAATTTTAAGAGCTGAAACGATTAAAGGGTTTTCGTGATTGATTAATCGCATGGGTTAACCTTGGTTAACCGATTAATCACTTGCCCCAATAGGTAGCTGAATAATTGCTGTACCATTGACCATTTATATAATTAAAACTTTACTCAGCATAATGGACAAAACCGGGCAGCACCATATACAAACATGTCCATTCAAATTTTATTATATTTTCAATTTTTGTCTCAAAACATAGCTTATGACCCCTCATTGGAACAAGCTCATTGAGCTTGTTCCAATAGGGGGGGGGGGGCATAAGCTATGTTTTTGAGACAAACATTGAAAATCTTTAGAATTTCTTGTGCAAGTATCATCTGCTACCTGCATTTGGTGAAGGGTTGAGAATGACCGTTTTCAGCTACTGATACAGTATAATGATCATGCAAGTGAACAAGTATTTTGGCACGTAACCGGCATGCATTTCTCTTGTCTCATGCAATTGATGTGAGCCAGTGTGACAATGTTTGCCTGTTTTGGAGCAAGTTTGTTCCATAGTTAACCCATACAGGGTATTTTTTGTTTTTAAAAATTTGATTAACAGTTTCCATCTTGGTTTCAAAAAGTGATGATAAATAGTGAATATAAGCTTACCCAATATGAAAGAAAAATGATTAGCAATTGGACATTTTTGTATAGTATTTTGCGATGTGAATCCAGCCATCAAATACCCTGCCATATAGTACCGTATTTCAAAAGTAACGGTTAACCGATCAATTACTTTTTTTTATCAATCAAGATATTGATCATTGGTTAGTCGATTAATTGGTGTGAGCCAGTGTGAGATTCAAGTTTGTTTACGCCAAGTCCCTGGGTTCATATTTGGGCTCACTGTGGGAGATTCAAGTTTGTTTACGCCAAGTCCCTGGGTTCATATTTGGGCTCACTGTGGGAGCCTGAATTATAACTTAGTTCAAAATGAGGAATATTCTTCAAAAGTATTCTTCACATTCAGCAGTCAGAATGTTTTGATATATACAGTATCCTTAGGGAGGTGAGATATAAGTTTGTTAAAGCCAAGTCCCTGGGTTCATATTTGGTCTTCCTGTAGGAGCCCGAATTGTACCAAAATTTCTATTTTCCAAATTGAGAGGCTGATTTGAAGCAAATTTGATATGATGGGCTTTTTGGGTCGTAAGTACCTAATTTATGCCAAAACATTTTCCTGTGGCCCTGTGGGAACTGCAGGATCTAAATATAGAAAAAATTTAAAATGCCCATATCTTCAAAACTACATGGCACTGAGAATTTTTATTTTGTGTGACGCTTCCTTACGAACAGCCGAAAAGAATGGTCAAAAAAAAATTGCCATCAGTTTTATCATAGGGAAGTTTTCCAGGACTTATGTGGAGTCATCATTTTAGTAATGGGAAAAACATTAAAGAATCTTCTTCTCCCATACCACTGCTCCAAAGGCTTTCATATTTTGCATATAACATCTTTGGAAGATTTATTCACATGTTTGTTGAAATCAAATCCCTGGGTCCATATTTGGACTCTCTATGATTAGATTAGTGCAATATGAGGAATATTTTTTAAAAATCTTCTTCTGATCCACTCTTCAGAATATTTTGATATTTGGGATGCTGCATCCTTAGAGGGGTGAGATTCAAGTTTGTTTGAGCCAAGTCCCCGGGTTCATATTTGGGCTTCCTGTGGGAGTCCAAATTACAACTTAGTTCAATAAGAGGAATATTCTTTAAAATCCAGTAGTCAGAATCTTTTGATATTAGTATATAGAAGCATCCTTAGGGATGTGAGATTCAAATTTGTTCAAGCCAAGTCCTTGGGTTCATATTTGGGCTCTCTGTGGGAGCCTGAATTATAACTTAGTTCAATATGAGGAATATTCTTTAAAAATCCTTTTTTTTTGAGATCCACCGGTCAAAATCTTTGGATATTTTGTATAAGCTTTTCTTATGAGGGGCAGATGCAAGTAAATGTTCAAATAAATTCCCTGGGTTGATATTTAGGCTACCATGTCAGGTGAATGCCATCAGGCCCTCTGGGGGCTCTTGTTTGTTTTCTGTTTGACAACATTGCCCTGGCTCTTCTATCTATATTTTTCATTTTAAGTTAGTCACTACTTTTATTTAGGCTTCCCAAATTTGTTACTGCATGTCTGTCTGTCTGTTCTTCGGATGAAATGTTTCTTTGCTTTTCATTTGCCTGGGTCAACATTTTAAATAATTTGCAGCTATCTTTCACCCTCCAACCTTCCCCCCCCACCCCCTCCCCCATACACACACACACACACACACACACACACACACACACACACACACACACACACACACACACACACACACACACACACAAACACACACACATACAAAAATCTGGGCTGGCAAGTATTGAGTATTTTATCAAAAAAGTGGTACTCGAGTACTACGAGTACTGAGTACTTTGGACCCAGCCTATCACAAGTATATTAAACATCAAAGAGTATATTATATACTTGAAACAAATACAGTACAGTGGCAGTGTACTGCTCACTTTCCATGGATGGGCAATATTTCCACGGATACAAATTCATACAATAATATTTGATGCCAAACACTAACTATAGGTATAATCATCAAAAATTTAAATAATGAAGCACCAGGTACAAACCGATGCTTCATCAATTAAAATTTTGTAGATGATGGTAAATTTTATTGACTGGTAAATGCTTGAGTGGACATCACTGCCCATGCGTGTATTACAACCCGTCCACGGCGACTGTACTGTAACTTGTCCTCTTTGTGAACATATTTTCTACAATTTCACTCCTTTAGACAGAATGCATGCCTGTGGGGATTAAAACCAAAATAGTGAAAGTGCACTTGTGGATATTTGCAGCACAAGCACAGCACTAAATAATCAATATTTGATGATTTTAGGAATTTTAACAGTGTCATGAGACACCACAGTAGCAGGTATTGGTCATTCTGTTGGAAAAAATCACTGTTTTATGAATCGAGGTGCCTTAACTGAGAAAACTTAGGCTTTTTCTTACAAAGATTGCAGAATATCAAACACAATGTGAAATGTGTTCAGAAGCAAGAATGTGATTAAAAAATAATGGGAAATTCATGTCACCATCAATTTATTTATAAATTAATAAAATTTTTTAGCTCACCTGAGCAAAGCTCAGTGGGAGCTTTACTGATCACATTCTGTCCGCCGTCCGTCCGGCGTTAACTTTACATTATTCAAATGTTGGGTAAATGTTTATTACCTAATGCCAATTCAGATTTGTTCAAATGAAGTTGCCCCCTTCTCCTGGGTGGTGCCATGCCCCCAAGGGGCACCAAAATCTTCTCATCAACCAGCAGTAGCAGAGACTTGATATATGGTATGCAGCTTCCTTTTAAGGTGTAGACTTGGATTTCTTTAAGCGAAGTTTGATGGGCTATATTTGGCGTCGTTATGGGAGGGGCAAAATTTTTGGCCCCGCCCAAAATTTCTATTTTCCGAACCGAGAGGCTGATTTGAATCAAATTTTATGTGAGGGCTTATTGGGTCATAAGTACCTAATTTATGCCAAATTTTCTTTTTCTGTAGCCCCATGGAAACCACAGGAGCTAAAAATCGAAAAAAGTAAAACGTCATATCTCCTGGGTTTATATTTGGGCTCAGAATAGGAGCCCGAATTCAAACTTAGTGCATTTCAGGCAAATTTCTTAAAAAATCTTCTTCACCAGATTCAGCTGGCAGAATCTTCTGATATTTGGTATGCAACATTGTGGGGTGGACCTGATTCAAGTTTGTTCAAATCAGCCCCCTGGATTCATATTTGGGCTCAGTATAGGAGCCCAAATTTGAACTTAGTGCATTTCAGGCAAATTTCTTTGAAAATCTTCTTCTCAAGATCCAGCAGCAGAATCTTTTGACATTGGGTATAGGGGGTGAGATTCAAATTGTTCAAGCCAAGTCCCTGGGTTCATATTTGGGCTCACTGTGGTAACCCGAATTATAACTTAGTTCAAAATGAGGAATTTTCTTTAAAAATCTTCTTCAGATCCAGCAGTCGGAAAGTTTCGATATTTAGTATGCAGCATCCTTAGGGGGGTGAGATTCAAGTTTGTTCAAGCTATGTCCCTAGGTCCATATTTGGGCTCACTGTGGGAGCCCGAATGATAACTTACATGTAGTTCAAAATGAGGAATTTTCTTTAAAAATCTTCTTCTTCAGATCCAGCAGTCAGAATGTTTTAATATTTGGTATGCAGCATTCTTAGGGAGGTGAGATTCAAGTTTGTTCAAGCCATGTCCCTAGGTCCATATTTGGACTCACTGTGGGAGCTTGAATTGTAACTTAGTTCGAAATGAGGAATTTTCTTAAAAAATCTTCTTCAGATCCAGCAGATGAATGCTTTTGATATTTTTTATGCAGCATCCTTAGGAGGCAAGATTCAAGTTTGTTCAAGTCATGTTCCTAGGTCCATGTTTGGGCTCACTGTGGGAGCTCGAATTGTAACTTAGTTCAAAATGAGGAATTTTCTTTAAAAATCTTCTTCTTCAGATCCAGCAGTTGGAATATTTTGATATTTGGTGTGCAGCATCCTTAGGAGGTGAGATTCAAGTTTGTTAAAGCCATGTCCCTAGGTCCATATTTGGGCTCACTGTGGGAGCATGAATTGTAACTTAGTTCGAAATGAGGAATTTTTTTAAAAAATCTTCTTCAGGTCCAGCAAATGAATGCTTTTGATATTTTTTATGCAGCATCCTTAGGAGGCTAGATTCAAGTTTGTTCAAGCCATCTCCCTAGGTCCATGTTTGGGCTCACTGTGGGAGCTCGAATTGTAACTTAGTTCAAAATGAGGAATTTTCTTTAAAAATCTTCTTCTTCAGATCCAGCAGTTGAAATGTTTTGATATTTGGTGTGCGGCATCCTTAAGGGGGGGGGGGGGGGGGGGAGATTCAAGTTTGTTAAAGCCAAGTCCCTGGGTTCATATATGGGCTCCCTGTGGGAGCCCAAATTATAACTCAGTTCAATATGAGGAATATTTTTTAAAAATCATTTTTTTTTAGATCCACTTGTCAGAATCTTTGGATATTTGGTATAAGCTTTTCTTAGGAGGAGTAGATGCAACTTGTTGAAATCAATTCTCTGGGTTGATATTTAGGTTACCATGTACAGGTGGGCGCCCTCAGGCCCCCTGGGGTCTCTTGTTTTAGGAAAAAATGCATACTGAGAGCTTGGGGGTGGGGGGGGGGGGGGTACATCCAGGGCTATAATTTACCTCATCAATAGGTAAAAGAATATTTGACATCATTTGTTGAGATAAAATGGCACTTTCTATTGATATTGGTGGATTATATAGCCTCAGCCAGGGCTTATAAGAATCTGAGAATCGATTCTCGTAGAGATCTGTGCAACAAAACCAGTGAGAAACTATGTAGCTTCTCGTAACATTGCTGCTAGGATTCACATGAAAAGAACTGAGTCAGCCAAATATCAACAGTGCAACATGAGGAAATTTCTTTGAAAACCTCCTTCAGATCCACCAGTCAGAATGCTTTCATATTTGGAATGCAACATTTCTAGTGGGTGGGGGGCAGGGGGTGGGGGGTAGATTGAAGTTTGTTTGAATCGGGTCTCTGGGTTACTATTTGGTCTATCTATTGAAGCCCAAAGTTTAACTCAGTGCAGTATGAGGAAATTTCTTTAAAACTCGTTTTTTTTTTAGATCCACCAGTCAGAATCCTTTCGTATTTGGCTTACAGCATCTCTAAGGGGGTCAGATTCATGTTTGTTCAAGCCAAATCTATGGGTTAATATATGGGCTCATTATGGGAGTGCAAATTAACTCAAAGCAACATGAGAAAATTTCTTTAAAAATCTTTTTCTTCAGACCCACTAGTTTAATGCTTTAATATTTGGTGTACAACATCTCTGGGGAGGTCAGATGTAAATTTGTTCCAGTTTGGTTCCTGCCAGTCAGAACCCTTTCATATTTGGTATCGCAGGGAGGGAGGGTGGGGGGGGGGGCAGATTTGAGTTTGTTCATTTCAGGTCTGTGGCTTAATATTTGGGCAGGGGTGGGTTAGGTTCGAGGTTGTTCATAAATGTTCAAATCCATTCCTTAGAGCTTGTCCATAAAATTTGCCTTTCAAAGTGCAGTGACACAGCAACCCTTGGAAGTTTGGCAGTACTTGTCTACAGCTGTCAGAATTGAAAGCAATCAGGAAGACCTATGCTAATAATCATCTAACATGGACAATAGAATTATGAATAATTTCATAACATTATTCCTATAATACTTCTCTGAACAACCTCGTCAGGTGAGCGATTAAGGGCCCAGGGGGGAGGGGGGGGGGGGGTAAAAATCAGTAGTTGGTGTTGTAAAAATTAAAAAAGCTGTATTGGGTAAAGGGTTAACATGTGTTATCAGTATGCAACAGGGGTTCAATCATACTGACCTAATAGGATCCTGTCCCCGTGGGAACCCCGGGAAGTAAGCAGCACTTGTTTACTGTGGTAAACCAGTTCCGCTTTACTAGTAAAATAGGACCCAGTCACCAATGCTTGGGGTGAAAGTCCTCTAAAATGGGCAACATGTAGGTCAACGATTGACTAAACTTGACTTCATCTCCATGTTGTGTCACGATTAGCCATAGTGCATAAATATGTGACGTTAACCACAAACAAACAAACAAACAAACAATAGGATCCTGGCCCATAGCAGGTCTGAATTTTCGGAACGATTTCCGCAAGAATCCAAATGGATTCTCCCAAATTTAGAGGAACTATAAGCTCTGCACAACCCCAATTTTGAAACAAAATTGACATATTGTTTCGTGGTGGTGGGGCCCTATTTATCTTGCTGTATGATTAATTAAAACAGATTTTGTGAAAAGGTTTTGTGTGCTGATGCAGATTTTAGTTTTATTTTGGGATTTGGGTAGTTTCAAAGAAAGCTGTGAATTCTTATCCCTCCCAACTTATTGGGTAATAGAGTAGAAATTCTGTCGGAGGCAATAACAGTTTTTAAGCCTATTTGACACAGATTGGACAGTTCTCTTCAAAAGAACAAATTTCCCATGCTTTGGACTAGACAGAAGCCAAAAGTTGAATTCTATTGCAGAAATAACTCTTTCATCACATGAAAGAGGTAACTGTATCTTTTGTAGGGTTGGGTTTGCTCATAGGTATAACTGTTGTAAATATTTTAATTAGACTTACATGCCTCGAAAAGTTGCGCTCGGAAATTATGTAATTCCCAAAACTAAGCAGTCTTGGGGAAATATATTGTTTCAATAAACATTTGAAGAAGTCTACTGACATTTTGCACTTTTGAATGTTCCAGATGAATAAAGAGGATGATTTGAGGACTTTTAGAACCTAAAAATTTGTTTGACTATTGGTGTGTTTTGTTTGGGAATTCCCTGAGAAATATGAACATGTGACCAGCACTTCCCTTTCTGTTAGTTTTTCTGTTATTTGTTGCATGACCCCTGTTTAAAAATCATTAAAAGGTTGTCTGAAGGGCTATAGTTGACAAAAATTATTTGAATGCTAAATTTAAAATGATGCGACCATATTTTTTTTCGCCTGAACGTTATACTGGTCGCCTATGGGAAAATATTTAGTACTGTGAAACGTATTCTTGTTTGGCTGAAATTAAACATTTGTAGAAATTCGACTGAATAAACCAAAATGTTTTGGGAGTAATGGTTGCGGAATGAAATATTTCAATACGTTGGATACTTTGGGGTTCCTTCTTACGCCTTGCGTATTGTCATATTATCACGTGTATTATTACCATACTGTTAATCTGAGATCTCTGAGACTGATTTGACTTATAATGTACATTCAATTATTGACACTCTTCCAAACAGTTCTGAACAATTGAACAAAATTCGAAGAGAAACTCAAAACATCCTGTTTTTTCTTCACTGATGAAAGTTGTGCAAGAAGGCTGGCCTTGAACAGATGTCATATATGAACTAAAACCATTCAGGATAATGCGTGATGAAATAACATGTGTTGACAATATCCTCCTGAAGGGGACTTTAGTAACTGTACCCAAATCTCCTCAGCCTGATTTGAAAACTAGAATTCATGAAGGACATCTTGGAATTGAGAGATGTAAATCCCGAGACAGAGAGTGTTTATATTGATCTTGTGTGTCAAATGAAATAACTGATATGGTATCTCATTGCAGCACCTGTTTGAATTTTTGAAACGCTGGGACCACTCATGTCACATTCATATGCTAACATTGCGTGGTCGAAAGTTGTTTCAGATTTATTTTATTTCAAATACAAGTGGCATTTATTAGTGGTTGACTACTATTCAAATTATCCTGAAGTAGTGCAATTAAACGATACCTCAAACTCGATTGTAATTTCACATATTAAAACTGTATTCGCAAGATGGTGAATTCTGGGGTGGGTGGGTGGGGGGGGGGGGTGGCGGTGGCGCAGTAGGTAGAGGTGCAGGCTGCAAGCCGAGGGGTCCTCGGTTCGAATCCCACCTGCGGCAAACGCGTTGTGTCCTTGGGCAAGGCACTTCACCCCCATTGCTCATGTGGGGGTACGGTGACGCTGTGCACTAAGGCGTACTGCACGTCGATGGTGCACCTGTCTTCGACCAATGCTAACCCTGCTTGTGTGAAGTTAGTATGTTGGGGAACTGACAGTTGTTCGACGTTGCTCGGCGGTTCTCTCCGGGTACTCCGGTTTCCTCTACCCGTAAAACTGTCGGGGTCATGATTAGCCATTGTGCAGAAATATGTGACCTCAAACACCAATAAATAAATAATGGGGAATTCCGGAAATACTCATAAGTTTCAATGGTCCCCAGTAATCCAGTAAACTGTTTTGTGACTTTGCAAAGGGGTGGTAGTTGAAACATATCACTTCCAGCCCATACCACCCTAGGAGTAATGGTCTTGCTGAGCGCACTGTGCAAACCCTGAACGAAATTATTTATAAAAGCGCTTCATTCAAATTCAGACCCGTTACTTGAACTTCTAAACTTCAGATCTACACCTGGAGTTTGATGGTCAGTTCCCTGCCAAAAGGATATTGAACTGGAACTTTCGCACTTGACTTCCACAGTTTATTAATAATCCGAGAGTTCTGAAGAAAACAACTGACAATTTCCACCTTTAACCCTTTTAACAACGTAACTGCAAACCGAACCAGAGCTATTCTTAAAAGTCGCCAATTAATTTTCATTATTTTTTTCATTTTTGTCTCCAAAAATGGGTTATGGCCCCTCATTGGAACGAGCTCGTCGACCTCGTTCAAATGAGGGGTCACAACCTATGTTTTTGAGACAAAAAATGAAGAAAATGAGTTATTCAAGAATGTTTTTGCAGGTGTCGTGTGCTATTCATGTCAGGCAAAGGGTTAACATCATCTGACTATTTTCCCCCAATACCAAACTGTTCGTATTACTGATCATAGTGACAACACTTTGGGCAGGAAGGGGCAGGTCATCTCAAAGGGCATAGATGCCCCACGATCTTATCATCTCCTGACTGACAAAGGAACCGTAATCCGTTGGAATTGACATGACATTTTTAAAACCCATGAGACATTTAACTGTGAACCGCTTCATTTGGAACTTGAAATGCCCTAATCTGCAAAATCTGTGATTAGGGATACTCCAGTGATTTCATCTTTCATTGCCTTTCCTTGTTGACAAATTCTCACAAAACTGACTTGAAAACTGCCCTTCCACGTGTACCGGCCTTTCGTGTTGATTCCTGCTGGAAATAGATGAAAAGGTCTTGGAATATATGCCACAAGATACACTTCCCATTGTAAAAGGCTTGTCGCTTCTGCTGTGTAGATTTGACAAATGATTCTTACGAGGTAGTTCCGCGATAACTGACCAAAAATATGTTCGAGCATGGACGATGACAGATACACAGAAATAGACCAGCCATTATATAAACGCTTGTCAATCAGGTGGGTGCTTATGTGAACAAAAGTCGGAACACTATCGACCAGGTGGCTAATTACCCTGACCCGAAACCTGACATTAGATGAACTTGGGTTGGTTTTTCCTCGAAAAAAGCTAACATGAAAATACGTGACACGTAATGGTGCACACCCAATATTGTTAATTTCGGTAAATATTGCAGGCCACAAGCAAAATTTTTCAGGAAAGAGATGGTATATATCGCAGAAATAGCAGCGGTTATGTGAAATATAACAATTTGCCAAAACGCGTTGTCCAGCGGCATGCAATAAACACAGAACCACACATGTATGTTCATATGTTTATGTGGCGACAAATATGGCAATCGAGAAATCTTGAAAGATTGCGGAAGGATCAAACTTCAGACAAGCAAAAGTAAAACAAACCTTCATTTTTTAAACTGACAAAAGATCATAATTCAATGGCTAATAGGTTCATTAGGGTTTAACAACACTTTCAAAAACCAAGGCTATATTATAAGCGGGATTGTACGCCAATTTCAATAACTAAGGTTATTATATCACGTTGTTAGTTCCCAAGATCCTTCCCATCCTTCAATACCTAGACGAGCAAAAGAGTCGTACGTGGAGTCGTCACTCGTTCAGGCAATTTTGCTCGATGGGATTCTGGTCGTTCGAGCAATCTGAGATGGTTAGCAAGAGTGGAAGAAGACTACAGGATTTGTGACTACTGTAAAAGCTTATCAAAGGACAGACGATGACAATATTGGGAAAATCAGTAATAGTGGTGTTGGAGATATGAAGATCATGGAGAGGTCTAGAACTGGGCAGATGCTAGGAGCTAAATTATCATCAGGTATACATAGTACTGCATCATCATGTCATAGGTACCCTCCTATACCCCGATGAGCATTAAGAGCCGTAAAAGAAATCGCTCTTTCGATACTCATCTGCTCAATGGGATTTGAGTCGTTCGAGTACTGACTTTTTCAGTAACTGCTCAAAAGCTTATTTGCTCGATAAGATTCGAGTCGTTCGAATAATACCTAACCCTGCTTGATTGTATTTTGGGTTTGAGGATCATAGAGGACTTCGTTATACACAGGAAAGGCAAAAACAGAGACGGCCAAGACAAAATAGTCTGCTGGGATGGGCAGAAATGGAACCAGTAAAAGGCAAAACAGGCCAGAAAATAGGATAAACCACAGAAAATATCGGGACAGATAAAATACCGAGACTATGGTGCACATCCGAAACAATAAAGTTAATCTTATACAAAGGAATGTGTCTATTGTTGGGCAAAAATAAGAATTCTAGAGAACAACAGATAGAAACCGAATATTTAGTGGGAAATCAGCACTAGTAAAAGAACTGTTGGATTTATTTGGGTAATTTTACAAAGTATTCGAACAAATACAATTACTCATACCAGGAAACACACCTTAAAACACTGTATGCTACTCTCTTAAGCCCAGTATTGAGGAATCCGTGCCAAATAAAGTTGTTTTGATGGTTTAGAGAGATTGGCTGAATGTTTGTGGTACTTCGATGTATTCTAGTTGACTTCAATTTATCCACATGAGACCTCTCATTATTCATTTAGCACTACGTGCAACTATTATAAACCATAGGTGGCGGTTTTCTAAGTCCGTTTCGGTAGTTTTGGATTATTAAGAGGGATTGTCGGGTTGTTTGCTGTAATTAAAATTACCCCTATTCAATCGAACACACCCTCCGAACACACCCCTTTCCTACTAGAAGGTTTTGGGTCACATAGCAATCATGTGCTACCACAGAAACCAAGATGGCGGCCTCAGATATACAAAATGGACGACGTACACTCGCCTCACCTCAACAAAACTCGCTGCGCATGCACACTAGGACCACGTATAACTATGGGGATGTTGTCACAAGATGGCGCTCACGCACGCTACCATGACAACCAAAAATGAAGTAACTGGGCCATGTGCCTATGACGTCACATGAGATCCGGCCAATGTGGGTCGATCGGGTACATGATCTACTACTAACATCAAGCCGAGAGATCCACGATTCGATCCCCAGCAGGGGTAACTGCGTTGTGTCATTGGGCAAGGCACTTGAGCACGATTGCTCAAGTGGGCTCCCCCTGACCCCCCCCCCCCCACAAAACAAAAATAAATCCGATAGGATCACCGATCCAATGTCGAGTTGTGACAGTACAAAAGTG
The DNA here is from genome assembly GCA_031216915.1 of Pictodentalium vernedei. Taxonomy (NCBI): domain Eukaryota; kingdom Metazoa; phylum Mollusca; class Scaphopoda; order Dentaliida; family Dentaliidae; genus Pictodentalium; species Pictodentalium vernedei. The sequence goes on from CM062296.1 coordinate 159,905,426, forward strand.
GGTTTAATCATTATCATCTTATCATCCGGAAACTAATTGTTTACAATTTACTATGTGAAGGGTCACTGTGACCTTGACCTTTGACCTACTGATTTCAAAATAAATAGGGCTCTTTCTTGCAATAATGCCAACCTACCTATGAAGTTTCATGAACGTGGGTGGAACCATTGTCAAATTATCATCTGGAAACCAATTGTTTACGATTTATTATGTTCAAGGTCTCTGTGACTCTTCCACCCACCTAGGCCAACCTACCTATGAAGTTTCATGAATGTGGCTTCAAACGTAGTCAAGTTAGCATCCGGAAACCAATTGTTTACAATTTACTATGTTGAAGGTCACTGTGACCTTGACCTTTCACCTAGCTAGGCCAAAATAAATAGATTTCTTCATCTTACTGATGCCATCCTACCTATGAAGTGTTATGAACGTGGATCGAACCATTATCAAGTTATCATCCGGAAACCAATTGTTTTGATTTACTATGTTCAGTGTCACTGTGACCTTGACCTTTGACCTAGTGAGTCCAAAATAATAGGGTTTTTCCTCTCATGAACGCCAACCATTACCTACGTATGAAGTTTCATGAATGTGAGTTTAACTATAGACAAGTTATCATCCGGAAACCAATTGTTTACAATTTACTATGTTCATGGTCACTGTGACCTTGAACTTTGGCCAAGCAAGTCCAAAATAAATAGGGTTCTTCCACTCACCAATGCCAACCTACCTATGGAGTTTCCTGACGTGGGTCGAACCATTATCAAGTTATCATCCGGAAACCAACTGTTTACACCCGCCCGCCATTCACCAAACTATAAGTCGAAGCTTTGACTTCGTCACAACTTGACTAAATAAGAGGCCCCAAGCGGCTGTAATCGCTCACCTGCCAAAGTGGTTCGAAGAAGTATTTGGGGTCACATTCAGTTATACATGGTTCATCAACTCTACAAAGGAATGAAGTCATGAAAGGCAAATTTTATGGAAAAACACTAAGGAATCGATTTGAACAAACCTAACATGCTCCCCATTCCACCCCCATCCCGCCCATAGAGAGCCCAAATAATAAGCCAGGGACTCAAATTGAACAAACTTGAACCTGATCCCCCATGAGATGTTAAAAACAAATACGAAAGAATTCTAGCCGGTGGATCTGAAAAAAGGGGTTTTGAAAGAAATGTCCTCACATTGCATTAAGTTAAACTTTTGGCTCAAACAGGGAGCCAAAATATTTACCCAGGTAACCAATTTGAACAAAACTGAAACTGACTCACCGCAAGATATTGCATACCAAATATGAATGGATTCTGACTGGTGAATCTGAAGAAAAAGATTTTTGAAGAAATTCCCTCATATTGCACTAAGTTAAAATTCAGGCTGCCATAGGCAGCCCAAATATAAACCCAGGGACTCGATTTGAACAAATTTGAATCTGACCCCCCGATAGATGTTGCATACTAAACATGAAAGGATTCTGACTGGTGGATCTGAATCTGAAGAAGAAGATTTTTAAAGAAATTTCCTCAAAGTGCACAAAGTTAAACTTTGGGCTCCAATAGAAAGCCCAAATACTAACTTGAATCCCCCCCTAGAAATGTTGTACACCAAATATAAAAGCATTCATACCAAATATGCAAGATTTTTAAAGAAATTTCCTCATATTTCACCAAGTTAAAATTCGGGCTGCAAGAGGGAGCTCAATGATGGTTGTGGAGAGGTAGATTTTTTTAATTTTTTTAAAAAATGTATGGGTGCTAGCATAGTAATGCCCCTTGTGGTTCGGCACGGCAAGGTTATTTGTACAAACTTGAATTGACATATGATAAGGAACATGCACACCAAATTTGGTTCAATTTGGTCCAGTAGTTTGGGAGGAGAAGTCAATAATGTAAAGTTCACGACGGACGGCAAGTGATAAGTTAAGTTCCCTTCGGTGAGCTAAAAATCAGCAATATGCCCCCCCCCCCCCCCCCCCTTCCCTCCAAGTTAACCAAGTTAACCCATATAGGGAACATCAGGCAAGAAATTTTAATATCGAGATATTTATACTTGCAGGATGTATAAGGGGGAGGGGTGCGTAATAGCAGATTTATGTGTGATATCCGACCTATCTCAATTTAATGACACCAATGTTGTCGATTATTTGCCAGACTCGAGAGAAAAAAACGTCGCCGGTGTTCCGTCGAGGATTTACGAAATAACGTCGCCGTTATTTGGTAATTTATCCGTTTCTTCTGGTCCGGGCTCGCTATTTAAAAGAAGAATCTCTTGGGGCGGTAGGAAAATAGGAATCATTAACAACAGCAAGACAGTAATAATATGAACTTTGGTAAAACCAAGAAGCGCGCGCAACTCACAGTGTTTTTCAAACTATAATGACATAAACTTAACAAAATTTAAAACAGTGTTTCAGGGGTCGTCCAACAAAACATTTGCGTTGTGAACTAATGCATGTACATGATGCTGTCTTGTAGATTTATTTCCCCCTAAAAACATATCAGACCTGCAATATAAAAATTGGCCTCGAAACGTATTGTCGAAAATTTATTGTGTTTGTTTCGCTGGGGTGCTATGATTGTGGAACGGAACTTCTGTTTTGGAAATGTTAATTCGTGGACGTTTGTCAGACAGTATGTCACTTCGACATCTTAGGTTCGTAATAACTGAATGAAAACGACCTTTGCCACAATCCGACCTGTGCGTACTTTTAAGTTTCAACAAACGGACGTGTTGTTGATGCTTTTCATTTGGTAACTTTGTTCCAATAACACGCAGTGTTGGTTTGAAGTGAACAGCGTTTTGCACTTGCAAATGCAAAACAGATAAATCATGTGACAGAATACTCCGCAGAATCGAACAACAGCGGGATCCCAACAGCCAGCCAGCAGACGATGAAATCCAATGTGCATATATGGGAACATTTAGCTTTTCGACAATTTCTGTCATTTAGTCAGCAAAGCAAACGACAGTTGAGTTTGTTTGGAAAAACTTTAATTTTGAAAAACATGTTCAATAAATTATTCACAGTCTGCATGGAATGATCTAAGGAGAAATCTCGCATTACACCGTTCGCTTTTTAGGGGGCGTCATTCGATTGTTCGCTTCTGAAAACGAGAGCTGGGGTTCCCCATGTTTTTACTTCCGGTTTCCGGTTTAGATTGGATGGCACAGCATTCCTTGGTTTTTCCAATTTCACGTACACGTTGTCTATTAGGCTTGCTTCAAAGCAGCCCTTCGGGCTGCTTTTGCGCGCGCTATAATTTGTGAGCCAATGAAGTTTTCTCCGATTGAGAAGGCGTGGGGCTCAGTAGACTAAATGACAGGTCACGCACAGCGATGAGAGAGGAGGCATCCAATTCCCCATGTTGTTATTTTTAATTGATAACGGCATAGTATTGTCAGTAACAGCTGTTTATACCGTACAGCGTTTGGGCCTTGGCAGTTGGCTTAGCCCAGGCGTTACCAGTACTGTAGTGGCAGTACAGTAGTGTTCTTAGTTTTAAAACAGAAGAACATGTGCCATAAAACCATAATACATTTTTGGTGTGCCGTGTGATGCTAGCGATAGTACTCTGTGATTACGGCCAACAGTAAATTTCTCCCAGGTGAATTATCCCACTTTCAATACTTTCGACCAAAAGTCGAAGTGATTTGGACTTGTGAATTCGACAAGATATCATTGCCACAAAATGTCAAAAAGACCCCCACCTAAGCTTCTATTTTAGAGGTGTGTTGACCCACTGCAGGCTTTGTCTGGAGAGCAGTCGTTCCCCACGATCAGTTGACCTGCGAGAGAAGTCCACCCCAAATGTCACAGAAGTGCACCTAAACAATCTGGGAGAAGTCAAGAAAAGTCAACCCCATAAACTACAAAAGAACTTGGGGCCCCAATGACCCAGCCAACTTTGTGAGAGGTCTGAGGACGTAACCGGGGAGGCACATGCCCCCTCCCCACAATCACACAAGTTGAAGCAAAATTAAATTCTTTCAAATATTTATATTGTATTACTGTAGTAAATTAGTCACATATATTGCGGTTGATACCAAGGTGCCACCCCTCCCCAAAAAGAAAGAAACCAGACCAAAGTTGAGGAAAACTCAGCCTTCTACTCGGAGAACTCGTCCCATAGGCGAAGTCGAGTCCAAACTAGTATACAGGAAAACTCAAATAATGAAAGAAACCACACCATTTTTTTTTTAAAATTCTTTGGAAAGCACCTTGAGTTGTTGGTCAATAACTCGACCAGACAAAACATAAACAGAATCCACCTTAAGTGGACAAATAAATTGAACCGAAGAAGCTTGAGGCCTACGATCCGAGAAATTATCATGAATAAAGTAGTTGCAAAATAATTTGAGGAAATTATTTGAAACCATACCCCCGTGGGAACCCTAGGAAGTGAAGTAGTGCTGGTTTACTTTGGTAAACAAGCTCTGTTGTACTGGTAAAATAGGACCTGGTAAACAGTGCCTGGGGTGGAAGTCCTCTAAAATAGGCAGCATGTGACAATTAATTGGCAAAACTTGACTTCATGTTGCAGTCACGATTAGACATTGTGCACAGGCATGTGACCTTAAACAGCAATAAATAAATGAGCCCGTTCCAATGAGGGGTCACATGATGTGCTTTTGTTGACATTTTTTGGAAAATTTGGAATTTTACGCAAGCGGATGGGGCCGATTCGTTAGGTAAAGGGTTAAGGACCAACTTTTCCCACAGGCTCAATCCGGACTTTGTTTTAGGTTGACCCATCTTGGCTTTGTTTTAGGTCGACTTATCTTGTGGGCCAACTTCTCTTGTGTACTGACTTCTGTGTTTGATAAAATTAAAACACTTGCCTAGGAGGTGGGTAAAGTGGCAGATTTTATGGACCCTGGAAGGCCATGTGTGTGCTTGCCAAAAAAGTGTGATGTTGATGTTCTACAGTGTTCCACTTGAAAAACATGACTGGTACGTGTAGAATAGAAAGTACCAGTCTGAGTACCTGGATGGAAGGAGACATGAATTGACCATTCAGGAAATAGAGCAATTGACCAGTGCCCTAACAAACATAAATTGAATCTGATGTTTCTTAGTTAATGTGATCAGTTTGGTACTTAGAACAATTTGACAAAGTGTCTTGCCACTGCTGGGTTGTATAGTGAAAGTTTGTGAGTATGCCTGTACCACCTTGTTATTCGGCTGATATGATCTCTTAGTTCAATTTTTGGGATGTGGAACCAGAATAACACAGGGTCATTCAGAGATCCAGCATGGGTGTCTGGATGACTATGTCTCTTAACATGAGCTGAAAACACTTTCACCTGAAAATTCCCTAAAAAAAAAACAAAAAAAAAAAAACCTCCACCCCTTCAAAGGAAAAAAAGAGCCAAAAAATTTAGAAAAAATATCCACATATTTTCATCCGTAAAATTATTCTTTTAATTCAGGAATCGCTCCGCAGTCAACACTTTTTTCTTCAAAAAAACATTCATTATTTCTTTTTTCATTTATCAGAAATGATGAAAAATTGCAGTGCAGTCAATGTGAATATTGGCAATTATAAAATAGTTCATGAATTTAATATGTCCACTGGGATGAAAAAACAAGCAAAGTTACTTTTCAGTCATCTGGAAAGTGGCAATTAAATTTACTGATATCCAAATTACAAAACAAGGAAACCAATTCCTTTTTTTATGATTTCAATTGTCAGATCAAAATCCAGAAGTTTCTTCCCAGGCGTGATCACTTCCCACCTAATTTTTTATCTTGGAATTTTTACCCCAGATTTTGGGCCTATTTTTTTCCCCCATTCTGGTAGCATTATCAATTTATCTCTCCAAACATCCTATAAATATTGTGGCCAAAAATAGGAAAGTTGAAAATTTGTAAGGAAAAAATATCTCGCCCAACCAGTGTCAAAGGTGTTTTGGCCTGAAATTGTGGAAGCTGGTTTGGCTGAAATTGTGCAGGCCGGTTTGGGTGTAATTTTCGGAAAGTACCCTACAAAATAGACGACAACAGATTAATATTTTTGTCCAGAATATCGCCATTATCCAACCTTCAAAAAAAAACTTTTTTGGACCTCAACAAGTTTTTCATTCAAGATCCACACCACCCCCACCCTACCTACACACCAGCATCCACATATGTTTTCAAATAAAAAATTGAAATTGACCAGGCAACTACATACCTTATTTTTATAAACAACCAAAGAAAAAGGTTGAACATTTTTTTTGTACATGATACACAACATTGACAGCGATGACTTTTTTATTTAGATCAAGTCTGAACATTCACTGATCCAAAAGTACAAAAAACTAACCCCTTGAATATTTTTTGGTAATGCTTAAGAAATAGGCTTCAGGTTGATTGTGGGCTTTGTCAAGAAACAATGGATTGCAGTGAACCCACACCCTATCCATTTTTTCTGGAAGAAATGGAAGCTTTATTTTTTTCATTATCTTTCGAAAATTTTCAGCAATATTATTATGAATTAAATATGAGCTATTTGGACAATGGAGAAATATTTCAGGTTATCTGTTTTTTTTTGTATTTTCATCTACTGCGAATTTAAAAAAAAAGAGTTTCACTGCAACATTTATTTTTTATTGTTTTTTTTTTTTTGGGGGGGGGGGGGGTGGTGGATGGAGGAATAGGCGTTTTTAAATTTCACAAGTTGGACAGCTTTACTTTAGTAATGGTCGAGCACAATAAATTGTGCGCACAGAAAAAACATTACAATTGTCAGAAACGAGAATGCATGTAGTCACTGTGATGGTTAAGGCGTCTTCGCTTGAAAATTGTCTTCGAAACGTATTGTCGAAAATTTATTGTTTTTGTTTCGCTGGGGTGCATACAATGTGGAACGGAACTTCTGTTTTGGAAATGGTAATTCGTGGACGTTTGCACGGAGTATAGAATCAACCTCCCTGACGTTTGTCAGACAGTATGTCACTTCACATCTTAGGTTCGTAATAACTGAATGAAAAATACCTTTTTGCCACAATCCGACCTGTGCGTACTTTTAAGTTACAACAAACGGATGTTGTTGATGCTTTTCATTTGGTAACTTTTGTTCCAATAACACGCAGTGTTGGTTTGAAGTGAACAGCGTTTTGCACTTGCAAAATGCAAAACAGATAAATCACGTGACAGAATACCCTGCAGAATCGAACAACAGCGGGATCCCAACAGCCAGCCAGCAGACAATGAAATCCAATGTGCATGTATGGGAACATTTAGCTTTTCGACAATTTCTGTCATTTAGTCAGCAAAGCAAACGACAGTTGAGTTTGTTTGGAAAAAACTTTAATTTTGAAAAGTATGTTCAATAAATTATTCACAGTCTGCATGGAATGATCTAAGGAGAAATCTCGCATTACACCGTTCGCTTTTTTAGGGGGCGTCATTCGATTTGTTCGCTTCTGAAAACGAGAGCTGGGGTTCCCCATTTTTTTACTTCCGGTTTCCGGTTTAGATTGGATGGCATAGCATTCCTTGGTTTTTCCAATTTCACGTACACGTTGTCTATTAGGCTTGCTTCAAAGCAGCCCTTCGGGCTTCTTCTGCGCGCGCTATTATTTGATAAGCAATTGCTGCCAGTTTTAAAAAGCAAAAACCGGCTATTTCTCTTCATTTTGTGTGATATCATTAGACATACTCATTTAATTCTATTCATTTAGTTTCCTATTTTCAGTCGAACGTTTCAACAAAAAAACCTTCACTATTGGTATGGCGAGGGCCGGTCGCCGGGCAGGTGGCCCTTTTTGCTAAAAAACTTAGTTATTTCTGGACGGATTTTGATATTTGATTTGTGGCTTGATAATCATGTGCAACACTCGATGACGCAAAATAGGGCGTGTCCACGCTTTTTCGCAAGAGTTGTGGCCCTTCGTTAAAATCTACTAATTTTGAGCTTGATAGCGCGATACTTCAACAAATGTCAACCGATTTGACAGATATTTGGCACGTGGATTTCAAGGACGAATGTCTTGGTCGAGTTCGAAAACGGGCTCGGTCTGATGTACGGCTGAAGAATTATTCAAATTGTGTGCTTGATACTAATGATACTATTCAAAGCGCCATAACTTGAACAACTGTTAACCGATTTGATTCTTTTTTTATTGTATGGGTTTCCAGGATAATTGTCTCGATCAAGTTCGAAACTGTTCCGTCGGATATATGACCGCAGAATTATTTTGTTCAAATTAGTTATTTAGAAAAGAGTCGTCTCAAGCTTTTTGGTTCATAGTAACTCACCGTTGTGTTAGCCACGAAAACACGACCTCACATCGGCGATGCGGATCATGTCTATAATTTATAAATAGAGTTGTTGAGTTGACGTTCGTTTCGTGATTGATCATAATTCAATGATTCACATAGATTATTATTGTCCTCACACAAGGTGAAGGGGAAATAAATTTGAAAAAAGAGTTTCAATGTGGCCTAATTATTGATGCCTTTCACACGTCCTTAAATAAACTGATTTTGCGTCCATTGCTCCAATAGATTAGAGAAATTGTGTCCCACTCCCCTCCCCACCTCACAAAACAAACGTGAACGTCAATTTTGTTTCTAAAATTGGGGTTGCAACTTGCAGCTATATTATTCACCAATACAGACACTGCCATTTATCCTAACAACTGATGTCACATTTTCCTCCACATACTGATGTGGTAAAAAATAGTCCTCATTGAATGTGACCACTCCCCCCACCCCCATAGCCCGTTTCATAAAAAACTATGATATAATTCATCAATTAATTGATGTTGACACAAAACAAACATCTTGCGAAAAAGCTATCACAAATGGGAATTTTATACTGATGTGGTAACATTTTTAAAAAAATAGCCCTCAATGAATGTGCCCCCCCCCTCCCCCAGTATACCCCTCTTCATCAAAAACGTGACATAATTCATAAATTAATTAATATTGACACAAAACAAACAACTTGTGACATTAAATATCCTACTTGTGATCGTTTTTAAATCACATTCAGGCTTCTGTAGACTGACATTTCACATCATGTGTTTGGTGAACCATTTGCATTTTTTTTTGTAAAAAAAAAGAAACAAGAGGCCCCACGGGGCCTCATGCGCTCATCTTGAACAGAACACAATTTAAACAGAGTCCAAGAATGAGTCTACATTAAGCAAGCCATCTCCATAGGATACACTGTCAATCCTTGAGTCCCTCAGGAGTGACAAAAATAATCTGGGCATCATGCCTTTTCTTTGGTTGATCATAAAGTAAAATGTAGAGCTCACCTATGAAGCCCCTTGATACAACCTATGTGGATTAATCTTAGTTACACACCTCTAGAGGATACAGAATACAATTTTTATAATTCTTCAGCAAAATGGCCAATTCCAGCTCCCATAGAGAGCCCAAATATTAACCCAGGCTCTTGATTTGAACACAGTTGAATCTGACTTCCCTAGTACCGAATATGAAAGCATTCTGACTGTTGAATCTGAAGAAGAGAAATTGTAAAAAAATTTCTTCGAATTGCACTAAGTTCAAATTTGGGCTACCATAGCGAGCCCAAATATTAACCTATGGATCCGATTTGAACAAACTTGAATCGGACCCCCCAAGAGATGTTGTATACCAAATGTGAAAGCATTCTGACGAGTGGATCTCACGAAGAAGATTTTTGAAGAAATTCCCTCATATTGTACCAAGTTAAATTTCATGTTCCCATATGAATTCCAAATATTAACCTAGGTCCTCGAATTGAACAACCTGAAATCTGACCACCCTAGAGATGTTGTATACCAAATATAAAAGCATTCTGACTGGTGGATCTGAAGAAGAAGATTTTTAAAGAAACTTACTCATATTGCGTTAAGTAAAAATTTGGGCTATCATAGTGAGCCCAAATATATATCTAGGGATCTGATTTGAACAAACTTGAATCTGACCCCCTTAGAGATGCTGCATACCAAATATCAAAGCATTCTGACTTGTGGATCTGAAGAAGAAGATATTGAACAAAGATAAAATTTGGGCTTCCGTAGGAAGCCCAAATATTAACCTAGGGACATGGTTTGAATCTGACCCTCATAACAATATTGTATACCAAGCATTAAAAGACTGGTGGTTCTGAAGAAGTCGATTTTTAAAGAATATTCCCCATATTACCCTATGTTAAAACTTTGGGCTCATGTAGAGAGCCCATATATGAACCAATGAGCTTTATTTCAACAAACTTTTATTTGCCCCCCCCCCCCCCCCCCCTTCATCCACTCGCTATGAATGCTGTATACCAAATATCAAAAGATTCTGATGATTGGTTCCGGAGAAAAGATTTTTTTTTAATTTTTGCAAATATGCTGACTCAGCATTTTTTCAATGCCCATTGCAGAGCACCCTAACATAACCGATGGCAATTGTTTTTACCATTCAATTCTACTGGTCCTAAAGATACTTCATACCAAATAACAGCTCTCTGTTCCGTGTGGATTGGGAAATATGGGCATTTGAAAATATTTCTATTTTTAGCTCCCTGGGTTCCCATGGGGATGCGGGAATTTTTTTTTTTTTTTGCTTGGGTCAAGTACTTATGACCTAATAATACCACACACCAAATTTGGTTCACACCGGACCATCGGTTCAGAAAATAGAAATTTTGGGCGGGGCCAAAACACACTGGTTCTTGAGAAGAAGATTTTATAAATATTTTGGAGCATTTCCCCCCACTCCCTCACTATGGGAAACTGAGAGTGTATGAGTTGAACAAAAATGAAATGCCCCTTTGGGACCATCACTCACAAAACCTTTCACTTGAATTGGCCCAGTGGCTTTGGAGGAGAAGACCAAAACATGGTGTTGACGGATGACGGACGGAGAGCGATGAGATTAGCTCAGTTTGACTATGTCAAGATGAGCTAAAAAAGCCAGTTTTCCCAGTTAAGGCACCGAGTGTCATTGGTGTGGTACTGACAAAAACATAAAACACTGCTTTTTTCAACAGTATGACCAGTACTGCTCATGTGGTATCTCTTAGCACTGTTAAAATGCCTAAAAACATCCAATATTGATTCTGTGGTGCTGTGCTTGAGCAGCAAGTATCCATTAGGGCACTTTCGCAACCTTAGATTTAATCCCCACAGACACCCATTCTGATAAAAAGTGTGAAATTGTGGAAAATATGTCTCGAAGGAGGATGAATGAGATATTTGCTTAAAAAAATTCGTTTTTTTTTAGTGTTTTGAAAGTCTACACAGAAATAAAAACTGACATACAATGGAAAATTTTGTTAGAAGAGCCAGGACAAGATTGTCAAAGAGAGAAAAAAAACCTCAATGGACCCTGAGTTCTGCAGCACCTAAGCAAATCATAGGAAACTGAGAGTGTATGAGATTGACTTCAGTTTCCAAAACATACTGTACAGTCTTTCCAATTGTTTCTCATCAACTGAGGCTTCAGTATGGGCAGGTGGGTGGGGGACTTGATTCAAGGAGAGAACAATATTTCACAGCTGTTACTGTAGTTTTGTGCTGTAACATGGGAACCGTCCGTGACAACAACGCTCAATTTGAACAAAATTTGCTCGAATCTCTTTAATTTTGGGATTCAAATATCTTTGTCAAGTATCACCCTTCAGAGAACTTTTTCCGACCCCAAAACAGGGGGTTGTGAAACAAATAAGAGGGAAAATTTAGTACTAGACTACTTTATTGGTAATTTGTGTTCTAAAATGCTCTTTCAATGAAGAAATTATTTTCTAACACTTTTTAACCCTTTACCAAATATAACGGTCAAAAGCTGCTTGTGCTATTCACAAGTGTTGCCATTCCATGTTCATTATTTTCTCGTTTTTTGTGTCAAACACATAGCTTATGACCCCTCATTGGAATGAGGTCATTCCAATGGTGTAAAAAGTCATGTTTTTGACACAAAAAATTAGTAAGTCAATAAGTTTGTGGGCAAGGGTAATCAGCTTTTCATGTTAAATGTAAGTAAAGGGTTAACAGCATAATTCAGGCAAACATCTAAATGCCAGTAAATAAAAGTGCAATATGGGTTTTCTGGCTGTGGGTTTGAATGGTGATTTGGAAGGGGTTGGAAGACTGGAACCCCCTCTGCCCCTACTACTATGATGGGGAACCATGGTTTAATTACATTTATTAATGCATCATGTGTACATGTAGGGTAAAATAGGTTGTTATTTGGCATTTGCTGGGGGCTGTAGTGTGCCACTGGAGGCTACACTTACTCAAGATGTGAATTTGCTTGCAATATATAGCCCTTATTGCTGATGATGACAAAAACATACTTTTCAAAACAACAAAAAAGTATTGTAAGGTGTGTGGTACCCCGATGAATTTTTAAATGTGAAATAATCTTTCAAAATAATAATTAAATCAGGTTCGGAAGCCAAATTATGTGTTTCCTTAATCAACCCCACTCCTTCAAAGATACATTTCAGCTCTTTCATGTGACAAAAGAGTCATTTCTGCATGAGAATTCAACTTTTGGCTTCCACTGAGTTAAAAACATGGGAAATTTGTTCTTTTAAAGAAAAATGTCCAAACTGTGTCAAATGGCTAAAAAACTGCTGTTGCCTCCAATACATTTTTCTACTCTGTTTTGCTCTGTTACCTAAAGGAATTCATGTAGATTTTTTTGAAAACTAACCCAATCCCCAAATAAAACTAAAATCTGCATCAGCATGTAATACTTTGAGGAAATAATTGTCTCCTTTAACCATACAACAAGACAAAGAGTGGTGTTCCAATCCCATGAACCATATGAATGTCAATTTTGATTAAAAAAATGGGGTTGCAGCTATATAATTCACCAATATCAATAGACAGTACCATTTTGTCCTAACAACAATGTCAAATGTTCTTCTACATACTGATGTGGCAAAATATAGCCTTGAAGGTCCCCCTAGTATGCCCCTTTTTATCAAAAACTATGATAAAATTCATAAATTAATTGATGTTGACATATAACAAACCTCTTGTGATATTCAATTTCCCATTTGTGATAATTTCTAAATCACATTCTGGCTTCTGAAGATATTTCACATTGCACTTGATGAATGTTTTGCCATTCTTGTGAAAAAAGCCTCACTTTCTCAGTTAAGACACCTAGAGTCATTGGTATGGCACTGACACAACATTAAACACAGATTTTTTCCAACAGCATGACCAGCTGAGCACTGCTCCTATGTTATAGCATAGCACTGTTAAAATGCCTAAAACCATCAAATATTGATGCTGTAGTGATGTGCATGTCCCACAAGTACATGTACCCACAAGAGCTCGTTTACAACCTTGGATTTAATCCCTGCAGGCAACCATTCTGATAAAAAGGGCGAAATTAGGGAAAATACATGCATGCCTAGTATCCAGTGAGGATGACTCAGATATTTGCTTCAGGAATGTAGTGCTCTTTAATGTTTAATATATTTGTGTATGTGTGTGTATGGGTGTGTGTGTGGGGAGGGGGGGGGGGGGGCAATTGCCAGTTATTGAAAATGCAGAACTGTGCAAATGGAAACAAACCAACACTTTGCATGATGGACATACAGACATGCAATCACATATCTTGAAAGAGACAGTCTACATGTACATAGGAATTATGATGGACAGACAGACATGCAATCACATATTTTGAAAGTGACATTCTACATGTACATAGGAATACTGACTGACATACAATGACAAATATAGCGAGAAGAGCCAGGACAGGGTTGTCAAAACAGAAAAAACTCAGTGGACCCAGAGTGCTGCAGTACTAAAGCAAATCATAGGAAACTGAGTGCATGCTGTTAACTTTCTCATCAGCTGAAGGGTTTAGTATGGGTGGTAGAGAGACAATTGTCAATGCAGTTTTGTGCTATAACAAGGGGACCCTGACAGCACTAGAATCAGACTACTATATTGGTAGCTGTGCACAGAAGCCATTCATTCACATTTGCAACTTTGTTACTTTTCCCACTGTACCCCCCACCCCCTTTCCCCAAATTTATGTTCCAAAATACTCTGTGAATGAAGAAATTGTTTTTTAACATTTTTAATCACTCACTCAATGTAATGGCCAAAAACATGCCAGCACCATTCACTGAAACTGCCATTCAATGTTCATTATTTTTGCACCAAAAACATAGCTTATGACCCCTCATTGGAATGAGCTCCTTCAGCTCATTCCAGTGGGGGGGGGGTCATAACTATGTTTTTGACGCAAAAAATGAAAAGAAATTAGTTATTCAAAAGTGCTATCTTCTTTTCATGTAAGGTAAAGGGTTAACATCATAATATGGAGAAAGCTTCTATTAATCATTCACTTAATGTAATGGCCAAAACCAGCTAGCACCATTCACCAAAATTGCCATTCAATGTTAATTTTTTTTGCATTTTTTGGCATCAAAAACATAGCTTATGCCCCCCTTATTGGAATGAGCTTGTTCAGCGAATACAAGTGAAGTATGGGTTTTCTAGCTAAATGTTTGGATGGTGATTTGGAAGAGGATTGAAATATAATTTCGAATCCCCTCTATCACAAGTACAATGAGGGGAAAGCATGGTTTCATTAGATGTGTTAATAGGGTAAAAAAGGTGGTTTCATGGGTACATGTATTTGTCATTTGCCAGAGGTTATCGTGTGCTTCTCAGTTCTGGATGCCACACTTGCTCAAGATGCATTTAACTGCATTATTTTAGGCAATATATGGCCTTTATTGCCGACTGTGACAAAAATATAACTTTTCCAAAAATAAAACAGTATTATTCAGGCTGTGGTTCTCGAATGAACATTTATAAGTGAAATATGTGTAATATCCAAAAAAATATAATTAAATCAGTGTCGGAAGCCAAAATACATGTACATTTACAATGTACATGTACTTATTTCCTATAATCCACAATCATTTTCACACAATGCACAAAAATCCCCCCACACCACCCCCCCCCCATGTTTTTTCAGGTGAACAGAAATTCCTCCCTCCATAATTTATGGTGAACAAAAATCTCCCCACCCCCTAATTTTTTAGAAGTACATGTATATTTAAAGCCATACAAAAATGTCCAAAGCTTTTTACCACTTGAGGCCGAGCACTTGTCGATTCAATCAATGCTAACTTTGCTTGTGTGGAGTTAGCACGTTGGATAATTGCTCACTGTTACCAGGTGGTTCTCTCAGTGCACTTTAGTTTCCTCCACCCATAAAACTGTCCGACACGAGGTGACACTGGCTGTTGAAAGTGTCCTTAAACTCCAATAACTAAATAACTGTGTTGATAAATAGTTATTGAGGCATGTTTTCTTGTAAATAGTGATGAGTGTTTATGTAATTTACAAATTAAATACATAAATTATTAAATCCTTTTGGACTGCCTTTTAACCTTTTGGTGTAAGAGGCCGGGAGGAAGATTTTTGTACTGCTCTTAAAATAATGTGAGAGAATGTGGTACTACTCAAAAACTGTGGGAGGAATTTTTGCTAAGTGTGTAAAAATGATTGGGGGTATTTTTTGTAGGGGTGATTTTAACATACATTCTAATCCTTCCAAAGATACATTTTATCTCTTTCATTTGATAAAAGAGTCATTTCTGCATGAGAATTCACTGCTTTCTTTAAAAACTACCCCAATCCCAAAATAAAACTAAAATCTGCATCTGCAGACAATAGTTTTGGGAAAAATCTGTCTCATTTTACCATCCTGCAAGAGAAAGAGTGGTGTTCTCCACCACCCCCCCCCCCCCCCCTCCACTCCACACAAAACAAAATGAATGTCAATTTTGATTTAAAAACTGGTGTTGCAGCTATGTAAATCACCAATATCAATAGACAGTGCCATTTTATCCTAACAAATTATGTCAAATTTTCTTCTACATATTGATGTGGTACGATATAGCCCTAAATGTGTCCCCTAGACCCCCAGCATACCCACTTCCATCACAAATTATGATATAATTCATAAATTAATTGATGTTGACACAAAACAAACCTCTTATGATATTAAATTTCACTTTTCTGATAGTTTTTAAATCACATTCTGGCTTCTTAAGATATTTCCCATTGTGTTTGATGAATCTTTTGCAATATTTGTAAAAAAAAAATGTTTAAATCCCTCACATTTCTTAATTAAGGCACTTTGAGTCATTGGTATGGTATGTCTCTGATAAAACATTACACACTGATTTTTTGAATTTTTTTCCAACAGCATGACAGTGCAGGTCATATGCTATCTCATAGCACCATTAAAATGCCTGAAACCATCAAATATTGATTCTGTAGTGCAGTGCCAAATATTATTTCGAGGTCGGTATTTAGGCTTTTTAAAAGTTTTTTGCCATTTTTGGAGAAACATACTCAAGTCTAAATATCAGAATGCCCACCTCCATATGTTGGTTAGACGAGGAGGGCGACAATGACTAGTTTGAAGATGAATTCAGTTCTATTCTGGTTGCAATGCCTAAAGCATCCAGGAATTAAAACAATGTTTACCAAAACACAGAGGAAGTGTTCATGTAATATAAATGGGAGTTCCGAGTGATTCTGGTATTTAGTCTTCAGGAAAACACGTCGGATCACAAAATTGGCTGGCCGCTACACTGTAATTCTGACAGTCTTAAACTGACATTGTATTGTATCATTGGTAAAAATAGTTCATAGACTGGATCCAGTGAACTTGTGAAGAAAAATCTAGGAAATAAATGAATAGGTATCGCTGTTCGCGTGCATGTCTGTTTGTGTAAAATTTTACTACAACAAGACTGCATGCCCGTGTTTTGAGAACAAAGATTTCCCCAGACCTTACGTCAGCATAACTTGAATTCATCCGCACTCCGGCTGTTTCTAAGGAAATCGCGCTAAGTTCCCCACAAATGAAAAAGGCCCACTAAAAGTGTCAATAAATCACTTGTTTTATTTTTTATTCGTTGTCAACAATTTGTGAAGTGTACGTTCTCAATTAAAATTGAAACTGGGCTTTAAATCTGACGAAACCGGCAACGGACGGCATTGGTACTTCGAACTTTCAAACAATACCCAACTCGCCAACGACTACCTAACTTCGAAAATCACTTCATTACTTGATTATTTATCATAGTTTCCAGCATTCTGCAACAATATATTTTACATAATGTCCTTTGAAAGGCCCAAAACAATTAAGTATCCGTTACAATGATTCTGGATTTTTTGCCAGTGGGAGAGCCACGCCGCCAGATGGCACCCCAAACTCTGTTGCATGGTATATAGAAAAATTAATATGAACTTTGGTAAAACCAAGAAGCGCGCGCAACTCAGTGTTTTTCAAATTATAATGACATAAACTTAACAAAATTTAAAACAGTGTTTAAGGGGTCGTCCAACAAAACATTTTGCGTTGTGAACTAATGCATGTACATGCTGTCTTGTAGATTTATTTCCCCCTAAAAACATATCAGACCTACAATATAATATGATCTCTTAGTTCAATTTTTGGGATGTGGGACCAGAATAACACGGGGTCATTCAGTGGTCCAGCATGGGTGTCTGGATGACTATGTCTCTTAACGTGAGCTGAAAACACTTTCACCTGAAAATTCCCTAAAAAATAAAAAAAAACCTCCACCTCTTCAAAGGAAAAAAAGAGCCAAAAATTTAGAAAAAATATCCACATATTTTCATCCGTAAAATTATTCTTTCATTCAGGAATCACTCCGCAGTCAACACTTTTTTCTTCAAAAAACATTCATTATTTCTTTTTCATTTATCAGAAATGATGAAAAATTGCAGTGCAGTCAATGTGAATATTGGCAATTATAAAATAGTTCATGAATTTAATATATCCACTGGGATAAAAAAACAACAAGCAAAGTTACTTTTAAGTCATCTGGAAAGTGGCAATTAAATTTACTGATATCCAAATTACACAACAAGGAAACCAGTTCCTGTTTTTATGATTTCAATTGTCAGATCAAAATCCACAAGTTTCTTCCCAGGCGTGATCACTTCCCACCTAATTTTTTATCTTGGCATTTTACCCCAGATTTTGGGCCTATTTTTTCCCCATTCCGGTAGCATTATCATTTTATCTCTCCAAACATCCTATAAATATTGTGGCCAAAAATAGGAAAGTTGAAAATTTGTAAGGAAAAAATATCTCGCCCAACCAGTGTCAAAGGTGTTTTGGCCTGAAATTGTGGAAGCTGGTTTGGCTGAAATTGTGCAGGCCGGTTTGGGTGTAATTTTCGGAAAGTACCCTACAAAACAGACAACAGATTAATATTTTGTCCAGAATATCGCCATTATCCAACCTTCAAAAAACAATTTTTGGACCTCAACAAGTTTTTCATTCAAAATCCACACCACCCCCACCCTACCTACACACCACCATCCACATATGTTTTCAAATAAAAATTGAAATTGACCAGGCAACTACATAACTTGTTTTTGTAAACAACCAAAGAAAAGGGTTGAACATTTTTTTGTACATGATACACAACATTGACAGCGGTGACTTTTATTCAGATCAAGTCTGAATTCACTGATCCAAAAGTACAAAAACTAACACCTTGAATATTTTTGGTAATGATTAAGAAATAGGCTTCAGGTTGATTGTGGCCTTTGTCAAGAAACAATGGATTGCAGTGAACCCACACCCTATCCATTTTTCTGGAAGAAATGGAAGCTTTATTTTTTCATTATCTTTCGAAAATTTTCAGCAATATTATGAATTAAATATGAGCTATTTGGACAATGAAGAAATATTTCAGGTTATCTGGGGTTTTTTTTATTTTCATCTGGTGCGAATTTAAAGAAAAAAAGAGTTTTACTGCAACATTTATTTTTATTGTTTTTTTTTTGGTGGGAGGGGGGGGGGAATAGGCGTTTTTAAATTTCACAAGTTGAACAGCTTTAGTAATGATCGAGCACAATAAATTGTGCGCACAGAAAAAACATTACAATTGTCAGAAACGAGAATGCATGCAGTCATTGTGATGCATAGAAATCGGATATAAAAAGACTAGAATGGCTGGTCTGTGTTGATTGGTCCATCTCATTTGAGGCAACTTCCGCCATTGCTCGTACAGGCAAAAGAAGTAAACAAATACACGTGTTTTCTGTTTGTTTTAACGACAGAGGAGCATAGCAGGTTCACGTTTTTCCTCTATTTTTTTGGTACAAAAGTTTGAAAGCGCGATGACAAGAGTAATGTGCCTCATCGAATAGATCAGCTATCGATTTTAATCCGCCGGGATGTTTATCGAATCGCTTTGGTGATGATAATTGACAATTGTTGAAAGGGGAAGGGTTTTGTTGGCATGTTGCACTAACGCTAGGATAACAATAACAACAAAAAAGCAAAAAAGAATACTGCATTAAAAATCGAAATAGGAAGAAAGGAAGGTTAATAATACGATTTTCAATCGATGCTCTACAGATTCTCGATGCTCATGGATAACGTGGCCATATATTTGTGTAACGTCAATTGAAAACAAAAGTGTCCTAATTTCGTCCCATAAGGCATAACGTTGCAATTGTTGTATGATGAACTTCAAATTGCGGAAGCAATCTGTTTCACTCCTTTTAATTGTCTGATAACTGGAACAAATAGATGCAGCTGTTATTTCACAATGTTTTCATGGGAGACTCAACTCAGTTGCAAAAGGCCCAATGGAATGGAAAGCCCAAGTTGAAAAAAAGTGGTTTCAAAACCAAGCTAAACTGGGTGAACTGCTCCTTTTACATGGATAGCATCAGGATCTAGTTTCTTTCTCCTTTTTTTGGGGGGGGGGGGAGCTCTCACAGAGAGCTTTTCACAAATGCCAGAACCTGGTTATGTTAATCTAGGAAAAGAAGGACACAGTGGTTATTTTACAATTAATTTCAACTTTTGCTGTGGAAAATACCAGAAAAATCTAAAATAATTTGTGTTCTGCAAAACAACAATTCCCACACTGAATGGGAGAAGAGGGTTAACACTTAAGGGACTAGAGCGTTTTCTAGAAGTCACCCCTACCCATCAGTATTTTAGTCATGTGGTATTATAGTGATTGGCTAATTGCAAGTGAGGGTTCCAAAACTTGACTAAAAATCATTTCCAGAGAAAGATTGCTCTTATTCAGAGGACTTGCTTGCGAATACATGTATGTTGGGGCTCCTGCTCTGTGGCTAAAAAAATGCATCGTAAAATTCAGGACATGAAGCCAATCTCTCCCGGATGACAGATTATAAGGGGGTTTGGACTTTTGAAAATTGCTGACAAAAAATGTGAAAATGCCCCAAAATGACCAAATAAGCTCCATTTTGTATGCAAAATGCATCAAAATTCTATTAAAAGGGAACCGAAATTCCCGACAGAGATGGCCAGTTCACACCCCTGTCCCCTGTAATAGCTTCAGGCCTTGTAAAATCGGGAAATAGGTTCATATGGGTTAAAACATAAATGAATGTTATCTCCATATTCACTTCATTCAGTTTGAAAAAGTATGCGGTTAGGTCAAAATCAACACATAGGCTTTGATCTGCTGCAACACCAGCAATATTTTCATCAATGGAGCACCAGGTTCATCCGTTGCTTCATTGATGATACTTTTGTTAGGTTCATAGCAAAACCATCTCTGAATTGTATTTGTGGAAAAAAATGCCCTTGCATAGATTCTGACCCATCCACGATAGTCGCACTGTAGAAGGAAATCACTTCTTTTTTTTTAACCGTAAAGGTTAAATAGAGAGATTATATATTTTATTTTTAGCTCAACTTTGACGAAGTCAAATTTGAGCTATTGTCATGGCCCGTCGTCCGTCTGTCCGTCCGTCCGTCCGTCCGTCTGTCCGTGTTTACATTTGATACCTTATGTGGTCGAAGTCGTGTCCCGGGCGGGCTTAGGTGGTATTTTCGACTTATGCGGTAAACCGCATTTTAGTTAGTGTCCTAAAATCTTTAATGTGGTAAAATATTTCTATTCATTGGATTTACCGCTTAAGTTCATAGGGGGGAGGGGGGGGGGGGGGGGTAGGTACTTATGTGGTAGTTTTACCGCATAAGGTCGGGTTCGTCGAAACCGTTACCACTTAATCAAATACCGCTTAAAGCAATAACCACATAAGTCCCGAATGTGTGTTCGTCCGTACGTCAACAATTGGCTATGGCTCGGGCTAGAGGTCGTATTTATGAACCGATCTTTACGAAACTTCTTGTGTACCTTTGTTATGAACCTGGGACGGGAACGAGTGTTTTTAGGTGTGGTCCGAAATTCAAAATGGCTGCCAGCGGCCATTTTGTACCGATGATGCAAAAATCAGTTTTTTGTACAGAACTTCTGTATGAAAGTTCTGATTTGAATAAAGTTTTGTAAAAATGTTTAATACCATGGGATACATCACATATAATACGGGTTTTTTTCTCGTGCGTAAATTATGCAAATTAGACTAACTTTGATTTATTTAGTGTTACTTTCACAGCTGTAAGTGCCAAGCTGCTATGGCTCGGGCTAGAGGCCGTATTTATGAACCAATCTTTACGAAACTTCTTGGGTACCTTTGTTATGACCGTGGGATGAGAACGAGTGTTTTTGGGTGCAGTCCGAAATTCAAGATGGCTGCCAGCAGCCATTTTTTACCGACGATGCAGAAATTTTTTTTTTGTACAGAACTTCCATATGAAAGCTCTGATTTGAATAATTTTTCGTATGAATGTTTAGTACCATGAGATACATTACATATCATATGGGTTTTTTTCTCGTGCTTATATTATGCAAATTAGACTAACTTTGATTTATTTAGTGTTACTTTCAGCACTGTAAGTGCAAATCCCTGTACGGCTCGGGCTAGAGGCCGTATTTATGAACCGATCTTTACGAAACTTCTTGGGTACCTTTGTTATCACCGTGGGATGAGAACGAGTGTTTTGGGGTGTTATCCGAAATTCAAGATGGCCGTCGGCAGCCATTTTGTACCAAAATTAGTGCAATCAGTCTTTTGTACAGAACTTCTGTATGAAAGTTCTGATTTGAATAAATTTTTGTATGAATGTTTAGTAAAATGGAATACATCACATACAGTACAGGTTTTTTCCTCGTGCAGAAATTATGCAAATTAGATGAATTTTGATTTATTTAGTGCTACTTATACACTGTAAGTGCACATGTCAATACGGCTCAGGCTGGAGGCTGTATTTATCAACCGATCTTCACGAAACTTCTTGGGTACCTTTGTTATCACCTTGGGACGAGAACGAGTGTTTCTGAGCGCGGTCCAAAATTCAAGATGGCTGCCAGTGGCCATTTTGTACCAAAATTAGGTCCAATCAGTTTTTTGTCACAACTTCTATACAGCTCGTATTTACGAACTGATCTTCACGAAACATATTGGGTACCTTTGTTTTCACCTTGGGACAGGAACGAGTGTGTTTTGGGGTGCCTTTGTTATCACTTTGCTATGAGAACAGATATTTTGGGGTTCAGTCAGACCCACTCTGGGACTCAAAGATTTCTTTTCTAGTTTAGCATCTGACTGCCACCCACCTTTACAATACTTTACCTATACATTTGTTACAGACTAGGGTCAGTATTTATGTACAGACCGTTGCAATACTTTATATGTACCTTTGTTATCAGGTCATTACCTAGATGTTTGTCATTGCTGTGTCACATACTATACATGTACATGTGTTGACAAGTTGAGCTACAGTGTCATTGACACTTTCATTTTTTAAAACCTATGGAATCATTTTATGAGAATAGTCACATCTGGGAAAAAGTCTGGAACTCACTAAAAAGCTTTCAGTGTGACCAGAAAAGAAATAATGTTAATTTCTCAATGAAATGTTGTTGGAAGTTGAAAAGATGTTTAAAATAACTTCACTGGAAAATTCTGATTTATGCAATCAAAACCTAAACCATAACCTTATCCTGAATGGGAAAAGAGGGTTAAGAACTTGGATGTGTCACATTCGCTTAATGCAAATTTCATTACTTGAATTGATACTTGCTTTGTGATCATGGTATAGTCTTAGGTGTTGAAAGTGACCACAACCCCTTTGCTAACAGATTGACCAAATTCACACTTGTAATATACAAAAAATGTCATTTAATATTTTAAAAAAAATTCATCTTCCAAACCATAGCTGATGACCCCTCATTGGAAAATTTTTTTTCTTATGGAAAAAAAATTGAATTTTTTTGATTTCTCAGAAAATAGATTTAGTGTCATCTACTTCTTATGTTAGGCCACAGTTAATTAATATTCAATTTAGAAATATTTCTCTCGTTTTGGGTTCAGATATACACCCCATTTTCTTTATCACCACTGAAGATATTTTTGCACATGATTAACATTAACTTTTACAAAAAGCAGATTGATCACAGTTAAACATTATTATTCCATACCATGCAAAAAATGGCCAGTTCTATACTTTTTGCCATTATACACGTACATGTAGGTGATTTAAAAACTACTTATATCCATGTAGGTGAAAAAGAGTCTATTGCAGTATGAAGCATGCCCCGCCCCAGTAGTATCTGTATAACAACCAAACTGTTCAGCACCATGTGCAAAACTCAACATGCAATTTCATTACTTGAATAGTTTTTATATGCCTGTCTTGAAAAAAGGTTGAATTATGTTAATGGTTTGTCCATCTGTCTGTCTGTCAGTAAACAATTTGTTTCTGACCAATAACTTGAGTTTGGATTGAGGAATTTGGGGGATCAATTCAGAAGTTTGTACCACTTGAAACAGCTTCTTAAGATTGATTATATAAAAGGCAGTAGCAATTCAAAATGCACTAGCTGATCTTGTATCGTGAGGGTTAAACATGAACACACAAAATATGTCTCTTCACATTTGCACATAAGACACTAATTGTGAGTGTTAAAGTGTGGCTTTCCTTCATTTTCTGGTGGAGTTTGACATTTTTTGTGAAACTTCATCTACAGATAACATTTCTCAGGGGGATTGCCACCCAAGTGGCTACCTCTAGTTTTTTTTTTTTTTTAAATATATACAAGTTTTATTCTTTTATCAAATCACAAACTCAGAACTGGTGTTTTGTTTGTTATTAAAATTGACTATATTCTTCATTACTTATTTTTGTTTTCAATAATCCTCTCCATTTCTTAATTTCGAAATTTTTATCTTATATAAGTGCTGAAGACGTCAATTCTCAAGCTTGTCTGGCTGAAATTGTCTGAGCTGAGAAAAGTCATAAGTTTGTGTGTGCTGTGTGTGTGTTAGGCAGGTGTGGTTGAACATGTACATTTAGCAGCCTTCCAATTCCACAGGTTCTGCTTCAGACAAATTTTATTTCTTTTAGGTTTTGCATTCAACTGACCTTTCTTGCCCTCAACTGGTTGAATGCTGGAAGCAACTACCAGGATTTTGGAAAAATGAAGGATAACTTGTGAAAGTCAACATTTTCTTTACTTATGGTTTCAAATTCACTAAAAAACAAGTACAGTCTTCTGATAATGATCTGCTATATTAAAAATTATTGGAGTGCCTACAGACACTCCAATAATTTTTAATAAAACAGATTTTGATGAACAAATTTGACCACCAAAAATAATGTAGCCCTCGACCAGTTAATTGGTTCCACCTTATTTCTTGTTAGCTGGTGATGGTTGTTGTCATCCTCATTGAGATATATCACAAAAATGTTGAAGATTCATCTTTCAAACTAGTTGAAAATTATGTAACAAATTCAGTTGTCTCTAGTCAGATTTGTGACAGCATCTAAGAGTAATCATTAAATCTCACAATAACATGCATTAACCAAATCTTCCATGAGACAAGATTAGAAACAATAAGAACTTGAATTTATAAACCCGTTACCTAATGAATAATAATATACATAAATCCACAATTGAATTTTGTTACTTGTTTTTATTTCTCTAAATCATAGTGTCTGACACCTTGGATTATTCCAATTACATGTAGGGATCATATGCTAGGGTCTGGTAGGAAAATATGGAACTAATTGATGCTGTCATTTGTTATTTTTGGAGGGTAAACAAAGAATGATAAAAATGACAAATGTTCAGTTAGTAACAGCCCTTGAAATTAGAAATATTTTACCATGGCAATCAATTGCTATGGTAAATTCCATTTCCCACGGCATTGCCACAGCAATCACAGACATGAAAATCAATTCTGTACATTATGTGGAGACAATGAGTTGTAAGCCTCA
This sequence comes from Pictodentalium vernedei, assembly GCA_031216915.1. NCBI lineage: Eukaryota > Metazoa > Mollusca > Scaphopoda > Dentaliida > Dentaliidae > Pictodentalium > Pictodentalium vernedei. The sequence continues at coordinate 159,930,537 of CM062296.1, forward strand.
GGCTTTATGTCTAATCCATGACCTTGTTTGTATAGTTTAAGATTTGTTCACTTGGCTTTTTTGAAATAAATATGGTTTGAACTAAAGAAGATCACAAATCAAGTACTAGGAGTGCATGTAGCCTTTCCTAACTCAAGCATTGAATATCAGGACTTTCAGGTATCTGCCAGTCCTGATATTCAATACTTGAGTAATATAATTAAGAGTGTTGCACAAGGGTATTTTGGGTGGGACGTTGCTCATGATTTCTAATACACATTGAAATATTATAAATTGAGCATCTGGGGGAAATGTTACCACAGCATTAATGTGCCATGGTAAAACTAATTTACTACAGCATTCACCATGGCAGTGCTGATTGCTGTGGCAATTTCGAGGTCTGTAGTAAGATGCCTTCATTTAGAAGATCAAAATCTTCTTACCTTTACATTGGAGAATCCAAGCCTGTCAATTCAAATGGTTGACCATTGCCAATATTTCATCAGTTTCCACGCGATGTATAGATTGAGGATAGTGGTCAGGTGGTGTATCAGGGTTGAGGTGACTCGTGTTAGGAAAACTCGTGTGACATGCCAAAACTGAAGAATTTAAAAAGATCAAAATCACTTCATTCAAATTTACATGTAGATACATGTATTCCATTGTGCTTCAAAATTGTTATTTATCAATTTCTTTTCTGTTCTACTGTAAAGGAATAATTTGTTATTATTGTAAATAAATCTGTCAACAGGAATTTAATAAATTACTACTTTTAGAGTGCATGTATTCAAGTATCAGTTATGATTGAACTAATAATCAGTTTCCATTATAACAGCATGATCAGAAGTACATTCAGTGATGATCTCCAGTCAGATTCGAACTGACACCTTCTTAGTGCATTCATTGAATGAACCTTACACCAAGATGCACTGACCAGTTGTGCTATGGAGACAGGATTGCAACTTCAGTACTTCAGTCTCAATCACGCATGTAAAAACATTGTTATTTGATCATAAATTTACAACAATATATTGGTCTAAAAATACACACCTTCAAACACAACACACTTTACAAAAACATCTTGAATATGTTCTAACTTGTGCCCAGAAAGTTACATGTATGATAAAAAAGCGCTGTTTCCCAACATGGCGAAAGGTGGGATGCCTTGGAATACGCTGTTCTGCAAGGAGGTTATCTACTGACCCTTCCTCAGATTGGAGCTTATGCCTGAGGGTTGAGGGGCAGTATGTAATCATCATACAAAGGCTTGGTTGTAGCCATGACCCCTCATTGGAACAAGCTTTGATCTTTTTAAATTCTTCAGTTTTGGCATGTCACATGAGTTTTCCTAACACCTCAACAAATAAACCATATTACACATATCCTGTGTAAGATTGCTATTTACTGCCCCTTTTCCACACCATGGTTTGAGTCTCAGGGTTGGGTGGGCAGTGTATACTCATACTGGAGACTAATACATACCTCCCCATCAGAGTGGCCAATCCTCGTCGGGAAAAATTCTAGCACCACCACTGATGGGATGTCAAATGTGAAACAGTGGGAATAAAGCCTAAAAGGCCCCTTCAGTCAGTCAGTAGAGGACCATGACAAATGTGCAGATGGTAAAAGGCAAAGCATTACTACCATGCAGACATGAGCTACAGTACAGTCGCATGTGGACTGGCCATAATCCATGTGTGGGCAGTGATGCTCACGCGTGCATTTACCAAGCAAAAAAAAATCTTCATCCGCAAAATTTTAATTAATGAAGTACCGGGTTGTACCCGGTGCTTCAAAAGTTTAATCATGATTATTCCAATAATTTGTGTTTGGAATCTTATATTGTGGCCATAGAAATATTTCCCACTCGCTAGAAGTGACCAGTCCACAATGGGCATACCGTACTGTATTAGTTTGAAGCAAGTTAGAGAACAAATGGTTTGGGGGGGGGGGGGGGGGGGGGGGTAATGAATACTGAAATTTCAAATTTTCTTCAAACGCTGGCAACAGCAGGAATTAAATTATTTCCCTTTTCTGAGTGACGGGACCCTTAAATAACTTTCTGCCACATTCATGTCACAAGTCTTTACATTGTGATGGACCGGTAAACAAAAATCTGTATGGATTTTAACATTTACTTGTGAAAGTAAATGCTGTTGCCCCGTGTAAGGCCAAATATTACATTGGACATAGGTATATTCAGATATTTCCTCGGGGCTCTCTTACTTTGTGAGGATCGGTAGGTTTTTAGTTTCACAATCCAGCCACAGCCTCAGGTTTTGACATGGAAGTTTCCAATATGTTTTGATAAGCAAGGTGTCGATTGGGTTGAGCTTTTGAAAAATTAATTGTACTGATAGTTCAAACAAATAGAATTAGAAACCACGAAAAAATCCATCGAATTTTTACAAAAAATATTGAACTTTAGTCTTTAGAAGGTCGCTTGTATTGCAATTTGCATCGTTGACGTTGTGCGTCGAAAATATGTTGTTATCGAGTCAAAAAATCAACATTTCCATGCAATAAATCCAAACTAGTGAAAGGTTATGCCGAGTTCTTTTGCATCAGCAGAACCTCGGAGCATCGTGCAGCCAATGGCTGCGCAAGTATCTGGCATTTTTTAAAAATACAAACACATTTTTCAGACAGAGCTATCCCAGGCGAGTCAACCGCGTTGTTGACGTTTTGCCTGTACGAGCAATGGCTGCCGTTCTAGTCTTTTTATATCCGATTTCTATGTTGTGATGGGTAAGGCGTCTTCGCTTGAAAATTGGCCTCGAAACGTATTGTCGAAAATTTATTGTTTTTGTTTCGCTGGGGTGCATACATTGTGGAACGGAACGGAACTTCTGTTTTGGAAATGGTAATTCGTGGACGTTTGTCAGACAGGATGTCACTTCGACATCTTAGGTTCGTAATAACCGAATGAAAACGACCTTTGCCACAATCCGACCTGTGCGTACTTTTAAGTTACAACAAACGGACGTGTTGTTGATGCTTTTCATTTGGGAACTTTGTTCCAATAACACGCAGTGTTGGTTTGAAGTGAACAGCGTTTTGCACTTGCAAATACAAAACAGATAAATCACGTGACAGAATACTCTGCAGAATCGAACAACAGCGGGATCCCAACAGCCAGCCAGCAGACGATGAAATCCAATGTGCATTTATGGGAACATTTAGCTTTTCGACAATTTCTGTCATTTAGTCAGCAAAGCAAACGACAGTTGAGTTTGTTTGGAAAAACTTTAATTTTGAAAAGCATGTTCAATAAATTATTCACAGTCTGCATGGAATGATCTAAGGAGAAATCTCGCATTAGACCGTTCACTTTTTAGGGGGCGTCATTCGATTTGTTCGCTTCTGAAAAAAAGAGCTGGGGTTCCCCATGTTTTTACTTCCGGTTTCCGGTTTAGATTGGATGGCATAGCATTCCTTGGTTTTTCCAATTTCACGTACACGTTGTCTATTAGGCTTGCTTCAAAGCAGCCCTTCGGGCTGCTTTTGCGTGCGCTATAAAATCATGGACGCGTACCCATTACCTATGTGCGCACACGCCACTGCGTGGGTGTGCACTATTAAAACTAATTTAAAACCAATTAAAACATCAATTAAAAAGAAAGAAAAAACTTGAAAAACAATAAAAAAAAATATAAATATTGTTAGAAAACAAATAAACAATATAAAAAACAAACAATATGTTCGTTTATACACCAGCCCCAGAGTATCAAAATACGTCATGGTCCCAAATACTCTGCTGTATGGTATATCAGGTTAATAGTCCAGCGTATAAGGGTATTTGTGGTCAATAACGTGGTGTACAGTGCTTCTTTGCTGTTATAGGGCGTTCGATGAATTTTATCTGCCATGTACCATACGTGATGGACTTTCACGTTCCTTTCCTGGATAATTTAATTTTCCAAACCGACTGAACATCATCGCTGCACTTAGACATATTTTTCTTCTTTTTCGGCTAGTTTGGGAATAGTCTTGCGACTAAACAAGGGCGATGGTATTCGACTTTCCGACGGCAAAGGTATCAGCTTTAAATATACAATGGATCAAGTCAAATACTCAGCGAAAGCTAGTGGCACAACATTAGAAGATACCTGGCTCGATAAAGAAAACCACGTTGCGATCTGCTCATTTAAAAATTGTAATTGAGTCCAAAACTACAAACAGTTGTATTTATTGTCCTTTTTATGATGTATCCTATTTTTTATATTAATGGCATTTGAGTCCCCGAAACAGACGTTACTGATGAGATGAAATATCTGCCGATATCTAAAGGTGAATCCACCGGGCATCAGAGAAACTTGACCCTAAATTTTATTGAGTTTTATTTACAACAATTGACGAACGTTTGCGAAACAAACGAAATATTTTGTTTGTTTTTCATTTTACAGAGCTTATAATTTAGTAATATTTAAATCGGTTAAAGGCTGACCAGTGCCAGATGTCTCCTTTTTTATCTTCAGTAAAATACCAGTCGCAGATAGTGGCACTAATAAAGTTGTCGGTTGGAGCTATCATTGAATCAAAGTCAGAAGATGCTGAGATTGTGAGCAAAACAAAGAGAAATGTGGTTTCGGATACCCCCACACCCTCTTTCAGCTGACACTTAGCTCTTTATAACTCCAAAACATTGTCATAATAGTGTTGAGGGTTTTGCGAAAAAACGAGTAATGTCCATCTGTTACGGACGTGACAACCGTTATTAGTTCTTAGTTCCTTATTGGACATGCATTATCAACCGAGTTCCTTATTCGACATTCATTATCAACCGAGTTCCTTATTCGACATTCATTATCAACCGAGTTCCTTATTCGACATTCATTATCAACCGAGTTCCTTATTCGACATTCATTATCAACCGAGTTCCTTATTCGACATTCATTATCAACCGAGTTCCTTATTCGACATTCATTATCAACCGAGTTCCTTATTCGACATTTGTTATCAACCGAGTTCCTTATTCGACATTCATTATCAACCGAGTTCCTTATTCGACATTCATTATCAACCGAGTTCCTTATTCGACATTCATTATCAACCGATTATAGGTTGATAACGAATGTCGAATAAGGAACTAGGAAAAAGTAACTGGTGTCACCCACCCCACCCCGATCGTTGCATGATCTTGAAAAATTCGCCCATTAACCCTTTACCTAACATGAAAAGCAGACGACACTTGCAAAAAAAATTCTTGAATAACTAAATTTTTTTCATTTTTTGTCTCAAAAACATAGGTTATGACCCCTCGTTGGAACGAGCTCGACGAGCTCGTTCCAACGAGGGGTCATAACCTATGTTTTTGAGACAAAAAATGAAAATATTTTGAAAATTAATTGGCGATTTTTGAGAATAGCGCTGGCCGGTTTTGGCCGTTACGTTGGGTAAAGGGTTAACAAGGGGGCCCTCTTTCTCGAACTTCACGTGGTCACTGCCGCATAGCACGACGGCCACATTTATGACGAAGTCCACTTGAAGGACAGTCCTCTCCGTGTTTCAGTATATCAATCTGAAACTGTCAACAGATTAGGAATACCGACTTGTCCGTCACAACCGGCCTGGTACCAGTCCGCAGCTATACAGGACCGAGCCTTCGAGGATCGTCTGTGATGAAATGGAACGGCCCGGGGAGGTACTTTAGTTCGCTGCAATACCATAAGTAAACAGAATTAGCAATGCAAAGTTCGAACTTTTTAAATTCGAAATGAAAGCAAAGAGTAAGTCGCGAATCACATTTGACTAAATTTAGAACTCAGTTATTATCATTCGATGCCAAGCTGTGGTCAGGGATTTGGCTGAGGGGTCGTGAATATGGGGTATCCACTTTAACCATCAAAGATTCCTTCTGTAGATACATTATGTTGCATCCCCACGCCTCCCTCTGCGTCGGACAGTTTTAGACATAAAACAGACTCTGTTGTACATCATTATGTCATTTGGTCTGAAAAACTACAATTGTGTTAACCATCAGTCACAAAGACAGGCATTTATCACCCATTTGGATTTTCCGACAGGAATCCCCGATGTCTCCAAATTTTGAAGGGTTAAGGCGATGTGTGTGTGTGTATGTTTGGGGGATGGGGGCGAACACCAACGTTGTAGTCACATCTCAAGGTGAGTAACAAGATTACCAACATACTGTTGTCCCGCGCAAGTGCAAGCTGCCTTAACTACCCCATCGGAAAGAGCAGGGGTTCAAGTTGGGATGTGATGAGGTTCTGCGTAGTGTAGCTGTTTTGTTTTAGCGCCGACGCTCAGGTGATGTCTGGTGGCAAATTATGGGATGACCCATGTTCTGTTATTTACTCATCGCTGAATAGAGTTAAGGATACTTCCGGTGGTGTACTTCGTCTAAAGTGTGTGTGTGTGGGGAGGGGGGGGGGGGGGTAGCTCATTGGTTAGAGCACTGGGCTTTAAACTAAGGGGGCGATGGTTCCATCCTGACCAGCGGTAATCGCTTGGTATCCTTGAGCAAAGAACTTGAGCACAATCCCCATTGCTCATGACGGGGTGTGTACTAAAGCATACCGCACGTCGATTGTGCACTTACTTTCAACCACTGCTAACTCTGCTTGCGCAGAGTAAGGTAGACAATCTGACAGCTGATCGTCGCTGCTCGGTTGTTCTCTTCGGGTACTCCGGCTTCCTCCACCCGTAAAACTACTGTCCGAAACGATGTGACTCAGGCTGTTGAAAGTGTCTCTAGACAGCAATAAGCAAACAAACAAACTTCAAGTAAAGTAAATAATTCTGGCACTGGTTAAGGTTTCGACAATCTTGGTAATTTTATTTGAAAACTAAAATGTATTTTGTTACAATAAATTACTTAGGTTATGAATGAAAATGGAATCCAGTTTATTGAGGTACTGTTTTGTTGATTGCAGCCCCTGTGAGCTTAAACTCTCACTTTTTCCTGATCAAGAGAACTGAAGATCTTGAAACTCAGAAAATCCTTGCAAACATAACCTAACAGTTAGTAACAAAATTAGTGAATCAGCCCGATCGGGACAGTGCTATCCGTCTAACCAACTACCCGCCTGATAAAATGTCGGACAATAAACTACATGAAAGAGTTTCAAAACGCAGGATCTGCAGATCTGTTCAGTTAGTTCGACAGAGTTGTTTTTACGTAAGCGTGATAGAACTGTGAACGAGAGCAAAGTTTTGATTCTGCAAAGATGTTGTGGTTATCCGACTGGAGTCCGGGATTAGGCCTTGTCTGTGAAAGTCCCTTCCTCCTACCTTGTGATTATTTGTTATTTTTATGTTATCTGACTGTTTGTGGTGGTACTTTGTTGTAGTATTTGTTGAGTTTGTGGTCTTTTGTTTTTGATGGGGGGGGGGGGGGGGGGGGAGGGGGATGAGCTATGTTAGAAAGAGCACTCCATCTGACGTGGATCAATGTAATACGTTTTGTGGCATCCCTTACTGAGGCTCTACTACTGTCAGGGTGGTGTATTCAACCTAGAATTGATCGTTGTTTTGTTTTGTTTTGTTTTTGGTTTTTTTGGGGGGGGGGGGAGGGGTGTTGTTTTTTTTGTTTTTTTTGGGGGGAGGGAGGTTGTTTTTGTTGTTGTTGTTGTTCTCTAGTAGACTGGTCAGGATGGTTATGTCGTCGAAGATATGTCGGCAGATAATCTGCTGGAAGTCGTGTGTTGGATGTCGGTGATGCGTTCTTAATTGGTTGGAATGTTTGCTGTGAAGTGGAACTGAGTTGAGATTGTGTCTCTGGGTAACAAAGGTTCGGTTTTAATTGTGTAATATTTCGTTAACTAGTTTCCAAGTTTGTTTCGAGACTTTTTAATAGGCTTATACTTTTTCTTGCCGCAGGGTGAGTTTTTTGTCTAAGGTGATGTCCAATAGGGCGGCATCCTCGCATTGCTGGGCTTCATTTTCGAATAGCGTTGTTTTGATGTTTGCTGGGGTTTTTTGTCTTCTGTTTTAAGAAGTGCAGTACTTTGTGTTTTCAATATGTTCAGTTTTATTCTCCCTTTGGCGCACCATGCATCCATATAATTTAATGTTTTTACAGTCTTCTATAAATATTTTAAACAATATTTATTTTAGAAAACTATAAACAATAGCGTTGCAAGTAGCACATGGAGTCGTGGATTCTGTATCAAGCGTGTAAGCTTATAGTAACAGCAGTCTTCTTTGGATTCCGGTTGTTCTTTTGTTTGTTCTACAGTGAAAACAGTCTGATCATATACAAGATAGAGACAGCAAAGCACCAGTTACAGAGAAGCTCTGGTTGCTGGTTTTACTGCTTACACCTACACTCCGTCATCTAATTACTTCTACACCTTCTAATAGACGGCATTTGAAACTCTTAGAATATTGGAATTCCTCGCACGAAACCACGTGAGAGGGGTACAAACAAAGCAGATACTGCGATTTGAATGCCTAAGCTACGGCTGGAAAAGGTGAAGATTGAACGTTTTGCCGACAACGAGATGTTCATGTGGACGCTGTACTAGTGATACTCACTACAGTTCTAAGCCCTTTATGCCGAATGTCACTTTTTTATTATTTCTGAGGCCAAATAACACACCGAGTGTCAGCATTTTTTGTGTATAACTGTGTACCTTGCTCTACTATAACACAAAGACTGCACACAGATAATGGTATAACGAGAGTAGTATGACATGCATTCGATTAATATTTTGGGGAACTCGGTGGAGGACATCGGAAGTGACGTCATGTCACGTGACCCAGTGACGCCATGTTGGGTTGCCAAGGTAACTCACGTGTTTTGACGTAATTACCATAGTGAGACGTGATGTCTGTGCGCATGCATAGCGCGTGTTGTTAGGGTGATACATATTTCCATCGTCCATTCTGTATACTAGAGACGACCATCTTGGATTATATGGTAGCAAGTGGTTACTATGTGAACCTAAACCCTCTAGTAGGACCGGGGTGTGTTCGGAGGGTGTGTTCAATTAAATGGGAATATATCTAATTACCCAACTAGACCTGACAATGACTTCAAATCACCCAAAAAATCGCAAAACTACCGAAACAGACTTAGAGAAGCCCCATTTTGGGTTTATATGAGTAGCACATAGTGTTATAAGGCGCCTTCGATTGTATAAGAGTAGATTTCTGGTTCGGATTTTCCCAAATCCTTGGTAAGAATTACTCAAATAGATCCGATTACTAGTACGTTTTCCTCGAGAATCCCCATATCAATAGTAGCACGTAGTAATATAGGGTCCTAAAAGCTTATAAAAGGTGTGTTCGATTGAACTAGAGTGAGAATCTTTACTAGCTCGAATTTCCCACTCATCCTCGGCTTCTTTCTCTTATTTGGATTCTTTCAGAATCCTTTGTTCTTCTTCTATCCACGTTACTGTTTTCTGTCTATTCAACCTTATTCGTTTGTTTTGGAATATTTTATTGGTTCAGATTTTCCCCATTTTTCTACCCGTTTTATCGGATTCCTTGAGAATCCTTTTCTTTTATCTGTTTATTTGTCTTGGATTTCCCAGTAAATCCTCGATTTCTACCTGTTATTCGGATTCTTTCAGAATCCCCGCTTTTATCTATGTATCTATAAGCTATTCTATAGTTTCTGTCTATTCAACCCTCTTCGCTTGTTCTAGAGTTTCTTTACTGATCCGGATCCCCCCCCCCCCCCCCCACACACACACCCCAAATCAACGGTTTTTACCTGTTGTTCGGATTCTTTCAGATATATGTATACTGTGAAATACAAAAAATAAAATAATCCTCTTTTTTTCCAATAAAACTGGGGTAGTTTTCTAGTTTGGTTTCCTGCAGAATCCTCGTTTTTTTCTGCCTATCCTGATCTATTCTGTGGCTTATTCTTCTGTTCATTGACCTGGTTTAGAACTAAATATATTTTTATTTGCCATTGAGAAATGCAAATGGGGATTGAAGGACTAGTGCTTTCCACTTGGTACACGTTTTGTTCCTCTACAATAATAAATTACAAAATTAAACTGGCAGTTAAAAGTATACCTATGAGAACCCATTCATCAAAGTAAATATACAATACATATAATATATATACATTAGTAAAAAAGAAAGAAAAGGCACACAAAGCTCAACACGATCAGACACACCATCCTCACATACACATACAGTACTTGGAGAGTGGATTGTAACTAAATCACCCGGGGAGTGGAGTTATCACCAAAAGTATCACCTTCAATTTCTGTACATATGAGCAAAAAACACGGGCAATGTTTCAGGCAATGGTCCTCCGGGTATAACCCGGGGTCCATTGTCTGGAACTCTGCTTGTGCTTGTTATACTTCGTAACAAATTTGCAATTATTGCTTGGGTGGAATCTCCACTCTGTGGGTGATTCAGTGATAATACACTGTCCACGTACTGTATATCCCAAAGGTAATTCAGTCCGTACAAGTTCATGTATAGGTTCATGTAATCCTTCGTCCAGTGGGAGGAGGTATGTATATAGTTTTAGAGTGATAAGAATATGATCGAATCTGTGGTTATCTCGTATATACTTTTGAACCGCGTGGAAGTTTGTTATATTGTCAGCTGTATGTAGATCTGGATTCCCTAGACGGAGGGTATCAACAGTGTGCAAGTCTGCCTGATATGTCGATAGGGCAGAGAATAGGTCATTTCTCGCTTGGTTGTAAAGGGGACGACCGTGTACAGCGGCTTACTGTCGAATCCACAAACATCTTCATGTTGTATACTGTACTCACTGAGGTTGGAAATAAATATTGTTTACACTAAAGGGGACAGCCAAAGAAATAATGTGCAGCGTCTTCGACTGGACTCTCACAGCTGCAGCTGGGCGTATCTATTAAATAATTTACAAACGCTGTTTAATCACTACACCGTGAGTAGGTATAAAAGGGGGATACGAGGACACTTTTTCGAAAAACTGTACATGTACACGTACATGTGCCCATAAGGTTCAGTGTTAAAATGTGTACAAAATGTGTCGAGATCATCTAGACTTCGATCACGAGGATCATTCGTGTCTGACTATGGAAAGGGAAGATATAGTCGTTAAGTATTCCGAACCAGCGTTCGAATGCGTTCAAATCGACGACGTGATCAAGTTTTGGAGGAGATTAATCTTCTTTAGCAGACGAGACAAGCCCACCAGTTCGGAAGAAATGAAATTGGTGCGTAGAAGTCTGACTTTAGAGGACAGGGAATGCATCTTGAAATTATTGTTGGAGGAAGCATACGTCTAAGTTTTCTTTGTTGATATAAATAAGGGAGAATAGAAAATAAAAATACACGCGTAAATTTTATCCAATATTAGAAAGAAAAAAAAAACATAAAAAAATGAGAACCAGAAATAAATTGTATCCGTCGTTAGATGACGACGAGGATGAGAAGCCGAACGACGTTTTGCCAACGGCGCCATAGCTAGAAGAAAAAGAAAGAGGAGAGAGGCATCGCATCGAACAAATCAGTAGAATCCAACTGTATCTGACTCGAGAGAGAGATTCTCGTCGTTCTCTTAAGAAGAAGTATTCACGTCTTGTGAAATTCGTCAACGCGGTCGACACGACACTTATCACGATTTCCATGGTTTACACGCGGCCGGCATCGGATTGTTGTCAACCGCGGCCGGCGTTCTGATCGTGTTGACCATAGAAGGAGTGGCTCTCGCCGCCGGATTGTTTAGCACGCTCGGAAACTTTTTGAGTAGGAAATTATATCTGAAGTCTAGGAAACACGAAAAGATTCGCGTCTTGGCCGACTCCAAGATCGACACAATATCCGAAATGATCTTGATGGCGTTGAAAGATGGTAGGATATCGGACGGAGAATACTTCACGATATTGAGCGAGAAAACGAAATACTAGGTCATGAAAAAAGCCGTGAGAATCAAGACTCGTCAGATCATCAAGGAAGAGATGAAGGATTCTCTCGTGGAAAAGGGGAGGAAAGAGGCTAGGGAGGAATTCGGTAAGTTGATAGAACTCAAGAGCAGCGATTGAAAATAATATATATAAAATAAGAACGGAATTTAAAAAAAAAAATATTAAATTTATATATAAAAAATAAATACAAAATTATTTAAATAACCCTAAAAAAAATGTATTGCATAAAGTGTAAGAGAGTTACCGAGAGGGGTAATTCTCGAGAAGTACGAACTAAAAACGACAGACAGATGCTTCGCGGAATTTGCAAGGTGTGTGGTTTGATCAAGACTCGATTCGTTAAAAAAAAACGAACAGAGGTGAAGGCGTCGCGAATAAAATGATCAATAATCTACCTTTCGAAATGCATCTGCCGAGTCACAGTTTCACAGGACCCGGAACGAAATTGAACAAGAGACTCAATGCTGATCTGACTCCTAAATCTTGGAGCAAACCCGTGAATAGGGTGGACGAGGCCGCGTACCATCACGATCTGTGGTACGGCGAACATCCCGACACCAAGACTCGCAATGACGTCTGCGATAAAAACATGTTGGCGAAATTGAAAGACATATCGAATCCGACCGGGAGAGAGAAGTTCGAACGTTCGCAGGTCGGCAAAGTGTTCGGTGCGAAACGTCGATTCGGATGGGGGCGTTCCAAAAAAAAGTGGTTTGGAAAAGAAGAAGAAGCAATTATTGACGAGCGAATTGGCCGAGGAGTTACACAAACCCATCGTGCGTAAATTTCGAAATAGAAGGGTGTTCGTGAAGGGTCTGGACGACATTTGGTCTGCCGACTAGGTCGACATGAGATCGTTTACGAGGTGGAACGAGGGCGTCAAATATCTATTGACGGTCATCGATGTGTTTTCCAAATATGGGTGGATCAGAGCTTTGAAGAATAAATCGGGACCTTGCGTCGCCGAGGCTCTGAAGAGCGTGATCGACTCGTCTTCTCGAAAACTGAATAAATTGTGGGTGGACAAGGGGAAGGAATTCTACAACAAGAACGTTCATCGGTTGGTCGACCTCTACTCGATCGAAAACGAAGAGAAAGCCAGCGTCGTGGAACGTTGGAATCGAACGATGAAGGAAAAGATGCACAGATACTTCACGGCAAATTCGACCAAGAAATACATATACGCTCTGAACGGTCTGGTCGAAGATTACAACAACATGCCACACAGTTCGATCAAGATGACCCCCATGGAAGCTAGCGATCCTCGAAACGAAAAACAGGTCTACGCGAATCTATATTCCGTGAGATCTAAGATCAGGAAGGAGTCTAGACCTCCGAAATTTGCAGTTGGCGATCGAGTGAGAATCTACACTTATAAGAAATATTTCGAAAAGGGTTACACTCCTCGATGGACCGCCGAAATCTCCGTGATAATCAGAATATTTCACGCCGATCCGGTGACTTACGAAATCGAGGCTTTGGATTGCAAAGAGATCATCAGAAAGTTTTACGAACAACAATTGCAGAAGATGAAGTTTTAATAAAAAAAATAATATATATTTACTCTCTTTAACATTTTCTCGTTTACACATGTATATATAAAGGAGAAAAATAATAATAATTAAAACTATTTTTAGAAAAAAAACAAGCTAATTAAAGAAGAAAAACCTTCAAAAATGGCACATATACTAGATATCGCACAAGGCATTGTGAAAGATGAAAGTATTCAAGAATATGAGGTTCAAGAATACGAACCGATAACAAGAAGGAGTTTGAATAATGCGGGAGAGATAAGAATCAATGTCGAAATCCAAGATCTATTCGTTCATCCTAGCGAGAGTTATATAGTGGTGCAGGGACGTCTCAGCAAGGAAGATGGGGGCGAATACGCCGACGACGACACGGTAACTATAGCTAATAATGGCATCATGCATCTATTCATTAATATAAAATACTTGCTATCCGGACAAGAGATAGAATCCATGTTTCATCCCAGTCAGGCCACCACGATTTTCGGACTCATGACGTATCAGGATGAGTTTTCGAAATCTAGGGGACTGAATCAGTTGTGGATGAAAGACACTGTCGGCCCCGCCAACACCGGCGCCGCCAAGATATTCGACTACGTCGTCAAGACGTCCAGACCCAAAGGAACCTTTCCGTTCAGGATACCTTTGAAACACATCTTCGGATTCACGGACGATTACAACAAGATCATGTACGGATTCAAACACAGTCTGACGTTGATTCGAAAGGGAAAGGACGACGCGATAGTGAAACTCCCCGCGACCGATGCGGCTAAGTTAACTCTACACAAGATATCGTGGTTCGTTCTGCACGTGCAGGCTTCGATCGTGGAAAAAACGCGTCTCTACAAGATCATAAAATCCAAGAGTAAATTACCCGTGGGATTTAGAATGAGACAGAGTGCGACAAGGCTAGCATTCCGCCTTCCACGAATCACTTCGATTGGAGATTGACAGTGAAATCTGCTTCCGAGAGACCGCGTTTCATCGTGGTCGCATTTCAGACCGACAGGGACGGGTCTCAAGAAAAGAATGCATCGCTGTTCGATCACTGCAATTTGAGAAACATGCAAGTGTTTCTGAACGCCACGAGATATCCAGCAATCGATTACAATGCGTCGTTCGACAAGAAGATTTCTGCAGACTGTACGGAGACGCCGCAGATTTTAGAAAGATGTATCATGGTCTGGATTAATTGATGAGCAACCCTAATATATCTCCCAGTGAATACAAGTCGATGTATCCCATGTTCGTATTCGACGTCATTAAATAGAGCGAACGACTCAAGAGTAGTGTCTTAGACATTCAGATCAAGATGCAGTTCGACAAGAACGAGTCGAGAAGAACTGAAGCCATCGCCCTGGTCCTGTCAGATAGAGAATTACAATTCGAATCGGATGGAAATAAGATGTCAATCGTTCGTTGAGAGACGGGTATGTGCTAAGAAAAGAATAAAAAATATATAAATAAAAATTAAAAAAGAATAATTACAAAAATGAATGGTAAAGAACGTATTAAAAACAAAAAAAAACAAAAAAAATTAAAAGTAATGAGATCTAGAGAGATTGAACATCTTTCTAAATCTCATTACTTTTTTATTTTTTTTTTGTTTTTAATAATTACTCATTATTTTTAATTAATTATTTCCACACGTTCACTGTTTGGTCAGAGGATCTAGTTTGATCAGTAAGCTCACCACGGAAGTGGCGGCTTCGGGATTATTGGTTTTCGTCCTGAAATTAATCATGTCTCCGGCGTTCACTTTGAGAGGCGTGCCGAACGTGCTAACGTTCGAGTGTTGATTCTCAGTCTTTTTGACGCTGTATCTCTTATTGCTGTCTACTCCATTCACCGTTAGATTGATGACCGCTCTGTTTTTCAAATCCGTGGAAGCCAGACCCATTCGAATGATTTCACCTCCCAACGGCATGGGATATCCCACCTGACCGTGTTGCGATCTGCTACCTCCGTTTCCGAAAGACCATTCAGCTTTTCCCTCATCTAACGTGCCGCTCTCCTCGGCCCACACGGTGATCAATTGCCTGGCATATTTGATTTTCTCCACCACCGAAATCAGGGTGAAGGCATCCGTCATGTTCACGGGATCCGGCAGACTCGTGAGCGCATGTCTGCCCATGTCCAATCTACCTTCCATGATGTCGCCCTTTTTCCATGTTGTCGTTCACGTACTGCCTGCTGACCGCGAATTCGGGATCGCGGCCGAGACCAAATAAATTCTGATCATTCATGTTGATCATTCATGTTGATGCTGCCCTCCATGGTTCCGCCGGATAGTTTGTGCAGGTAGAGATCATCCACTTGCGATGTTATATATTCTTGAGATCATATCACGGCGGAATCTATGTAGCCCTTGTTGACCGCGGTGGAGTCCTTGTCTGCATCGTCGATCTTCGACAGATTCAATATCTTGTTGAATCTCGCATTCAGATCCGATTTCATTTCACGTCTGTCAGACTTTCTCTGTTCCAGGTCTACATAATGTTTGGTCGCCATGTCCTTAGGATTCGTGGGAGTGGCCTCGTTCGTTATCCTGTTAGAATTGGCATTCAATTCCGATTGCATCGTTTTCTGGACGTATCTACCTCTCAGGTGTTCGCTGAATCGCACGTGAGAGTCGTCCGCGTATTTCTTGGTTGCGGCATTGGTGGAATCTATGGGATTCACGACGTTCACCAAACGTTTGGATTTCAGATCGAGACCGTCGGTCATGGCTTTATCCACATAATTATCTAGCATGATTCGTTCGAATTCCATGTTCCCCCTGTCAACGTATTTTTTAGTTGCTGCATCTGCGAGATCTACCGGCTCGGGAAGATTGTAGAGCTTGTTATCGTTCGTGTTCAAAGGTTCCTCTCGAGGTTCGTATCTCCGAACGTAACGTTTGTCCAAGTTGGCGACATCGTAACCATCACCAACTTCATGCATCTTCCTTTTCTTTTTGGGTCGACTTTCGTCGTCACTTCTACCAAATTTATCGACTGGCATGTTGTTTTGAGGTTTTTGTGTTTTAAAAAATATATTTCAACACAGTTTTTTAAAAAAATGAATTATTTTCACTTATTTTTATTTTTTGTTTCTTTTTTTAAAATAATTTTTTACATTTATATATACACTATTAAAAAAAATCTCTCTCTAATGTAAATCATGCAGAATGTCTTGACACCGATCTCCTTCCGACCATCTCTTTAGAATATAGAGGCACAGGTGACTGCAAAACACTTGATCCGACGATTTCACTCGTTCCGTGTTGTAACGAACCACCGATTCATTGAAATAGTTCTTTATTTCTTTCGGCTGTGAGATTCTGTAGCTGTCGAAATAATTCTTCTTCTTCCCGTTCTTGGACCACGCCACCCAGTGAGTGCTTTCTTAAATCGTCCAAATTTAAAATTCCACATTCCGATTGTCGTCGTCGAGGTCTTCTCTTTTTCAAGGCATCTCTGGAAAACACGCCTCGAAAATCTTTGATTTTCAAATCCTTTGCCGCATTCGACAGATCAATGTTGGATAGGGGTTCGTTAGGTAAGACGACACCTTCTACGGATATCCGTATTTTCTTATTCATATATATATGTATATTTTTTTTAATTTATTTTATTATAATTCACTAAATGATGTTATTTTTTTCTTTTTTTTCTCTTTCTTTTTAAACTAAATTTCTCGATGTCTCTATCGACTTCCATAATCTTGAATCTGTCTAATTCCTCTTGATTTTCTGGAATCCTGTCATCCTTAATTATATCCAAAGTCCAATGTCTGAGTGCCAAAAGTGCTTATTTTATCGTCTAACACGAATCTCTTATCGTCGTTGGCTGTCAGCAAAATCTTGTTGACTATTTCGGTATATGCGTCATGATTGTCACTTCAAATCGATTTCATAGTCTTGTACACCAGTCCACTTCCGAACAGACAATCTTTATACTCTCGGAAAGAGATGTTTTTCTTCACCACGCATGCTTTAACTCCTTTGCACTTCTTAATCTCTTTGCCTTCTAGGCGATAAGTGTACAGTTTAGGTCTCAAACCCTTGAATTTGACGATTTGTTCACCACCGCTCTCGTCCTTAAATTTACCCAACACCTTCTTGTTGTCGTTTGATTAAATGTTGGACGGGTGATCAATGGAATAATTGCTCATGTCATACCACGTGATCATGTCCGGAGATATATCTCGGTAGACGTCTTTCATCTCTATCTCGTAAACCAAACTGTCCATGTCGGTGAACAGTAGTTTGGCTTTCTCGTCGAATTTCCGTTTGACGTAATCATAGTGAAACTCGTACATCAATCGCTTGCTAATATCTAAGATGATCGGTCTGAGATAATAGGGTTTGTCAAACTTCAGGTGCGTCTTTTGCATGCGAAAGGCCACTAGATTTTCGTTGAATATGGTTCATTGTCTGTAATTGGCTTTCGCCACTAATTGTTTAGCTCTTTTCTCAGACGTGACGAGTCGAATGTCGGTTCTCTTCTTGATGTTTTCCATGGATTTACCGTACACGCAGTTGTTCATGAGTTTGAATAAATCTCTTTCGAAATCATTCTCAGCTCCAATTCTTAGATTCGTGTTGAGATTAATGTATTTTTCATCCAAGACTCTTCATCGAATCGAATGACACGATGTATGTCGACTAATTTCATCACGTGGTCGACGTATTGTGTCAAATTCTCGATGTAGACGACGTACTTACGTTTGTTAAATAAATTGGGAATGAGTTTTTTGTCATCTCCTTCGATCGGTTCCATTCGTTCGGGAGCTAGCGGATAATCGTTGTGCAGGTCGTGTAACTCTTCCAGATAGTTCAAATCGACTTCTAAAATGCAAGGATAGTTTCTCCATTTTTGCATCTCTTCCAGTTCCGTCACCCATTTGAAATTTCCAATCAGTAAAGGATGACTCATGGCACAACTGTACAGATTATTAATGTCCCGATACTGTATGTATTTATTTGGTCATTCCGAATCGAAACCTTCTTTCATGTAGGGATTGTTGGCTTCAGAATATCTGTGGGAGATCATTGAGACGCCACCTCTCATGGCCTTTTTGAACATGAGAAAAATGTCCACATCGGATAATAATTCCAATTGGACTTCGGTGGTCTTCAACAGAGCGTCCCACGCCAGGACAGGTGTGGTGAAATACCAAACCGTATCCAGATCGTAATTTCGACAACAGATGTCTCGAAAATTTTTCAAACACATCTGCCAGGAGCAGAGCGTCGGTATTCATATAGAGATCGTGATAATCTCTCATGGTTTTCATATCGAACGATTTCCACACGTTTTCGGCATGTTCGTAATTCTCGTTGGAAATGTCGGATTCGTATAATTTTGAATAAAAATCTTCCTTCGAAGGTAGCGCAATGTCGGCGAATCTCTTTAGATTGTTCATGTAATCGTAAGGATTGACTCCTTTTCTCAACATGACATCTACTCATTCTCCGAAGTGTTCGCTCATGATTGTAAATTTATCCTTGCTCATGTTATCGACTAATTTTTCCAGAGTGGTGGACATGAATTTAAAACTGTCGATGAAACATATGGCTTTATGAATGAATTTCATCTCTCCATCGATTACTCTTTTTCTCTTCTCCACGACCTTCCATTTTGTGAAGGAAATGTATCTTTCTTTGATGTTCACGATGCAATTTAATTCTTTGTGGGAGGTGCCAAGATTTTTCACGAACAGATGACTGTTGTAATCCAAGAGATTGTGAAATATCACCGGATAGAAAGCGGTGTCTTAATATTTTAAATTACACTTGCTGTGGGCCAGACCCGTGTAATGATCATGGTCTATGACCTTCTTATTTTCCTGCAAATTCTCATCAAACTATTGTCTGCATATGTGACATTCGATGAATCTGTTATTTTCGTCCTACTGCTCTCGTGTGATGATCATTTTCGCCAGAGTTTTGAATTGGTCGTAGAAAATTTGAAATTGCAATTCTAACTCTTCCACGAACCCTTGAGCCATGTCATCGTCTTCGCACTGTTTTGTGTAGGTGAAGGGACCCATGTCGTGTTGCGAGTCGAAAGCGCATTTCAAGTAAATGCAATAGCCTGAAGGCATGTGTTTTTGATATCTTTCGATGTAACTTCGAAGAGCTTCGGGTTGGCAGGAACTCATTTTCACGGTGAAGCATACGAAATCGGTGTACAAGATGAATGGTACTTTTAACCTTTTATTGTGATCGCAAAAGTTCATGATGGTGTTGGGTTTGGGAATTTCGACAGTGATGCCTTGATTTTCTTTGCAGTATTCCTGGTGTTTTGCTAACGATTTTTCACTGCGAAATGCGTTCATGCAGTTGCAACATAAAC
Source organism: Pictodentalium vernedei (assembly GCA_031216915.1). Taxonomy (NCBI): domain Eukaryota; kingdom Metazoa; phylum Mollusca; class Scaphopoda; order Dentaliida; family Dentaliidae; genus Pictodentalium; species Pictodentalium vernedei. Next base: position 159,950,241 of record CM062296.1, read on the forward strand.
ATATCTTTTCTTTATGTTTACTACTCTGGCTCCACAGTAATCGACTCGGATTTGTAACCCAACAATAATGATGATTGTCACCGTTCGAAATCAATAATAAAATAATCGTCTTTTCTCTTCCGAAATACGAAGTCTGTCTGAGAGGATAGATCGTTCGTTTTTTCTCGTCGTATCCTAAGACGTTCACTGTTACGGTGGGATTTTGAACCTCAAAACGTCCGATGTCTTTTAACGATGTTGGAAAAGTCACTCCAGTCCAATTGAGATTTTTAGAAGTCTCCTCGTAATGAGAAACTCTCTCAGGGTGGATTATGACGGGGTATAAAGCAGAGGTGACTGCCCATTTAAAACACTGATCATCTGTATTTCTCACGTTAACCACGGCTTGTTTTTTAGCTAAGAAATATGGTAATTCCACGTAGGAAGACGCTTTCAACAAATCGTTTTTGGTCACGTGAATTTCGAGATTCAACACCTCTTCAAACGTCCAATTACTACCTCTATGTTGATAATTCGCGAGAGACGTCAACATCTTGTCTTTCATTATTTCGAAGACGTCCGATAATTCAGAACCTTGAAATATGGTCTGGATGCCAGATCTGAAATATGCATCTCTCACAATGCTCTCACCGGAGTTCACGTCGATTTTATTCATCGCGCAATGGAGTATCATCACAATTTTTAGTTCCATGTCCATGTGTTCGCGAAACAAATCCAATACTTTTTTCTTCACCCATTCCATGAACAATTTCAGATCGACTTTCTTGAACGAGGGAACCACGTCGAAAGTTTTAAAAATGTCTTTGATCGCACTCTCCCTTCTACGGGATTCGATTGGAATGCTTCTGTGATGATTTGTGCTACATATTCTTCTCCTTTCCCTTCATCGATTGCTGGTCGAATTTTGTTCAATATATCTCGTTTGTCTAGATTCTGAAGCACATCACTCGTTTCAGTTTTTTTTTATTTATTTTTTTTTGAAACTTGCAGTTCTTTGATGGCTTTTCGTTTGATCGTCTTCTTATTTTTCGCAACTGGAATGGGTTTTTTTCTGATGTCGGCATTTCAATTCCCTTTGCCATCTTTTTCTTCTCATTTTTCACAACCGGAATGTTTTTTGATGTCATTGCTATCGACATTTCATCGAGAAAACTACATAACTCCTTGCGTATGATCTCTCTAATATTTTCATCATGCTCCACATTTCGTTTTCTATCGTCAGGTGTTACTGCCATCAGCTCATTTTTTTCGCAATTCGAATCTGTTTAAGTTTGTTCACTTTTGATCTTTCGATTTTTTTCTTTCCATTGCCTTGCGAATGATACTCCTGTATGGCTTTAATTTTTTTTTATTTCGTTCTAGGATTTCTTAAATTTGGAATTTTTAATTCTTTACAAATCTCGTTTAACTGAGGTATGGTATACTTATCTAAATTTTCCATTTTTTTCTTATTTGTTTGCTTTATTTGTAAGAATATATTTTGAATTTTGTGCTTAAATAAAAATTTTCTATAAAATGTTTTTAAAATAGTCTTTATATATATGTTTTTAATTTCCCTCCAAAAAATTTTTTTTGTGAGATTAATCGGTTTTTATTTTCCTTAACGTGGAAAAAAAAATAAATTAATACGACAAAAAAAATAAAGGAAATTAAAATTTAAACTGTTTTGTATATATATAGAGAGAAAAAAAACTTTCACAAAATATTTCACATTAAAGAAAATTAAATTTAAAAAACTTTCTGTATATATATAGTGAGAGAAAAAAAACAACTTTTTTACAAAAAATTATTATTTAACACAAAAACACAAAATTCAACAATATATATATTATTATTTGCAATAATTCATAAAACAAAAGAAATAATCGATCATGACAACAACACCTAAAAGATGCGAATTGAAATTGAAATGAGTTGAAACGTGCCAGAAACTCGGTTGTAAAATCTACAGATTACGACACAATGCCATTGAATTGAACGAGGCCGAGATGAAGGGCTTACAGCACAAATATGACAAATATGGCATGCCTTTGAAATTGGATGAAGCCACGCTCGATTTGTTTTATGAGTATGAACGCGATCTACAGAATATCATCATCATCGAAGACAGAGAATTTGGCAAG